>CM068386.1:1111505-2311505 GCA_034770075.1 Aralia elata
ACACATCTGCATTGAAAAAAATATTTGCTTAAACAAAGGGCTTAACATCTAAAATAGCTTCAAAGACTACAAAATCAACTTGTTCAGGCCAATTTTTATGTTTGATAATCATCTATAAACGCTACTCATCATAGTTTCAGAAAAAGTACTCAAGGAAGCTCAGAGTTTAGAACCCTAACAGAGTTGGAACAGATGAACAAACTCAAATACCCATGCCCCGGGGAAAAGGAAATTTCAGACTTTAGAGTTTCGAACCCCAAAAACCCTTCTAAAGGGAGAATAGAACAACAACAACAATAATTACAGCTCACTGCCCACTGGGCATAAGGGTCTAAAAAATATTCAAAAGGAAAAGCCCCCACCATCCATATAGAAAAGACTTACAAACCAAAATTCACGGGTAATGTTGAATTGAATCTGCAACAGAGAATTACACTGATAACAAGAGAAGACATCTGGAGCTTACCGTAAAACTATCACACTCATGTACATCAATATATGTTATTGGTTGGGCCCATCGATCCACCCTATTAGATACATTAAGTCCGAATAGACCATGACCTCTATCATCCTCTTGGCTCTCCTCCTTCAGCCCAACATCAATGGGACGAATTGTGTCTGCAAACAGTAAAAGATCAATACTTGAGCCTGAAGGAAGAACACAGTTACACAACCACTGAAAAAATGAGTATTATCATTAATTCGTATCACACTTGTTGAGCAGTTCGATTACAAATACTTAATTCTGGGAACAAATTACTAAAATTTAGGCAGCAATTGCATCAATCACATTGTAGCATGAATAACTCCATGTTTCATGAAATTTTATATCCACAATTCGCTCGCAGCCTTAAAACACACACACACACATTATATATATATATATATATATATATATATATCTTCTGTGAAAAATTCTAAACATTTTGTTAATTATGACTACCTCTGTCCCAAAATGAGGGTCCATGTTTGAAGGTCAAAGTGTGTATGCGAAGCGAAGCTCAATCTCTATTCATTAGCTCAAAGAAAGTTTCACATAGAGCTATCAATGGCTAAAATCTAATATTGCAAAAATATAATGACTTTCGTACATTGAGTATGATAGTGAACTATCATTTTTGGGACATCAGAAAATAAATTCAGCTCTCAATTTTTAGGATTCAGTTTTGGACGGAGGGAGTATATCATTATCACTGTCATTTATATCAGCATAAAGCCTCATTCAGTTACATCCTGTGCCAATTCCTCACAACAATAATAGCCAACTACAATTCAAAGTAAGAAATTTTAACTGACACAAGATGAAAACTTTTTACAATTCAAGGTTTAATTCCACCAAGAAAGAGCTGCAAACAATAGCAAACTAACATAACCCAGTATGCATAAGATTCAATTATTGAATTCCAGTGCCAAAATGAGAAACCCACATTAGATATTACACAATAAGAAAAACCCAGATGATATATATATATATATATATATATATATATATATTGGTCATATCTCAAATAAGTTGAGAATTATAAACAACCGGAATAGAAAAGGCAGAGAAATTGTAAAGTTCAAAGAATAAAAAGTAGAAAGTACCTAAAAGGGAAGAGACTTTGTGGATAGCTTGAGAAGAAGCAGGAGAGGTTCCTAAAGGCGTAAATGTGTGCTTGCAGAGCTCGTACAGAGCCTGAACTGAAGAGGATGAGGAAGAAGAACCCCTCGCCATACTGAAGAACCTTCTGAACATGCACTGTGAAAAGGGATTTGCTAAATATCCACACATGATTATTTTTCAAATGATAATGGAAACAATTTGCGGCTGAACTAAGAAAAACGGACACAATTAAATTACAGCAATAGATTGTGAAAATTGTAATTCGTATATTTTTCTGCGACGAACAGACAGAGTTGTTGTTTGGTTCAGTTGGGCTCGGTTTGTTCGTTATGGTAAGGCCTTGTTCCATTCATTAAAACTTGTGAAATAACGAAACAAAGACAAGAGTTGTTTGGTTCAGTTGGGCTTAGGTGAACTGGGCTTCTATTATTGACGAATGAAAGAGGGGTTTTGGATGTGGGTTTTTAAAATGTTTTCTTTCATCCATGGTTCTTTAAATACATTATTTTCATTCTTTAATTTAAAATCCATGTAAAATGACACATCAGTCACGTAACTCAAAAGAGTCCTTCTAGGGAGCCCGGCGTTGGTGATCGTACTCGGCGACCGGCCAAATTTTTTTATTTTTTTTTTTTGGTTTTTACTCTCAAATAATTTATGTGATTTATTGGAACTGAATTTTTTTTAAAAAAAAGTGACTATGTAACACTGTTTTTGATATGTATCCAAATCACACCTAAATCACTTTTTTTTAAAAAAAATTCAGTTCCAATAAATCACATAAATTATTTGAGAGTGAAAACCAAAAAAATAAATAAATAAATTTTGGCCGGTCGCCCGGTCACCAACGTCGGGCTCCCTAGAATTATTGAACTCAAAAAGATTAAGAATCCTATCAAATGTTGATGATTATATTACATAGACTAAAGGCGATAATTTAATAATAAAGATCACAAATTTGAGTTTATTTCTCAACAAGATTTTAGTCCATGCGTTATAAAAAATTAAAGATAAATTTTTCGTAAATTACCCCATAGTTTCTCTTAATTCAAAAAAAAAATAAAAATAATATTGCGGACTACATATTGTATAAATTGATAGTGATCCAATCTAAGTTATCTTTTAGAGGACTCAATTGAATTTTTATTTTTTATTTTTTTAAAAATTATTGTTAAGTAAAATGTGAATTTTATAAATTATCAAAAATATTAGATTTGGCTGCTCCCTATTATACTTTCCCTCCTGGCTCCTGCTGAGTTGAGACATCTTAATTTTTTCTTAAGAAAAAGACTCCTATGACCCTATCCACCAGTCGTTTATATGCCTCCTTTAGTCAATTAGTCATTGGTGTGATTTTGGCGGAAAATAGAGATTTGGAATTGAAAAGGGGAAAGTGAGAATGGAGGGCAGTGAAAGCGAGGCGATCTTCGATTCTCTTAACCTAAACCCTCAGCTCTTCATCAACGAGGCCCTCAATCGAGTCGATGATTTAGTCGATAGCGCCTTCGATTTCTTTCATCAGTACCTATACTACACTCTTTCTCTCTGTCTCTCTCTCTCTCTCTCTATACATACATACATACATACATACATACATTCATACATAAATATAAACACAAAGTGGCTCTCGTTTTTTCAATTTCCTTAACTGAAGTTCTAATTTTGTTCCGTTGATGGTTATTTCAGAGAGGCGTCCACTCTACTGAAGATTGAGGGCACTGACAGAGCCGAAGATCTAGCCAAGGTAAAATCTTTTTCATTTTTTCTCATTAACAAAGCTTGATAACCGGTGCAAAGCACGGGTAAGCTTTAGAAATTACGTATCGGTTGGCACTGAAGTATCCTACTTATAGTGATGAGGTAAATGGATATAATTATACCTGAACTTGTTTGCATCCATTTACCTTAGGAATGCATAATGAAAAAGTGAAACCTTCTCTTGAATGGTGGCCTTAGTATTTTCCAATACAGATTTGGCGGAGGCAGCCACATTGGTGGCAGATTCCTTTGTTGAAGCCTCTGCATTCTCTGCGCTCTGCATTTTTATCACTTTTTTCCCCTATTAAATCCAATTCAAACTCAAAATAAGAAATTAATCTTAAGCAGCAGGTTGAAAAGGGTAATGCAGTATTTATAGTATATGGTATGATTTTTTGTTTGGGGGCTTCTTTAAAGGCGTAAAAGTCAGGATTTTTTTTTTTGGGTTCTTTACATAAATATATATGAAGTGTGAGATGCATTGGAATACAAAAATCATGAATGCATGAATCAAGAAGTTTAAATTAAAAAACTTTTGAGCTAACCTGTAGAAATTTTTTGGAAATGTCAAAAGTTATGACCAAGAAGAGTTAGCAAAAAAAAAAGGAAAAAAAAAGAAGAAAACATTTTGGGCTGCCGAGTCATCAAAATTGGATTGCTAAGTTGACTCAGGACCAACCAAAATGACTCGTATTTGCCTTGTTATATTTTGGTATTGATTACTCATTAGAGATACATTTTACTTTTTAATTCTACCAGTTAAAGAGATACATTTATATTTGAGGACTATATGTTCCAAATTTGACATTTTACATTTTCACTATCATTTCTAGTATTACACAACTACTATTAGATTCTTCACTAAGATAATATCAAGGGTACATTTTGAAACATAATTATGTATGTTAAATTTTGGAAATGAGGGAGGATGAGTAATTTGTCATACATTCTATAAGGGTAAATCTTTTTTAGTTGTTGTTGTTGGGGATTTTAAGTTTAAAGTTTGTTTAATAGATACATTTGGGGTTCCAGAGATATAAGCTATGTGTACATTGATTAAATTTGTATGAATTGTTTTAATTTGTAGGGCGTAGGTTACCTGCGGAACATGATCCAATCTGCTTTGGACAGGCCATTGACTATGTGGGAGAAGTATTGTTTGCGCCACTGTTTTGTTGTTCCTGAAGGATTTTCTTTACCCAAAGCTGTAAGTAATTTTATTAAATTAGTTTTAGGACAAATTATAACTTTTCCTCTCTTAAGGTTCTGATTTCTTTTTCTAATTTAAACAATTTGGGTGATGTACATAGCGAACATGAGAATCTAAAATTTTCCGAACTATGAGCTGTGTAAATTTGTTTGATCGAACCCTTTTCTTTTAATTGCTTTGAATTTGCAAGAGTGATTGTGAGAAGTATCATGCTCAATTGTGCTACACTATGATTATGATATGTGGGGGTTGGATGCGCTGGGATGATGATCGAGAATGGCTGAGAAAGTTTTCTGTTTCTGGAGTTCCGCCACACATTTGTAGCCTCATTCTGTTTCAAGATATTGGAGACATATGGCTGGTTCCAATCCCCCATACCTGGGGCCAAAATTACCTATCAAAAAATGATATTGTAGACATATGATTTGATTTCAAGAGCCGGATTCGAGGCCATCATAGGACAATCAACTCGAGTTCGAGGCCTTCGTGAATTGCCCTGACAACTTCATTTTTCTTTAGTTAGGAAGTAGCATTTGTAGATTTTTTGGGTATGCTACGTTTGGGTCAATGATGTATATATATTTTTGGGGGGTTCAATTGTTTATTTACTTTTGGGTGGCTAATGGCCTGTGTAGGGTAATGGTCCGTGCAGGGAGGGCAGTTTTTTTTCCCCTTTCTCTCTGAGCAGGAGCTGAGATTGTTTAGTTGCATTATTTTGGCATAGGACCTGTGTGGTATAAGATAGTTTTATGAACCTATGATTCATAGGTTTCTCATCTTCTGAGGAGGAGTTGGTTTAAGTTCTGAAAGTTAGAGGATCATGGGGAAACACTACAACTGACGGATAAATTAAATATTGATCTGAAAAGTAATGAAAACTAAGTTTTATTTCAGAGGACAACGGAAAATGAATTATACTAGCTGAGCTAATAAGACCATGAGATCAAACTGAAGCACATTTTTGGATTCAATAAGTGCTCGTGTTAGAAAGTAGCATATTACTTTGGAATGATGTATATGTATTTTCGGATGGAGGAGGGGGGGGGGTTATTATTGTTAATTTCCTTTTGGGCGGTTAATGGCATGTGAAGGGTGATGGTATGTCAGGTAAAGTGGTTTTTTGTTTTGTTTTTGGCTTTGCAGGAACTAAGATTGTTTAGGCTCATATGATCTTTTGGCATAAACCAGTTTTTGGTTGTTCTGTGCTTTTGGATGTATGCATCCCCTGTACTTGAGTTTTCTCCCACCCCTCCTACTCCTCTTGTTCATGCTTTCAAGGCACCTTCTAAGTTCTAATAGCTTGGTAACTTTAGTTATTTATTAGGAAAAAAAGAAGAAAATAATGTGAACTTTATTTGAAAGGTTAAAAAGTGAAAGCTTACACGGTATAAGTAAAGAGTTTAAGAAAAAAAATATTTTTATTAATTATAATTTGATTTGTTTATGGTTCAGTTTGCTTTCTGACAGATTTTAAATCAGTAAAAATGTTATATGAATTTAACTTTTCTCTTTCTGTTTTCTTAGATAAAATATTAGTTGCTTTACAAAAATGCGTTTGCTTATTTTATGATTTAGTAGCTATCCTTGATTGTAATTTTTGTTTATCATATTTATTTTTAAAAGCACTTTTAAATACATTTCTAGAGCGAATCATCTGGTGACATTCCTATGGATGTTGATGCTATTGATGATAAGGAGCTGGATGCGCAGTTGGACTACTTGAGACATAAGCTTTATTTGGTAACAGGGCTTTTGTAGGCTGCTAGAATTTTTTCATATTTATGTGTTGGTTGGTTCAAATCTATGTGATAATTTCTAAAAATTTAGTGTTCTTACTAGGTTGGGAGAGAGTCTGCTGAGCTGAACAGAGAACTTCGAGCACTGGAAAGTCAATCTCTTTTAAGTAACCACCGTGCAGGGTCTCTCAATGAAGCATTACAGTTATGTGAACAATATTTTGACCGTGACATGTTCGAAGGTATCCTTTACATAATTCTTCTAACATGAAATTAGAGGGGTCTTATGCCTAATATGCATTTGTTATGGAAAATTGGTCAGTTAGACATCCATGACCTGTTATTATTATTTCTACGGCTTTTATTACAGGATAGGGATCTACTGACCGCTTCGGTTTACTTTTAAATTGAGTGATTCTATGTTATGAATATAACTCATTTATTGTGTAAACTTCTGTTTCTATTTTGAGAGGTAGCAGAAAGAGAAGTTTTTGTGATTATTATGCACTTGGGAGTCTTTAAGCTCAGCAAAAGTGATAAAATTATGTTAAAATTTATCAAAATCTTCAAGTGCATTATTGCTTCATACAGAGTTGAAAAGAACTGCAGCAGAGCTTCGTGCAAAGGTGGAGAAACTGAAGACCAAAAGGGTGGAGGAAACTGAATGTATTAGAATGGAGAGGATGCACATATCAAATGGGGATTTGTTTAGGATGAACCGCTCTAATGGTAAGAAAATTTTCAAATTGGCAAATTTTTCTTTTTCTTTTTCTTATTTATAGTCTTTCCCAGCTCAATGACTTATGGAGTGTAAAGTTCATTCTTATGTATGTGTTGTAGGCCTGTCCAAAGCAACACTGGAAGAACTTCAACAATTTATAACTGATGTAAAGGGTGTGTGAATCTTGCCTTGTTCTGTCAGCTTGGCTGTACAACATTATCATACTTTTTGTAGCCTTGTAAGAAAATCAATATTATCTAATGACCGTCTGTTGTTTATATCACCTAGTGATGAATGCCCCTGTATTATGGATATGATAATGCTTTTGTTACGATTTTCTGATAAATAAAATAAAAAATAAATAAATAAATAAAAGTTCAGGAAGTAGATCAGATACCCCCTCACTCAGTATTCAGTAGCATCTGTAAGCCTGAGGCTAGTGCAATTGATAGGAAGAGCCCAGTGAAATCTTGGCATTTGGCAAAAACCCCGATAAGGATGATCAAAACCAACATGAAATTCCAAGAAGTGGCTTTTTCTATTAATTTCAATTAATTGATAAGCAAAGTTATCTTGTCAAAACAGAAGTTCATATAAGAAATAGAAAACTTAACACGAGGTGCCCAGGAGATCTTTTTCTTTCTCAATTATTAGAGAATATGAAAAAGGAGTATCGTGCAACAATTATTAGTGCTTTTTTTTTAAAAAAAAAAATTTATTTTAAAATCTTCATAAGTAGCTCGATGGTGTATTCTGTATTTTCTTCAGTTCTTGTATGTACCAACCAAATTAACATTATGTCTCCCTATATATAACGCCCCATTCTGCTCTTGAACCACACTAAAAGAAGTATTGAAATATTGTGTATCAATGTTCTTCTGTTGTAAAAAAATTGAACCTGAACCCTTGTGGTGTAACAAATCTTGATGGTACTGCATGTATTCATAAATAATATTAACGGCCGCCCAAAAATTACCTAGATTGTCCCTTTTAATCTTACTTGGGTTACCGGGAAGGTTTAAGAAAACCTCAACTGAATTTGCCTTAGGACCGATGAGCCAATACCTTAAAATTCGTTTCATGCATGGCATACTCGATCGAGACAAGGACGAATGCACTA
Source organism: Aralia elata (assembly GCA_034770075.1). Classification (NCBI taxonomy): domain Eukaryota; kingdom Viridiplantae; phylum Streptophyta; class Magnoliopsida; order Apiales; family Araliaceae; genus Aralia; species Aralia elata. The sequence continues at coordinate 1,119,657 of CM068386.1, forward strand.
TCATAACTCACCGCTGGCCCAATTGCCACAGAAAGGCCCCTTAGTAATTAACACTGTCACCTGTTTGGTTCCGGGGTCATATTTCAGTAGCCTTCCACTTGAGTCAGGCACCAAACAAAACCTGGTTGGGAAATGTTTCTGCAAGCATATATATGTATATATAATCAAATATATATATATATATATATGTGTGTATCCATTTTGAAATATAAAATTTAACCAATTGACTTAAAGATGTATCTCTAATATTGAAACAAAAGAAAGAGATAGATAGCATCAGAGTAGTACATGCACGTGTACCTTAAATCGTAAGTAGTGGTAGCACTTGAGAAATAATCAAAACCAGTGAGTTGATCAACATCCACACCAATGCCTTCTGCACTAGTTGCAAGTACAGTTGCAAGACCTCCGTTAGGCCTGACAACGTGCAGAACAAGGTAAGCATCAGCAATATAAAGATCGCCTGTTCGAGAGTTGACCTAGAGGTCTCCCACAGGTGATCCCTAAATTCGGATCAGTTGTTCCATCACACAACTCTTTGGTCCTGAAAGACTAGTACTATCCGACTTGCCAGTACTAGTACTCCCGTTGTCTAAAAATGAAAGTACATACTCCTATTCGACTTGCTGACTTTTTTTCATTTTACATCTACTACTATGATCTAGACTTGCTGAAGTTGTCAGTTGGTGAATAAATCAACCAAGTTCAATATATATAAGAAAAACTTTGATAATAAAAAGTTGGTCGACTTCATATTGTTCAAGTTGCAATATAGTCAACTCTGCGTTATTCACATGTAATTTTTTTATATATATAAATATCAAGTTTGACCAACTCCACGGAGTTACAAATTCACCGAGTCTGGATCTGAACAAGTTCTACGTAGGTTTGCATAGAACACACCGACCTGTTGGGTGAAGTGGTGGCGAAATCTACGAAGGTTTGAGCGGGACCTTGCCACTTGAGAATTCTACCATCAGCCACACCAACATAAAGACCTCCCCTTGGATCCAAGGTAAACGACTCGGCACCTGTTACTCCGGGTGGGAGTGGGATGCTGCTAAAAGATGAATATACACAATGAGGTACACTCAACAGAAAGATGATGAAAATAGAGATGATCATGAAAGCCGTTGTTCTAAAACTCCAAAAAATAACAATGCAATTTGCAATGCCTACAAAATTTGCTACACCCCCGGCTAGTAGCTAGGGTTGCAGGCCCTCCTGAAATATATAGTTGAATGCAATACCTACCTTGTGGCCTTCCACAAATTGGTCCCAAGCTTGGATCATTTGTACCATCACAAAATCTCTTGGTCCTAATTAAACATAACTAACAATCACAAAATATAGATTATGCTGAATTAAGCCCAATATTACAAAAATTAAAAACAAAAAGGTAAAAAAGAAGATGAAATATATAGAGGAGATTACCTAAGAGGTGAAGTGGTGGCAAAATCTACAAATTAAGCCATCATGATTTGGGCCCTGATATATTTGAGAATTCTACCGTCCGATCGAGACACCGGTGTAATTAAGGTCCCTTGCCCTTGATGTCAAAAGCAAGGGACTCCGGACCTGCGAGTACTCTTAGTGGAACTTGAAGCTTGGTAAAGGATGCAAAAAAAGTCACATCAATGTGATAAGTCATCACATAAGGCCCATCTTATGGTTATTGCATGAACCATAAGTTTGATTTATATTAGGTTTTTAAGAATTAACATTGGGCTAATTGGGTGAAGGCCAAACTAGGCACTACAAATCATTTCATTAAACGAGGTGTAAGGGGTGATGCCAAATTTTTACTCATGGTTAATGCTTACTCCATGGTCATGGCACAATCAACCCAATATGAATGGCCCAAGCCCATGTAGAGCCCTAGGAGGCCCAATTATTATTCTTATTATTGGTTCTAAAAATTAATGGTCTCCGCACGAGTTTGACACGTGATAAGCAATCACTCTTTCCCACTGTCTAAAATGCTAAAACCCTAATAACAACACAAACTTCCTCCCCTCCGCATTACATAAACCCTACTCCTCAATTTTTAGGGCGAGAAGAAAGAGAGGAGAGATAAAGAGAAATGGGAAGCGACAGTGAAGCAGAAAAGTCAGCACACAAGGAGAAGAAGAAGGTGTTAGCTTTGGCCCCAATTGCTAAACCCCTAGCCGGCAAGAAGCTCTCCAAGCGTGCCCTCAAACTCGTCCGCCGAGGTTTATACAAACCTCTCTTTCTCTCTCTATATATACACACACGTATGAAGATATATTTCTTCTATTTGGGGCTTTTCTTGAATAATTTTGAATTGGGTCTATTTCTTTCAGCTGCCGAGCAAAAATGCTTGAAGAGAGGTGTTAAGGAGGTGGTTAAAAGCATCCGTCGGGGTAACAAAGGGTCAGTTTTCGTTTTTACTAGATTTTATTTTGTCTCTGGTATTGGGTTAATTATATAAGTAGGCTGCTGCTTCTTGTTTTCCTTAAGTTGATTTAATTTGTTCAACTTTTATCATTTTAGTCCTTGATACCAAGAGTAGAGGAAAAAGTAAAAAGGTGTCAGCTTGATTCCTAACATTTGTTTTGGAGATTTTGATATTACACCAGTTTGCATTTTGGATTCCTTTTTCTCTTTTCTAGTTTAAGTAGTGTTGTTAGTATTAGTACTTAAAATTAGAAGATCCTAGAAGAAATATACATTGTTGAGGGAGGTGTTCTTTGGAGCTATGGGTGATCGAAACATGACACAGTAGAAAATAAAATGATGACAGCAAACGATAAATAAAGGTACTTGAAATATTGTAGTAACTAAAACTCTTCATCGACTTTCTGCCGGACCTCGTCAACTTCAAACAAGTCTTTCTTCTTTAGTCAGCTGAGTGTATCGTTACATGAGCATGCTTAATCTTCTACCGCTACATGCTCATTGTGTTTAGGAATTCCATTAACTTATTAAAATCTTACCAAAAATTTTAAAGGAATTTCATGGCGTTTAGTGTGAACTATTTTTTTTCAAATCGGTTAGTCGAGGGAGATGAAAAAACAGTTTTTTCTTAACACCTAATTATCAGCTTTTATCTGCTTAGCTGTTCATTATGAAGGATGTATCCTGAGATTTCAGCTTTTGCCCTGGAATTGCTTTTGAATCCTTGGAAGTTTGATATGGACTAATATAATTGTCACCTTTTGATGCAGATTATGTATTATAGCAGGGAACATTTCTCCTATTGATGTGATAACTCATGTTCCAATTTTATGTGAAGAGGCTGAAATACCCTACATATACGTCAACTCTAAAGAAGTAAGTATTTTCCCTGATTATCTATTTTATGCATCTGTTGTTATCTCTTCCTACTTGAAGTAAGTTGGACTTCTTGCTTTCGTTACTGATTTTATGCATCAATTTTTTCCCCTGTTCAAGTTAGAATTTGAGTAAAGTGTATTTTATTAGATTTCCTTTTCATTTTTTTTCAAAGATTTCTTGGTGTACCTTTTGTACATATAATTTATTTTATTGTCTAGCAAGTTCCTAGTTAAGGTTCGGCATCGGCATCCTATTGAGTATTGAACTCACTTGTTTCTGTTTCCTGGGTCCATTTTAGAGAAATGGGTTTGTCATCTTTGTTGACTGCACATGTGCATTTGATGAAAACTGCATTGCTCCATGATTAACAAGTTTCCAACTGAAATACTTACCTAAACCTGAATACATAATATGCGTCATCATTCTACCATATATGCTGTGATCGACTCAATTCCAGGAGGTTTTGCAAAGAGAATATACATTTTCATGTTTTTGTTTGACATGTTTCTCACAATATTTATCTCTATCAGCTTTGTTTAATGTTATTCTGTTTTGTCCTACACATTGACTCAATTATTACTTTTGTCAGCCTTAAATTTGACACTCAGCATTAAACTTTTTGTCCTATTATTTTTTTTTCTTTCCTTATATCTGTAATGCATTCTGTTTTTCTGACTATATGTTATGGATTCTGTTTCAGGATCTTGCAAATGCTGGTGCCACCAAGAGGCCAACATGCTGTGTTTTGGTGCTAACCAAGCCCACCAAGGGGGAACTTGCTCAAGAAGAACAAGAAAAGTTGAAATCCGACTATGATCAAGTTGTATCAGATGTGTCTGAGCTTGCTAGTTCTATGTTTTAAGATCTCAAAGCAACTATGATATGTCTGTACTTTTCCGTATTGAAGTACTCTTTGTTTTGGCTGATATATATGGATGTTTCATAGTACAGCAATGAATTAATTATTAGCTTACATTCTGCCCATTGGTGTCTGCTGTCTAGGACTATAAAAAAATTTCTTTGGATTTTATTAAATTTATTATTTATATTTTCAACAAGTACCCAGTGTACTGGTAGCCCCCATTAGCTTCCAAAATGGATTGGTGTGGGTTTCAGGCTACATCCATTGGGTCTTTTAAGTGCTTTCAAAAACTTAGTCAAGTTACTGGATACTACCTGTCTGTTTCTAATTTTTGTGGGTAATATCATGCTTCATTGCATCGAAAAGAGTGCACTAAATAAATTAGCAAATCTCTCCAATATAGAGAGGCTTCAGATATTTTAGTTTATTTGCTAAAGAGAATAGAACTTGAAACATTTCAATCTGTTTGAAAGCAGGGAAAAAAATAACAGCCAATGAGCATGCAGTGGTAGAAGTTTCCAGTAAGGTTTTCAGCCTATTTGGACATAAGCCCTTCAAAAAAGATGGCTGCTTTAGGGGTTTTCGACTAATCTTTTTTATTTTTTTAAATTATTGTAATATTTAACCCCTTATTAGATTTTGAGAATATACTGACAATACAAAATAAAATTGAAATGATGTACAATTCCCTTTTTTATGAAGTAATGTGCTATTAGTTTTCTTCTTAAATTATTTTAAAGCCAGGGCCAGTACTATCAAATCTGGCAAATATTTGTATGAATTGGAAAACTTTAAACAATTCAATTGTTTGAGAAATTACAAAGAATAATTGTTGGCTATGGACACCCCTGCATTTAGTAGTCAATGGGATTTTCTCAGGGAATGAAACTTGCAAGATGATCATTAATATTGCCATTGGAATGTTTTAAACTAGATTTATCCAAACTTATATTACATTCTCTGTTTTCCTAGTTTTACCCTGTAATTCAGAACTACAACAAGATGACTTGGATCAAAATAATATACGGTATTATCCAGTATGTTGCAGAGAAGACTTTCTGCAGGGGCTTTATTTTGGGGATGCCAGAGTCCGGAACAAGAAAACACTTAAACCAACAATTGCCAAGGTTAAAACTAATGGAACGCCAATGGATTCAATATCCGCCATTCTGCCTGTCCTATCTGTTCTTCCTTGGCGAGACCTCTCTCCGGAGTATTCTCGCAAGAGATTACTCAAATTGTCAATTTGATGCATGATTTGACGCTGCCCCCTTGCAATAAGCAATACCTGTTCACAGAAATGGTTACCACAATTTTTAAAAACCTCAATTTAACCAGATTTCTAGCCTTCAAATATTTGAAATCAAGGACTGCAATGAGCCTAAATAATCTTTTCCATAACATACCGTGTCCATATCCTAAATCTATAAGGGGCACAAAAATGGGGTAGCTCCCTAGAACCATAGATCCTGCTACTATCCGCTCGAAACCTCAAATGAAGAAACCTTACTGGAAACTTTATATTTCCAAAAATCTCTCAAGACATTTGAAGTAACTATGGCAAACTTGCGACAACAAAATCATGATATACAATCTCCTGTAGAGAATCGGCTTCACTTTAAGCACAAAGGTACTCCGAATCACCTGTTTCTTTTTCTTATCTTCCCTTTGTCTCCATTCATGGATAGAAGTTTTCACATGAATTATTGAGTAACTATATTCTACTCCCTCCGTTCCAAAATATAGGATACCTATTTGATTTTTTGAGGCCAATTTGAGATATTTTCAAATTCAAAACTTATAAAAATTGTAAACAATCTATATAGTACTACAATTTATAAGATTTATTATTTCAAAAAGTTAAATGAATCAAATCAATTCTAGATTTAAAAATATTTCAAATTCAATTTGAAAATTCAAAGTTGATCCTATATTTTTGGAACAGGAGGGAGTATATTTTATATTTACAGTTGCATATTGCAGGTCGCGCAGTTACTTAATCTACTAATAATAAGAATCTATATACTTTCACTTTTCTCCTCTTATTTCTAACAATTCTGTAGTGTCAAAAAAATGAAGATTTATGTTGTACCTCTTCCATCACTGCAGACTCCCTTGCTAATTGAGAAGAAGAAGAGGAATTGGGTAGTAGTGAACCAGAGCCATTGCCTAAGCCAGCCATGAATAGAGAAGTAGCAGAACCATTGCAGGCTTCAGCCTGCACAGCCAAATTTTGTTGGCTAGAAGAAACTTTCCTGGTTAAGATTTTTGAATTTAGCTCCTCAACACGAGATGTAAACTCGTCCATTCTTTCATTCAGTGTCGAAATTTGTTCCGAGAGTTGATTAATTATGCCCTGAAACAATCAAAAAGACAAGTTAGTAAGCTTGGTTCATATTGTTAAAAGGAAAAGAAAATCAAAAAGAAGAAACACTGAAAGAACATAAAACAGATTAACAATATTTTAGGTGGGAGGTTATGGGGGTAAAATCATGGTGGACAATCGACTCTGGCAAATGACAATGGTCTGAGCCGTCCGACTCCTAAAGCAAAATAATATAACAGAAATGGAAAAACTTAAAATTGCACCAAATAATAACAATTGCAAACACATCTGTCCTTTCTTTCTCATTCTGCATCTATTGGAACCCCACCAAAAATAACATAAGATCCCTAGTTTTCCTCTCCATTTTTTCCCCTAATTTTTCCTTTCTTTGTGCAACCTATAATTAGAGAGGATGACTGTGGAAAGTTGGATGGAAAGCCCCCCTTACTGATTTGGGGATGGGATGAAAGGGATTTGAAAGTTTTCGTCAATAAAACAGACTAAAATGGGTCAAATAGAACAAGCCAACTATACGCAACATGCACCCATATATAGGCCAAACGAGAATGTTGCCATAAAAACTACAATTGGAGAGCACGTGCTTCAAGTTAAAATTCCAAACCTACACAGCCGTTGTAAATAAAAATTTTGGGACAGCGATGAAGTCACCTGCTTAGGAAGTGTTGCTGGTGAGTCTGGGGTTCTTCCATCGAATCTCCTATTATTAACAGCAAGTTTTGTCAACTTGGACAGGTTCTTGTCGCGTTGTGTTGAGTACGAGTGTGACATACCACCACTGAAAGTACACCCCAAAAAAATCAATTGAAAGTGATAACCTTGAATCTGCAAATACTTTATCTTTAGTCCCAATTTATGTAGCAGATTACATATATGCATTACTCAGCTTCCAAGATCTTAAAATGGATATGCAATTTAAACTATTATAGGCCAAAATAAATTGTGAAAAGTTAATTGACTAATCACGGCAGCTCCATCCAGTGTATGGTTTCAGACAAAAAGAACAAATTTAAAACCAAGATGGATGGATCAAACACACCGACTGAGATATCTGCTTCTTTGATCAGCAGAGGCTCGGGATAAAGCTTCTTTAGGGCTCAAAACCATATCATCATCTATACTGAGCTTCGTCTTCAGATCATCAGGCAATGCCTAAAGATTGGTTTGATTAGGACAAAGCAGAACGAAAGATGCGCATAATCAGTCAAAAATGTCATACCATAACATCATTGACAAGTTTTTCCAGCTGAATTTGTTCTATGTAAGTGCGAGAAACATATGAACCATTCAAGCCCAGCTGCTCTGCAATACATTTAACATATGCACGATCTCTTCCTTGCACCTTTTCACCAACGACCGTAAAAGTGAGTGATTAGCTTTCACAGTATACAGTAGAATGCTAATATATTTTTTTATATTTTTTGGCAATAATGCTGACACTGATAGTTTCAATAAAATAATGTTAGTTCTTTTAACATGAAAAATAAGAGCAATATAATGTTTATACATCTATCATCTCCAAATCCAAACAATTCCTAAAATTCAAATTGAAATTGCAAAGTGATGCTTTAGAATCTTTTTGGGCATAGGAACCTTAAACTATTTTCTACATATATGAGTCCATATTTGAAATAGCTAAAAGAATATTAAGGGTGCAAAATAACAAATTGTTGACAAGTTGATGCACTCCACATTGAATAGTTTGGTTGTCCATAGGAAAGATAAAATGGGACACAAAGTTGCTGGTAAAATTTACAAATAAGATTAAAGAAAGGTCCTGCTATAGCATTGATCAAACGTATAAACCAAATTGAGAAACATACTGTCAAGATTGGTTTCAGAAAATTGAAATAACAAGTTTTTGAACAGTTTGGATGTCCATAAGAAGCATAAAATAAGATAAAAAGTTAGCTCACGAAAATTAAAAAGTATCCTGAAGGCATGCTATAGCATACTGATCACATGCATAAACCAAACTGAGGGAAAAAAATTAAGATTGGTTACAAAAGGAGAATCCGCGCTTCCAAGGGAAATGTATTAAATTAGAGTAGCAACAAGAATATTATGGGAAATCTAATTACTATAATAAAAAGAAAAAATAGTGCAACTCCAGATCTCCAATATTGCAGCAAAAGTACCATTAAAATAATTCTACTGATGGTTTGGCAATATGAACCAAGGCAAAGGGCATTTAACTGTGTAAATGATATAATTTCTATATATTACATTATGAATTTACATTACAATAGGTACCTAATTTATACAACTTGTTTGGAGCAAGTGGAGGAGGAAAACAAGGAACGTGTTTTCCTCAGTGGACTATAACAGCACATATACACACACACACAGCTCAGCACATACACACACTTGCACTTCTAACACTCCCCCTCAAGTTGGTGTATAGATATCTCGCATACCCAACTTGAAACACAAGGGATGAAACATCTTACCACTAAGACCCTTAGTCAGAATATCAGCTAGCTGATGTTCTGTTTTTACAAAAGGTAAGCAAATAAGACCACTGACTAATTTTTCTTTGATGAAGTGTCGGTCAATCTCAATGTGCTTCGTTCTATCATGTTGTACCGGATCATTTGCAATACTAATGGCTGCCTTGTTATCACAAAACAACTGCATAGGCCCTTTAGTTGACACACCCAAATCTTCTAGCAAGGTTCGAAGCCACATTAGTTCACATATACCCAAGGCGATAGCTCGGTATTCAGCCTCAGCACTAGATCTTGCCACAACAGACTGTTTCTTACTACGCCAAGTGACAAGATTACCTCCAACAAATGAACAGTAACCTGATGTAGATCGACGATCCTCTATAGAGCCAGCCCAATCTGAGTCGGAAAAAGCTTCGACTCTCATATGACCATGTGGTGCAAACAGTAAACCTTTACCGGGTGCAGACTTGAGATACCTCAAAATTCTGTAAACGGTTTCCATGTGACTTTGTCGAGGATCATGCATATATTGGCTGATTATACCCACAGCATAAGATATATCGGGTCTAGTATGAGACAGGTATATCAGTCGTCCCACTAGACGTTGATATCGTTCTCTATCCACCGTAGGTCCTGTGCCTCCTTCTAGATGGTGATTAACTTCAATAGGAGAATCAGCAGGTTTACACCCTAGCATGTCAGTTTCTGTTAAGAGATCAAGAACATATTTTCGTTGAGATAGGAAAATTCCACTGGAAGATCTTGCAACTTCAATACCAAGAAAGTATTTCAAGGTGCCTAGATCTTTGATTTCAAACTCTTTAGCCAGACTTGCTTTGAGGTTAAATATCTCTTCTTTATTATCCCCTGTTACTACAATGTCATCAACATAAACAATAAGAATGACAGTCTTACCATTTATTTGTTTGACAAATAGAGTGTGATCTGCTCGACTCTATTTGTACCCAAGTTTTATCATTGCTTTGTGGAATTTACCAAACCAGGCTCGAGGAGATTGCTTCAATCCGTATAAACCCTTTCGCAGTCTACAAACTTTACCCTTGGTGACAGATGAGGCAAAACCTGAGGGTATTTCCATGTATACCTCTTCTTCTAGATCACCATGAAGAAATGCATTTTTCACATCCAATTGCTGAATATCCCAGCCAAAGTTTGCCGCACATGAGATTATGGTACGGACATAGTTCATTTTTGCCACGGGGGCAAAAGTCTCCTGGTAATCAATCCCGTGAGTCTGAGTGTATCCTTTTGCAACTAGCCTGGCTTTGAGTCTTTCAACTGTCCCATCTGCCTTTTGTTTCACTGTATATACCCATTTGCAACCAACTGGTCTTTTCCCATAAGGAAGAGTAACTAGTTCCCAAGTATCATTCTTTTTCAGGGCATTCATCTCTTCTATCATAGCATGTTTCCACTTCTCGTTGCAAATTGCTTCTTTCCACCCCTGAGGAATAGATATAGAGGACAAAGAAGAAACAAAGGAATGGTAGGATGCAGATAATTTATCATATGAAACAAAATTCGAGATAGGATGTTGTGTACAAAACCTGACACCTTTTCTAAGAGCAATAGGAATGTCAGTATCATCAGAAGAACAAATAGGATCAGGATTCATACCATTAGTATTACCAGGACTCGGTTCAGGGCAAGGTTGGTGTAGTGGTGCAGTAATGGTGACCTTATTCTTCCCTTTTCGAGTATAGGTCCTCAACTCAGACTCAGACTGTAACTCCCCCTGTGTAGCATTATCAAAAACAACAACAGGAGTAGAGGAAGATGGCACGAGAATGACAATCAATAAAGCTAACAAACCATCTAAAACCAGAACGGGAAACAATCCGAGAGGGCCCCCAGACATCGGTATGGATAATAGCAAAAGACTCAGAATGACAACTGTTGATAGCAGAATAAGTCGAACGTTTGTGTTTACCGAGTTCACATGGTTCACACAAAAACTGAGTTTTGTTACAAGTCTTAACTAAAGATGGAAACAAAAGTTCCAATACTGAAAAAGACGGATGACCCAAACGACGATGCCATTGATGGAGAGAGACTAGGTTGGAGTCTGAAACAGAGTGAAGAGCCTGAGTAGGGACCATGTTAGATGAGGGAACATCTAAATAATAGAGACCATCAACTGCACTACCACTGCCAATCTTCTGTCCCGTCACCAAGTCCTGAAAAATACAATGAGTTGGAAAAAAGGTTACTGAACAATGCATAGATTCAGAAAGACGTTGGACAGATAATAAATTTGCAGTGAAGGAAGGAATATGGAGAACAGATGATAAAGTCAATGAAGGAGTACAAACTACAGAACCACTCCCGGATATAGAAGACAGGGAGCCATCAGCAACTCGAACCTTGTCTTTTCCAGACCGGGGCATATATGAAGTAAAAAGGTTGGAGGACCCAGTCATATGCTCGGAGGCACCTGTATCTATAATCCAACTAAGGCAGGTGGGTGAAACATGAAAAGCACAAGGAGATATACCTGTCTGGACATAATGAGAGGAAGTAGGTTTGGAATAGAACTTCCGAAAGGCAGTGATTTCCTCAGGAGTCAGTGCATGAGTAGTGTCTGTAGTACTAGGTATATCTGCAGAGAGTGGAGGATTAGACATATAGGCGTGGGACCCACGACCAAACCGACCTCCACGTCCTTTAGGACGTCCATGAAGCTTAAAACAGCGGTCTCTGGTATGATTCTTCCCCCCACAATAGTCACACTCACGGGACTCTTTCTCAATAAGAGAGGGAACGGAAAGACCAGGCTTAGGATATGATGCAATCAAGGCCGATCGGTCAACAGAAGTGGATTTTAGTATCATCACTCGACGCCTACTTTCCTCTTGTTGGACTCTAGCATGAGCCTCTCTCAGTGATGGAAAAGGTGTCTGACCAAACAGCTGTGCTCGAACTTGATCAAATTCTATATTCAAACCAGCCAAGAAGTCTACAACCCTATCTTCATTAATAAACTTTTGATAAGCGGTATCTTCCGGACATTTAGCTGAGAAAACCCGATAATGATCAAGCTCCTGCCACAGTGCATTAATCTCTGCAAAATATTGTGCCACAGACTTTTCTCCTTGACTCAACTCACGAATTCGTTTACGAATATCATAGGCTTTAGACATATCACCAGAGATAGAAAAGGTTTGAGAGATAGCTTCCCAAAGTGCATATGCAGTGTCTAAGAACATGTAGCTACTCCTCATACTAGGTTCCATTGAGTTAAAGATCCATGTTTTTACCATGGAGTTATCAGATTTCCATTCTTCCTGGGCAGTGCCTACTTGTACAGGCATGGTGTTTGTACCAGTGATAAAGTGTTGCATTCGGTTTGCTTCAATTGACATACGACATGCTTGGGACCAGGCAAGATAATTATTTCCATCCAATTTAAAAGAACTAAGAACCAAAGAGGAATTGAGATGATGATTTCTGAACATCTGTCCCTTATTAGTTTCGATAATAGGACCAACTTCTGCCATGGTGATATAATAGGAGCAACAAGAATTTATCCAAGGAATTTACCAGCAAGGATAATATACAGGCTTCCAACAGTGAGCAGTAATTGTATGAAAAATAGGCCAAACAATAATGCTTATCAAGGCAATGTATAAGGTTTCTAGTAAGAACTCAAATGAGAATAAAGATGCCAAACACTTAATACTGCAAGCCTATTTATACTTAACTTTATGCTGAGCTAACAGTTACTGCAAGCCAAACAAGTGAATCACTTGTCACTGATATTAAGCAGTCAAATAGCCAGTTCAAGCCGAAAAATCATTTAAAGCAACATAACAGAGACAATCTTCATAAGAGGCTTATGCAGAGTATATAATAACTCAGAAAGCAAGCCAAATAGTAGCCAAAGTTTGCCAAAATCCAAACAGTCAGTAACCAAAATCGCCGACCGAACCAAATTTAAGCCAAATCCAAGCAAACCTGATTTTTGATCTCTGAAACCACTGTGGGTAGGAAGAGAAGAGAGAGACGACCAGACTGCAAGGAGACCGCACCGGAAAAGCTCGCCGGAACAGGGCTCACGCGCCGGTCGGCGATGGCGCGTGGCGTCGGCGACAGGCGCGTGAGGTGGCGCGTGGGGGCGCGTGAGGAAGCGGGTCGCGAAATTGAAAAAACTGTGTTGGTCGCCTGGCACTGGGTATCCTACTTATGATATCAATTTTACTATATCTAAGTATTTGGCTAGTTTTCTGATTGAAGAAGAAGAGCAGTAGCGACGCGGAAATAAAAAAGGGAAGAAAAAGCTTCTGATTAGTCTGCTTTAGCTCTGATACCATGTAAATGATATAATTTCTATATATTACATTATGAATTTACATTACAATAGGTACCTAATTTATACAACTTGTTTGGAGCAAGTGGAGGAGGAAAACAAGGAACGTGTTTTCCTCAGTGGACTATAACAACACATATACACACACACAGCTCAGCACATACACACACTTGCACTTCTAACAAACTGTATTTTCAAACTATAATTATCAAATAAGGTTAAGATTTAAGAACAAGTGAAATACAGATTTACAATGACTATATATGAAATATTCACAACAGATATTTCCATCTTCAACGGTGTAGAGTACCCCAAATTTGTGGCATATGTTTTGAAAGAAACTGATTGTAAGATTCTTATTATAGACATAAGCCAGGATAAAAACCAATAAATATGTAATATGAAGTACTCCCAAAACAAGCTTTTCCAGTAGCAATTTTGTATTATCAGTTAATATACCCAAACTGCTTAGCATGATCTATTGTATAAAATAGCTTTAACTAATGTAAAGATGTGTGGTAATACTTCAGCGTTCACAAGGTAGAAAGAACATGCAATCACACAAGAGGACAAATTAAATATGGACTATGAGCAAAATCTTAATTATGAGTCAATAATGCGATACCTGAACATACTTGCGATTAATTTGCTCTAACCAATCAGTTTTCACACACACCCTGTCATCAGAGAAGACATGACTGCTTCTTTTGAGGATGGTCGCAATTGTGTATCCTAAAGCCATTAGCCCCCCGAGAAGGCGCACACTAACTTCAAAAGTAATTCTAGGTGATATGATGAATGGAATATCTGTAACCCATTCCTGAAAAAATTGAGTACAACACTTAGTACAACTGTACATGCGGAAGACGGGATGCATCTCCCCTGATTCAAAACAGTAGGACAGCACATGAGATTGGATTTTTTCTTTAACAAGTGGTTTAAGTATTATCTTGACTCAACAGTCAACACCTATGAGCATTAAGCAATACATATTTGATAAGCAACACCTACGAGCAGTATCACAACTGAAAAGATACAGTAAAAAGTAACCATAATGTCAATATATCACAAACATAAGATCTGAATACATGGTAGAACAATAATCAATGTTGAATGCCCATATCACAACACAACTAAGACTTTAATCAAGAATATAAATTTCCAAAGGTCTTACCTCAAACATGAGGTTGTATTTTCCATCCCTGTTCCTCATCCTAAGATATGACTGGCATGCTTCAGGATCTTCACCAGGTGGTAAAAGGTATATATCATAAGTTTCCTCTGTACTTTCTCTGTGCTCTTTGGAAAGAACTTCCTTGATTTTATCCTCAGTCACGGTCTTTGCTGACTACAATAACAAACAGCACTAACTCAGTGCTAAAGGTAGAAGACACCAAAGTCAGATCAAGCATCAATGACCCTTTTAAATTTTATACTGACCGAACATGAAAGATAACCTTTAAAATATAAGTAGGATTCTGAAATCCAGAGAATGGGTTGAATTTGTTGATAATTTTTATATTTGCTGTCTGTAGATCAGGCTCAATAAAAGCTTTGTACATGGGATATACCTGTGGACAAGCATATTATAAGAACTATCAAAAAACTGAGTATGCCAATTCTACAAAAGTAATCCAGTGACAAATAATTTCGAGGATTTAGATATCTTAAAAGTAAATATCTAAACATAAGTAGGCGAGAGAATACTGTTTCAGAGATTTGCTGGATTATCTCTTCAGGCTCTTGTCCAGCACGTTGAATGTCCCTCAAAACCCGTTTGACAAGGTCAAAGTGTACTCCACCAGTAATAGACACACGCAGATCTAGAAAAGGCCGTAACTTTTCACTCAAAGCATATATGCCTTCAACAATCACTATGCGGGAGCTAGGGACTTCAATTGTCCTGTTAAAATATGGATTCGGTAATAATGACAATCAATTGACCTCCGCTAAAAAAATTAAGTCTATAAATATGAACAAAATATTAGCTCATCTGGTAAGAAGCAACAAGGCTCACAGGACTGTTAGTTCTAGTTCTAGGAAAGAAATGGGTAAAAAAACAAATAGAAAGACAATTTTTTTAAGAATGAAATAGGAAGGGAAAAAAAATACTTAATAGGATGATAGTCTAAGGACATGAAAATATGTAATTGCCTAAGAAGGGTTAAGGAAGGTAATTGATTGGCTGACTCTCTCATTCTGACTAACCTGATATTAGTTTACACCAGTAGAGCAAGAAAACTATCAACCCAAAATGTAAATAATTACTGTGAAAACAAATGATGCTTGTTCAAGTAAAAGGCTAGGTTGGCAACAGATAACGTATCAAAGAAAACACACATACATACAAAAATGACCAAAGAGGCACCCAAAATAGCTGAAAATGATTAAAACTAATTCTTGATTAATTCCACCTTGCAAAAAATGACACTTTTTTAAGGTTTGTTCAGAATAGATTTTAAGAAGTGCCAAAGACACATTTACTCCCTTTGTTTCACTTTGAAGGTCATGGTTAAAAACATATTTTTAGCACGGAGTTTAAGATTTTACTTTGGTACATTCAGATAAAATATTTCTCGAAATTTTGCAAAAGAATAATTTAGAAAAAGCTATATTATAGAATTTCGTTTTACAAGTCACAAACATGGTTTTGAACCTAATGGTAAAAGTGAAACGGAGGGAGTATATATAATCCAATATATTTTTATTTTTCAACTATGTTAAAGATAAGTATAAAAATAATGTATAAATGTGCTCTTGTGGCGAACACACCCCAAAAACTGACATTCTTTGCAAGATGGATGTAATATATTAGTCATCATTCATCCACAAAGGCAAATACAAGCTCAGTAGAGCACATTAACTATTGCTTTCATTTCTATGTATAGTTTTTTTTACTCATGCACCGACAGAGAAACTTGAGCTGGTGCAAGTCCTTCCCTGCCTAACACCCAAATAACCTCAAAACTACTAGCAGAAAGAGTAAGTAAGTTGAGCAATTAAAGAGGGACATTTAACCTGTAACCTATGCGAGAGCTAGATTTAAAATCATATATAGGAGCTTGAACGGAACTTCCTTCTTTCAAACCACGAATATTCTCAAGCAACGTGTCATAATCTGTCAAACGTGGATCTGTCAAAACAAACCCATCCGTCAGATATTTCTGCATTTATCTGTAATGACGGAATACATGAGTTTTTAACAAAAATGAAACTTAAATACCAATAACAAAAAGACAAGGGAACCGAAAAGTATCTACATATATCACAGGAAAACAATTAGGTCCATACTCTTCCATGCCCATCTTTCATTTTACTGCTTAAAAAGTATATAATAATATTGACGTCAACTTTAAATTCTTCTGTAAAATGATATAATAATATTGAGGTCAACTTTAAATTCTTCTGTAAAATGATCAAAGAATATCATAAGCACTGACAAGATATTAGAAAATATCACGAATGTGATGGGACAGTATGGCCATAGGTTTAATATTGCTGAAGTATAAGTCATGACAAGCTCAACAACCATATTTGTTAAATAAAACTAGATGATAAGGTTTGGTGAATTATAATGCACCTTGGTTTGTCAACTCTCATGTAAACAGAGGCTACAAGTAAGGTGACTCATAAGTGTAAGCATAATATATATTGTTTGGTGAACTATAATGCACCTTGACTCGTCTATTCTCATGTAACCAAAGGTCACAAGTTAAGTGACTGCTGAAGCGTAATATAAATTGTCTGTCTCACTGCTTTTAAGATTAGACAAATTAATAACCCAAAAATAGGATCTTTTAAAATAGCACAGAGTAGAATATATGATATAAATAAAAACTCAATATTACCGTCAAAGTTCCCATCAACAATACGGCTGGCGTCATTGTAGTTGTCCATGGTTATGAAAGCAATGCTGGGCATAAAGTTGAGAACCTTCTCCGTAAACAGAGTCTTCCCAGCCCCGGATGGACCTGCTACCCCCACAAATATTATACCTTCATTCTTTTGAGCCAACAACTGGCATGCCCGGATTACTATAAAGAAGCCTTTTTCAAACGACAAAGGATCTTGGATTCGGACAATCTCATAACGATCAGAGTCTTTTCTTTTAACCAATTGAACCTGATCTCTTAATAGGCCAGACCGTCTCCTAGGTGAATCGGCACTGTGAGAACTATCCTGAGCCATTCTATCTGGTATATTTTGGTCCCTTTGCTGCAGGAAAGAAAAAAAATTGCAGGTAAGGTAACAAC
This sequence comes from Aralia elata, assembly GCA_034770075.1. Lineage (NCBI taxonomy): Eukaryota > Viridiplantae > Streptophyta > Magnoliopsida > Apiales > Araliaceae > Aralia > Aralia elata. The sequence continues at coordinate 1,137,190 of CM068386.1, forward strand.
AAAAATGGAGAAACTACAAACACACTACTATAACCTCTCTCTTGGGAAGAAATTAAAACTGTATAAATAATTTTATTTTGAAATTTTAAAAAGGTAACATATTGGTGCCTTCCAGAACCCTTCTTCTTTTTTTCCTTTTTTTTTTTTTGAAAAAAAAATATTGTGGGGGAATTCCAGAAACTTATCTCAAATGTCTCAAAATATAAATTATTATAATTTTTGCCATTCTTTTCTTATTCTTTTCCAGAGTGTTAGCATGAATAACAGAGGGACTTGGATCTCTTGGCAACCAACTTTCGGTAGGCAAATTCAGGATTGGGAATAAGGAGAGGAAGAACAACTGTTGTTGATCTTACAGGAATTTGGGCTGCTTAATACTTCTGCAGATTCATTACATTGGGAAGCTCATAGTAATGGCAACTTTTCTGTGAAGTCTTATTATCAACATTTGTGTGCGAGGATGGTAGAGATTTTTCCATGTCAAAGCATTTGGAAAGTGGGTGTACCGCGAAAAGAACCTTATTTATATGGAAAGCAGCACTTGGGAAAATTTTAACTCGAGACTCGTTGTGGATGAGGGGGAAGTTTGTGGTGAATCGATGTGTTTATGCGTCAGTGGGAGTGGGAATCAGCCGATCACCTTTTTCTTCACTGTGATTTTGTCCGTCACCTTTTTCCTAATTACTTCTAATTACGCTAGTTACTCATTTATGTTAATGGAGGCATTAATCAATGAGAAGTACACGTAGTGTTTGATTTGATCCACTGTCTTCCACATTCTATTCATGAACTCAAGAATTTAACCTTTGAGTAGCCCCTATTTGTTTGGCTGGCACTACAAATTGGCAACTAACCACAACACAACTGAGCTAGACAATGGCCAAACATAAGTTAATGAGCACCAACCATTTGAGAAGCAATAGCTAAGTTTAAACAGTATCATGAGCAACACAATCAGATTGAAACAATAAATAAAATTATTAATAAATTCCTTCACTTCTTTCCTCATTCTACTTTACTTTCATTTTTTAAATAAAAATAATAATAAAACGGGATAGCTGAAACAACAAGCTGAGAAATGAACCCAAAACATTACAGCTAACAAAAAGTTCAATTAGAGAAAGCACTTGCTGATCGAGCACATGCATTAACCAACAAAGTGAGGAACTCTGTCTCAACCAGCTAATAATTTCCATGAAAAAGAACATTACCCAGAAAAGAAATTCCAAGAATGAATCATCTATTAAAAAAAAAAAAAAAATCCCACAACAAAAGGGAAGAAAGAAGGAGAAACAATATTCAATCCTCAGGAAGTGTATTAAAAGCTCTAAAGTGAGCATACCTTGGGAATTGAAAGAGTTTATCAGTGATGCTGCCCCAGTTGGTGATCGATATAAAAGTGAAGTCTTGAAACTTCCGCGGGGTTAAGATATAAACAGAGGGGAAGGGTCAGAAGAAGAATCGTGATATTCTTCTGTTAGTGGGTTTCGGAAGATTTGGGTGGCGCTGTGAGTGAGTGAGTGAGTGATATAAAAGATGGTCACTTCTTCGGTTGTGAATTTACCAGAGGGTGGCGGTGGTTCTCGTCACTTCTATTAGGAACAAACTTACCACTACCAATTAGACCAACTCCCAATTTTAAAGCAATTAAACTACCACCTTCAAATCTCCTTTTAACTTTCATTCTACCAAAAAAAAATATGAAAAATAACACAAACAACAAAGAATTGGACCTGAATACGGACCTTTGAAAATTCTTTAATGTTTAATATTTATGTAGATTGCTATTTACGTTGATATATATTAGTCAATATATATTAGTGAAAATTATTTAAAATATATATATAATAAATAAAATTTTCTTATATTTATTTAATCTCGTAATTATAATTTGATACAAATTAATTATAATATGGTCGAGTCAAAAATTATTTCTTTTATTTTTTTATATATATTTTTTTTATGATGATAACAAAAAGGCTACTACGAAGTGGGGTCAATTGACCCACTGGTTTTTTTTTTGTTTTTTTATGTGGCAAATTTAACAATTCACTTTAATCTATAGGCTTCTACCGATTTCTATCTATATCAAGAATTTGATCGACTGAATTGGATAGGGGTGGTACCTTTTTCCAACTTATAACTTTTTTTTTTTGGGACACGAGAAAAAACAACTTATAACTTATTCTGTATTTTAAATTTTAATATTTTTAGTTTATTTGTCAAATACCAACTTGTTCTCATAATAAGTAGTTGATCTGGAAAAAACTGCGTCAAAACGGGATACTCTAGCTTATTAGATAGGCTACTTCAAATCCTAAAAAAAGAAACTCTTCTGCCAAATGATACTACATATTCCAGAAACGAGACTCCTTTTGTAAAATGGATGGAGCATAAAATATATGTAACTACTGTGTCATACAAGAAACAAAACCACCAGTTAAAACATTCTACATTAACCCAACTACATTCTCATGGGGAAAAAAAATTTAAGATCCTACTTAAAAAGAATCAAATGGAGGTTCAATCAGAAGGAAAAAGAATCATTAATCTGGGAAGGGTGAATCTGAGTTCACCCTACTTCTACTGTGCAATACATACAAATTGAGAACTTTTGCCATCGAAAGAAAAAAGTATAACATACATTACGCTCAACTAATGTACAAAGACTGTAAAACTGTGTCAGGATTTGCAATGTATCCTCTCGCAGCTTGTTAGATACAGCAGCTGCGGAAAGTGATGATGTGAAATGATTTCCCACTAACTGTCTCCAGGTTCTCTTCCAGCATCATGTACAAGCGATGCACTCCCAGCTAAAAATGATTCTGGGAAATAATTAGAAGTTTGATCTGTTTCAATGAATGGTTTAAGTTTCCAGAAACCTAACGTATATGCCCTCGAGCCAATGGGAAGAGAAAAAAATGAATGAATTACAACTGAAATGGGAGATCAGCTATTACGCGTAGACACAAAATTATAAAACAAAAGCATCAAATCACAGGTGTTGGTCTTGAATCTTCTGTTTTATTCACACGGCACATGCAATTTGGGCATGGGAATGAATATATGGAGTCATTTGGTCTTTTGAGTTCAAATCCCTTTGAATCACTATGAGCTCGCATACTCAGCATTTGCCGCTTAAAGCTTTTCCACCTGTAATCAAATACATAAATATGTATAATGAAACAACAGAGCAAGACAGACCTCTGTAAGACTACCTCTTACTATCTCCAAGAAATTAAGTATCCATGCATATGTTGCGTGCATTTATGTGTCAAATATAATTATACACTGCTTAAAGTAAATAAGACACTTGAACCATGTGTTGGTATGACTAATCTTTGGCATGACTACCCTCACATCCTAGCAAATCATATAAGAAACGCCCTAGAGCTCAAGTCAATTATTAACAGAAACCAGCATCTGGATCTACTTCTTATCAGTTAATAACAGCCCAGTTTTTCTTGAAACAGATTTAGAAAGGTCTTCCTTCTATATCAATTGCAGGGAATTCTTATGTCAGTCATTTTGGCTCATAAATTTCACTGGAAACTGAAGGTACACAATAGCTAAGAGATGATTACATACCCAATGTTGGGGTTGTCAAACAATAATGCTAACTTCCGCTTGTCGGGTCTGATTGTCTTCGAGTGTCCACCAAATAGATATCTCCTGTGGCCCAATAGAAAATGGGGGAAGTTTCCACCTTGAGTTGTCACAAATACTTCACTATGAAGACAAACAGTGTAGTCTATGGCAGCCATCCTGGAAGAGAAGTTCTGGAAGCAATATATTAAGTCAAAGCAAGTTCTTTAATGAGACCCCAAAAGGAAGTAACATTTTAGATAAAAATTATAAAGCTTTTGTACCTTATATGGAGCTAGTTCTTCTTCAGATGCCAACATCTCTTTGGTTTTTAAAAGAGGAAACATCTCTAATAGTGGAGCCATATTTCTCTCTGAGTCGTATATCTTTCCAGATGCTAAATATATAGATGTACTCTTATCAAACCCCATTCCTCTAAGCATCAAACCTACCTGATGACACACAAGAAAACGTAGACTTGATTACTCATATACTTGATATTTGTCTAATTTTGAGCAACCTGTTACAAGAAGTACAGGCACAGTTGCAAAAGAAAACATCAAAATTAATACCAACTTTACTCAGCTGGCAATGAATGCATAGATTTGCGATTGCAGCCAGAAATGAAGTATCACAATTTAACTCACGTCGAATCATTTGGAGAGGTCAAACCTCGTAGGATTGACCAATGGTCGTGATTTTATTAAACTTTAGCATTACTGAATAATAAGTAAATTATTTTTAAAGTTGGGCAGACTGAACCTGACCAAGCTATAGGTTAAGAAATAGAGTATCACACACAGCCTTTTTTTTTTATATAGTAAGTACCACGCAGAATTGCAGAGCATGTTTATTTATGTCTTTGCTAGGTTTGAAGAATCAATATATGAAAATGTCCAGACAAGGTCTCAACTTTTGTCGAGTGATCATATCTGGACCTTACACGGAGCCCTAGTTGGTCAAAGTCAGATGGTTTGTATTCGAGAGGGTTTTGATAAATTCCAATTTTCCACATGAAAATTGTGCGTTGGAATATGGCAATAGCAGGATTCCATGAAACAAGACAAAATGCATATTTGGCTATACACTTGCAGAAATCAAAGATATAAACCTCTATTTAGCAACAAAAAAAAAAGATATAAACCTCTAAAAGGACTTGCCATACATAGGAACTGATAAAATTGTAAAATCAGATGGTTTAACAATTTTGAACGAGCAATAACAGGATTCAAAAGCGTAATTCACAATAAAAGTTAATTGACAGTACAGAAGCATTGAAGCAACGAAGGTTACCTCTAAAGGTGTTAGCGGACACTTGCCATTTATCCTGTTTGCTCCAGGACGAATAACTCGACCAGGCTTTGTAAATTTTCCCTTCCAACCTCTCTCCCTTGCAGCCTTCATGTCTTCCTCTTCTTTCTTCCCACCATCATATACACAACAAGAGAAAGCAACCATATCCTGCAAAAGAAGATAATTAGTGTCTGCTAACAGATTCTCATGATAATCTCATGCCTGGTGGTGGTCAGATAACAAACATAATGACTTCTTATTCAGTGAAACCAACCTCCTCAAAGCGAAGATGCACAGAAATGTACTTGCCACTGTTATTTGCACTGTGTTCTTTCATTCTTGCAACCAAAGATTCACCCAGAGTTAATATGGGATTAGAAAACCGTAAAGCTTCATAGTTTGCCAAGCATCTAAGCCGCTGAACCGCTGGAGGAGCATCAAATGACAAACGATTTGCAAAAGGAGAAATCCTTATAACCCTGAGTTAACAATTTATGAAACAATCATTCCAAATTAGTTAACAACCCATCTTGCAGCAAAAGAGATGAATCCAATAAACAAGAAAGCCCGTTACTAAGCAAAATAAAGAGGGTGCGGGGTGGACAGTGAGCCTCTTCAAACATGGCAAGATATGACAGAACTCCAAACCATCGCACCACGGATAAATGAAATATTTGTGGTGAACAAACAATAAATGAATGAAACAAGTGAGAATGTTCAGCCAGGAAGAAGACCATGTAATCGACACCAAGGTTGTTTCCTAAGTTAACTAGATTAAGAGAGTAAGAGACACTATATGCTCCCCTAAATCAAGTTCAAGGCGATGTATAGCCATAATTGTTATTTTCATCAACTGATAACATCAAAAACATGTATGTATGCACTTATAAAAGGTTCAAAACTGTAAGTGTCTTTACTGATCACGGAATAATATAAGATTCCAAAACTAAGTATATTCTCTAGTAAGCGTAAATTTTATTTTTAATTTTTTTGATAAGTTTATTATTCATAAAGATACCAAAGAGGGTGCCATCCCAGAACACGAGGACATCCAATACAGTCACTCCTTTAAAAGAAGTAAACAGTTTAAGTAGATTTAGCTGTCACTGAGTGACTATTTTTTAAGCACAAATTCAGGGGGGGGAAATATCCATATGGGATGACCACCAAAAAAAAAAAGGACATGTGAAGTAATCACTTAGAGGAAAACATCCACATATTTTATCAAGAGTGTCTATTTCCTATTAATAAGGAAGTTGAAAGCGTGGAGAAATGATGAATGAAAAGAGACTGGGGAGGAAAGAAAGTAAAATATATATTAACATACTTTTCTTCAAGTAGCCTGGGGAGAACTGTATCCTTGTAGTAATGAATGGGTGCCCATGCTTTTACTTTAAAATTGAGTACATTGGTCATGTTGCGATCAAACCGCTCCATTAGGTACCCAGGAATCTTGTCAACCACCCGTACATCATTTTCCAAGGTACTAATGAAAAAATTTTCATCATAGATTTCTTTGAATTTGCTGCGCATAAAAGACAGGGTCAAACACTTGAGTGTCATCAGAATATTTTTATATATAGACAGACAGAAAAAGAGAGTCTTCTTTGTTCCTTTAATTCTTTGGCTTAGTACTCGATCTACTTTTGTTATTATAAACGACTAGGTCAAACACTTGTGATTCATCAAATGCTCACAACTTTTTAATGCGACTGTAAACCATTAACAACACACCAAATTTATAAAAATGACTAATAAAAGAGTCCAATTCGAAATAATATTTTATCATCAGCTAAAGTTGGCCTATAGACAGGTATTAATAATATTTTATCATCAACTAAAGTTGGCCTATAGACAGGTATTAATTGGATGTGGATGTAATTTTAATCAAACTACTGCACCATCAGCCAACCTATATATCTACATTCTACAAGAGAACCAGAAACAACATCAAACATGGTTACCTAGGGTCTCTCCAAATGCTATGAAAATGAAAATTGGGAATGAGAAGTGTTGCATTAAGATACCCAGCCACAGCAACTGCATTGCATACCTACAAAACATGCAGAAAATGCAAAGGAATAAAGCAGTTGATACAAAAGTTTAAGAATGTCAAAGTAAAATATAAATCACGCCATACACAAAAAAACTACCGATGTCCTCTGCTGATTTAAGCCACCATTTGCCTCAACATAAATGTATCCATTTGACTCGGGTAATCCTACAGTGATGGACAACCTTTTATTAATATTTGAGTAATATATAACCATGGCAATTTTATGCGCGCACACTTGTGTGTACACAAATATATATATATGGGAACTGATCCATAGTCAACGTTGTAAACCTAAGATTATCCTTACAACATATCGTGGCCGCCCAATCACGGATCTACCGGGTAACACCCCTTCCGCACTTTAGTTTGGAGACGTCCGCACAATTAAAGTGCGGATTCAAAAGATAACCAAAATACCCTCTAGGATCCACACTTTAATAGTGCGAACAGTTACTTTAAAAAATTTAATATATTATTAAAATATTAAAAAGTGGTGGCATCACAACTGAATTCTTATAATTTTCCGTACCAAAAACAAAGCAACCTACCCATTTTCCCTCTCAGGAATTGGGGCCCACTTGAGTCATTGATTCTCAAGGAGGAAAACAAAGCCAACACCAGTGAGTGGGTTTCAAAAAAAAAAGGAAAAAGAAAAACTCATATCCTTCTTGATTGTCAGTTCCGTTTATTTTAGTTTTTAAAAAAATATATATATTTAGGTGAATTTATTCTAGCCCCTTGATATCTTATATGTACATTATTCTCAATTTCATTTAGTTGATTCAATAACTTTGTTGGAAGGATAATAATAATGGATGAGGATTTTGATATATTCCTTTGGTTGATATGAACAGAGGTGATGATTTAATGGATGAGCCGGTCTCGTTTATGAAGGTTGGTGAAGAGAAGGGGATCGAAAACCAAGGCTTGAAGAAGAAACTTTTTAAAGAAGGCCAAGGTTTTGACTTTCTTGATACTGGCGACGAAATTGAAGGTGTACTTCAAAAATCAATTCTAGTTTACCGTCCGCACAATTAAAGTGTAGACGAGAATATTACAAAAATGCCACTGATATTTTAATAATATATTGATTTTTTTAAAATAACCGTCTGCACTATTAAAGTGAGGATCGTAGAGGGTATTTTGGTCAACTTTTGAATCCGCACTTTAATTGTGCGGACGTCCCCAAACTAAAGTGCAGATGGGGCGTTATTTTCGCCATTAGATCCACGATTGAGCGGCCACGATCTGTTGTAAGGAAAATTTTAAGTTTGCAACGTTGGCTATGGATCTATATATATATATATATAACCATACAAAATAAATAGATCATAATCAAAACAGTGCAAGTGGAAGGTGAGGGAACATAGCATATATATTCATATTTAGTTTATATAGGTAGATGCAAAGTAAATTTAAAAAGGATATCATCTAGCTGACTTGTGTTTAATATAAAACAGAAGAATATAAATCTCAGAAATTGAGTGTATACTTGGTTATAATTTCAAAAACATTCTTTACTAAAACTTTTACCAAACAAATATAAGAAACTTTTACTGAAACTTATACTGAAGATGGATCGAGAACATGGAAATATTCATCTTATACAAAAAAAGCCTAAAATCCAACCAAATTCAATTATAAAAAAAAATAAAGATAAAGAATTAAATATTCACGAATTGCAAACCTTCTAATTTGCTCTATCACATGAACATTCTGGTCATAAAAGGTTTGAACAATACAAAAACTCGAATAGAATGGGGAGGGGAGTTTATTATCTGACAGCAAAAGAAGTAAACTTCTGGGAGCAAATAACAGGGAAGTCAAAAAACTCTCAACATGGCAAAACTTAAGATTAGTAAACTATAACATAATTTTCAACTAAGGCAATACGCAATGCCATAGAAACATAGCTATACTTATCGCTTCATTAAGGGAAAACTATATTTGTGAAGAAAGCCTTACACGCTACAAAATATCGACCACCGGCACCCTAGTCCAATGTATATATGTTAAGGTACCATGTGAGTTGTGACAATCGCACATCAGTTGCAAAGTGTGAACTTGAAGGCTTAATATGCAAGGTTAGCCCATAGACTTAATAGCTTAAGTTTTTTGAGTCAAGTTAGGTCAATTATAGTGTTAAAAAAGACCTTTGTTTGGCTCCCACCTCCCCAAAAAATTGGTACTAGGGCCACGATCCATAATTGTGCCAAACTCTCAAGTACTGTGCAAGCACAATATGTTGAGGGTTGAGAAGTTCTCAAGTAATTGCTCATGTTAGTATTAAGCCTTAGCGTGTTGAGAGATATATTCACACTCAAAGGGGAACAGTTTGACGATGTTGGGACTCACATGTGAAGGGGGAGATGTGCTAAGGTAACATGTGAGTTGTACAAGTCCCACATCAGTTGCAAAATGTGAACTTGAAGGCTTAATATACAAGCCCGAACTCTAGACTTAATACTTAATAGCTTAAACTTTTGGGTCTAATAGTGTTATTAACGACCTTTGTTTGTGCTCCCCAGCTCCCCAACAATATAGCTCCTACCCGAGTGATGTTATTTTATTGCATACAATCAAACAACACTTTTACAAAAATAAGGTCAATTGCACGTGTTAGCCCATAATGAAGGCCAGGAGAGAATCAAGCAAACAAAAAAAGAAAGGGCAAACCATTTAGGCTTCCTAATATTGAAAATGGCATGTGTTTGAATACATTTGTATAAAAGTAAAAACTCTACCGAGGGGCAACAAAGACCGGAACTCTTCCTGCCAAAAACAAGTGACCTACTTCTCAATCTAGGAGTTAGCAGGTATGAAAGAGTCCCTCTCTGTCTGTCTCTCCAAGTTTCTACTACTAAGTAACACTTCTGCTATTCAATCATAGAATCGATTCTGATCAAGCAGAAACTATATATGTTATTAGTCAATTGCATGCTACAATATTGAAATGATTTTCAAATGAAGCACATTAACATATTCAATTTTGCAGATACACAGGTGGTGCTAAAAAATAAAGTCGGGAAAAGGAACAAAAAAGTGGAAAAACTTCCGAAGAAATATGCAAGTGGAAAGGAATGGTCAATATCAATAAAAATGAAGCATAGCAAACATCATAATGAGCTTCCTAGGTTTAATTTAATGATGTCAACTGGTCATACCTCCAGAAGACTTGTTTGTACAAGGCCTCCACTCTCCGCCTTTGTAAGAATGTTTCCATATAGTTGATATCTATAGTATAGTAATGTCTTACGTCAACAGAATGTACAAGAAGATAAAAACAATAATCAAGATCCAATATTCCTTTGTAAAATCCAAAAAAACATCAAAAGAATTGATTATATCTAAATCATCAGCATAGTTCTACATGAAAACAGTTCAAATAATATAAAATTTACAACCTCAACATTCATTCTTTTTAAGATCACAAATCATCTAATCATAAGTTATAGGAACAGTTAAAAAGTTAATCACATGTCACCATAATTTAATAAGGTGTCAATAAAAAAAAAATTTAAAAATAATTCTGCAACTTTAAGTTTTACTCATATGCAAGATAGTGTACAGATGTTACAGTATATATGTATTCTAGTTAATGCAAATTGTCTTCAGATATGCATCCAAATCCATATTTTATATATTTCAATCATCATAAATAGCATGCTTGTTTACAGCCACCATATTGCACATACACATTTCGACCATGATTTTTAGGAATAACAGTTATTTTTTTAAGTACCCACCTAAAAAGGCTCTATAAAGTCCAACACACGGCATCACACTTCGGTGATCAATAAAAGTATCAGTTCCTTAAGTTGGCTAACTCACATGTGAAATGCTGCAACAAAAATAAAATCAGAAAAACTCCTTGTTGAACTTAACTAGAATAACATTTCCTTTTTTTATAATTAGCATAGATATCAAAACAATTTCCATAACTAAGTCATTCCTATCATTACAAAAGGTCCTTCACCTATAATGAAAAGAAAAGGGCGGAAAACACTATAATGTGCAACTCTGGAAGTGAATGAAAGACATTATAAAATCATCCAAACAGTCCTACAGCCCAATCACAATTTATAAATAATGTAAAATTCATCTTTTTACTAATTCTAAATCCCACTCGGAAATTAGAATTATGCAAACTCTCTCAGTTTAAATTCAAATTCATCTTTAGTTTTTTAGAGTAAAGAAAAAACACCATCTTTGTTTAATTCAAAACCGGTACTATAATTCACTCCCCTCGGTTTCAGATCAAATTCAAACAACTAGACCAAAATTTGAGGTATTGTTTCAGTTCTGCAAAAAATAAAAGTGAAAGGAAATAGAAAAGCTAATTGGAAGTAACCCAGTACAATCTCAAATCAAGTAAGGCATCGTTGAACGGTAAAAAGAAGTATTTCTCAATTGCATCAAATAAGGACGGAAACATGAGAACAAGATTAAAAAATCACTGACCGCATCGACGGACGAATTGTCAGTATCCATCTCAGGCCGGAGCTTCGCATAAAGCTGCGGACTACGATACACCGACCCCGGCGCCGATCGGTGTTTGATTACCGGAACGACGTCAAACGACACCGTTCCCATGTAAAAAAGCATGCCGGAAATATAAAGTAACGGAGCGAATAGGAAAATTCCCTGTCTTCGGAGTAATACAGAAAGTACGATCCAGGCGAGTCGCTGAGGTAGGGTTATTGGAGGCTGGCCGCCGGGAGGGAACCGGCCGTGCTTTGACCGGCTGTGGCGGAGCCTGGGCGACCGGAGCGGAGAAGCTGGCGGCGATGGGCTGTTGTGTCCGCTTCCCGGTAGCCTATTGTAGGCGTGCATAGCTTACATTGCTTGAAAATTACAGAGAGGGAAAGCTATATATATACACATACATACACATACATATAGAGAGAGAGCTGATTCTTACTTACAGACGAGGAGAGAGAACGATAGAGGGAGAGAGAGTGAAGGAGTGTATTTGGTATTTGGTATTTGGTAATTGGTAATTGGTATTTGGAATTTGGAGAGAGAGAAGCACGTGATCTGAGAAATCGTTTCCTTTTATAATTTGTATATTGGGGTTTTATGATAAAAATATGTTGGGCCGCACGTGCCTTTTCAGAAGCGACAGGAATAAGATGGCTAATGGGCTGTCATGTTTGGAATTCCCGCTTTTTATTGCGTTAATAATGCTAATGAATGGTAGGGGGTTTAAATTTTTAGATATGAATTATGGTATGTCATTACTTTCTTTACTAATATATCTATGTTAATGTTACATGATCAATTACAAATAATGTAATTTTAGTAATTAATAAAATCATGATACAATTATTTAAGATTAGATGAGACCCAATATTAGTGTTATTATCGATACTATATTTGGGATTTTCTTATAAAAAAAAAGGAAAAAAGAGATAGACCCCGAGTTTAGTACTCATAGAATTTTAAAAAGTGTATCAAATATAGGTAGATACAATAATAAAGGTAGGGAAAAATAATAGTTTACTTTTTTTAAAAAAAAAAGATAATATTATAAAGTTGAGTATTCAACTTTGATACTCTTATGGTATCAATCAAGTTGATTTTTAACTGTTAAAAATACTTAAAATTATTCACTAATATTTGAATTAAAATAAAGTATTTATTTTATCTATAACTCTTAAAATTTAAATTTCACTTGTCATTTTATACTACGGATCTTACAACTCTCCAATCTAACAATAATAATTTTAAGTACATGTAAATAGTGAGTTTGACCTTATATCTAGGTAGAATGGTGACCTAAGTACTATGCACGACTAAGTGCCTCTAGAATCGTACGAGATACCTTGACTCCAAACATTGCCCATAGTTAAATTTGAATATAGTTTGCGCCTCAATGGAGATGTAAAGTTTTTTAAGATAAGGTTATATCATCCACATCGGCGATAATAAGAAGAGCATAAGTATTTATAAGGTTAAACTCACTACTCATGTGTATCTAAAATTCAAGACTTTTGAAGTCCACCCTATGGTGTTGTAAGATTTCAATGATATTAGGTTATTTAGTTTTTTTATATTTTTTTAAGACAATACAAATAAAATATAAATATTATTTGAATTGTGTACAAGTAAATATAGTAAATATATGTAATAAAGGAAAAGAAAAAGTCAAAAATAATTAGTGAGTTAATCAAAATTGATGATTTTTACCAAGAATATTAATACAATTTCGTTTACATCACAATGAGATTATATTTTAAATCCAAGTAAAATAGGCAAGTAAAAAGCTATGGGCCATCCCAACTCGTTGTATTTATGGGCCATGAACCTCATTTTTGTAACATTAAAAATTGTACCTTTTTAACTTAAACTCATATTTAACCCAACTCAATCATGAATTGTAGGATTCAGTTACGGGCCGTAGGATTTGTGGTACAAAAGTGAATTTTGTACTTGAGCCGTTACAAAATCATTGATTTCTAGTTTTAAATTTTTTATTCGGTATTTTTTGTTGAGAAAATAAAATAATTTATAAATAGTGTTTGAATTGTGAATAAATAAACATATGCAATAAGGAATTAAAAAAAAAGTTAAAAATAATTACGGAGTTAATAAAAATTGATGATTATTACTCTCACTAATCCAAAAATAAAAATTCATTACATTACAAGAAGCTTATTTTTAAAATTCAAGCGAAATAAGAAAGTAAAAACCAATGGACCATCCCAACCCGTTGTATCATTGGCCATGCTTCTCACATTTGTAACCAGGTCCAAACAAGCCCAAGGCGTGGCCCAAATTTTTTTGAAACAAATGGAGCCCAGTTGCATAACTAAATAAAGTTAAGTTTACCACAAGTTTAAAGGCTTACCCTCTAATCTCTATATAGTGAAGACGTGTGCAATAAACAGAAAAAAGTCCATGTGGTTGATACCAATTCAGAGACACAGAGATCGCGAACTTGTTGCATTGACATTGGACATTGGAGCTTCTTCCAAACTTGTTTCATATATTTTTAGCAAAACAAAATTAGAGCTCAATCTGTAGAGAAAATTCGAGATCCCTTTTTTTTTTTTTGCCTGAACTGGTTCAATTTAGAGAGAGAAAGGAGCATACCATTACCATATAGAGAAATGGGGTGCTCGTTTTCGGGACTGAACTCGATGTACGACTCGGTTAATGGAGGAGGAGATGTTTGGATCAATGAGAATCGATTCAGGATCATTAGGCAGCTGGGTGAAGGTGGGTTCGCCTATGTCTATCTCGTTAAGGAGATCATCACCGACACTTCTTCTGCCTCTGGTGGTGGCGTTACAAAGAAATTCAAAGACCCTTCTCACATCTCTGGTTGATCCTCTCTCAATTTCTCCCTCCCTCTCTATTTGATTGCTCAATTTGATTCGAAACATTGAATATACTTTCAAGAATGGATTTTTATTTGGTGGTGTAATGTACTAATAGTTATAATATGTGATTTGGTTGTTATATGGATCAATTCAATTTCATTAGGTTGTTTGGTCTTTTAGTTGGAGTGTGTAACTGAAAAATGTGCATTTTTGTATTTGATATTGTATATGTGAGCTTCAATTTTTGATTTAGGATTTGATGTTTATATGAAAGTATAAAAGATGGGTCTTTTCCGATTTCATATGTTATTTAAAGGGTTGTTTGTTCTTTGAGGGAATTATTGCAACTTAGAGTGCAATTTCCGATGTGGATAGATATCTTGTGATTTCAGCTTTTGACTTAGGAAGTGGTGATTATATAGGAGTGTGGAAGCTCTGGGTCTGTTCCAATTTCTTAAAGATTTTAATTTGTTTATCAAATGCAATTTTCTTTGGATATCATAGTGTATAAACTTTCAAATATCAATTTGAAATATAGGAGTGATGTTTATATGGGAGTTGGAAGATGGATAGAATCAATATTTATAAAAAAAAATAAAAATTCTTTGTTGTTTTTCGGAATGGAAGTTCTGGAAAAAAGTGTAATTTTGTATAATATGGATCTTAATCGCTGTGTATCATAACTTAACCACTTATTTTCTTAATTGGCAGTGAACAAAATATAGTTCTACCTTCGTTCTATTTTAGTTTTGGTTCTCTGTTCTCTTTTTCGGGCGTGTTGAATGGAGTTTGAAACATTCCGAAAGCACCATAATATATATATATATATATATATATATATAATGTAATTTATATAATAAATACTGTAATAATCTATGGTTTCAACCATATTAAAAATACTTTTCAATTGTGAATTTTGGTTCAATAAATGTTTACATTTTATTATGAGAATTTTTTAATATGCAACTTAGCAACTAGAATATTTGTTTATATGGGGCCAGATATATTCCATTTCTAATTTGAAGTAAATAGGCTCTCTTTTTTCCCCCCACTTTTTTGCAGTGGAAATGTTGGACTGTTATTTTGTAGGAATTTGGCTCTTACTTATCTGAATTCTGAAGTGTATTTTATGTGTTCAATAATTAATGTTTTTATGGGTTATTGGTCTTTGTAAAGAAACACTGAATGTTATCAAATATCAGGATCTTGTGTGTGTGTGTGTGTATATATATATATTTTCTTGTTTTGTGTTGATATATTTGAAGTGTGGCTAGTTTATGTGTTCTATTATGGATGGGTTTGGTGTGCGAAAATTAATTTACTTCTCAGCAATTTGTTGTTGAGGGAGTGGAAAATAAAGATCTTTATTTAGTCTTGTCTTCTATTTGATTTGCAGATGACGGAACTTATGCAATGAAAAAAGTTCTCATTCAAAGTAGTGAGCAGTTAGAGTTGGTGAGGGAGGAGATCCGTGTTTCATCTCTTTTTAGCCACTTCAATCTGCTTCCTCTCCTTGATCATGCTATCATCACAGTGAAGGTAAAGGGTGGAACTCAGCATATATGTTATCTTTAAGCATGATTTTGTACGTGTAGTTCAAAATTACTGTTTTCATTTGTTGTTAACTGTTCTCTACTTCTCTTGTGAGCTGGTATTGTATGATCACTTTTTCAACTGTTATGATGTTGGGGTTGAATTTTATCCGATGGAAATGTATGTGGTCTTCAACTGCAATGGTATGCCTTAAATTTTTTCTGTAAAAAAGAAAAGTTTGGTAGTAGCATTGCACAATTATACAATTCTGGTTGAATATCTGGGTTGGGGATGCTTCTCTCTTTTTAGCTTTTCCTCATCTTTATTATCCGAGTACTATTTTTACATTTCTACCTTCTATATTTTTTCGCAATTTAAATAACAGGGAGGTTGACGAATTCCTTTATTAATTTAGCTTCTCAACTCAACATCAATTTCGCAATTCTTTGATAGGCATCTTTGGTATTTGATCCCTCGAGATCTTCCCTTGTCGGTTTCTTTTCACTTACTGACTTGGTTATCATCCAATGCGACATTTTCCTCTGCCTTTTTATATTTGGAAGGCAAAGGTTCCCTAAAAAATAAAGAATTTTTTGGTTTTTGACCGTTGGTTGGCTTAACGCTAGTGGCATGCATCAAAGCACAAGACTTTCAAGTATTTATCTCCAGACGTTTGGCTTAACGCTAGTGACATGCATCAAAGCACAAGACTTTCAAGTATTTATCTCCAGACGTGTATGTTATGTGTATGTAGGAAAGTGAGTCTCATGTTGGTAAGTGTTAACTGTCCGTTGTTTTGTTGTTGTGGAGTTTTTTATTAGGGTTATTGTGAAAGCTGAATTTGTTTGACAGTGTAAAGGGTAGGAGGATTTTTTTGAGATGTGCTTGTTTCGCCAATTTAAGGGGAGTTTGGATCAAGAGGAATGGTCAGAGCCTCTCTTGTAATAATACAAAAAGAACAGGAGTCCATTCCAAAGTCCAAGTTACTTTGAGTTTAAAGGAATTTGCTGCTTCTCATACCATGGAAACCTTTACATGAATTCATTGCTTTCTATAATCATGTGAACAATGAGCTTTGTGTTTACACTTTCACTGTTTCAGGAGGCAAACCTTTCTTTCTTTCACCTTTTATATTTTCATTTACAATCTTTTTAAAAAACTTATCAGTGATATTCTTTTCTTTTGGGCAGGCGACACCTGAACAATCTTGGACGCATGAAGCATACTTATTGTTTCCAGTTCACTTGGATGGAACATTACTGGACAATGCTAATGCTATGAAAACTAAGAAAGAGTTTTTTTCTACGTCAGATGTTCTTCAAATATTCCGCCAGGTAGATAAAAATAATGTGCATCTAGCAATTGATTTCCTTAGCATGGAGTATGCTTTATAAAACTATCTGTTTTTCATGAATGGTTATCTGCATCTTGTTTCTAGAAGAAATTGTAGACTTACTCTGTCTTCTATTATTGTCTTAGTATATCATATCTCCCGATGTGTTGAACAGTTTCTTAACATTAAGTTCTGAAGAAACAGGATTGTCTAAATTGTACTTTATAGTTGATAGTTTGTGGAATTAAGTTTAGTGTACTTATTAAAGTGATAAAGTCTTTCCATTCTTAATAACACTTGAAAGTTGGCTTAAATGCATTTTATGTTATAATTTGGTGCTGCATTTGCACTAATGTGCCAGAAGCATCTTATTTTAAAGAAACTGGTCTGCAGCTTTGTGCAGGACTCCAGCATATGCACAATCTTGAGCCTCCGTATGCACACAATGATGTCAAACCTGGTAATGTCCTTTTAACACACAGAAAAGGTCAGCCACCTCTTGCAATATTGATGGATTTTGGAAGTGCTCGTCTGGCAAGAAAGCAGATCCGCTCTCGGTCGGAGGCATTACAGCTACAGGTACTCCTATGTTTTGTTTTCTCTTGCCCTTTTTGGAAGTGCTGTCCACATTATCAGAGATTCATTGGTTTATCTGATGTGCTTCTTATTGATTTTCTAAAATTTCATTACGTAGGAGTGGGCGTCTGAGCACTGTTCGGCACCTTTCCGAGCTCCTGAGTTGTGGGACGTCCCAAGCCATGCAGACATCGATGAAAGAACTGATATCTGGTCATTAGGTTGCACTTTATATGCCATAATGTAAGGCCTCTCCTTCCTTAATTATTGTCCGATGCATGAACAAGTATATGGTGGCACCTTTTGTTATCTATTAAGCTCATTGTACCTCAAGATCAGTTGCTCTATCTGTAAGCTCATAGTTGGATTTATATGGACCTCAGGAGGTTAAACTACTCGTAGTTTGATTCATGATTGACAATGGGTGTATTGTAGGTATGGTGTATCTCCATTTGAGTATGCACTTGGGGAAGCCGGAGGAAGCCTGCAGTTGGCCATTGTAAATGCACAGATAAAGTGGCCGTCTGGGCCTAATCCTCAATATCCAGACGCGCTTCACCAGTTTGTGACATGGATGCTCCAGCCCCAAGGCTCAGTTCGACCTTGCATAGATGATATCGTCTTTCATGTTGACAAATTGATCTCAAAGTTTTCGCATTGAAGAAATTGGGGAATCAATGAAATGCTGGATCAGTTCACAGGCAAACATCACTTGCCTAAGGTTGAGTAATTTGCATCAGTTCCCATGCAATTTTTCTTTCTTTTTAAATCTGATAAGAAGGGCATATAGCAATTTCTCTCTGTCGTTGTTTATGGTTGGTTGTAGTTCTAGTGATTTGCATTTGCTTAATTTAGTGTACTATTCGATCAAAGCTTAAATGTTTCTTTTTCTAATTTGGAGTACGTGAAATATCTACATCTTACACGAGTTTTCTAAACGCTTGTGCTTGTTTATATTTTTGTTCTTGCCTAGAATTTTGCATATATATATATATATATATATATATATATATATATATATATCGCAACAAATCTTGACGAACAAAAAACCTATGACACAACCCAAAATCACGATTGAATCAGAAAGAGATGCGCGACCATATCACTAACAACATTTTAATTTATTGAACAAATGGTAAATGAAGTCTTATTTTTCTTTTCGTTTTTGATGTTGAACATTTCTCCAAATAATTGTACCGTATAATCAACCAATGACTATCTAAATACATTAAAATTACTTTTATCTAATTACCTAGTATTTTTTTAAAAGTATCATTATCATCATTGGCGCGTCAAATGCAGCTTTCTCACAAAATACACGTCTCATGTAAATAATTGATCTTGTGCAAGTATTATGAATGAATTTTAGGCATACCCCTTAAAAGACATACCAAGCATACCCTCTTTAGCGACGGACCGGGCGACAGTTTAGTTCGTTGCCATAGGTCCGGTCCGTCAACTTTTAGTGATGGACCCGTTGTTAAAGGCTTTGGCGACGAACCGGACCTATGGCGACGGATCAAATCGTCGCCCGGTCCGTCGCTAAAAGGATATGCTCGGTATGTCATTTAAGAGGGTATGCTTAAGATCCGGACTATATATTTATGGGGTTTGTATATATAAAAGTATGATGGAAAGTAGTCTATTTTGCTGGTATTAAATTAAAGACTGGAGAGATGGCCAAAATGGAACACGAGGGTCAATTATAAGGCAGCACTTGATTGCTACTCAATTAAAGTAACATGAACGGAGAAATCCTTCCAAATCTTAAAATAAAAAAAATAATACCCACAGTGTCACCGTGTCATTCTATACAATTATTCTAACATTTTGTATTTGAACTTTACTTATAGTATTATAATCAAAAAATAATAATATAAGTTTAAGAACATGCATGTATTTATGACTTATCTAATTTCAACCCTCTTTTGACTAGTAAACATTCTCCCTCTCTCTCTCTATATATATATACTCTCTCGTTAAGAAGTAGTAGTAGTTCAGTATATATTCTCTCTCTTAAATTTTCTCTCTCTAGATCAAATATATTTCCGGGCATGGACATGGATCATGTGTTTGACCTGGACATGGCTTTTAATATGGATCAGCCGGGTAGTGATATTATTTCAGGCCCGGTTAAAAGCTCGGAAAAAATATTGGAAATGGATGATTTAGTATACATGATGCCTACGGTAGTACCGGATGAACTTGATGATTCTGTTTGTACGGTCTGCATGGAAGGTTTCGAATCAAGAAGTGATCATGATGGTGGTGGTAAACAAATCCCATGCGGCCACTTGTACCATGCAAGTTGCATTACCAAGTGGCTCTCCCTCCATAACTCTTGTCCTCTTTGCCGCTCCATTGTTTCCGGTAACCAGAAAAGTCTTTTCTCCGGTTGAGTGATAATTTCCGGTGGCCATATATAAGAAGGTGTTTTGTAATCATTAGAATTTTTTTATATTTATTTTTTTATGACAAAAAAAAAACCCAATTCAATCATACGTCCGTGAAGCCCAAAAGTGCACTGCAAAATTTGGATACTGATATTAGAAAATTCTTCGGAATAATTGTATTGATTTTGTAGTGTAAGACTATTGATTTTGCAATGATAATGAATCCAAAAGTAAAGTGATTGTTTTTTTTTTCGGACGAGATAGTTTTAGGGGCAATTTTATTATTTCATCATTTTGTCGATTAAAATTACATAGTGTTGTAATTTCCCATTGTATTTTGTTCTTAATAGACAAGTGACAATTGTTTTTAATTATTTTCACAAAATACTTCATAAGTTACCTGACTGTTCAATTTGTATAAAATCCTTAGGGGGATGATGATACTAAAGATAGGCCTACAATTAGTGAAATGCGATCCAAAGGTGGAAAAGAGGCCCAAGTGGGGTTCATATTAGGTGTAGGTGGAGGTGAAGCACAATTGAGCTGGTGGGAAGGAAAATGCAGCCGCAGGGAAGTGTGTATATATATAGAACCGTCGTTATAGTTCAAAAAAATTGTCGTTATAACCCAAAAAATCATCGCTATAGCCGACTGTGTATTACATGTGTGTACCTACATATAACCCATATATATATATATATATATATATATATATATATAAAATATTATCAAGTGAGGTCAAAGGAATTTGTTTAGGAGAATGTCTTTCTTCTTTTGGATCTTGCATTTTGTATTTAGTTCTTTAATCTGCTGTTACCATTTTAGGTCTACTTGATAACAAAATGAAGGTTCTTCTTCTCCAAATTCTTTGAAGAGGTCCCCATTTCAAACGAGACTTACTTTTTGTACGCCATTTTTCACCATTTATTATATATATGATGAGGAATTCAAACCTCATTGAGTGCGTTGTTTGGTCAAACTTAAAAGCGTCAACTTATTTTACCTTTTGATAGGATTTACGGTTAGATTTTTTACACCCCTCTATTATTTTCAATAAAATAAATAAATATGAAAAACTAATATTTATAGCCCGAGTTGAATAATAAAAAATTTTAAAAAAAAACAAGAAATTACTCGATCGAGTTGCTTTTTGTGAGCATGTGCATGCTAAGAGCTGGCTAGTTAAATTTGCTGGTCCTAAAATATTTGACACATTTAACGTTGATATGAGCAGAGCCTACTAGTGTGGTTACATCTGTTGGTAGCACCTAAATAATTCATGTCATGCTTTGAACTCACATGGCGGATATGATGAAATGGTCCAATTTTTGTTGACACTAAAAACCATTTTCCAACTTCCCCATCCGTAGTAGCTCTCAACCAAAATATTATGTCTATTGTCTGGTCTATAAGATTTATATTACTATGTTTTTGGGTATAATACTAATTTTCACTTTGAAATACAATCATCACATACAATTACAATTAGTGACAAGAAAATGTCCACAATATAAATGTTTCCTCCGCCTCATTTTCTGTCAAAGAATATTACCGATTCAGATTCAGACCAAAAATACAAAAATATTAAAGTAATTATGATTTTTTATAGAAAAAATACTATCTAGTGTGACAAATTAAATAAATTTATATAAAACGATACAATATTTTCAAGTACGCTATTATAAATTTTATTGTCATGTTATTGTTATTAAAATAATAATTTATTATTTTTAGGGAAGTTTAGGTTCAGGAAAAAGAACAGAAAAAAAAGAAGGAATAGGAGTATGTGTTTGACCTTAATATTCAGTAATACCATGGGGGCACATTTTGTTTGCATGCTAACAAATTGACCACATTATAGTAATATTGTCCCCATTTAAAGGCACACTTTTAATGCATACCCCAAAAGTGAAGGTGGTGAATAAGACTTTTCCAGCTCTGGGTATTTTGTCCTCTTCACCAAAAATACAATTAGCAGAAGACACAGTTCAACTTCACATGGAGCCCAAATACAAGAATAAGAAGAGAAAAATTATTTATTTATTTATTTATTTTAAAAAATAAAAAATTAATATGAGATTCCCAAACATGACAAGCAGCAAGAATAATTTAAGGGACCTAACATGTCTGAAATAATGATAAAATAATGAGTCATGGGAAAGAGTTAAAAAGTAGGAAACAAGTAAAATGATAGCTTAAAGGGAATAGAGTTAGAAGAGGCAGAGTGTGCCCCAATCCCACAAGGATCATAACTGCCTTTTGTTCCTTCATTTGCAAAATTGAAGAAAAGGACTTCTTATGAGCTAGCAAGCAGCCAAATATTAGGCCTTCCCCACCTTTAAAACAATAAAACAAAAAAGATGGCATTAAATTTATTCAAAGTTTACCCCATGTGGTTTGCTATTGTATTTATTAGTTATTACTACCTTACTTGCTTCTACTTGTGACATTAAATTCAACTTGTATCATTCTATACCTAAAAATGCATTGAATATACATTTTATTTGTAAAGACTTAGATTAAGGTTAGGTCTATTTAGGATCAAGTGTTAGTCCAGCCCAGCAGTGTACTGGTCAACTACAGATTCGATACGATGTGAGTTTAAATCCTACACCCCTCTCCTTAAGTAGTGTAATAGTGGCATAGTGCAATGTTGAAATGATGATGTAATAGCGAATCCATGGGTATTTGAACCCGAGTATCCGAAAAAAAGCAGAATATTTGATGAAAGAACAGGGGATCCTATTGAACAACTTGTTATAATAGGAAAACCTTATATCTTGAAATTAATTCATAAATTGATGATAAAATTCATAGGCGTTCCAGCGGACATTATGCACTTGCTTCAATAGTACCAAAATAAACACACACACAAAAAAAAGCTAAATCTATTTTTTCAAAAATAATTTAGGCTATTTTGATTTAAAAGTGTAATAAAATTGAATGCGTGTCATACGTCAATCCCACGTCTGAAATATGTAATTCTTTCACATGTTAAGAAAACAAAAAATAAAAATTTTAAGTAGTGATTAACATCTCAATATCTGATTAGCACTAAGTTATAATAAATTATTATAAGTTTGGAGTGGGAGAATGGAGATGGCATATATGTGTGAATAGGCCAAAATAAATTATTGTACTACTCTACTCTTGATGATGCATGTAGTGTAAAGTTTCAAGAGGACCTCAATAAGTTTTCCCTGTTTTCAAAACCAGGATTGACTTGTAAATTGAGTACTACTGTATAATTCTTCCATGCTTCTACAAGTTTTTGTCTCATAGATACTACTTATTCATCATTACTTAATGGCCTAAAATAATCTATTACTCTTATAGTATCTGATTATTTTATTTACAATTTATATAATTTATTGTTTGAAGTACTTCTATATATTTTGTTAAACGACTTTAGAAACTGACATGAGTCATAGTATGCCTAAGAATAAGGATGAGATGATTATGAGCCATCCGAAAAACCCAAAACAAGGATAATTAATTTGAGACGGAGGGAGTAATGTTTTCTTATACGTAACACAAAAATGTACATGTACTTCCTCCATTTTAGGGAAAAAAAGAGAGTCTCATTTGTGTTTTTTTTGGTTAAAAAAGAAAAGAAGGAAAAAAGAACTATTCTTTAAGTTTATCTAACAAATTCATTACTATAATAGTAATACAAAAACTATTTTTTGGAAAAAACATTAAATGATTTAGAGATAAATATAAAATAAAATTATAGTCTTAAGATATACAAAATGGATTCTCTTTGATGAATAGGGTAGCAATATGTTTTGTAAAATGATCACATACATAAATATCACATTGGGTTCAATTCATAGTATTACTCAAAAGTCACTTAAAAATAAATTTAAAGCACGGCTTGTGAGTATCTGGAAACGTGGAGTAGGTTTGTATACAGACTAAACAGGGAATATCATCAATAATACAATACATTAAGTACTAGAAAAAGGGGCAAATTAATAACAAAAACTTGCACGTTTTATCTGAAAATAAAAGTTATTTATATGCGATCAAAATGAGAGTTCACTTTTTCAAAGATAAAAATCAGACATATATGATGTCTCAAACTAATACTAAAAGAATTTATTTAAGAGAAAACCGGATATGCGGAGGAGTGTAGATAACTTATTCACACAGTTTCATTAAACGACAACAACGATCATCTGTAAAAAAAAAAAAAAAACTTAAAATATCCAGTTTTCTCTTTATTTAATAAAATATCGCTACTTAAATTGACTTAGAAGGTTAAATAAAAATTTGACAATTTTTAATGGGGATATCATTTTGAAAAATGGGACTCTTGTGGTCTTGTTTTAAATAAAGTTAATTGGCTCTCATTTTAGGACACAAATGGGCAAAAGACAGTTGAGAAGGAAGAACCCTATCAAATTAATAACCTAATCTAGCTAGGCTCATCTTGAAGTAGTTTTTGACAGAGGAGAAAAAAATTAAAAGCTGCTCCAATATTAAGTTTTCACTTATCCTGCCTCTCATTTTTATTTGACAAGACAGAAATATAAATGTAGTTGAAGCATAAATGAGGCTAAAAAACAGGTCCTTTTCACCAGACCAAAAATAAAAACAGAAGAAAAAACAGGTCCTTTTCTGATATATATATATATATATATATATGTATGTATGCTACTACTAGTATTTATGAACAAGGGTCACATATTCTCTATCATCTCATCAGTATCATATAGTCTACATTCATAGACTGTGCTCTATGTATTAATTAATAACTTCATCTGTATTTGCATTCAAAGCTTCCTCTGCCTTTTTATAAATGAGAAATTAAATGCATGGAAGCAAATTAATTTGATGGTATCTTCTTCTTCAATTCCTGTGCTTACAAAATCAAGAAAACTAAATTGGGTGTTTTCTTTTAAATTTTTATTTTTTACATGCCTTTTGTTACTCGTTTCTATTTTTTCTCTCTCCTAATTTTCTTGACAGCTTCTAGCTGTCTCTGTTGATGTAAAGTCAGGGAAATAATGGCAGCTATTTAGAAATCCAGGTGGTAGAAGAATTTAATCCAGCTATTAAAGAGAATACGTAGAATAAAATAAAATAAAATAAAATAATAAATTGTGGGTTTTGTGTAGCTTTCAAAAGTATAATATGGGTATGTCTGTTCTTTGCATTTAGAAGTGCTCTGTTCTGCTCTGTTTTGTCTCTGTTTCATTTTCTTTCTTCTTCAATTTTTATTTTTTTAATGTAATGGATTCTTCTTCCCAAATCATTGGAGGGTCTGAAGAAGAAGAATGTCATAGCAGCGAATCTGGGTGGACTATGTATATTGGATCCCCCATTGATGATGATGACGATGAAGAAGAAGAAGAAGAAGAAGATGAACAGGGTGAAGAATTCCCCATCAATGGTGGAGGTCCTGCTGCTAATGATGATAGTGATGATTCAATGGTGTCTGATGCTTCTTCTGGCATGGCTGCTCATAGCAAGGAGGGAAAGGAAAAGGATGATCCGAGGAAAATTTCAAACAGAAAAGGGAAGAAAATGGCAGTGGAAAAGAAGAATGGATATGAAGAAAGGAAACAAAACAAGGGGGAAACTAGTATTAATGTTGTTCCTGCTCAAAGTGGTAACAAGGTAAGGAGGAATTGGTTAGGGAACAAAAAGTGATGAATTTTAATTTTCTTTTCTTTGTTAATTTTGTAGAGTTGAGGCAGGAGCTAGAGGAAATATTGGATCAAAATTTTTGTCCATGTTATATCATGCTTGATATATTAATCTAATGTAAGGGAACTTGGAAATTGATATATTTATGCACTATTTATTAATATAGCTTACTATAAAGAAACTATTATTGGTAATGGTATGCATCTTCTTTACATGGTTAGTTGTATTCCCAAACTATATACACGTACAAGCACATGGGAAAGCCAGCTAAGAACACAAAGAGATTATATGGGTTTAATTGATACATTGATTTCAAAGTGATGGACAGGATATTTTAGATGCACTACATGCATGTGGGATGAAATTATATGAGTTTGTGATATTGATTTTAAGGGACAATGTTTTTCAAAATATATTATGCTAAATGACTTACAAAGTTAGAAAATTCGAAGTCATTTCTTCAGAAAAGTAAGTTTAGATGTGCATTATTCGTAAAATGATTTTTGTTTTGTCATGTTACACACCAGAGAAGGTAAAAACCCAAAAATAATTTTCTTCATCACATTAAGTTGGGAAGAACCAAGTGGAAGCCTTTTGCATGAGCTAATGATTATAGCACGTCGGTTAGGATCCTCTCCATTTTAAATGAAATGGAGACTATTCATTCTTTGTATATTTTTATTATTATCTCTCTCTCCCTGTTATCATCATGATATCATATTTTAACACATTTTAAATTTGAACCATGGGAGAGTTTGAAACGGAGAGGAATCCTAATTCTTAAGATTGAAGCACCAGTTTTATGAATTTGAACTTTTTATCCCCCACCCACTGTTAGAGAATATATATATATATATATATATATATATATATACACGCCAAGGATCCAGTCCGGGATCCCGGACGGTGTTAAAATACGGAATTTTTTTTTTTTTTTTGAAACAACTAAAAAAAAATAATAATAATTATGGAACTGACTGTACATACATGTTTTGTTATATATATCCAAATCACGCCCAAAACATTGTATTATGTAAAAATTTCAGTTCCATAATTATTATTATTTTTTTTTAGTTGTTTCAAAAAAAAAAGCAAAAAAAAAAAAAAAAAAGGTCCGTATTTTTACAAAGTCCGGGATCCCGGACTGGATCCGGACTCTCTCTCTCTCTCTCTATATATATATATATATATATATATATATATATATATATATATATATGTTGCTAATAAACTAACAGTGGTCATAGAATTCCACCAAGTTGGTTCCTACGTACAAATGTGATAAGAGCCTTTTTATAGACTATTATAAATGCGCGACCAAAATCTATAATAGTAATAATAATAATACTTTTTTCAAATTAAAAGTCTTATAATAATTTTTAACTTGTTGTAAATTGAATGTACCTAAATAGTAACATTAGTATCAAAATAACTAATAATGCATCGTACTAAATTAATGATTAGTGAAAGGCAGGTCACAAATTAGACATAAAAAAAGAAAAAAAAAAAAGAAATTTAGTAACCGTCAAAAAATTGTTAAGAGTTCCTCTTTTTGAAAAGTCTAACTCTGAGACTAAACATGTAACAACTAAATTTAATTAATTGGAATATAATGTTTGATTTTTTATTCCTTTTGTTTTCCCTTTGTATGCGTGTACACGAGCACTAGGAGATATTAAAATCTCGTAATCAAGGAGTATCTGCCCTGCACATATTTTGGTTTTGGAAGAAAATGGAAAAAAAGAGCAGAACAGCTAGAGACTGCAACACTCGTGTGTGTGTGTGTGTGTGTGGGTGTTAGGGACACTTATCTTTGGTTTCCAACCAACAATAGTTGGATATATAGGACAATGCATATAATTTAATTAATATATATATGTGTGTGTGTGTGTGAACCTGATCACTCCATTTTTTTCCTTCTCTCCTCTTTCATTTATCATCTATATATGTTATGTATATATCAATACTTCAATAGTGGGGGGACATGGATTGTCACATTCCCCCGTGAGTGAGAAAATCATGCTTCCATTTGAGAAAGACTTGACCAAGCTATACAAGAACATATATTCTGATCATTCCTGTCTGTCTAAGTTTATATACATATTGGGACATTGGTATTGAAAGATTGTGATTTGAACTTATTGATAATGATATATTGTTGTGTATGATTTGAATCCAAACAATTGAAAACCTAACTCGAATTAAAATGTGTCTAGTCGAAGAAAATTAAAGAAAGTTGAGGTATATATGAGGTCTAGCCCCATTTCGTTCTTGATTATGACTTTTCTTTATCGGGTATATATGCGGTATATATTTTATATTTTGACTTCTTAAGTTGCTATATCAAAAATTTTAAGTCGGTATGCATTCATCATATTTTTTGATTGCGAGAGAATAAAATAAAAGGACAACATACTTCACTTTTCTATACCAAAGTTTTATTCCCGAAAAATTGAAAAATTAATTTGAACTGAAAAAAAATACCGATTTAAGTGAATCTTTTATATAATCTTAGTATAAAGTTCTATTAACAAACACACAACAAGATTTATAAAAGGGTGAAATAACAATTTAAAGCTAAAACCATGATTTACACATTTACAACTATGTGTTGAGGAAGGAAAATAAACGCCTTATACAAGCACACAAGATACTGATACATATATTACATCTTGGATCCATTCATATATGTATTTAATCCATTTTTATGATGTTATCTTAAAGGGGCGAGTTTGTAACCATCAAATTAAGTACTTCCATTTTACCAAACCTTGAAACCTAGATAACATAAGTGCATGCTTGTGAGAATAGTATCTTGCGCATAGTTAGCTACTTATTACTTAGTAGAGACGGCATATGAAAATGGCTAGCAAAGAAACAGCATAAACAGCCCAGGTGGTGCACTTAATATACAAAGGAAATGGAATTGAAACCGCTAGGAAAAATGCTGTGGCAGCAAAGAAGATGGAAGCTTGCTCCAATGCTCGGGCTGTACCTGCAAACTTTGCACCAATGAATTTTGCGACAAAGAGAGAGGCGAAGGCTAGTGATATAGCAAGAGGAAGGGCACGAAAAAAGGGAGAATTTTGGGATTGAGAATTGTCAGATTGATTTGCTATTTCAATGGCAGAAGCAAAGCAAAAGTTGATAATTAGCTTAGTCCATTCGAGATTATTTTGTTGAACGATAACAGGAGGAGGTGGTGGCCGAGGCAGCTGCTCTACCACTGTGATTTGGGGGTCAGTATCTGAAAAGATTATAGCGTCTGGTGAAAATTGGGGGTTGAACTTGCGCAAAATTTGTGGCAATTGCATGAGCAGCATGCTAATATGATGCCACAAGGCCTTGACATAATTTCTAATAATGTCCATTACTTAATTATCTATATATATAGTGATGGAAAACAAGTGAGTGTAGAAAATATTAAAAGAACAAGAACCTCGGAGTAACACTAGCTGGCTAGCTAGTTAGTGTTGAAAATCCAATAAAAACTTGTGTGAATTCATCTTCTATATGTAGGTCATACATGTTATGGTCACATATGTTATTTCTAGTGTATTCTCCACTTTCTTTATTAGAGGAGAAAAATTCACAGCAACTTTAATCGCCACCAACCCATGACGATAGTCGATATGTAATCCCTCCGGTTTATTATTTTTTTTAAATATCTCGTTTGTAAAATTCACAAATATTAATGATATTTTTTTATTCGTATTTATTCTTAAAAATAATAACTAGTTGTTATTTTATTAATAAATATTAATGATATTTTTTTATCCGTATTTACAAATAGTAACTTGTTGTTATTTTACTAATAATTAATTAATGATGTGATAATGAAATTACATAAAGTCGTTTAATACTACTATTGTCTATTGGTAAAAGATATCTTTTTTTTGTAGAAAAAAAATTGATAAATGAAATCCATTATGTGGAACATAAAGAGTATTACATAATCTTGTAATAGAATAATGCTACTAAGAGAGCAACCTTCACACAATGACAACCAGAGTTCTTCCACAACCCTCGGATTTATATTTGTATAGAGATAATGCGCAAGCATGGATAAAACCAAATGGTTTAAATACAATTTAAATCTTTAAGTTTTTAGTTTTTATAACTTAAATTTTAATGTTTTCATTTTAAGATATTGGACTTTAATGTCTTTCAATTTCTATAAATTAAACTTTTTGGCCATCGGCGGGTAATAATTGATCCGAATGAGAGTATTTTGGGTAATTTTACTCCAAAATATCTTTAGAAACACAAAAAAATTATGTAAGCACATGGTTAATGTGTGATGAAGAAGAAAAATTAGAGAAAATTGAAACCAATATAAACGATATACACACTTAGAAAACTTAATTTTTCAGATTGATAGAAGAGCTTAAATATCTTTAGAAATTTAGAAAAAAATTGTAATTACATGATTAGCTAGTGTGTCATAAAGAAGAAAAAATTGGATTCAATACAAACAATATATATCATTAAAAGACTTAATTACCTTTTTATTTTGAGTCACGTGACTTATTATACGAAGAAATGTTAGATTTAGTAGTTAAAAGCTTTTATTTATAAAAATATAACGACATTAAGGTTTAATATCTTAAAATTAAAATATTAAAATTTAAAGCGTAAAAACTTAAAAACTTTGAAGTTTAAAGTGTAATCAAAACACATCAAATCACAAAAGTTGGGATGGATAACTTTTTTTGGGGTGATGATGTTATTAATGCCATTCTTTCTCTATATGCCTTTTCACTTTTTGACAGCGTCGATTCCCATAATTAACCAGCAAATTGCGAGAGCCACATGAACTTTATACACTTTACAACAAGGAATCAACTTAATTATATAAGCCTATGCTGATTACAATGTAGATTCCACAAGTTGATCGATTGGCCAAATTGATGAGTGCGAGGCCCCGCGTCTGAGGGTCGCTACATATAGATGCAGAAAACCATATTAATTATATCATCATAATGTGCTTGAGTAGCTGGTCGGAAGGAAATTCATACTAAATATGTGCAACTTTTGTCATACGTCAATCGCTGGGTAGGGTTTCTTGTCCGACTTTGGGTGAACCCTGAAAGGCTGAAACATTAACTTTGTATATAATGTCAGATCGAAGGTACTTTTAATTAACTTGATCGGTCGATTTAGAACTTCTTTATATTTATATTAGATGATACAAGAAGGCCTAGAAATAATTCAATTTATAATTTCCTTCATATATGTATGTTGTAATTGTGATACAAACATTAACCTTTTTGTCCCGTATAGACTTTCAATGAAAGCACCAATGATACAAACCTTAACATCTTTGTCACAACTTGAAAAGTTAACAACTCAAGGGAGAGTTTAATATTTATATCAACTCACACCAAGTTGGTATTTATAACCGATGTGAGACTATTTCTTACGATCTAGTATGGAGTTCGTAACAGATTGGATACAAGGTTGCTCAAAATATATATAATAGCAGCCTCAAATAACTCTTATATATAGTGCATAATTAAGGGGACATCAGAATGCTTAATTAATTTCTCTTAAGTGAATTGTAACATCATTCACTACGGTAAAATAAATGCTTCCATGGCCTCTACCATTTCATCATGCATGCTTTTAAGATACTCATAAGCTAAATTAGTTCTGCACATGATTAAATCAATCATTTAAAAATTAATATTTCCAATTGAAGGAATTATCACAAGCTTAGCCCATACCATATATATATATATATATATATATATATATATATATCACCTCCAAATTACCCAACCATAATTTACATCATTTGATCGATATATAATAAAGGACCGCATACATCTTGACAACACAAAGCCCTTAGCTTATAACTTCACAGATCTTGGTGCAACAAAATCCTAAGGTTGCGGTTGGAAGTTATAACGCGCGGTCTTATCCCCATCATGTAATTGCTTCCATATATATTACCATACCAACTATTTAGCACAATAAATACACAACTGAACTTAGCAGTCTTAGCTAGTATTTACATACGGTGGGTTTAATTAATTAGCCCCCATCATATTACTGGTTCTATATTATCGAACCATGATTTACAACAATATACATCTTGACAGCGGCAGTCGTTATCTAATTCATCAAAGTACATACACACGTTAGCAGTATGCTTACAATAAATACAGTGGTATTGATAAAAAGTACGGATGCAATTTTATTCTATACATGAGAAAAAAATTGCATTTAGGGTATTATAATAATTTTTTGTACAATACCCCACATGTAACTTTTTTTCCTATACAAGACATAAATTTTGCATCCAGGACATTTTTTCGTGTTTTTCTTATGGTAGCCGTAGTTATATGTGTAAGCTTATGTAGGTGCATGCTTAACCGTGATGGCATATGACAATAGCCAGCAAAGAGACAACATAAACAGCCCATGTGGCGCACTTAATGTATATGGGAAATGGAATCGAAACTGCGAGGAAGAATGCTGTGGCAGCAAAGAACACAGCAACCCTCTCCAACACTTGTGCTATAATAGGAAACCTTGAATCAATAAATTTCGCCACGAAAAGAGAAGCAAAGGCTACAGAAATAGTAAGTGAGAGCGTATGAAACAACGGGGGAAGTTGGCCTAGCCGAGTTTGGGTAGATTGAATAGCTATTTCAATGGCAGAAGCAAAGCAAAAGGCAAGGATTAGCTTAGTCCATTCGAGATTATTGTGTTGAATGATAACCGGAGGAGGCAGTTGAGGCGGTTGCGGGTCCTCCACCGTGATATTTTCGGGGTGGTGGAGAGGAGAAGAAGATGGTGTAGGAGATAAAAAGATGCTTGAAAGTACTGTTGACCATGGTGTTGATTTTGGGCTCAACTTTTGCAAAAACAAGAGCATTTTCATGAGGAGGATGTTAAGTGGAAGGAAGAAGGCCTTAAAACAAGTTCTAGTGTCCATTTTCATATGGTTAGTGAAAGCAAAAAGTGACTCAAGTTGTTTAGGTTAAGTATAGTGCTACCTCCACTTCCTTTTAGGAGTGAAAGGTTCTTAGCAACTTCAATTGTTATATAGGGCCGGCTAGCTAGAGAATGAAGAGCTTCTCACTGTGAATTTGAATTTTGGAACAGAGGAAAGATATATAAAACAATTTATAGGTGGACCTACATTAGTTGGAGAAAATAAACTTCCACCCAGATGCAAAAATTTTGGTTGGCAATTGTTTCCAGAGACGGACCAATAAAAATAAATAAGCAGGTATAAAAGTTCTGCTTTTGGTTGATAAAACCTAAAGATACACTGAGCATACCATCTCTTCAACCAGCATGGACAAATAAATATAGAGATTTTTTTTTGCACATTCGAAGTAAGTACATGAGTCAAAGTTATAATGTAACAAATACATTATATTGTAATACTCAGCGTGTCATTATATAAGTTTACTCCTATTGTATTAAAGTTTTATACGTGTATAATGGATGCTTATTTAATTTTTATTAACAAAAAAGAAAATACACTCTCTTTTAATATGATATTATTTAACTTGGTGAAAAATACTAAGGTTTCTGCCAAATATAACTTGCAGTAGAGTTACGTTGTCCAAGCTGGTTCAATGAATTATCACTCTCTCCCTTTGTTCATTAAATTTCTTTTCACTGTTCTTTTATTTTTTTATTTTGTAGCATGCATCTCTAGGTAGGAACAGGATCCTCTCCATTTCATTTGAAATGGAGAGTCTCCATTTCACTCCATTTCACCAAATATTAGATCATAATAATTTGGTTAGTAATAATCCAAATATGTTAATAGATAGGTAATGATATTAAGATCAATCCTAAAAAAAAAAAATCCGACATTTTTTCACCGTTAAAAGTCTAAAAGATTTTTCACCGTTGATTTCCTAAGTATTTAAATGGTGAAAAATCTTTTAGACTTTTAACGGTGAAAAAATATTAGATCGTAATAATTTGGTTAGTAATGATCCAAATATATTAATAGATAGGTAATGATATTAAGATCAATCTTAAAAAAGAAAAATCCGACATTTTTTCACCGTTAAAAGTCTAAAAGATTTTACCGTTGAAGTATTTCAACGGTGGAAAATCTTTTAGACTTTTAACGGTGAAAAAATGTCGGATTGTTTTTTTTTTTAAGATTGATCTTAATATCATTACCTATCTATTAACATATTTGGATCATTACTAACCAAATTATTATGATTTAATATTTGGTGAAACAGAGTGAAATGGAGACTCTCCATTTCAAATGAAATGGAGAGGATCCTATTCCCTCTAGGTAGGAGATGCAAGCTCTAGTTATCCTCATGAAAACTAAACACATATTTGAAATTATCTACAAATCATTTGTGTCCAAATCCAAACGACAGATAAATTTATATAGCAAGTTCAGTTTATTTCAGTTCAATTCTTCGGTAGTCAGCCAGTCAATAGCATCGAAATTAAACGTACAACAGAAAAAATGTAGGACGTAGCAACTTAATTTTTTCTTCAATGCCTCATGCTTTAATTTCTGTTTCTCACTAACTAAGAGCTTAATTCTTTAGAAAAACCTTTCACTTTCAAACCCATAGCTGGCAAATTCTGCTTTAACTTGCGACTTGTTAGCCCATTATTAACAATGGAATATATATAGTACGTTGACCTAGCTAATAATTAAAAAACGGAGAATATATATATATATATATATATATATATATATATATATATATATATATATATATATATATATACACACACACACACTAGACGACGCAAAAAAAAAAGAAAAGAATATTTATGGGGTTACTATATCGTGATAGTGTGCATGAGGTAGCTTATTGTTTGTCTAATCAATACATATATATATATATATATATATATATGTTACTTTTGCAACTTCCACAATAGTGCATTATTGTTTGTCTAATCTATCTATATATACAATGAGGATCCAGTCCGGGAGTCCGCATTTTAACAAAATGCGGGATTTTTTTTTTTTTTTTAAAACAACTAAAAAAAATAAAATAAATAATTATGAAACTGAAATTTTTACATAATACAATATTTTAAGCGTAATCTAAATACATATAACAAAACATGTATGTACAGTCTGTGCATACATATTTTGTTATATGCAACGTATGCACAGACTGATTAGTTTCATCATATATACTTCAGTCGCCGAGTAGGGTTTCTCGAACTTTGGGTGAACCAACACAACATAACTTTGTATTTCAACTCTGAAGGGGTTTGACTTGATGATGTACGTAGAACTTTATATTCTCATATAACTTCCCCAAAGTTTGCGGCACTTGCAAGAGTACATAGCATGGTAATATATATGATACAAGAAGAAGGCCTAGAAAGAATTCATAATTTCTTTCATATATATATATATATATATATATTGAAGACAAGGGTTACTCAAATATAATAGCTAGCAGCTAGCCTCAAAAAACTCTTAAAGTTCCATAAGGGGACATCAGAGTACCTTTTCTCTTCACCGACTTATGAAATGATCATTTACTTTGAAATAATGCCTACAATTAAGAACCCTACCATTTCACCATGCTTTTAAGATACGTACTGTTAAGCTAAATTAGTTCTGTACATATTAAATCACTCATTTACAAATATATATTTCCAATTGAAGGAATTATCACAAGCTAATTAGCCCGTATCATATATATCATCACCTCCATATTACCCAACGGTCCCAACCACGATTTATAATAGCATTTGTATATATAAAGGGCCATCATACATGTTGACAACAAAAAGGTCTTAGCGTATATTTACAGTCAGAATTTGCACACAGCGGTTCTTAACTCCATCAGCTTACATAACTTAGTTCATGCATACTACCTAATCATAAATTTCTGCAATATCAACACAACTTTACACATCTTGATGGAGCAAAATCCAAATCTAGTACTTATAGTTGGAAGATATCACGCTTGCGGTCTTATCCAGTCCCTGCATCATGTTACTTCCATATTACGAAAGCATAGATTTAACACAATATATACACAACTATATTAATCTTGACAGCAGCAAATTAAGTCCTTAACTAGCTAGCTAGTATTTACATGTGGTGGGTTTAATTTTATCCCCTATTATATATATTACTAGTTCCATATTATGAAACCATGATTTACAACAATAACATATACATCTTGACAGCAGGCGCAGTCCTTAGCCAATTCAGTGGCAGTAGTAAGCTTAATTACAATAAAAATAGGGTCGCTGGAAGATTAATTAATTATCTTGAAGAAAAAAGGTTGCAGTTGGGGTACAACAATCATTTTATTTGTACAATAGTACCCCACATATATGCAACTTTTTCCCATATGAGATGTATATAAGCTGTTGCAACCAAGACTTTTGCCGTGTTTCCTTCCAGTACCAGTAGTTTTATCCGGGTGCATGCATGCTTAATAGTGATGGGATATGAAAATGGCCAGTAAAGAGACAACATAAACAGCCCATGTGGCGCACTTAATGTAGATGGGATATGGAATGGAAACCGCGAGGAAGAATGATGTGGCAGCAAAGAAGACGGCAACTCGCTCCAATACTTGTGCTGTAATCGGAAACCTTGAATCAATAAATTTTGCCACGAAAAGAGAAGCAAAGGCTAGAGAAATAGCAAGAGAGAGTGTATGAAAAAGTGGGGGAGGCTGGAGCCGAGTTTGAGTGGATTGAATAGCTATTTCAATAGCAGAAGCAAAGCAAAAGGCGATAATAAGATTAGTCCATTCGAGATTATTGTGTTGAACGATTACAGGAGGCAGCTGCTGTGGGTTCTCCACCGTGATATTTTCGTGTTGGAGAGGAGAAGAAGATGGTGTAGGAGAAAAGATGCTTGAAAGTGTTGCCCATGGTGTTGATTTTGGGCTCAACTTCTGCAAAAACATGACAAGGATGTTAAGGGGAAGGAACAAGGCCTTAAAAATCTCCATTTTTTTTATATGCAAAAGAGACTCAATTATTTAGGACAAGTATAGTTGTTTCTCCAGTTTCTTTTAGGAGCTGAGTTAAAGATGCATAGCAACTTCAATTGTTTTATAGGGTTGGCGCTAGAGAATGAAGATCATCTCACTCTTTGTAGCCCATGTAATACGATAAAATAATATATATATATATATATATATATATATATATATATATATATACACACGCACACACATATATAACATAAAACAAGTAAAACAAGTTATGGGTGGACCTACACGAGTTGGAGAACAAGTTATGGGTGGACCTATACGAGTTGGAGAAAGTAAACTTCCCGACCTCACAGAGTCACAGTTACCTTAATGTGTTAATTAAATAGTGCTAATGTTTTCTAAGTTTGTCGTTCTAGTTTACAAAAATTTACATCCGAGAAAGAGCGTTAATACGGTATATATTGTTAATCTCTTTTTTTAATAATTTAAATTTTTAGATAAGTTAAATACTTAATATGATATTAGATTAAACTATCTTTAGATTTAATTAAACACTTTTTTATAGTCTTCAATTTTCAGTTACCCACTTGCGGTTCACTTTTACTGATCAAAGTTACCCAATAACTAGTAGCCACTAGCTTCTCAATTAGATCCAAAAGTTGTTTGTGGTTTATTGGCTCTTCGAGGTCATATAATCATTTCTTCTCTGATAGCTTACTTATATTATGTGGGTCTCATATTTAGGAGGTTCACGTACTACTCTTAATATACTGATTACACGTGATGGAGAGTGTTAGAGTATATGTATTTTCCCACATCAAATATTTTGAAAAATTATGTGTAGTATATAAAGAGTTGTGTCAACTCTTTTCATTATCAATTAATTTTGAGTGAAAAAGTTTAATGATTTTATATGTTAGCTATAGACTTGCTCCCATTTTATAAATCTAATAATACTTGTACTTTGTCAATTATGGATCCACGTATAATTGAAACTAAATTTATACTTTCTTTTAATATATTTTATTTAAATTATGTGAAATTTGTGCTTTAATTCATTGTTTGATGGACAGTAGTAATAGGTATTTCTACTTAATATAACTTGCAGTAGAATTGTCCAAGCTGGTTCAATGCATGGATCATCCCTATATCTCTCCCTTGGTTTCACTAAATTTCTTTTTCACTGTTTTTCTTTTCTCTATTGTCTGGCTAGGGAGATATACAAGTTAATTATCCTCTCGAAATAATATATTTGAAATTATCTACAAATCAATGAGTAATTAATATTACATCAGTTCAAAAATGAGATCTCTAGCTACAGTACTGGCGTATTTAGAATTTTTGTCAAAAGTGATCATTTATAATTAAAGATACATAATAAAAAAAATTATTAGGTAAAAATAATGATAATTAATATAATTCATCAAATATAGAGGTCATTAAAAATATATTAATCATTATGAAATTATTTATCGAGGTTCAATTTTTTTGAATTTTTTTATAATCGCCTCATTTATCGACTCTTGAGTAAATCGAATCGAGGACGTTTACTAGTTTCGAGATTTCGGATTCATAAAATAACTACTATTGGAGTGTAGTTTGATAGGTCCAAGAGATTCGAGGGGATTCACGTCACGTGACTGGATGGTTAATTACATTGACAATAAGGAGTTTGATATTCTAGAAATGTCATAGTCCAAGTTGACTTATGAGGAAGTCAAATCCTATTCAGTTATGGAACTTACAGTTATAAAGAACCTCTACATAGGACTCATATTCCAATCGGGAGACAGGCGTAGTAAATTGAGGGCAGTGTGATCAAGTTATAAATACAACTATAATTCAAGTTCAAGGTGCACATACTTTACATACCTTTATTGTTGACGTTTCTACCTTGTACTTATTCTCACACCGGAACTATCCCCGGTGGCCCCCGCCGTCAAGCTTTTTGGTGTGTTTGTTTGTTCACTATGCAGCTTAAAGTTTGTTGTTTGGTGATTAGGCGAGCAGCCAGATTTCGGCGTTAACATTGATGCTAGAAAGAGGGCCTTGTTCTAGTGTTTAATTGAAATCACCAACTTTAAGTCAAACGGATGGAGGGTAAAAGAAATACAATTCTTAACCTGGAAAGGTCCTCGGTTAATCCAACAAAACAACAGGTTCGTAGGTTGGTTAAAGACAATCTTGGACCTAAATAATCCCACATTGGTCCCAGCAAAAGCTCAGTTGGCTTCGGTTCGACGATAGTTGTTTTCTACAAGCCAGAAGGCTCTTGATCTCCACAAGCACGCGCTGGTCACACAATCAGTCCCAAACCCATACTCATCAAGATCGGGATCGAGGGCAAGAGGGGCAAGACAAGCGAGAATTAATCCGGATGCGCAAGATCCAACAGGAAAATGAGGCATTGGAGACCTTACACCTCTAACAGGAAGAGTGGGATGCACAATTGGCTAAATTGGAGGGGAAAAAAGAGGTTTCCTCGGGTCGGCGTGAGCGTCAGGAGTCTACACCACAGAGTCGGTCCAGAACCCACCGATCAAGAGGCTCTCCAAAAGGAAGGAACTGACGCAGGTCACACTCCCGAGACTTAGAGGAGGGACGAGTACTGTTTGAGCGTCGCCAACGGGTCAATTCATCAGATTATATAAAGGAGATCGGCATAAAGAACTTCCTCGAAGGGGATACCCGATTCCATTATACAGAAGTTTACGGAGTTAGAACAGAAGATATCGGTTGCGGCTTAGTGAACCAGAAGTTTACACTAGAAAAAAATACATACCTCCATTGTTGACGTTTCTAGTCTGTACTTATTCTTACACCGAAGCTATCCCCCGACGGTCCCGACCGTTAAGCTTTTTTGTGTGTTTGTTTGTTCACTATGTAGGTTTAAAGTTTTATGTTTGGTGATTTGACGAGTGGACAGATTTCAGCGTTAACAACTACAAATATTTTTTGCATTCTATTAATAAAAAAATAAATATAAATACAAGAAATACAACCAAGTATAATTAGGGAAAAAAAGCCCTGCTCCTAAAAATATATACTCCATATATAATCCATATATACATTAAATTATCGACAAATATACTCAATTTTATATCAATTATTCATAACATAATTTATATGTAAATTAGTAAATATAATCATTTTAAGACTATGCAGGACAAACTAGATAAAAAGAAAATCTTAAAATTTAGGAAAAATTAAAATTTAAATAAACACATCATATAATTGACTAAAATGCAAAACTGACCCTCCTATTTATAACTTTTTTACGAATTCCTTCCTTTAATTTTTTTTTAGCATAACTCGCCCTTCTACTTGTATAAGTACTAAAAAGAGGACCTTATTAACTATTCTGTTTAAAAAAGTGACGGAATATTGTTGACTTTAAAAGGAAATCGACCATGTGTCGGTCACATGCGCAATACGAGGGCAATAAAGTAATTAAATAAAGAAATTAAAAATTAATTGAACATTCTCCCCCTATTCCATTCTGCATCATCTCTGAATCTTCGTCCTAAACTAAACCCATCGTCACTCTCTCGAATCTCAATCTACAAATCTCGCTGGAACCCATTATTTTTGTTCGAATTCTACCATCACCTTCAAAGAATAACCATAACTCACATCGCCTCAATACAATATCAAACCCATGTAGCTCAAAAAACTTAGGGTTATGGAATTTTAGGAAAAACTTAGGGTTTTGAAACAGAAAGTTAAAGAAAAAGGTTTATTTAGATGGGGATCCAATAGTTTGCCGATGAGAGCGTGAAATGGTACAAAATGAATTGAAAGAAGAAGAAGAGGAAAATAATTAAATTTAAATTTTGGGTTACCTTTTATGATGTCCGTCATCCCTGACATATATTGCTTTCAATGTCTCCAAATTGAGCCACCTATGGTGTCACGATCTAAATAATTTCAATGGATATTTACCACTAAGAGGGTGTTTGACAATGACTTATAAACTGGTCAAACCAATTTGTAAGTCATTTTGTACTGTTTAAGTGTTTGGCAACAACTTAATTTTTGATTTTTTTTTACTTATTAGTCATTATTAATAAGCAACAATTTCTAACTTATCCAAAAATAACTTATAAGTCATTCCTAATAAATTGGTTTGACCAAATGTAATGTCCATTTTATCCATTTTCTATTTTGCTAAATTACATCTTTATTCATCCAACCTAATATCTATTTCTTCTCTAACGTAAACAAACATGTAATAAAAAAGGTTACGACAAAAATGTCATCACCCATATAAATAAATAAAAAAATATATATATATATATATATATATATATATATATATAATTGCTACGATATAATATAATATAATATATATACATATATAATATTATATAATATAATATATTATTAATATGTATTATATTTATTTTATATTATATTATATTATATTTATAATACAATATAATATATTTATTTGTTTAGTATTTTATTTAATGAAAAAATGGTGATTCTTATGCTATGATATTGAATTAATGTATCTTTTTATTAATGTTTTTTTAGTAATTTTTACATTTTATTTTAACTTATAAGTCATTATTAGCTGAACACCTTTACAACTTGTTTTAACTTAATTCATGACTTATAAGTCAATCTGGTGCGGAACGCTTTTGCTTATAAGTCACAGTTTAAAATGACTCATAACTCAACTTAAATTTTAATTTTAAGTCATTTTAAAATAAGTAGTCGACGAACGGGCCAAAATCAACCCAATCTACTGCTTAACATAAGATTGTTAAGATCTTTAATAACAAATTTCAGGGAAAACATTGGGATTATTTGCAGTGGCGTCGGAGATGGAGTTGGGATTGGAGGAGGTGAAGGCGCGAACCAAGACAGCGAACTGTGAAGATGATGAAGACTGTTTTGACGAGATCGGAGAAGCTACCAACGATTGATTTGGTAGATTTTATCTAGTTATGGAGAAAGTAGGATTCCGATTTGCTTTGGAGAGAGAAATTCGATTTGCTTTATTGAGAAAAATGTCGTACGTGGTAGATTGATTTTGGTAAATTCGATTTGCTTTTTTAATCATTATTATTACTTTTGTAATTTTATTTTTAATTTGTTACTATTATTTTTTTTAAACTATTACATTAATATTTTTATTTTTTATTTTTTTATTATAAATTAATGTTTTGTTTTTCACTTTCTTAAATTATTCTAGTTTTAAATCACACACACACACACATATATATATATATATATATATATTATGAATTTTCTTTTAATGTTTTCTATTTTTTACTCCCATTAGGCCCCTATGTCCGTTACTCATGTTATCATTTTGAACATAATAGTCGATAGAGTCCTCTTTTTAGTACTTATACAAATAGGAGGGTGAGTTATGTCAAAAAAAAATTTGAAGAAAGAGATTGAATAGCATAAAAAAGAAGTATCACAACATTACAATTTATAATTTTAATTAAAATTAAAAAGAGGACATACCTAATTTTTTGAATTGAAATTGCAATTGAATTTTGTACAAGTTGTAAG
This sequence comes from Aralia elata, assembly GCA_034770075.1. Lineage (NCBI taxonomy): Eukaryota > Viridiplantae > Streptophyta > Magnoliopsida > Apiales > Araliaceae > Aralia > Aralia elata. The sequence continues at coordinate 1,179,396 of CM068386.1, forward strand.
TAGTGTAAGTTTAGACTCCAATTTTGTACAAATTGTAAATACTTTTTTTAAGGGTGTTCACTTTACCATACTACTCCTAACTAGTTGAAGTTATTAGAATTTAAGGGTGGTCAAGACTAAGTGACCACCCTTGCCCCTACTAAATACGTCCATGTCTAGCTAATCATGACAAGCCTTAATGTATCCCCAAAAAAATATTTTTTCCGTTCTAGAATATAAAATTATTGTTGATTTTTTGAAATCAACTTAAGATATTTTGAAATTTAAAATTGAAATATTTTTTTTTAATTTTAGTTAATACAATGATGTACATTGTAATTTATCTAAAATTAGTACTCATTGTAAGATTTATTGTTTTATAATTTTTAATGAATCATTTTAATTTTAAGTTTAAAAATATCTTATTTTAACTTTTAAAAGTCAATAATAATTTTATATAATTTGAAACGAGGGAGTATAAAATTGAAAGCAACAGCTCTAGTTTAGGGCAAAGAGAAGTTTAGTGGCTCTTCTGTTGCAGAAGTAGATTGTCTTACAACTGAACAAAACGTAGGGAAGTAACCTGAATGCCCACCACTCAAGAGCCACATAAGAGGCTAAATATCGCTCAATAATTCAGATAAATGTATGTGGCAACGTCAGCTCATCAGTAGTCGGCCAGTCCTTGGCAAGGAAAACGACAGAAATATAGGACATAGCAACTTTTTTCTTCAATGCCTCGCACTTTCGGTTTCTTCCTAAAGCTAGCTGGCTTAATTAATTCTTTCGAAAACCCTTTCATTTTCAAAACCATAGCTGCCAAATTTCGCTTTAACCAGTGAATTATAACAGTGGATTGCACCTTGATTCAGGCTCGGGTTCGAGCTTGGGTCACTACCAAACTCATCTTAATTACTTGAAAAAATTGAAGCCATTAAGCCTTAATCTGTAGTATATTATGATTGTGTTTAATTGATAACACTTTTCTGAGTTACTCCCTCCGTCCCAAATTAATTGCTTTTCTAGGACTTTTTAAAGTCAAATTGACTATTTTTAAAATTAATAATTAAACATATATAAATATATTTCTAAAATTATAAAAATTGAAATTAGTAATAAATTGTATATACTTTCTTTTGGTTATAATATCTTTACCTATATGTTAGCAAAAATAGTAAAAAAATTAGTTTTAAAAATAGTCAAATTGACTTTAAAAAGTCCTAGAAATGCAATTAATTTGGGACGGAGGGAATATTTTGTTTTGCTTTTTTAGCTTGGTTTTACCTTTTAATTTTAATTGAAAAAGAGTGTATATACTAGAATTAGAATTGTTTTATTTTTTTAAGTAAAAACATAAAATTAAAAATTCACAATGCATGGCAAATGAAGAACAAGTATGGACTCGCATGTTATTTTGACACAATGGTCCATCAAAGTAACCTTCTGATGAAAATTTCCTTTGGACCATCATTTTAACAAGATCAGTTTTAACCTACAATTAATTAAGATTAACATTTTGTCCCTCTTTATAAACAAAAGGGGAGTTTCACAAAAATATACCAATGTATATAAGATTAATAAGTCACAAAATACTTTAGCCGAAGGGATTGCGCAAGTGATAGTATCTTTAGTAGTATGAATAGTTGGTCATGGGTTTAAAATAGAGACGCTGGACACCATATATATATATATATATATATATATATAACACTAAGGAAACTACCTTGAAGCTCATCAATAGAATTGACGACTGATTTGAATTTAAAGTGCCTTGACAACCAACTCGTATAGAAAGTCTGTCACATGCTTGTCTCCATATATACCTCAAAGCATATCTATCCATGTCATATAAACAAACATATATATAATTTTTCGATAGGGGAAAGATAAGAGTACGACATGCCACTAACATTAGTCTTATGTTGACAGTTAATAAAGAATTAGTCTTCCACATATGGAGACAATTCTCTAAAGAGAAATAAAGTTATAAAACCTTATATAAAGGTCTCTTTCTTACTTTTGCTTTCTTTATATATAAAATTAAATATCTTATGAATTGAAAACTTCTCCATGATTTTGCCTTTTGTCCCTGGCCTAATTTTTGGAGTTTCTTAAACCTTTATTAAGAAGTTTCCCTGACCCATGTATATATGTACTCGTTAGGAAGGGATCCTGACGTTGACTGATTTCTGCTTCTAATTTTTACAAATTGTATGCTCATTCCATGAACATTCAAATCATTTGTTGTTGACAAATTGGACTGCCTGTTTGTAGTCATGCATGGCGTGCAATAATTAGTCAAGCATATGTATATATATATTATCACAGTTGGGTATAACTTCCACAACATTAGAGAAGGCATGCAGCTGTGATAAAATGAAAGCTCTCAGTTTGTTAGTAGTTAATTAGTTAGTTAGTTAAGTTTTAGGGGCATTCTATGTAATTGGTTATATATTAGCTTTCATTGTAAGCTGAGTTTGTTTTTGTGTGTGTGTGTGTGTGTATAAAAGCTGTAATAGTTGCTTAAATAGTTGGTTAGGAGATTTAATACACATGTTTTGTTCTTTATATATCTCTAGCTCTCTCTCAGTATTAACATACATTTGTAATTAACACATTTTAATTTGTTTCCCAAATTTTTAACAACAAATAAAACACGTCCGTCATAAATTGCAAATATTTTTCAGTGTACTTATCTAGATACATATATAGGATGTCTCACCTAAGTTATTATTATACATCATGGATTCAATATTTAACAACAAACCTCATTAAGAAAATTAGGTTAACTTAATTTGAAGATACTTATGTTATTATGTATAAGAATTCGGCAGTTGAATTACCTGTTGAAAACCAAGTACTTTCAAGCACAAAATAAAAGTCAGTGATAGATTTGCTATTGTTAACAATAGGTTATGCCAATTTTGGCACAGCGCATATCTTTTAGTACACATGCATGATTTATGTATCCAAGTTCTCTCTAAAATATTGGATTCCTCGATCGGTCACAATTAATTCCTTCAAATTAAGATTTTCGATCGATTTCTCTTGCTTGGTAATTTAAAAAGTCTGCATAGAAAATTGTAAGGACATTGTTCATTTAGAAGGATTGTTTAATATTACTCTCTCGGTTCCGTTTTATCTTTTATTTATCATTTTAGAGTTGAACACATATATTAAAAAACTTAATTACTGTTAATTAAATATGCTACCAAATGCCCAAAATACCCTTTCATTTGTCTATTCATCTACCTCCTCTCTCTTCATCTTTAACCAATATATAGTTACCCTATAAATTCAAAGTACCTAATTTTTCTCATCCACTCTCTTTATTTACGTTATTTCACTCCTCTTCTTTTTTATTTTTTATTTTATTTTTTTATTACTTGCTGCTTAAAATTTTTGTTAGCTCTCTCTTTTTTGTTTTCCACCATTTTTTCTTATAATTAAAAAGTTGTTCCATGGAGTATTTAGATTACGTATGTTCTTATAAAACAGAACAAACTAAACTATATTAACCATAGATGCAACTAATTAAAGAAATAAATTTAAATATTTTGCAATTAAAAACACACAAAATTACTTCTACTTTTTTGTGTGGATTATATTAAAAAGAGTGATTGCTTAAAAGAGAGTCGGATAGTAAGGAGAGAGAAGAAAAAGAAAAGAGAGAGAGTGAGTCAGATAGGGAAGGAGAGAGAAGAAAAAGAAGAGAGGGATGATAGTATGTGGATTGCACGGATATATATAAAGAAGAGAAATGAGTATTGAAAATTATAGACAATTTATTTTAAGGGTAATATGGAAAAAATTATAACCAACTCTCCTAAAAATCCTTGAACGGCAGATATTTAGGAATAAAAAAATTATTTTAAAACGTCAAATATTACGTACGAAACCGAGGTAGTGCATAAAGAAGAGAAATGAGTAGTGAAAATTGTAGATATATAATTTATTTTAAGGGTAATTTGAAAAAAATTATAATCAACTCTCCTAAAAATCTTAGAACGACATATATTTAAGAACAAAAAAATTATCTTAAAACGTCAAATATTACAAGGCCGAGGGAATACCCTATAATACGAATTTTTATTAGGAGGTCCTGGTCTTCCTAGGACCTTCCATTACATTTTTGACACGTGTAATGGTCATACATAATTAATACAAATTGGCCCCCACATGTTATGGGTTATTGGTTAAAAAGGAAATTATTGTACACGTGTCGAAAATGTATAGGAAGGTCATTTTTCTAGTTGGAAGACCTGGACCTCCTAATAAAAACTCCTATAATACATATCATGTACAAGCATAAGATGTCACAGTGTGTTTGTAATGATGTAATTGAGCTTTAAGTTTGTTTAGAAGACAACTTGTATTCCGAGGGTAAGAGTTGCAAAAATATTTTTTGAAGGAACCGATCCGCGAGTCTAGTACAAATCTAAGGGTATATTTTCGCATTTTAGTCAGTCTTCCCTCGTTTCTTTTCCCTCCCGTTTCATTTCTCTCCTTTTCGGGTCCGAAGGAAACGGAAAAAAACGAAGTCCAATTTCCTCAGAAAACCCCGATAGAGATTCCATGAAAGAATCTTAAAACCCTAACATTTTCAAATTTTGTCTGAGTGGGCCCAACGTCTATGTCTTGATCGCTATATATAGCTAGTGAGAGCACCGCATTTCTCTAACTTTTCTTGCTCTGCCGCACTGAATTGTGAAGGAATCTAATTGTCTCTCTCCAATTTCAATGGCTTCTTCCCAATCTCCTTCACCATCTCGCTCAAGCTCCGACTCCCAGCATTCAGCGGTCGATATCAAACCAGAGGTCGATATTAAACCAGCGGTCGAAACTAAACCAGCGGTCGAAACTAAACCCGCGGTCGAAACTAAACCAGCGGTCGATACTAAACCAGCGGTCGATACTAAACCACCCAAGGTTCTCTTTTTACAGTCTTACTGTTTCCAATTTTTATTTTTTGTGTTCTATATATGATCAATTGAGCTCTAGGGTTTTTGTTTTGCCCCTTTTTCTTCTACAGATTGCTGTGAAAAAGAGTGCTTTTGATGAAGAACGTGCCAAATTAGCTGAATCTTGCGATGCATATGCGTAACTGTTTAAACCCTGATTCAAATTCTGATCTTTCTTTATAAGCCTTAATTCGTTATGTTAATTGACTTTCTATTCTTAATTTTGGTCTGTTTACTACTGATCTTTCCCCAATTTAATGTTCCAAGTTTACTCTAAATGTATATGTATAATTTGAATCATGAACATTGAATAAAAGGGCTTTTGATGGAGTACGGTTATATTGAAGTGAAGATTATTGATTTCCATGTTTGATGGGGTAGTGTTGATTGCGTAGGAAAAGTTAATTATATTTTATAGCGTAAGGGACTTTTTTGGCGTAGATGAGACAGCCTTATTTGGGGAAGGACTGTTATTGAACTCTAACATGTGTACATATAAATTATTTCTTACAATTATTGAACTCTAACATGGATGTGACCGTTGAGGCGGATAAGTAAAAGGGAAAACCTGTTTTACAGGTATTGTGTAAATATTTGGTCAGAATTACCTAGAAAGAAATGCTGTTGTCGATGTGGTTCTGATAGTTGGACTTTTTTTTATCAATGTTGTATTATTGCTGTAACCTTGACAACTTGCAACATGAGTCTTGAGTTTATTGTCCTACCTTTTCGTGCCTAAAACTATTCTAAATGAAAATCATGAATGCTTTGTGCCTAATCAAGGATTTTAATTGTTCTATTTCTACTGTTCTTTCAAATGATAGTGGTTTATGCCCTGCTTAATTGTACTAGGGTTAGAAACCTGCTTAAAACTGGATCTTTTTAATGTCTCTATAATTTATATGTGGAATCTAAGCTCTCTTTCTCTCTCTCTCACACACTTCCATAGAACAGTGTAATACTTGAAGGAATGTGCAATCCATTGACTGTGCCTAATTTAGTGAAGGGATAAAAGAGGGTGAAAGAATGGGAAAATAGGAGAAGAAGGATGCCCAAAGGCCACAATGGCACATAACCTTAACTCGAAATCAACATATAAATCTATTGACTTTGGATGATGGACTACATAACCACTAACTGTAATCAACTATAACCTAATTTAATGCTTAGCTAAAATAATCTACTATACTATTTTAATACGTATGTAAACTCTCTGTGCTCTCTCTCTCTCTCTCCCCCCCCCCCACCCCGGTGTGTGTGCGCGTGTGTGATGTGCCAACAATAAGTGTGTGCATGCTCTCTAACATGCCAGCAATAAGGTGTGCATGGAGGTAAGCATTCAGAATCAAATCAGATGGATGCAAAGCATTATGCTAGCAAACACCAAAAAAGCATGTCTTTTATATACAATTATAAATGGACAACCTCAAATGTAAATGGGACTCTGCACAACCTTCAAACTTATGCAGGGAGAAAATATTAAAGAAATATATTTCCTAACTTTCACATCTACTTCCTGCACTTCTGCACCCTGAATAAAGTGAATAAGTTCTCTTCCTTTCTGCATATAACTGGTTCATGAGCTTCTTCTAGCTTGCTAGAAAGCAATCTTGTTTTATATTTCGGTGTTCTGATAATGTGTAGTACATAAAGAATCCAACTCGCTTTTTGCTTGATGTAGCTTTTAAATAAAGTAAATGTTTCTGCACTTCTATTATCTAGAATTATCGTTTATCATTTGACTTTATTTATAGCCTATGATTGAGAGGCTAGATGACACAATCTTCTTTTTTGGTATAGGGAAACATATAGGAAGGAGGAAAGGGAAAGATTTAAGAGGTACGAAGCTGAATTCACTCAGGAGTTAATGGCGAAATACTTCTCTAATAAGGATATTTTTGGAGGTAAACATTCAATTCAAGTTGATCCATTACTAGGTCCTAGTTGTGTTTGCAACTCAGCATATTGAATGGAGTGCATAGTGTGACGAGCTTCTTTCTTTCACAAACTTGGCTTTTGTTTGTTTACAAATTATTCTACCTAATTGTGGGTTGTAGTCTTTTTCTGCTGCTATTAATATTTGTGCGTTCAGAGATTTTAGTGCAGACACTTTTGGATATATTAGGATTTAGGGAATATATTTTGACAAGTGATTCTGTGATTTAACTTTATTTGTTTCAGAAAGAACAATATCTCCTGTGAGCTGTCGTAAGATCAAATTTAAATATGTGATCTTAATGCAGCATTGTTACTTTGTCAGTTGTCTGCTCATACAATAAACAGATCTCTCTTTCTCTCACACGTAAACACATACTCCAGTTATGTAGATGTGTCATTCTACATTCAACAGTTTCTATTTGGGATAGAATGAATATTACTGCATGGAAGGGTTTTCATAACTCATGATATTTAGTATATGAGGGCACTTAAAACCTTTTCCTGATTAGCAAAATCTAAAATATATATTTTAGCTAATAGGAGTAAAGATTAATCCTGAATCCTCATAACAAAGTAGATATAACGAAATTTGCGGATTCGGGTGCCCATAGGAAATTGACCTCACTTCTTATATGGTTTGACTGGTTTCAACTTTTCAATGATAGTAAAAGTATAACATTGTAGGACTAATTTGTGTGCTCAAATCTACATTAAACTCTCAGATTGGAAAACTTCCCTGGACATCTCAATATTCGAGAAAATTAATTTCAATTTTCAACAGCTTTTTCCATCATATATAATTGTTGAAATCTATATCACACATATATGATAGAACTCCTTATATCAATCTAAATGGCATCAATATTCTTAATTACAATTATTAGTGAGTTGATCTGCAATTCTTGCAGATGACATAATTGAGGACAAAACCGTTGTTGACGGTGAAACTATAAAAGCGAGCAGGTATGATAAAATTGAAGCAGTTGTTCTTAAGAGAAGTTTCGTATATTGGTGTCTAAACTATTTTGTGTGCTTCGCCTAGGTGGCTCGGTACTGAATCGTTTGCTGACCCCGTAAAATATCTAGAGATGAAAGGCAGAAGCAGTTCATCTTCAGAAGCAGATTCTCCAACTTCCAATGGGAAGCAATCAATTAAGAAGAGTGGCTAATGCGGAAGACGGTTAATACATTCTGTTAAGTATGAACTAGCGTGACTAGACAAACTGAACCAGAATTTTTCTGCTATGTTTTATCTTTAAATAATGTTATTATCGCAGATTTGGCGAGAATTTTTATGTATTACAGCTATGGGTTAGCTTGAATGCTCTTTTTACTATTGCCTGGAAAAGATTTAGGAATGTGGTTGAAGTAACTTTGCTACATATGGCTTTCATTAAGTTAATGAAATGAGACTATACAGAAGAGATTTATGCCCACTGGAACAATTATATCCTCGGGCATTTGATTGGCTTTAGCTGCTGATCAGAAGGTTTCTATACCATAAAGCAAGGAATTAATCTTTAGATGAATGGACCTTTTTTTCTCGAGAGGGTAATATAATACTACTTCCTCAATTCTGCAAAAGTAGTCCCATTTACACAATATATACAAATATTAGTGGTATATTTTTGTTGTGTGTATAGTCCTGAAAATAATAAGTCGATGATTTAGTAGTATAGTATATAATGAAAATTTAAATTATGATGACAAGTTTGAAGATATTGTGTCATTCTGTACTATTATTACTAAAAAATGAATTTTTTTTTATAAAATAAAGAAAAACAATAATAACGAATAAAATTATTTTTGTGAAACAAAGGGAGCGTCACAAGGTAAAAAATAATTGGAGAAAAATGTTAGAATCTGTCTCAGGCTATCTATAATTGAAACCACAAAATTTGAGAAAAATGTTAGAATCTGTCTCAGGCTATCTATAATTGAAACCACAAAATTTGAGGTGTGGGGTTGAGTGCAAGTTCGAATAAGCTATTTCACATTACATGAAAAATATTGATACAAAGAGAAAATACCCTCATACATGGTGAGAATCCTCTTAGCAATTCAACAATTTTCGTTTGTTCAATCAAGTTAAATATTAATGCTAATAATATAATTTTAGAGTTGAACAATTTTCATCTTACCTATTTTAATCTATTGCAATAATTAAATTACAAGTATAATAAGTAAGTTTATGGTCAGGGAGTAATAGTTCAAACCCTAAGAGCAGATCCAATGCAAGTTTTAAAATGGTTATAGTCATTGCTATATTTTGGCACCAAAAAGTGTTTTTTGGTGCTAAAATAGAACTCAGTCTCCAGTGGTTGGTTCTAATTTAGAATCAAATCGCATTTTTTATTAAAGTGTTTTATGTCCGATATTTGATTTTTTTGGTGATTTGCAGTTGGGGCTGTGAGTTGTCAAGGATGACTACTAAATATATAACCGATTATAGAATTGTGTCATTTTAGAATTAGATTTAGAACTGGGCTGAATTCCAGATTTTGCATTTGGTGCTATAATTTGACATGTGGCCCGCACTCATGGTACCCGAACTACGTAGATGGTACTCGAACCCGTTATGTACGCGGTATCCAAACCCGCAATGTACATGATACTCAAACCTGCTATGTACGTGGTGTTCGAATCCAATGATGATGTGGTGCCCTAATTCAAGATATCGGAGTCTAGCCCATTAGACAATGTCTAGAATTATACAAATACTTGGAGATTAGCATTACGAAAATAGACTCTTATATAGATATGTTCAACTATATATGGGTTTATCGCTAACAAATCACGTTCGTAAAATGGTGGGAACCAGCCACCTAAAATATTGACTATAATGCTACGTTTGGATCGAAGGAATGGAATGAAGAGTGGAATGAAGAGTGGAATGATTCATTCCATTCTAGTTGGAATGAGTTATTCCATATGCTCTCCTTCTCTCAAAGAACTAAACACAATTTTTTTCATTCTAATCGCAACCAAACATAATTTTTTTCATTCCATAGGAATAAGTCATTCCATTCTCCCTCATATTCCACCAATCCAAACGTAGCATAAATATCTAGGGACCTCTAACATGTAATTATACACACTCAAATTTTTGAAAACCTTCATATTGTTATTCACAGACTTTATCCAGTGGAGGCAGATTTAGAGGCAAGACCTCTGCGCATTCATTATTTTCAAGTCATTTAGAGAGTACCAAACATCCAATAGTAGAGGTGACGAAAATCAACCTCATCAATTATATTATTTCTTTGATAATATACTTTTAAAATGAAACATTTTTCTTATAAAAAACATTTTATCTTATATTAATATATTATTGAAGTATAAAATTTGATATGTTTCATAATTTATAAATGTGAACAATATTAAGTAATTTAGATTTATAACAAAACATTTTTCATAATTTAACAAATTATACTTATAATTAACAAACTATATTTTATAATTTAATGAGTTGTATTTTAGTCAGTTGACATTTTTAAGATATAAGTATAAACATAATACAAAAACACTAATCATATGATTAAACTATTGAGTCCAAAGTTAATATTAATTTAATAAAATATTTGCAAAAATATGCAATAAAAAAGGAACCAAAAAATAATAATTTTGCATGAAAACCGTGTGCTTCGCACATGGTGTATATTTAGTTGAAACAATGCTAGTTTATATCACCTTTTTCACAAAATATTTGATAATTTTTTATTGATATATATATATATATATATTTCATTAATATAATACATACATATATAATGTTAAAGAAAATTTGCATCAGCATCATATTACAATTATATAACAGAGATAGATAAGCAAGAGCCATAAATATTACCAAATGTATATTTATGGTACAAATTAACAAAAAGGAACACTTTATAGTTTACCACATTTAAAGGAAATTTAATTATTTTATTAATTAGTGATTGAAAATTACAAATTAATCATCAAGAAGACTTTCTATATTTTTGCCTCCACAATTTGAGGAAAATTAATTACATTTATTCACATAAAAATTACATATAATTTTTAGTATTTTAAGAATAAACTTTCCATATTATTCGTCCATGATTCAAGGAAAATTAATTGTAATTATTAATTTTTACAATTAAAGGAAATTTATTTACTTTTATTATTTAGTGATTGAAAATTACAAATTAATTGTTAAGAAGGAAGCTTTCATATTTCAACATCTATAATTTGAGAGAAATTAATTATATTTATTCAAGTAAAATTACACATTACTTTTAGTATTTGAAGATGAAAGTTTCCATATTTTTTCTTCATTATTCAAGGAAAAATAATTGCAATTATTAGTTATCGATTGAATATTAAATGTAATAATGATAATGATCTTTCGAGTTAGTTCTAACTCATGACTATCCGAGTTAACTCGTTATAATCGATAATTAATTAAAGATTGTCTCAGTTTAAGATTGTTGGTCGGATTTTTATACATAACTATTGAGTCTTATATAAAGAGGCCCTTATTTTTTGTACAAGATTTCAAAAGTATAACAAATATTTTTACACATAAAATAAAAAGTATTTATAAGAAAAATTAATTATCCATTTATCAGTAAAATATCAATCAAATTCAAACTGTGAAAGTAATTTATAAAATTCTTAAGAAAGATAATTTGTCCTTATAAATAATTTAGGACCGTAAACGGATATTTTCGGACGCGGATACATGTATATGTGTATTCGTATTCGAAAATAAATTTTTAATATTTGTATTCGTATTTGTATCCGACGGATATATAATACACGCTGGTCAATGTATTAGTTAGGAGTAAAGTTAAAATACACGCTTTTTATTATGGTTAAATTAGTACAGTTATTCAACTTTAATTAAAATCTGGACCCTCATTGGTTTATAAACCAAAACAAACAAATTGAACATATTAATGTTCTAACCAGTTTTAGTAAAGATTGGATAACTACTGATGGTCAGATTATCCAATCTATTCATCCGCCCTCTCAGAGTCTATCTCTTGCTCCTGATAATAAAGACAACCCACCTTTATTGATCAGCCCATTCGGAGAAATAACTGAAAATGTTGTTACAACCAACACCAAACAGTTAATCCAAGTTACAAAACAGAATAATTATACTAATTTGTTCCTTCAAACTGTAGGAAAACAATTAATCCGTATTGAAGAAAATGTTCAACAGATAACTGAGAAGTGCCAACTTACTCCTAAAATTGATAACCTCCAACCAGCAACCATAAAACCTCCTCTTGAGATTACTAATTTCAAGATGAAATCCTCCAAACAAGATGACGAATTTATCGAAAATCTTATTAATAGAATGAGGAATATCCGAAATAAATGAACCCTCTAGTTCTTCTATCCATGTTTTATCAGAACAACCCACATCTTCTCACATCTCTAGTGAAGAAGATAATAATGATGATGATGAATTTCATAATTTAGACTTTATTAACGAAATTCAAAGTAATTTTCTTAATAATGAGTCTATTAATAATACTTACAGTAAACAACCCGTTAACCGTATGGCTTTACATGGACCAGGGAGATACTATTACCCTCGACCTACTCCCCAAGATATTCTTTATGAAGAAGACTTTCTTCACTCCCAGAAATCTTACCATGGGAAAACTATCTATGAATGGAACATAGATGGAAAAACAGAATATCAAATATTTGAAACCATACATCACATGATGATGTATTCTACTGTCTGTAAACAGAATGATAATACTGATCATCAGATTTGTAAATTTTTAACCACTGGCTTTTCTGGGATACTTCGCGGATGGTGGGACAATAGTCTTACCACTCAGCAGCAAACTGAAATTTTAACCGCTTTTAAAATTGAGATTAATCCGCTTACCAAAATCGAAATCAGAAAAGAAGATGCTTGTTACACCCTTATGCAAGCCATCATTCACCATTTTGTTGGTCCAGGAAATATGAATAATGACCGTAACAGAGAATTATTACAAAATCTTAGATGTCCTTCTTTAACCCATTTTAGATGGTATAAGGATGTTTTCTTACTTAAAGTTATGCAACGACATGATGCTAACAGCGAACATTGGAAAGCCAAATTTATTGATGGCCTTCCCACCTTATTTGCCGAACGTGTCCGTAAAAGTTTACGTGACAAAAATGATAAAATCAGTATTAATTACTCTGTGTTAACCTATGGTGCTCTTATTGCAGCCATTACCCAAGAAGGGTTATCTCTCTGTAATGACTTAAAACTTCAAAATCAAATGAAGAAACAACATTTAACTAAACGTCATGAATTAGGAGAATTCTGCGAACAATTTGCCTATGACACTAAGGTCAATTATCCCTCTAAAACAGGAAAGCGTCATAAACAGCATAAATCTTCTAAAAAACCCTATCGGAAAAGAAGATTTCATAAAACAGAAGCTCCTGCTTCAAAGGGTAAACAGCGAAATAAATCCACTAAAAGACGATCTTCTAACAAAGATAAGTCTTCTATCAAGTGTTATAAATGTGGCAAAACCGGACATTATGCTAACAAATGCAAATCCAAAATTGTGCAAAAGCTTAATGAATTGTCTATTGATGAAGAGACTAAACAGGAACTTCTTAATTGTCTTTGTAACGACAACTCTGAATACTCAGACGATAATGAAGATGAAGAAATAGCTGAAATTTATTCTTCCAGTTCTGAAGCTGAATCCGAATCCGATAATCTCAACGCTCTTTCTGAAGCCCAATACTGGAAATCTATTGTTGAGATGAATGGTCTTAATATAGGCCCTAGTATTAATGCCCTAACTGAAACTCAACAGTCTATTCTTGATCTTATTGACCAAATCCAAGACCCAGAAACTAAGTTTAAAATTCTGGAAACTTTCTATGAAAATCAGAAACCTAAACCGACTGTTGATACTGACAATCCTTACTCCTTAAAAGAAGTTTTAAACCGTATTCAAAACAAAACCTCCGAAAAATCTTTCACAATCAATGATTTGAAAGCAGAGGTTAATGTCTTAAAAACCGAAATTGCCCAATTAAAATTGGCCAATCAAATTATTTCTAATGATATTTCCAATATTAAACAGCAATTACAACCAAACCCTGATCAACCCGGCACATCCTCCAGTCCTCCCGAAGAAGAAGATACTAGCAAGTATCTTATGATTTTACATCAGGTAACCAATCAGAAGTGGTATATCCGCATTACTTTTATTATTAAACCTGATTTCATATTAAAAGAAGCTATTGCACTTGTTGACAGTGGTGCAGATATGAACTGTATCCAAGAAGGATTAGTTTCCGACTAAATATTTCCAGAAAACTACGCAGTCTTTAACTAGTGCTAGTGGTAACAGCATGCATATTAAATTTAAATTGCCTGAAGTCCTAATCTGTAAACAAGGTTTATGCCTACCAACCACCTTTGTTTTGGTCAAAAATATGTCCCAAAGTATTATTCTTGGCACTCCTTTTCTGTGTTTACTCATGCCAATAACCCGAATTGATACTATGGGCATCACTACCACTTTAAATAGTAGAGAAATTATTTTTGAATTCATTACTGAACCATACACTAAAGAAATAAATCATATTCCACAATTTATTTCTAATAAACAGAAACAAATCAATCTAATCCAGCAAGAAATTCGATTTCTTTCAACAGAACAAAGGATTTCACAACCTGCTTTTCAAGAAAAAATTAAATTAATTTCAAAAACTTTTCAAGCAGAAATTTGTAGTGAAAATCCTAGTGCTTTTTGGAACCGCAAAAAACATATTATATCTTTACCATATGTTAAAGATTTTAATGAAAAAAATATTCCTACTAAATCCCGACCTAGTCAGATGAAGAAGGAATATTTAACTCTTTGCAAAACTGAAATAATTTCTTTACAGCAAAAGAAACTGATCCGCCCTAGTCATTCACCTTGGAGCTGCACAGCTTTCTATGTTAATAAAAATGCTGAAATTGAACGAGGTGCTCCTCGGCTTGTTATCAACTATAAACCGCTTAATAAAGTTTTGCAATGGATCCGCTACCCTATTCCTAACAAAAAAGATTTGTTGGATCGTTTACAGGAAGCAATTATCTTTTCTAAATTTGATCTTAAATCAGGATTTTGGCAGATACAAATTTGCGAAGAAGATAGGTATAAAACTGCCTTTACAGTACCCTTTGGCCATTATGAATGGAATGTTCTCCCTTTTGGAGTCAAAAATGGTCCATCCGAATTCCAACATATTATGAATGATATTTTTAACCCTTTTACTGAATTTATTATCTGTTATATTGATGATGTTCTTATATTTTCCTCATCAATTGACCAGCATATTAAACATCTTAACATATTTAAGCATGTTATTATTAAAAGTGGTTTAGTAGTATCCGCTGCTAAGATGAAACTTTTTCAGGTTTCTACCCGTTTTTTAGGACATAATATCCATAATGGTACTATTGTTCCTATCAGCCGAAGCATTGAATTTGGATCTAAATTCCCTGATGTCATAAAAGACAAAACCCAATTACAACGCTTTTTAGGCTGCTTAAATTATATCCGTGATTATTATCCACAAATTGCCCAAGATACTGACATTTTATATGGCAGGTTAAAAACCAATCCTGTACCTTGGAGTCCAGCCCATACTTTAGCAGTCCAGCATATCAAAGCTAAAGTAAAACAGTTACCATGTCTTTATCTTCCCAATCCAAATTGGAAAAAGATAGTTGAAACAGATGCATCTGATAAAGGATTTGGTGGAATCTTAAAACAGTATAATCCAACTACTAAGAAAGAAACCCTTATCCAATTCCATTCTGGAATGTGGAAAGGTGCAGCTTTAAATTATCCAACCATTAAAAAGGAATGCTTATGTATTGTTAAATGTGTTTTAAAATTTCAAAGTGATCTTTTAAATCAGCATTTTCTTATTCGTGTTGATTGCTCTGCAGCAAAACAAATTTTTGAAAAAGATGTACAGAATCTTGCTTCCAAACAAATATTTGCTAACTGGCAAAGTATATTATCTGTGTTTGACTTTGATATTGAGTATATCAAAGGTAATCAGAATTCTTTACCCGATTTTCTAACCCGTGAATTTTTACAGGGATGACCACTCGTGGACGCGGCCGAGGCCGTGGACGCGGCCAACATAATCCGAATTACCCAACATAATCCGAATTACTATACTGAATTTCCAACCGTCAGTAATTCCACTGCTCAAGCTGGATCATCTCAAACCGCTAAAGATGTTCTCTTAGAACCCGAACAGTACATTCCGACTCAATTCTCTGAAGAAATCATTTTCTTTATCGAATCCGCAGATGAAAAATGGATGACTGATCCATGGGAAATTAAACAACGTTACCTTACTACTCAGCAATTTCCCACTCATTTTGATCAGTATCGATATGTTTACGAAAACATCATTTTGGCAACCGCATCAATGGAGATTAAGCATACTCTCCACGATCCGACTAAACATACTAGTCCGATCTCATACAGTAAAACCCATATCCGACAACTCATGCCCATGGCTCAATGGGGCATCCATCCGAGTTCAACCCGAACCCTTGATACGGGCTCAAAAACAGTTAAGTACAGTTATTGGGATTATATCGATTCTTTTACTAATATTTTCTATTATCAAAATCCCATCCGAAACCATACTTGGTTTATCCGTATTAATTCCGATGTTCTTAAAAACGATCTCCCAAACTGGTTTCTCGTTTGGTGGGACAAATTCGGAATATCAACAGAAACACTACCTGAGGTAGTACAAACAGCATTTAAAGAATGGCAAATTGCCTATTCTCATTTACCGCAACACAAAGGGTTTTCTATGCATAAACTCTTTATTCATTTTATCATCCGTTTTAATATTCCTTGGATCTGGAAATGGGATCTCAAATGTGATTATCAGAATAAAATCCCTTGTCTCAAGAGGATTTTCTTTACCAAATGGTGGGACAAAGGTATGAATCCTACTCTACAGGACCTTGTCAAGGCAATTAAAAACCATACTAATGCATGCCTTGAAGTTATGCCTAAAGCATTACCACCACCATCAGACAATCCGTTCATTCAGATCCAGAATAAGTTAAAACAACAGTACCCGGACATAACTGAAGCTGAACTCATTGCCAAAGCAATGGAGTTTATGAAAAACCAGTTCCTTGAATCCATGGTTCGTGATAATACTTCCATGAGATCTTCCAGTCATAATTCTGATGATGAAAGTAGCGGCAACACCTTCAATGTCCTTGCCGGCGAAAGTCAAGACCCTAATAATGACAGCGACGAATCCTTTGAAGATTATTGGGATTCATTTACCAGCATTATTGCCGATAAGATCGAAAAGAAAAAGACTAAAGACAAAGGGAAAAAGAAAGCCTAATGTCTGTCGACCACCAGGAACTCTCCCGAAGCACAGGTGTCAGCATATAATTCTGCCGACATTACCATCCAAATATGTTACAGTAATTACTTTTTAAAAGTTCTACAGTACCCTGTCGGGCAATCAGTAATTGAATAGTAAAGAGTTAGTGCGATCTGTCTAGTCCAACCATATTGTAACACTTGTCTTTACTATTTATCCAAGTTTGTGTATTTAAGGGAGCCTTCACCTTTGTTAAGGCAGACTTCAGAAAATCAATAAAAATTTTCCTTTGTTTATAACTTTGTTTGTTTTGCAGCTCTCTCTCTCTCTCTCCCCTCACTTGTAAGTATAGCATCTATTAATCATTTCATATATTTAAATACCATATTAGACTTTCATACTACAAGTTACCAATTTTATTATCATAATTATCTGCATGCAATAGACGACTTTGTTTCTCAGTATTATTATCAAAAATTAATAGAAACTGAACAGCTTATTTCTGATACTAAAGAAGAAATCAGAACCGTAGTTCTGGACCTGGTCCTGCAGGGAAGGTCTCCCCCTCCCCTTTAAAACAGTATTTCATGAGGCTGTATATGTGATAATTTAGTCTGTTATATTTATTAATATGTTATTGAATATTCTTGGCTGTTAGTGAGACGGTACCATACATATTATACTATGCATGTGTTTAATTAATGGAACGTCACCCAAGTCGCGTTAGGATTTTGTCCGTGATGCTTGATATGCAGTGTAGGACGTTTTCTCCTGTAAATCGTTGACAGACGTGTTAGTTATATACATGCTATGTCTAATCTGTACTGCCTCCATCTTGGGTTAGTTATATACATGCTATGTCTAATCTGTACTGCCTCCCTCTTGGTATCAGAGCCATGATTTATTGATTAACATATTCATGAATATATATTTCTAAATTATTGCATATACAGTCAATCTCAAAATGAGTGAAATATCGAGTTCAACCGTAACTTCCGTAGCCCATACCGTAAATACTGTACCTGAATCAACCGAATTAGTCGCCTATAAGGACGTTACTGAAGCCCTTGATAAGTGGACTATTCCTTCAGTAAAACCAGAGAAAATCTATAAGATTGGAACCTTTGATTTTACCAGTAAAAAAATTATTAAAACTTTTGAACATTCAGTTCCTTTACAGAATAATGACGAATTGCTTTATTTACTGCATATCAATGATTTATATGCATACCTGCATAAATATAAGTATGTGCATATTGGCCTAGTCCAAATAGCCCTCAAACCATTGACGTTATTAGGACAAAATACCAGTATTCAATGTACCCTACGTGATGGTAGATGCCTTGACTGGAGAGCTTCCTTAATGGGAGCTATTGAGACCAGTTTGTCTCATGGACCCGTATATTTTGATATTTATCCGAACCTTAGTATTTCCTTGTCTGACAGTAATTTGTCTAAAGTTTTAGAATTACGTGTTTTATCACAAGGATATAACTATTTACCCGGATCTCTCCCTTTTGCAATCATATACCGTATCCATCTTAAAGTACTATCTACTTTAAATCCTTATATCCGTAAACAAACAGAACAAGGCCAAACAGTTTTAATTGAGACAAATCTGTTCAGTAGTCAAGTGGCCGTTCCCCGTATGATTCCTTGGGATAGTATTACTTTCCCAGAAAGATGGCAGATACCTCAAGCCATACCAACTAGACCTGTCATTCGACAATCTCTAGATGAAGTTGTCCAAACCCGTGATGGAAATGTTTTCATCCAATTCAGAAAACCTCCTTTAAGTCGGAGTATATCCAGCTCCTCATACCGAAGTGTTCCTTATAACATCGAATTACCAGAATCTTCCAGACATTCTTTAGCTGATCCCTTAGAATTTATTGCTAAAACTTCTAGTAATGATTCCAACAAGGACCTCCATCTAGAAGACCAGATAAAAGGTATCCACATATCTGAAAATCAAATACCTCATGGTATTTATACTCGAAGACCCATGAGTCCAACCGCTAGTGACATGAACTTTAATATTTAATGGATTTTACACCAAATAGTGAAAATCGAAGAATTTTAAACAGTAACTTCATGCAGAATCAATACCAAGACTTTCGTCTATGGTATTTCAAAGTTCATACTCATGAACAGTTACATGATTATAAAAATCAGTATTACCAATATCTCCAAGATATTCAATCCCTTATTTCTTTCCCTCATTGGTTTATAAACCAAAACAAACAAATTGAACATATTAATGTTCTAACCAGTTTTAGTAAAGATTGGATAACTACTGATGGTCAGATTATCCAATCTATTCATCCGCCCTCTCAGAGTCTATCTCTTGCTCCTGATAATAAAGACAACCCACCTTTATTGATCAGCCCATTCGGAGAAATAACTGAAAATGTTGTTACAACCAACACCAAACAGTTAATCCAAGTTACAAAACAGAATAATTATACTAATTTGTTCCTTCAAACTGTAGGAAAACAATTAATCCGTATTGAAGAAAATGTTCAACAGATAACTGAGAAGTGCCAACTTACTCCTAAAATTGATAACCTCCAACCAGCAACCATAAAACCTCCTCTTGAGATTACTAATTTCAAGATGAAATCCTCCAAACAAGATGACGAATTTATCGAAAATCTTATTAATAGAATGAGGAATATCCGAATAAATGAACCCTCTAGTTCTTCTATCCATGTTTTATCAGAACAACCCACATCTTCTCACATCTCTAGTGAAGAAGATAATAATGATGATGATGAATTTCATAATTTAGACTTTATTAATGAAATCCAAAATAATTTTATTAATAATGAGTCTATTAATAATACTTACAGTAAACAACCCATTAGCAGAATGGCTTTACATGGACCAGGTAGGTACTATTACCCTAGACCTACTCCTCAAGATATTCTTTATGAAGAAGACTTCCTTCATTCCCAGAAATCTTATCATGGGAAAACTATCTATGAATGGAACATAGATGGAAAAACAGAATATCAAATATTTGAAACCATACATCACATGATGATGTATTCTACTGTCTGTAAACAGAATGATAATACTGATCATCAGATTTGTAAATTTTTAACCACTGGCTTTTCTGGGATACTTCGCGGATGGTGGGACAATAGTCTTACCACTCAGCAGCAAACTGAAATTTTAACCGCTTTTAAAATTGAGATTAATCCGCTTACCAAAATCGAAACCCAGAAAGAAGATGTTTGCTACACCCTTATGCAAGCTATCATTCACCATTTTGTTGGTCCAGGAAATATGAATAATGACCGTAACAGAGAACTATTGCAAAATCTTAGATGCCCTTCTTTAACCCATTTTAGATGGTACAATGATGTTTTCTTGCTAAAAGTTATGCAACGACCTGATGCTAACAGCGAACATTGGAAAGCCAAATTTATTGATGGCCTTCCCACTTTATTTGCAGAACGTGTCCGTAAAAGTTTACGTGATAAAAATGATAAAATCAGTATAAACTACTCTGTGTTAACCTACGGTGCTTTTATTGCCGCCATTACCCAAGAGGGGTTATCTCTCTGTAATGACTTAAAACTTCAGAATCAAATGAAGAAACAACATTTAACTAAACGTCATGAGTTAGGGGAATTTTGTGAACAATTTGCTTATGACACTAAGGTAAATTACCCCTCTAAAACAGGAAAACGTCATAAACAGCACAAATCTTCTAAAAAACCCTATCGGAAAAGACGATTTAATAAAAATGAAGCTCCTGCTTTCAGAAATAAACAAAGAAATAAAACCACTAAAAGACGATCTTCCAACAAAGATAAGTCTTCTATTAAATGTTATAAATGTGGCAAAACAGGACATTATGCTAACAAATGCAAATCCAAAATTGTACAAAAACTGAATGAATTGTCTATTGACGAAGAGACTAAACAGGAACTTCTTAATTGTCTTTGTAATGACAACTCTGATTATTCAGACGATAATGAAGAGTATGAAGATGAAGAAATAGCTGAAATTTATTCTTCCAGCTCTGAAGCTGAATCTGAGTCCGATAATCTCAACGCTCTTTCTGAAGCCCAATACTGGAAATCTATTGTTGAGATGAATGGTCTTAATATAGGCCCTAGTATTAATGCCCTAACTGAAACTCAACAGTCTATTCTTGATCTTATTGACCAAATCCAAGACCCAGAAACTAAGTTTAAAATTCTGGAAACTTTCTATGAAAATCAGAAACCTAAACCGACTGTTGATACTGACAATCCTTACTCCTTAAAAGAAGTTTTAAACCGTATTCAAAACAAAACCTCCGAAAAATCTTTCACAATCAATGATTTGAAAGCAGAGGTTAATGTCTTAAAAACCGAAATTGCCCAATTAAAATTGGCCAATCAAATTATTTCTAATGATATTTCCAATATTAAACAGCAATTACAACCAAACCCTGATCAACCCGGCAACATCCTCCAGTCCTCCCGAAGAAGAAGATACTAGCAAGTATCTTATGATTTTACATCAGGTAACCAATCAGAAGTGGTATATCCGCATTACTTTTATTATTAAACCTGATTTCATATTAAAAGAAGCTATTGCACTTGTTGACAGTGGTGCAGATATGAACTGTATCCAAGAAGGATTAGTTCCGACTAAATATTTCCAGAAAACTACGCAGTCTTTAACTAGTGCTAGTGGTAACAGCATGCATATTAAATTTAAATTGCCTGAAGTCCTAATCTGTAAACAAGGTTTATGCCTACCAACCACCTTTGTTTTGGTCAAAAATATGTCCCAAAGTATTATTCTTGGCACTCCTTTTCTGTGTTTACTCATGCCAATAACCCGAATTGATACTATGGGCATCACTACCACTTTAAATAGTAGAGAAATTATTTTTGAATTCATTACTGAACCATACACTAAAGAAATAAATCATATTCCACAATTTATTTCTAATAAACAGAAACAAATCCAATCTAATCCAGCAAGAAATTCGATTTCTTTCAACAGAACAAAGGATTTCACAACCTGCTTTTCAAGAAAAAATTAAATTAATTTCAAAAACTTTTCAAGCAGAAATTTGTAGTGAAAATCCTAGTGCTTTTTGGAACCGCAAAAAACATATTATATCTTTACCATATGTTAAAGATTTTAATGAAAAAAATATTCCTACTAAATCCCGACCTAGTCAGATGAAGAAGGAATATTTAACTCTTTGCAAAACTGAAATAATTTCTTTACAGCAAAAGAAACTGATCCGCCCTAGTCATTCACCTTGGAGCTGCACAGCTTTCTATGTTAATAAAAATGCTGAAATTGAACGAGGTGCTCCTCGGCTTGTTATCAACTATAAACCGCTTAATAAAGTTTTGCAATGGATCCGCTACCCTATTCCTAACAAAAAAGATTTGTTGGATCGTTTACAGGAAGCAATTATCTTTTCTAAATTTGATCTTAAATCAGGATTTTGGCAGATACAAATTTGCGAAGAAGATAGGTATAAAACTGCCTTTACAGTACCCTTTGGCCATTATGAATGGAATGTTCTCCCTTTTGGAGTCAAAAATGGTCCATCCGAATTCCAACATATTATGAATGATATTTTTAACCCTTTTACTGAATTTATTATCTGTTATATTGATGATGTTCTTATATTTTCCTCATCAATTGACCAGCATATTAAACATCTTAACATATTTAAGCATGTTATTATTAAAAGTGGTTTAGTAGTATCCGCTGCTAAGATGAAACTTTTTCAGGTTTCTACCCGTTTTTTAGGACATAATATCCATAATGGTACTATTGTTCCTATCAGCCGAAGCATTGAATTTGGATCTAAATTCCCTGATGTCATAAAAGACAAAACCCAATTACAACGCTTTTTAGGCTGCTTAAATTATATCCGTGATTATTATCCACAAATTGCCCAAGATACTGACATTTTATATGGCAGGTTAAAAACCAATCCTGTACCTTGGAGTCCAGCCCATACTTTAGCAGTCCAGCATATCAAAGCTAAAGTAAAACAGTTACCATGTCTTTATCTTCCCAATCCAAATTGGAAAAAGATAGTTGAAACAGATGCATCTGATAAAGGATTTGGTGGAATCTTAAAACAGTATAATCCAACTACTAAGAAAGAAACCCTTATCCAATTCCATTCTGGAATGTGGAAAGGTGCAGCTTTAAATTATCCAACCATTAAAAAGGAATGCTTATGTATTGTTAAATGTGTTTTAAAATTTCAAAGTGATCTTTTAAATCAGCATTTTCTTATTCGTGTTGATTGCTCTGCAGCAAAACAAATTTTTGAAAAAGATGTACAGAATCTTGCTTCCAAACAAATATTTGCTAACTGGCAAAGTATATTATCTGTGTTTGACTTTGATATTGAGTATATCAAAGGTAATCAGAATTCTTTACCCGATTTTCTAACCCGTGAATTTTTACAGGGATGACCACTCGTGGACGCGGCCGAGGCCGTGGACGCGGCCAACATAATCCGAATTACTATACTGAATTTCCAACCGTCAGTAATTCCACTGCTCAAGCTGGATCATCTCAAACCGCTAAAGATGTTCTCTTAGAACCCGAACAGTACATTCCGACTCAATTCTCTGAAGAAATCATTTTCTTTATCGAATCCGCAGATGAAAAATGGATGACTGATCCATGGGAAATTAAACAACGTTACCTTACTACTCAGCAATTTCCCACTCATTTTGATCAGTATCGATATGTTTACGAAAACATCATTTTGGCAACCGCATCTATGGAGATTAAGCATACTCTCCATGATCCGACTAAACATACTAGTCCGATCTCATACAGTAAAACCCATATCCGACAACTCATGCCCATGACACAATGGGGCATCCATCCGAGTTCAACCCGTACTCTTGATACGGGATCCAAAACAGTTAAGTACAGTTATTGGGATTATATCGATTCTTTTACTAATATTTTCTATTATCAAAATCCCATCCGTAACCATACTTGGTTTATCCGTATTAATTCCGATGTTCTTAAAAACGATCTCCCAAACTGGTTTCTCGTTTGGTGGGACAAATTCGGAATATCAACAGAAACACTACCTGAGGTAGTACAAACATCATTTAAAGAATGGCAAATTGCCTATTCTCATTTACCGCAACACAAAGGGTTTTCTATGCATAAACTCTTTATTCATTTTATCATCCGTTTTAATATTCCTTGGATCTGGAAATGGGATCTCAAATGTGATTATCAGAATAAAATCCCTTGTCTCAAGAGGATTTTCTTTACCAAATGGTGGGACAAAGGTATGAATCCTACTCTACAGGACCTTGTCAAGGCAATTAAAAACCATACTAATGCATGCCTTGAAGTTATGCCTAAAGCATTACCACCACCATCAGACAATCCGTTCATTCAGATCCAGAATAAGTTAAAACAACAGTACCCGGACATAACTGAAGCTGAACTCATTGCCAAAGTAATGGAGTTTATGAAAAACCAGTTCCTTGAATCCATGGTTCGTGATAATACTTCCATGAGATCTTCCAGTCATAATTCTGATGATGAAAGTAGCGGCAACACCTTCAATGTCCTTGCCGGCGAAAGTCAAGACCCTAATAATGACAGCGACGAATCCTTTGAAGATTATTGGGATTCATTTACCAGCATTATTGCCGATAAGATCGAAAAGAAAAAGACTAAAGACAAAGGGAAAAAGAAAGCCTAATGTCTGTCGACCACCAGGAACTCTCCCGAAGCACAGGTGTCAGCATATAATTCTGCCGACATTACCATCCAAATATGTTACAGTAATTACTTTTTAAAAGTTCTACAGTACCCTGTCGGGCAATCAGTAATTGAATAGTAAAGAGTTAGTGCGATCTGTCTAGTCCAACCATATTGTAACACTTGTCTTTACTATTTATCCAAGTTTGTGTATTTAAGGGAGCCTTCACCTTTGTTAAGGCAGACTTCAGAAAATCAATAAAAATTTTCCTTTGTTTATAACTTTGTTTGTTTTGCAGCTCTCTCTCTCTCTCTCTCTCTCCCCTCACTTGTAAGTATAGCATCTGTTAATCATTTCATATATTTAAATACCATATTAGACTTTCATACTACAAGTTACCAATTTTATTATCATAATTATCTGCATGCAATAGACGACTTTGTTTCTCAGTATTATTATCAAAAATTAATAGAAACTGAACAGCTTATTTCTGATACTAAAGAAGAAATCAGAACCGTAGTTCTGGACCTGGTCCTGCAGGGAAGGTCTCCCCCTCCCCTTTAAAACAGTATTTCATGAGGCTGTATATGTGATAATTTAGTCTGTTATATTTATTAATATGTTATTGAATATTCCTGGCTGTTAGTGAGACGGTACAATACATATTATACTATGCATGTGTTTAATTAATGGAACGTCACCCAAGTCGCGTTAGGATTTTGTCCATGATGTATATAACTAACACGTCTGTCAACGATTTACAGGAGAAAACGTCCTACACTGCATATAAAGCATCATGGACAAAATCCTAACGCGACTTGGGTGACGTTCCATTAATTAAACACATGCATAGTATAATATGTATTGTACCGTCTCACTAACAGCCAGGAATATTCAATAACATATTAATAAATATAACAGACTAAATTATCACATATACAGCCTCATGAAATACTGTTTTAAAGGGGAGGGGGAGACCTTCCCTGCAGGACCAGGTCCAGAACTACGGTTCTGATTTCTTCTTTAGTATCAGAAATAAGCTGTTCAGTTTCTATTAATTTTTGATAATAATACTGAGAAACAAAGTCGTCTATTGCATGCAGATAATTATGATAATAAAATTGGTAACTTGTAGTATGAAAGTCTAATATGGTATTTAAATATATGAAATGATTAACAGATGCTATACTTACAAGTGAGGGGAGAGAGAGAGAGAGAGAGAGAGCTGCAAAACAAACAAAGTTATAAACAAAGGAAAATTTTTATTGATTTTCTGAAGTCTGCCTTAACAAAGGTGAAGGCTCCCTTAAATACACAAACTTGGATAAATAGTAAAGACAAGTGTTACAATATGGTTGGACTAGACAGATCGCACTAACTCTTTACTATTCAATTACTGATTGCCCGACAGGGTACTGTAGAACTTTTAAAAAGTAATTACTGTAACATATTTGGATGGTAATGTCGGCAGAATTATATGCTGACACCTGTGCTTCGGGAGAGTTCTTGGTGGTCGACAGACATTAGGCTTTCTTTTTCCCTTTGTCTTTAGTCTTTTTCTTTTCGATCTTATCGGCAATAATGCTGGTAAATGAATCCCAATAATCTTCAAAGGATTCGTTGCTGTCATTATTAGGGTCTTGACTTTCGCCGGCAAGGACATTGAAGGTGTTGCCGCTACTTTCATCATCAGAATTATGACTGGAAGATCTCATGGAAGTATTATCACGAACCATGGATTCAAGGAACTGGTTTTTCATAAACTCCATTGCTTTGGCAATGAGTTCAGCTTCAGTTATGTCCGGGTACTGTTGTTTTAACTTATTCTGGATCTGAATGAACGGATTGTCTGATGGTGGTGGTAAAGCTTTAGGCATAACTTCAAGGCATGCATTAGTATGGTTTTTAATTGCCTTGACAAGGTCCTGTAGAGTAGGATTCATACCTTTGTCCCACCATTTGGTAAAGAAAATCCTCTTGAGACAAGGGATTTTATTCTGATAATCACATTTGAGATCCCATTTCCAGATCCAAGGAATATTAAAACGGATGATAAAATGAATAAAGAGTTTATGCATAGAAAACCCTTTGTGTTGCGGTAAGTGAGAATAAACAATTTACCATTCTTTAAATGCTGGTTGTACTACCTCAGGTAGTGTTTCTGTTGATATTCCGAATTTGTCCCACCAAACGAGAAACCAGTTTGGGAGATCGTTTTTTAGAACATCGGAACTAATGCGGATAAACCAAGTATGGTTGCGGATGGGATTTTGATAATAGAAAATATTAGTAAAAGAATCGATATAATCCCAATAACTGTACTTAACTGTTTTGGATCCCGTATCAAGGGTTCGGGTTGAACTCGGATGGATGCCCCATTGTGTCATGGGCATGAGTTGTCGGATATGGGTTTTACTGTATGAGATCGGACTAGTATGCTTAGTGTGATCATAGAGAGTATGCTTAATCTCCATTGATGCTGTTGCCAAAAGGATGTTTTCATAAACGTATCGATACTGATCAAAATGAGTGGGAAATTGTTGAGTAGTAAGGTAGCGTTGTTTAATTTCCCATGGATCAGTCATCCATTTTTCATCTGCGGTTTCGATGAAGAAAATAATTTCTTCAGAGAACTGAGTTGGAATGTACTGTTCGGGTTCTAAGAGAACATCTTTAGCGGTTTGAGATGATCCAGCTTGAGCAGTGGGATTACTGACAGTTGGAAATTCGGTATAGTAATTCGGATTATGCTGGCCGCGTCCACGGCCTCGGCCGCGTCCACGAGTGGTCATCCCTGTAAAAATTCACGGGTTAGAAAGTCGGGTAAAGAATTCTGATTACCTTTGATGTACTCAATATCAAAGTCAAATACAGATAAAATACTTTGCCAGTTAGCAAATATTTGTTTGGAAGCAAGATTCTGTACATCTTTTTCAAAAATTTGTTTTGCTGCAGAGCAATCAACACGGATAAGAAAATGCTGATTTAAAAGATCACTTTGAAATTTTAAAACACATTTAACAATGCATAAGCATTCCTTTTTAATAGTTGGATAATTTAAAGCTGCACCTTTCCACATTCCAGAATGGAATTGGATAAGGGTTTCTTTCTTAGTAGTTGGATTATACTGTTTTAAGATTCCACCAAATCCTTTATCAGATGCATCTGTTTCAACTATCTTTTTCCAATTTGGATTGGGAAGATAAAGACATGGTAACTGTTTTACTTTAGCTTTGATATGCTGGACTGCTAAAGTATGGGCTGGACTCCAAGGTACAGGATTGGTTTTTAACCTGCCATATAAAATGTCAGTATCTTGGGCAATTTATGGATAATAATCACGGATATAATTTAAGCAGCCTAAAAAGCGTTGTAATTGGGTTTTGTCTTTTATGACATCAGGGAATTTGGATCCAAATTCAATACTCCGGCTGATAGGAATAATAGTACCATTATGGATATTATGTCCTAAAAAACGGGTAGAAACCTGAAAGAGTTTCATCTTAGTAGCAGATACAACTAAGCCACTTTTAATAATAACATGTTTAAATATGTTGAGGTGTTTAATATGCTGATCAATGGATGATGAAAAAATAAGAACATCATCTATATAACAGATAATAAATTCAGTAAAAGGATTAAAAATATCATTCATAATATGTTGGAATTCGGATGGACCATTTTTGACTCCAAAAGGGAGAACATTCCATTCATAATGGCCAAAGGGTACTGTAAAGGCAGTTTTATACCTATCTTCTTCGCAAATTTGTATCTGCCAAAATCCTGATTTAAGATCAAATTTAGAAAAGATAATTGCTTCCTGTAAACGATCCAACAAATCTTTTTTGTTAGGAATAGGGTAGCGGATCCATTGCAAAACTTTATTAAGCGGTTTATAGTTGATAACAAGCCGAGGAGCACCTCGTTCAATTTCAGCATTTTTATTAACATAGAAAGCTGTGCAGCTCCAAGGTGAATGACTAGGGCGGATCAGTTTCTTTTGCTGTAAAGAAATTATTTCAGTTTTGCAAAGAGTTAAATATTCCTTCTTCATCTGACTAGGTCGGGATTTAGTAGGAATATTTTTTTCATTAAAATCTTTAACATATGGTAAAGATATAATATGTTTTTTGCGGTTCCAAAAAGCACTAGGATTTTCACTACAAATTTCTGCTTGAAAAGTTTTTGAAATTAATTTAATTTTTTCTTGAAAAGCAGGTTGTGAAATCCTTTGTTCTGTTGAAAGAAATCGAATTTCTTGCTGGATTAGATTGATTTGTTTCTGTTTATTAGAAATAAATTGTGGAATATGATTTATTTCTTTAGTGTATGGTTCAGTTATGAATTCAAAAATAATTTCTCTACCATCTAAAGTGGTAGTGATGCCCATAGTATCAATTCTAGTAATTGGCATAAGTAAACATAGAAAGGGAGTGCCAAGAATAATACTTTGGGACATATTTTTAACAAGAACAAAAGTGGTTGGTAGGCATAGACCTTGTTTACAGATAAGAACTTCAGGCAGTTTAAATTTAATATGCATGTTGTTACCACTAGCACTAGTCAAAGACTGCGTAGTTTTCTGGAAGTATTTAGTCGGAACTAATCCTTCTTGGATACAGTTCATATCCGCACCACTGTCAACAAATGCAATAGCTTCTTTTAATATAAAATCAGGTTTAATAATAAAAGTAATGCGGATATACCACTTCTGGTTGGTTACCTGATGTAGAATCATAAGATACCTGTTAGTATCCTCTTCTTCAGGATGATTGGAGGAAGTGCCTGGTTGATCAGGGTTAGGTTGTAATTGCTGTTTAATATTGGAAATATCATTAGAAATAATTTGATTGGCCAATTTTAATTGGGCAATTTCGGTTTTTAAGACATTAACCTCTGCTTTCAAATCATTGATTGTGAAAGATTTTTCGGAGGTTTTGTTTTGAATACGGTTTAAAACTTCTTTTAAGGAGTAAGGATTGTCAGTATCAACAGTCGGTTTAGGTTTCTGATTTTCATAGAAAGTTTCCAGAATTTTAAACTTAGTTTCTGGGTCTTGGATTTGGTCAATAAGATCAAGAATAGACTGTTGAGTTTCAGTTAGGGCATTAATACTAGGGCCTATATTAAGACCATTCATCTCAACAATAGATTTCCAGTATTGGGCTTCAGAAAGAGCGTTGAGATTATCGGATTCGGATTCAGCTTCAGAACTGGAAGAATAAATTTCAGCTATTTCTTCATCTTCATTATCGTCTGAGTATTCAGAGTTGTCGTTACAAAGACAATTAAGAAGTTCCTGTTTAGTCTCTTCATCAATAGACAATTCATTAAGCTTTTGCACAATTTTGGATTTGCATTTGTTAGCATAATGTCCGGTTTTGCCACATTTATAACACTTGATAGAAGACTTATCTTTGTTAGAAGATCGTCTTTTAGTGGATTTATTTCGCTGTTTACCCTTTGAAGCAGGAGCTTCTGTTTTATGAAATCTTCTTTTCCGATAGGGTTTTTTAGAAGATTTATGCTGTTTATGACGTTTTCCTGTTTTAGAGGGATAATTGACCTTAGTGTCATAGTCAAATTGTTCACAAAATTCCCCTAACTCATGACGTTTAGTTAAATGCTGTTTCTTCATTTGATTTTGAAGTTTTAAGTCATTACAGAGAGATAACCCTTCTTGGGTAATGGCGGCAATAAGAGCACCATAGGTTAATATAGAATAATTAATACTGATTTTATCATTTTTGTCACGTAAACTTTTACGGACACGTTCTGCAAATAAAGTGGGAAGGCCATCAATAAATTTGGCTTTCCAATGTTCGATGTTAGCATCATGTCGTTGCATAACTTTTAACAAGAAAACATCTTTATACCATCTAAAATGGGTTAAAGAAGGACATCTAAGATTTTGCAACAGTTCTCTGTTACGGTCATTATTCATATTTCCTGGACCAACAAAATGGTGAATGATGGCTTGCATAAGGGTGTAACAAGCATCTTCTTTCCTGGTTTCGATTTTGGTAAGCGGATTAATCTCAATTTTAAAAGCGGTTAAAATTTCAGTTTGCTGCTGAGTGGTAAGACTATTGTCCCACCATCCGCGAAGTATCCCAGAAAAGCCAGTGGTTAAAAATTTACAAATCTGATGATCAGTATTATCATTCTGTTTACAGACAGTAGAATACATCATCATGTGATGTATGGTTTCAAATATTTGATATTCTGTTTTTCCATCTATGTTCCATTCATAGATAGTTTTCCCATGATAAGATTTCTGGGAATGAAGGAAGTCTTCTTCATAAAGAATATCTTGAGGAGTAGGTCTAGGGTAATAGTACCTACCTGGTCCATGTAAAGCCATTCTGCTAATGGGTTGTTTACTGTAAGTATTATTAATAGACTCATTATTAATAAAATTATTTTGGATTTCATTAATAAAGTCTAAATTATGAAATTCATCATCATCATTATTATCTTCTTCACTAGAGATGTGAGAAGATGTGGGTTGTTCTGATAAAACATGGATAGAAGAACTAGAGGGTTCATTTATTCGGATATTCCTCATTCTATTAATAAGATTTTCGATAAATTCGTCATCTTGTTTGGAGGATTTCATCTTGAAATTAGTAATCTCAAGAGGAGGTTTTATGGTTGCTGGTTGGAGGTTATCAATTTTAGGAGTAAGTTGGCACTTCTCAGTTATCTGTTGAACATTTTCTTCAATACGGATTAATTGTTTTCCTACAGTTTGAAGGAACAAATTAGTATAATTATTCTGTTTTGTAACTTGGATTAACTGTTTGGTGTTGGTTGTAACAACATTTTCAGTTATTTCTCCGAATGGGCTGATCAATAAAGGTGGGTTGTCTTTATTATCAGGAGCAAGAGATAGACTCTGAGAGGGCGGATGAATAGATTGGATAATCTGACCATCAGTAGTTATCCAATCTTTACTAAAACTGGTTAGAACATTAATATGTTCAATTTGTTTGTTTTGGTTTATAAACCAATGAGGGAAAGAAATAAGGGATTGAATATCTTGGAGATATTGGTAATACTGATTCTTATAATCATGTAACTGTTGATGAGTATGAACTTTGAAATACCATAGACGAAAGTCTTGGTATTGATTCTGCATAAAATTACTGTTTAGTATTCTTCGATTTTCACTATTTGGTGTAAAATCCATTAAATATTAAAGTTCATGTCACTAGCTGTTGGACTCATGGGTCTTCGAGTATAAATACCATGAGGTATTTGATTTTCGGATATGTGGATACCTTTTATCTGGTCTTCTAGATTAAGGTCCTTGTTCGAATCATTACTAGAAGTTTTAGCAATAAATTCTAAGGGATCAGCTAAAGAATGTCGGGAAGATTCTGGTAATTCGATGTTATAAGGAACACTTCGGTAAGAGGAGCTGGATATACTCCGGCTTAAAGGAGGTTTTCTGAATTGGATGAAAACATTTCCATCACGGGTTTGGACAACTTCATCTAGAGATTGTCTAATGACAGGTCTGGTTGGTATGGCTTGAGGTATTTGCCATCTTTCTGGGAAAGTAATACTATCCCAAGGAATCATGCGGGGAACAGCAACTTGACTACTGAACAGATTTGTTTCAATTAAAACTGTTTGGCCTTGTTCTGTTTGTTTACGGATATAAGGATTTAAAGTAGATAGAACTTTAAGATGAATTCGGTAAATGATTGCAAAAGGAAGAGATCCGGGTAAATAGTTATATCCTTGTGATAAAACACGTAATTCTAAAACTTTAGACAAATTACTGTCAGACAAGGAAATACTAAGGTTCGGATAAATATCAAAATATACGGGTCCATGAGACAAACTGGTCTCAATAGCTCCCATTAAGGAAGCTCTCCAGTCAAGGCATCTACCATCACGTAGGGTACATTGAATACTGGTATTTTGTCCTAATAACGTCAATTGGTTTGAGGGCTATTTGGACTAGGCCAATATGCACATACTTATATTTATGCAGGTATGCATATAAATCATTGATATGCAGTAAATAAAGCAATTCGTCATTATTCTGTAAAGGAACTGAATGTTCAAAAGTTTTAATAATTTTTTTACTGGTAAAATCAAAGGTTCCAATCTTATAGATTTTCTCTGGTTTTACTGAAGGAATAGTCCACTTATCAAGGGCTTCAGTAACGTCCTTATAGGCGACTAATTCGGTTGATTCAGGTACAGTATTTACGGTATGGGCTACGGAAGTTACGGTTGAACTCGATATTTCACTCATTTTGAGATTGACTGTATATGCAATAATTTAGAAATATATATTCATGAATATGTTAATTTTTTATTGATATATATATATATATATATATATTTCATTAATATAATACATACATATATAATGTTAAAGAAAATTTGCATCAGCATCATATTACAATTATATAACAGAGATAGATAAGCAAGAGCCATAAATATTACCAAATGTATATTTATGGTACAAATTAACAAAAAGGAACACTTTATAGTTTACCACATTTAAAGGAAATTTAATTATTTTATTAATTAGTGATTGAAAATTACAAATTAATCATCAAGAAGACTTTCTATATTTTTGCCTCCACAATTTGAGGAAAATTAATTACATTTATTCACATAAAAATTACATATAATTTTTAGTATTTTAAGAATAAACTTTCCATATTATTCGTCCATGATTCAAGGAAAATTAATTGTAATTATTAATTTTTACAATTAAAGGAAATTTATTTACTTTTATTATTTAGTGATTGAAAATTACAAATTAATTGTTAAGAATGAAGCTTTCATATTTCTACATCTATAATTTGAGAGAAATTAATTATATTTATTCAAAGTAAAATTACACATTACTTTTAGTATTTGAAGATGAAAGTTTCCATATTTTTTCTTCATTATCCAAGGAAAAATAATTGCAATTATTAGTTATCGATTGAATATTAAATGTAATAATGATCTTTCGAGTTAGTTCTAATTCATGACTATCCGAGTTAACTCGTTATAATCGATAATTAATTAAATTAATTAAAGATTGTCTCAATTTAAGATTGTTGGTCGGATTTTTATATATAACTATTGATTCTTATATAAAGAGGCCCTTATTTTTTGTACAAGATTTCAAAAGTATAACAAATATTTTTACACATAAAATAAAAAGTATTTATAAGAAAAATTAATTATCCATTTATCAGTAAAATATCAATCAAATTCAAACTGTGAAAGTAATTTATAAAATTCTTAAGAAAGATAATTTGTCCTTATAAATAATTTAGGACCGTAAACGGATATTTTCGGACGCGGATACATGTATATGTGTATTCGTATTCGAAAATAAATTTTTAATATTTGTATTCGTATTTGTATCCGACGGATATATAATATGAAATATCTGTATTTGTATTCGTCGAATAATATTCGAAGATAATATTCGTATTCGAATATTATTTGTATTCATTTTGTATAATATAATATGAATAAATATATCAAATATCGACATATCCATATTCATATCCGTATCCGTTCAAAATAAAATTTTAAAAAATTTATTTTTTTTAAATTCTTACACGATGTTAAATTAATAACAAAAAAATATTTACTTAATCAAATAATAATTAAAAATGATGTATTATCAACCAAATAAAATAATAAAACTAGATATCATATTCATATGTAATTTTTTTTATATCGTGTATCATAAAATAATCATAAAAAATATATAATCAATTGATGTTAATACTATTATATATTTTATATCAATATTAAGTGAGAAATTTATATATGTAAATATATATATTTATTTATATATATATATATATTGATATTACAGATACAGATATTAACCGACATATTTATATCTGTATTCACTTTGTTTTAACATCAATACGAATAATATTCACTTTAATATCGGTATGAATCTGAATTTTTGAACGAATATCGGATATTTCAGACTTTATTTACGGCCGTTTAAACATGCAGATACTCACTTTTATATCGCCCCATTTCGTCCATTTTGTTCCTCACTTCCTTTCGACTGAACTGCCAAAAAAACCCCAACTCTCGCTATCTCCTTTTTCTCTCCAATGGCTTCTTCGAATTCCCGTTTCTTATCTCAGTCCGATTCCGCCTCCGGCAGCCGGAACTCTGGGAAAGTCACTCCACCGCACCAGGTTCGATATCTCTAGAATCTTCATACGTTATGCTTTTGTATTCAATGTTGTAATTCAGCGCTAGGGTTTTTTAATTTCCCTCCTTTTATTTTACAGGATACTGCAAGCAAGAGTGCTACTCGTGAGGAGCGGGAGAAATTAGCTAAATCTTGCGAAGCTTATGCGTAATTAAGATCAAACACTGACTCAAAATCTAATCTTTCATCTATGATTTCATTTTCCTTCTTCCGAATCTTATTAGATTTTTTTATGATTACCGAAGTGATCTTAGGATATGATTCATTGCATTGAATCCATGTGGTGGAATTAGAACTTGGGCTGAGTTGTTGAAATTTTAGCTCAACTATTCTGCACCGATTGTGAAATCCGTGCTCCCAAATGCAGCATTGATTGTATATGAAAAATGTTTATGCGTGTATAGCTTTGTTTGAATCATGGAAAGAGTGAGAGGAAGATGGACTAATTAATTAGGTGATATTTCTGATTTCTTGAGGAATGTAAATAAGTTCCATTGACGGGCATAGAGGGATTTTTCTTGATATTGAACTTGTACAGGCATTTGGGCTGTATAAAATAGGGTCTATGGCCGTCAATTTACTGTGAAAGACCAAGTTAGCTTCTCAGATGCTTGGAGATGTTCTTAGCTGGTTAATGGTGCTTTTCTCTTTTCTTTTTCATGATTTTCCTAATTCATGAATTGGTTATTTAGTTCTGTGCACATCCTTCAAGCATATGTAGGGTTTTTCCAATGAAGCTGTCAGTTGTTTCAACCTTTTAAATTACACAATTCAACTTGTAATACTTTTGACCTTCTGTAGATTATGTTTTGAATCATGTACTGCAACTCTATATTGAGTGATTAGATATATTTGACTTTATATATACTGTCCGTTACTTCTTCTGATTAAGAGGCTAGATAACAGTATCTTCTTGTTTGGTACAGGGAAGAGTATAGGAAGGAGGAAAGAGAAAGATTCAAGATGTATGAAGCTGAATTCACCCAGGAGTTGATGGCAAAATACTTTTCGAATCAGGATATTTTTGGAGGTAAACACTCAATACAAGATACCATAATAAGGTCTAAATTGTGTTTGTATCTTTCCATTGTAGCAGAAGTCTTGCCATAACAAATGCATCTTCATGATAGTGGGATGTAGTTTTCTGTACTATAGTTGTTTTGTTCCTTCGAATTTTTTAATTCTAACTCTGTTCCTGATTTGTTAGGGAATTAATTTTGACAAGCAACCCTTTCTCTGAGAAAATATGTTCTCTGAATTAGAGTATGATGAAACTCAGTTTTGTGATTGCAGTATAATTGCTTTGTGGGCTGATAGGATAATTAAATCTCTCTCTCTCTCTCTCTCCACTTCACTGGATATATCTTGCCAGTTTTAACAGTTCTTCATGTTTTACACTTTTACTCCTATATATGTTTGTTGTATATTCCCACTTAAAGGTCCATGATATTGACATCCATATTATGGATTTAGTGATACCTGTCAAAGGCTGTTTAATGTTTTTTTTGCCTATGCTTCGTCTCATACCATGTTGTAACACGACTGGATTTGCAATTTCATTTTACACTAACCTAGTTATCTTACAAAATTCCAAATGCTTCTAGATTACTGCAGGGAATTGTTCCACGACATGTGATATAGAATATTTTGTGGGTACTGAATCCTATTACCTGTTTACATATGCGACTCATTTGTAGACTATCCAATGAGTTTGCATAAAAGGCGTTCTTCAGTTTAGTTTAGTATTGAATCTGATTCTTTGATGAGCAAAATAACTATAACCTGGGCCTCTATCGTGAAGAAAATTACTATCTGGAACAAGGTTGATAAGAAATTTGTGCATTCTGGTGGCCCAAGAAATTAATCACATTTCTAATATGCTATTATGCTTTGATTAGTTTAAGTGGTTGTATATGTAAGACTGACTTGTGTTCAAATCTTAAAAAACTTATTGGTCTGCACGAACCTCCTTGGACATCTCCATAGTTAAATCAATCACTCAGTCAAAAGATTTTCTTTGTCATATTTCATTATTCTTTTTAATAAGTAAAAATATTATTAAGAACAAGTCATCAAAAGGGGATGGCACCCATGCCTACTGGGTGTATACAAAAGACTAAGGAGAGGACAGAAAAACTTCCAAGCACGAACCAGTTCACCCCTAAAAGCTAGGATGACAAAACAAAACTTTGGAGCACCCAGAAAAGTGGCAAAATTCAAAATTCTTGGTTTTAATACTATTGAGTTCGCTTATTATTCTTGTAGATAACATATATGAGGAAACTGGAATTGATGGTATAAAGGCAAGCAGGTACTATGAAATCGAAGCAGATGTTCTTAAGCAAAGTTTCAAATACTGTCTTCGTAAGTTTGTATCTAATCTATCCTTTGATATTCTCATGTAGGTGGATTGGCACTGAATCATATGCTGACCCAGTGAGTTATCTAGAGGAGAAAGGCACCATTTCAAAATCGGAAGCAAAAACTTCAACAAGTAAAGGAAAGCAACCAATGAGGAAGAGTGGCTGATATAGACTTGCTGCCTCCTATAAAATCAACGTATGGCCCTTTTATTGAGTTAATTAAGTGTAGCCATACAAAGTTGCTGCAGTAAAAGAACCAGATGTTCTGCTATGTTTCATCTTTACATTTACTTTCTGTTTTGTGACAAAATTTTGAAGTATGTACTTCATCTATTGGTAACATCGTCAAAGCGACAGGTTTGTTGATCTATTTTTAATAGGTAATTTTGGCTCCAAGTATGGGGATTGGAACTAGTGACCTTGAGGTTATTCCATAAGGCCTCTGCCATCTCTCCAACTCCTTGGGGTTGAAATTGACAGGTTTATTGCCTTAGAGGAGAATTGCATAATGCATGAATACATATGTGGGTATTAGATTTAAATAGAATTGTTGGAATAGAGTAAAATCCAGGAATTTAGGAAATATATACTAATTAGCTTTTACACTAGTTTTGTGTAAAGTATTAGTATATAAAGCATTATATTAGTTAGTGTAGTATAGTATTATTATTATGTTTAAAATTTATCATTAAAGAAACTACTGAAGAATCCCTAGAAGAATCCACGAGTCTAGATTCTAGGGATTCGCTGACCTACATAAGAATCTTCTAAGGGTATTGTCTATCTGTATTGGGCGATACACAACAAAAAGCTACATATTGCGTTACATACAAAGTTGTCATTAAATACATATATCATTATTTAAATCATATGATACATAGTTGTAAGAGTTAACATTTTCTTGTTGCAAAATTATAAATTCTAATTTTATCTTGCAATATTTTACATATCGGCAACACCATTATGTTCGGCCAGTGTCGATACCTAAACGTAATTCATAGATGTCACGGCGCCAAGGCAGGACGCGGCGGTAGTTGACCGCCAGGACGCCTAGGCGATAAAGCGCCCGCCATGGTGTCCGTATGGCGACAAGTCGTTAACAATGTACACTTTATACATTATTTATTTCATTTCAAAAGTATATTGCACAATAAAATTTTATACACTAAAACCCAAAACATAATAACTAACACTATGAAAAAGTCTCTACTCTCTACTATCTCTAGTGACTAGTCATAGCTCAAGTAAAGTCATCAACTATGAAGTCATTTCCGTCTCCCTCATGAGCATTACTCTCATTCAAAGGAGTAGGGTCATGGGTTAGGCTAGGGTCATGAGTTGAATTACTTGGGTAATTGAAAAAGTCCATGAGTTATGATGAGTCATGGTAAAAAATGACTTAATCACTTAATTTGGGCCCGCTATCAATACGTGAGCCTTGGCGGCTACGCCAGGATGCCTAGTCATCGCCTAGGCGACGCCATGACAACTATCAGCCGATGCACACTGGTATAGGCAGATACTTTGAACCATCCTACCATTAAGGAAAGAAACAATATATTGAATATTATTAGTACTCTACTCTATTTATTATCAATTCAAAGCTTGCTTGGATAGAAGAATATATATTTTCCAACTAGAGAAAGGATTTCAAATTCTATAAGAAAAAGGATTTCCTAAAGCAACTAAGAAACTACTGAAGATGTGAATCTTAAAGACCTAATATGCAAAACACTTGAATACTATTAAAATCCACAACTAAAGTACTAACAAGTAACCTTAGAAACCGAACAAAGAAGGCAAGTCCTAAATTTCCCTTATTCTGCCAATAGAAAGTACCCATAACTTAACTGTACCATCAATTAAAAATGAATACAAAAAGGAAGATGCTAGGAGCTTAAATATACTCCATGCAGGCTACATTGCCTCGTGTTCAATCCAATTTCTAAAATTCTCCACTTTTTTGAACTTGGTTTTTCCTTGAACCGTTTTGTGGTATTTATCACAATTCCACCTTAAATTAACCCCCATATGCAATTTATACAAGCACCTTGTCAATTGTCATACATTCCAATCTTTATAAATCACTTAGTTTTTCGATTACTTGTAACATCTGAAATGGTAAGCTTATATTGTATCAATTATTGATTATTTGTTATAGTTCCTGTTCCTTGCCAGTCATTTTTAGTTTTATTTGAAACTCTTTTTATCTCCTGCAATACAAAGGCAAGTGATCTTATATAAATTGTAATGGGGGCAGTCCTATATTTTCTACGTTGAAATGGTAAAATTTAGTCTACTAATTTCAGGGTTCAAATTTGGAAGAAGTATCGGACAATCATTTTTTGATGTTATATCGGGTATCGATAGTGGTATTTGTATCGGGCTATAGGTAACAAAACGTTATATATTGCTTAAAAGAATTGAAAAGAATACTAAAAAATAAGAATAAGTTAAATAATGAATTAAATACATACAATGCTGTCATTTAGTACATATAACATTATATGTCATGCTACCTCTCTGTTGGACTGGTTAACATTTTTTAGTGCAGAATTGTAAATTTTTCTATATCTTGCATATATCAATATGGGATGATACCTTTAATGATGGCTAATGTTCTTCGAATGACCCCCTTCGGTAATGGTCCAAAAGAATAATCAAACTCCTTTGCCATTCCTCTTGCTCACAGAATGACTAGCACATTGCGCTCATCGTCGCAGCAGGATATCAAAGAACAAATAATCCCTCTATCCAATTCAACTATTACATAGCATACAATTGTAAGCTGTCATTTATGCCGAGGTATGCTGATGCAGAGTTATCAGATACTTTCATTAATCTAGTGAATTGCGTATTGGTACTTGCGTACTCAAACATGGTACTTAAGAGTACCAATACTCTAATTTTAGCGTACCAAAAATTCCTTTGTTATTTTACATATAATTACACAAATATCAATATTCTAACTTAGGATTGAATGCTCAAACATTACATTTGTATTAAATTATTTATAAAACAATCAACTTATTGATTCAACTAAAGAAACTTCTATAAAACTTAGGTGTATTACATTTAGATTCTAATTGAATTCTTAACTATAAGAACTTTTATAAATATGTACCGCGTACCTTTATTCTTACCGCGTATCGAAACGAATCACGTTTTAGGTAACACTGTGCTGATGTCAGCAAAAACTGCTTTCTTGGGCATGATTATAATTTTAAAGGTTTGGTTCAACACGAATCGTGCTTTGGTATCATGTGAACAAGTAGGGTTTAATAGAAAAGAATAAGAAAAAAATGAAGAAGTGTGTAAGAGAGAAAATGCGTGCTGTCTTGTTAACTTAACCAACGTGAGATAGAATTCATACTTGAAAGGAAAATTAATAACGTGACATTTCTTTGGCATAAAACTCTCATGAGAGCTTTGGCGATGTGTACTTATAACTTAGCTCGTAGGGCTCAAAAGACTCGAGCAATGTCTTACAGTTTATTAATGAATTTCAAACAGTTGATGAAATACTAATTGATTGTTCCCTAAAATGAATCCCACTTTTTTTAAGGGGGTCCACCTATGGAAGCCTGTCTATTGGGCCTATTGGCGCCTGTTAGCTATCATAACTTTCAACTATCTCTCTCTCTCTCTCACACACACAGAAACACACACAAAAACACACACACACACACATGCTCCTTACTCTCTAATAAAGTTCTCTACGCTCGTCTTTGTGTGCGTGCGTGTGTGTATAAGTTAAGTAAGATTTATGTGCTTTCTTTATCTGTCCATTGACTCTACTTTGTCGTAAGTTTTCAGGATGGGAAACCAACAAATGAGTCCCTGACATCTAGAAGGAAAACATGACTTGATCGATTCCTTTAAGTAAGTTAAATTCTTCAAATACCATCAAGATTTATATCTTTATTCAAGGTTTCCAATTTCTTTAGCGTTAATTCTATATCTGTGAGCTTATTAGAATTTATTTATTTGTGATTGTTAATTTGCACGTGTCTTCAATAATGGAAAATGTTTCGAAAGTGGTCATTTTCTTTGTGGTTCTTGTATGTATCTGCCCACAATATAGCCTTAATCTTGATCATTGTTGAGACTGGAAGCATTTATCTGACAACATGAAACTCGATTTTGAGAAATATCAGTTAATGGCTTTCAATTTCCTTCTCATGAATTCTGTTAAACGAAACACAGTACATAGAGAAACTAAGAGGTATGCCATCAATACATAATTTTAAGTTCACATTTGAAAGCTTCAATGGTTACGGGTTTGTACGTAAAATGGGGTGTTTTATTTTTTCGATAGCTAGAGTTCTTAACATTTCATACACGAATCACGCTAATGTTATTTGAATTTTGAAGCTTTTTCCGTAGAGTTGTTTATTGATTTTTTTCACTACAATGTAATAGAGGGAAACTTAGTGGCTTAATTGACTTTCACCATGGGACATTCTGAAGTGGAAAGGAAGGTATTAATTAAATTGGAGCGAGCACTTTTTGGATTCTTTTGGATTACCAAAAAGGTATTAAATTGTAAAATTGGTTTAAAGGTAGTTTTGTCATGGTTCGGTGATATAATTTTGACTCTTTCTGTTGGGTTTTGGTTAGAACCAAATAAATCAAAATGAAAATTTGAAACCATATAGTGAAATTTCAAATTGCTAAATTATGGAAAAGTATCTTTAGTAGACAGTTGATGCTTGAAAGGGAACTTTTCAATTCACCAAGAAAGGATCAGCATATGTATGTGAGGTCTTTTAGCAGTGAATGCATATGTGGAGCATTTTGGTATTAGAGACATTAGTAAATAACTCATATTGAATATAGCTGGTTTGATCACTTTCATAGTACTATTTAATACACATTTCAAATCTCCATGTCAGTATAATAACTAACGTATGTGACCATGAATTCGTTTTATATCGATTAGGGATGTAATAACTTTCATGATTCGATGTTGGTAATCTTATTAAACCATATTGTGCTTAAAGCGTTTTCTCCAAGTTCTATAATGGTTCCAAAATTTAGCCAAATTAAAGTTTGTATAATACATACATACAATTAATATTTGCCTAAGTTGGAGACTGTTGGATTTTATTTTACTAGTCTTTCAAAAATTGCAAGCTGGTTTTATTATACAAAAAATGGTATATGAATATAGTCCATCTAATGTCATGGATATGTTTGAAAAAACAAAGTTTAAAACATCTCTAACTTTGGAAAGGAGGGAATAGTATTAATTGTTTGAGTATGGTACTAATTGTTCATGTAAGTTCACAATTTTAGGGATGGATCATTGAGAGAATGATAAAACCAGGGAAGAATAAAATAAAATTGTTGTAAGTTTGGGTATTTGTTCATTCTGGAGAATGCTTTAGCAATCACATTATCAGGTATTGAGTAGAGAATCTAGACACTGAAGAAAGACTTCAACATTGTGCATGACATGTTGACTGGTCCTAATAGACGTGAGTTTTCTTGGACAAATTTTACTGCAGAAATTAGTTTGCTATGTGCTACCATGATGAAGTAACAACAGGTGATATCATGAAGGACGTGAACATGAAAACTCGAACATTGGAACTGGGACTGGTAAATAGGCTTGAAGACATGAATTCTTTTATGTCCTATACACTGTCTTTTACTTGTTAAGGATGTTCTAGCCAAAGAGGTGGTAATCAGTATTGCCATGGGGAAGCAACTGAGCTAGTTGAGTAATCGGAGTTGAAAGTTTTGAGAAGAGAGAAGATTAATGAGGTTGTGCCAAAGCTACCTAATACTTACATGGAAGGAGTGCACACAAAGCAACACTCCTGGATGCTTGTGCTTGTACTATTGAACTGTAAATGTGATATTTGAAAACTTGAGGTAAATGTTACTTGGTATAGTGCTTGAACAATTGTACTGTAAATTTGCGACTTGTTACGATGGATCTTATTAATGCTATACTTGTTCAAATTATATATAGGACCTAAACTAAACTTTAGTGTTGCTGATAATTTTTTTCCCTTTTTTCCCTTTTATATACAAAACTGGTACAACATACAAGAATTATAGTTGTGCTGAAATTGGTGGAATATTGAGTTGTCTGAATGAGGGAAAACTTGCAGTCTTGAGACTTGAGAGTTCACTTGGCTGTGAGTTCTAGTTTCATATAATGTTTCTAAATAGTTGACTGCAGCCCAAGACTAAAGTTGCTCGAGATGGGGGATAAAGAGAACCAAAAGAGGAAAAAATGTGACCAAAAAAGGATTGAATTGAATTTGTTAAAATTTGATTTTCACCAACACATTCATTTTACTTAGTTATGCTCAATATCCAGTTTCCTCTCTTATGCCTGTGATCAATCTTGTGTGATGGTGGATCGCATACCATTTGTGCTAAAGCTCATGGTACAATTTTTTTCTCATGCCTTTGATAACTCCTTGTAATGGAAGATCTCATGTTATTTGAGCTAGAGCTCATGGTTCTGTAAAGCGAGTTCCTATCGTATCAATCAATTAGTTCGGTATTGGAAATAAACCAATCTTCATAATAATTTTCTTAACAGAAACAATAAATTCGTTGTTCCATTGCAAAATTTAAGTATGCTGTTTTATTCCATATACTTTCAAAATAATGTTATTAGTTTTGTAGTGATGATATGATAATAAATTTAAAATGACAAACTTGAGTAAATTGTTTTGTTTTAATTACCACTATCAATAAAAAAGAGAATATCTCTTCCTCTATCCCCATCAATCTAAGGACTAATATGGAAGCTGTATTTGCTGATCACGATAGCTATCCGGCAAAAACCCAGACTATATCTCATGACAAGAAGTCAAGCAAGAAAGATACTGAAAAAAACATTCAATCTGCATAGAAACGGAAACCATAGTCTCCTTACCACCATTCCTCCATTTTCCTGTATTGTATTACCTTTTTTGGAATTTCGCCAATACTAACATGTATTGGATTACCCTCTTTAACAAATTATATCAATAAATTATTATCATATAATAGTTTAGAATCAATGGTCTATTTGGGTTCCAAATGCTGTGGCCTTCATCTGTCGACTGTCAAGAGTTGTGTACCATATATTTCTTTGTCACAATATGCAGTTTCAATTGTCTGATCATTCATACTATTTCACAACTCAGCATATACACCTAATTCTACAATTAATCCAGGCCCCT
The DNA here is from genome assembly GCA_034770075.1 of Aralia elata. Lineage (NCBI taxonomy): Eukaryota > Viridiplantae > Streptophyta > Magnoliopsida > Apiales > Araliaceae > Aralia > Aralia elata. The sequence goes on from CM068386.1 coordinate 1,224,134, forward strand.
GATCCCAGAAAGAATAATCAACTCGTAGATCATACTAATAAGTTATTTATACACACAATTCCAAAATTACCTAGCAACAAAGCATTCATACAATTCCAACAAATTACATGCAAAATCATATGAGAATTTAAATTTTCCAACAACATTATCTACACATCCTAGCTCAAAGGTAGCTTCAAAATCAAATCCGAATCTATTTTTGTCTTGGATAGGTGACAAAGATGAATACCATCAATGTGCACGAGCAGCTCTTTGGCTCCTTCTATGCTCGTAATGTGGATCATCTGTGGGCAACTCATAACGACAAACAGGACAGGTATTTCGAATTCCCAGCCATGGCACAATGCAGTCCCCATGGTAGCGGTGGGAACAAGGTAGCTGTTTCGCCTTTTCCCCAACATTGATCTCGTCTTTACAAACAGCACAAAGTGCATTATTATTCTCAACGTCTTCTTTAGTCAAAACCACTGAATGAAGATTCTCAACAACGGATTTAGAAGCTGGCGGCCTCCCTATTGACACATTTTCGTTGTCTGAGAACTGTCCGAACAACATTTCATACTCCGCAATGGTGTACTCATCGTGATCAAAATAACCACCTTCGTCATCAGGCCCCAATCCGTCAATAGCCTCCAAATTATGTACATTCAACAACACTTCCCACCCCAAATTTGCAAATGTTTGATTTCTCACTCCACGGCCTACTTCTTCTGGTTCTCTCATGGTCACAACTGATGCATCATCCTCAGCATCCATACTCAAAACTTCTCGCTCATCAATTCTACCTTCAACTTCCTCCCACTCAAAATCATCATTATTATTCTCATCTCTACCATCTTCCAACTGAAACGAATCCCAACAAATTGGAAGATTCGTATCCTCATCATTATTTCCATTATCATCACCCAATTCAAAATCATCCACACCTCCATTTCCTCTGTCCTCCAAATCGGAGTCGATACCAACAACCCTCAAACCACCCATAAAATAATCAGGCCCACCCGAATTAGAGGACTCACCCGATTCAGACAAAGTACCAGATCCCCTCCTCGACACAAAGAACTCGTCGCCGCAATCAGCAACAATAAACCCAGAATTATTATTATCATCACCAGTATAACCACCTAACCCTAACCCTAAACCTAGATCCAGCTCTAAATTATTCAAACCCATTTCGTCATTCCCTTCAATTACTCCGAAATTCAGATCCAAATTCAAATCCAAATTGGGATTAGGATCCGATTGTTCAACACAATCATGAAACAAATCTACGACGAAATTTACCTGATTTTCCCGATCGAAGAAATCGATATTAATGATAGAAGAATCAGCGTCCGATGCGCCGTCCGCTAAGATCAGGGAGCGGCTGGAGCGGTGGCTTTGGTGCTGATGATCTCTGGCGGAGATTCGAAACTCTGATGGTGGGAATTCGAGATCTGAAGTGTCGAAGCCCTCGAAATTATGAGACGAGCAGAAGTGAGTTGAGTCGAGGGTTACGACGACGTTGTCTTGGTGGTGGACGCCGTCATCGTCTTCCTCGTGGAGGAGAACGTCTGAAAGTTCAGCCATTAAGGGTGAAAATTGAGAATGTGCCTTTTTCTTCTCTCTAAAAGTTTTTGCTTTTGTGTTGTGGAATGTAGACAGGCAGTAAAATAAATATATATATATATATATATATATATATATATATATATAGAGAGAGAGAGAGAGAGAGAGAAATAAAATCAATTTTTTCTTTTCCCTAGCGAATAGGAGAGGAGTAACGCTTTGCATTTCACAATTTTTTTCCTCATTATTAATTTCAAATATGTTGTAGTATTAAATTAGACTAGTTTTGCAAGCAATGATGCGTTTGTTACTAATTTTGTTGTATTAAAAAAATTTGAAGAACTTATTTAAAATTAAAAATATCATAAATTAAAATAAAAAAAATAACAAAAAGGGATGAGATGTGACAATTGAAGAAAGTTTCATATCTATATTATTACGATGTCAAGGAATTGAGAAAAAAAATAGGGAGATGGATAGCTTAATAGAGTGAGTAATATTTTTCTTTCAAATTATAATTATAATTTGCGTCTCTCCCAATAGAAGAGAGGGGCAAGATGAGTAGTTTTAGGAGTTTGAAGAACATGGAGATGGATGGTAGTTCCATTAATTGTGCATGGAATGGAACTCGTATACATATCAATCAAGGCAATTGAACAACTTTATCTATACCTAATTTTGTGCTTTAAAGAAATTCGAATTTTAAATGAAATTCGGAATTACATCCAAGGCTTCTTCTTCATATTCATAACGAACTTCCAAACTAAATGCTTGCTTGCTTGCTTGCATGCATGCAAAGAGAAAATAAACTACCCAGACCATTCAACTGAAGAACATAATCTATGGTGGATGAGAAACAACTCTTGCTACTGCACTCCACTCCATCGAGCCCAATCTATAAACTGCATTCCGCCATAAATGTTGTTGGCAAATCGTACACCCACTGTAAAAGCCATTGCTACTGGTGGGACTCGCTTTGCCAAAGGTGATACTTCTACTACGCTTTCCAATCCATTTATTATTTGATAACGAGTGTTGGAAGACACCGCAAGAAAAACACCTGATTAAGAAGAAGAAGTAAACAAAAAGAGAAAAACATGTTCACAGATTCCAACAACTGAGAGATCATATACCAAAAGAAATTAATAAAACTTATAATATGGGTATCATATCAGAAGGTATTTAGTATATGTACACGTGTGTGCATATCCAAGTATAAAGCAAGAACATATTTTAAAGAAACCAACCTTTTTTCTAATGAAATTATATGGATATGTAAGCAAACATTGCACAAATGATGCAGAGAAGAATGTAAAAAAGAACTTTAAAAACAAAAAAAAGAAGCCATATAACTCATCATGTAAGCGCTTGATAAGTAGATTGCTAATCAGGTACAACCGAAACACAAAATGATAATTTAGAAAATATAAACAGTTAAAGACTGTTTGGGTAACAAAAATTTTATTTTATTAATATATTATTTATCCACTTAAACAAATAATGACTCAATGCAATATAATTACTCATACCCCAGAGCGCTGCACTTTTCATAAGAGGTGGCACAGGTATGTCCTCCTCCGATTTCTTCACACTCCTATCATAGAGAGAGATGGAACAAAACTTAGTTATGTCTTTCCAACAAAAAATGAAAAACAAAAAAGTAGCTAGCACTACAAAGGATCCATCAGGATGGCACACCATATCCGCCCAATTCTCCGACAAAGGAAACTTAAAAAGAGAAATGAAGAGGAGATGGGAGACTAAGAACATAATGAAATAAGAAAGCAAGGACAGAAAAGAACTTCGTATATATTTTAATACTTGTCAAAAGAAAAAGAACTTTGTATTTTCCAAGATGAGCATAATGAAAAAAAAATTGAACCAAAGAGTTTCTTAACAGGATGAGGTTTTCCAGCAAAAGATATGCATTGGAGATTCTGGTAGCTTGAAAGGTGCTTTATTCATATACTTCTGTATCATGTCCACTACCAGTATATCTGTACAAAGTTTATCTTATAAAATTCTTCAAGATTACATCTTGGAGAAAACTTTACAATTATTCTTATGTGCATACATATCATGACTCCAAAAACTCTAATTTACTACAGTAATAATCTCATGAAGCTAAAAAAATAATCAGTAGCAAGTATGTTTCAATAGTTTGCAGCAGGGAGACGGAACGTAATTTTCGATATCAAGCCAATAAGTTTAGTTGAACTGACTAGAACGCTTGGGAAAGAAGATCCATTCTTCTTTAGCTTTTCAGTTTCTAGGCATATATTCTCAAAGTAGTGTGTTTTAGTGAGAGAGAATCAGCACCCATGTACCTTAGGAGCCATCATTACAATAAATTGTGAATAAATTATGAAAGTCAATTCATTGAAAAATAAAAATTTAGAACTATACCGCTTCGCAGTCATGATCATATTTGCAATTCCTTGGCCAATAAGACCACAACAAAATCCAACAGAGCCATATAAGACACCCTGGATCAACAATTACCAAATTAAATACTAAACAGTAGAATAAAACTACACTTCAACGAAAAACAAATTATGCATAAAAGAACTATGGGCATTGCTAAAACCAGTTCGGGGAGAAAGGATTCAATTGGAAATTACGATTCCCAAGAAGAATAGCAGGTAACCTCAAACATTTGCTGGTACTGAAGGCCAGGAAACTCTATGATTGTCCATCAATGAGTCTAATAATATGTGGTACCTTGTAAAAGTATGTAGCAATTCGCTGCTGCAGTGAGAACTTACATCCTGGCCTCTCAGCTTCAAAAACACTGCACAGTCCAGAGGAATTCAAAATTAGCTCATATAAAAATAATAGGCTAATAAATTGAGGTTTGGAAAAAAAATTCAGAATGCAAGAGATCTGTTGTTCGTGGATCTTATTACCATGTTCAAGAACGTAACAGGTTTCCTTCCTTCTCACAAATTAAAAACGCTGGACTACCAAAGTTATTTAAATTCAAAAATTAAAAAAAAAAAAAAAAACAAGGTAAAACTTAACAAAGACAAATTATTGAACTTCAATATTAACTTTAACCTTCTGACTTTGAATTTAACTTTGTCAATAGTTACATAAATGCCATCCTCAGCCACCTGTATTCATTATTCTTTCTGGTAGAAGCTTTTTTAATATCTGACTATCCAATTATGACATTCTATCCCTGAAAGAATGCTATTTCCGTCCTGAAAAGATAGTCCAGCTTTCTTACGAATATTGGTTTGTTTTGGATACATTTAGACATAATTTTTTTCAATAATTCTTTCCCAATAATAAATTTGGATTCATGGGAGCTCATAAGTTCGTGACCAAAAAAAAATTGTCAGCAGTACTTCTTTCCGGGTTGTGCTTCATGCAAACACAATAGTACTCTTTTATTTTGTAAAACCATGTACGCACATAGTACAAGACTGCTGGTTATTTTTTTTGCTCTAAATTTTAGTTAAAAATTATGTCTATTAAGGTGTCATATGCAAGCCTTAATAAAAGTCGACAAAAGAAGCAAGAGACTCTCATCTAGAAGGAATAAGTATATAATTACAGTAAACATTCACAATTAAAAGAAAATGATGAAAAAGCATAGCAATAAAAGAAAATTCAAAGCACAAAAGCATAATGAATAAGGTGAAGAGTTCCATGTTTCCAAATCCCAACAAGCATTAATAATCAACCTGCTAGGAAGAGCACCAACAACATGTTGTATCTGTCCAAAGAAACCGCTTGAAATAGATCGTTTTCCAATTCGAGCGTAGGGTGCCAACATCCCAACCAAAGCAATATCAACAACTACACCAACCAAAAGATCTGCAGCATACAACTCAAATTCTGCCCAGAAATCCTTTCCTCTCTTTTGAACTTCAGCAAATGTTGCACAACAAGAATCGATTACCACCTGCATTACATCACTGTCATAATGAAAACTTCTACGAACAGTTCATACTTGTCAAAACTAAATATTCCCACTATTTTGGAAGCTTTAGCCTGGAAGTCTTATGCTACAGATAATAAAAGGAAAACTATTTGAAAATTGTAAAGATTTCAACCAAGCTATCAAATTTTCCAGAAAACTCACCAAAAAACATCACATCAATCAAATAATACCTGTGAATACTTTTCTTTACTATATGTCTGTTGCACTTGAAAGTGCTGAATGTGTTGTATTTCTTAAACTTTTTTATAAGTGATTCAGTGGGACATGAATACGATTAAGTTTAAGTCCATGTAATTGGCATTAAGTATGTATTAGCAACAACAGGGCTCTAGAAAATCGTCTGTAAGTGATTAAGTGGGACATAAATAATTTAAGTTAATTCTTTTTTAAAAAATAAATAGGAAAGTTTATTTAGAGAGAAAGAAATAACTTTATGTTAATCTGATAGGCATCAAGTATGTGTTGGCATCAGTATGTTAATCTGATAGGCATCAAGTATGTGTTGGCATCAGTAGGGCTCCAGAAAATGTTTGTTAGTGATTAAGTAAGAGCAATTTACGAATAAACCGAAGTAATTTTAGTTCATGAATAGGTATATATGGAAATTAAAAAAAACATTTATTAATCTAGTTAGGTTATTGGCACAAGGAATTAGTTAGCATAAGAATCTATCTATAACAGTAATAAAACAGTTCATAAGATATTGGTAAATTCAAGAACAATATTCTTGTACCAACTGACAACACAACAAGTATCAAACCTCAGTTCCGACTTTAAACAAAAATGAAGGATCAGCAAGCATTCTGTTTCGAAGCATCGTACAGTATTTCATCAAGAAACTTAATGGCCAAACTGACCCCTGCAGCACCAAACCCACATATGTTATATAAATTTCTATATAACAACAAAGTCAAGTTATGCCCAAAATACAAAATTACATTTCACCTGCAAATCCAAGTATCTAGTAAGAATTAGTCTGCGAAGTCCTGTACTCTTTGCAGCCTCTAACATATCCGAAGGAAGGGTAGCCCCTCGCGTTTCTGCCTCCTTGATCACCTCCTCAAACATCATTATTGGTCCAAATTCCTTTTCATCATAATCATCCTCTTCACCATCACCATCACCATCTCCACCACCATCACCACCACCACTGCCGGTGCCACCTCCACCACCACCTCCTGCCAGAAACCTCCCATTATCCCCATCTCCACCACTTCCGTGGTCAGTTTTTGGCACAGAATCAGCCTCCAAACCACCAATCGTGTTTGTTTCAGACTTAAAATCTGAGCATTTGACCCTAATAACTCGCTTATGGCCAATCGAATGATACAAAGTCACAAACTTTGATGAATTTGCCTTTGCACAAATAGGATTCCTCATACACCCCAAGACCTGTCCATATATCAAAAATAGATATTCACATGTTACGACAAGTGCAAAGTGAAATATAGAAGTATAGAACAATAGAAACACGTTAAAAAATATATAAAATTAATGATACTAAAACTGGTAGTCTGATTAAAATCATTGCTCGTGAAATAGAGCAAATTAACCATGGACTGGAGCTCCAGAGTGCTTTAGAACCGACAAACACAACTGCCTATTGGGAATTGGGTGTATACAGGATACTCTGTCAATATCAGCCAAAATGCAGTCACCCCCTAAATTCGTCCTCTAAAGGTAAATTCCAAATGAATAAATTTTCTTAAAGTCTTAAACTTGACCATAATGTATACCATTTCTAAGGTTTTTTTTATATATGTGAATAACTATATAAACAAAAACCATGTGACATAATGTCTCTATATTACAATTTAAACGACATAAAAATCAGACCAAACAATGCTAGCAAAGATCCTAGGTCAAAAATTTCTTCTCTTTGCCCCTCACCAAATTGAAACAAAAATTGAGACTTTTGAGGTTCTTCACCAAAATTTGCCCACTAAAATTAGGTTGCACAACTTGGAAAAGTAAGTTGCTTCAAAATTTATCTAGCCACTAGCAATGACAAAGAACTAATGACATCGTTGACAATCCCCATCACTGATTTGTATTCCGCATTCATATGACATAAAAAATTCTTACTTAAAGTCTAAATCATGCTTGCAAAGACCCTTGATAAACAAAATTCTTCACTTCACCTATCAACAGACTGATACCAAATTTGTGCCTTTTGAGGTTTTTCACCAACTCAGCTCACCAAAATTAGTTTTAATACCACATATACCTTAATTTCCAAATTGACATTTCGATTCTACAGAGAATGAATCCAGTTGGGACATTTGAGTAAATTTTTAGCTACAGCTAACATATGATCGTATATCTATTATATATCTGAGTGATATACAAGAGGGCAAAAATGCAAAATTCGCTATCCACATATATAAAAACAAATTAATATATGTATAATATATATAGACTTATATACAAAGAGATGGAGGGAGAAAGAGACCCTAACCTTTTCATTTTTGTAACGAGTAGGAAAAATTCCAATTTCTTTATCAAAATTTAGGTGTTCCTGTTCTTTGTACTGGCAATTAGGAATGTCGCTAATAAAAATAGAAAGATCTCTGATACCGGAAACTGCCATCGGGATATGTATAAAAAGGGAGGGAGAAGTTGGTCTGAGGTATATTCAGAATGGGGTCGGCCGGCCAGTGCAGAAGAGGACTGAGGAAGAAGAAGGGGCCGTTTGGTCGAGTTTTAGATATTTTCCCTTTTAAATTGAGTAAAATGCATTTAAATACCTGAGGTTTGCCCAAAAGCCTAAATGACCGCCTAACTTGTAAAGACTTACATGAAACGCATGTTTTGAGGCTAAATGAAATACTCTCTCCATTCCTTCTTATCCATCTTCTAGGAAGTGAAATTTGTTTTTTTATTTGTGGTTTTTATATATATATATATATATATATATATATATATATATATATTAAAAAAACACTGATAATTTAATTTTTCATATAATCCATGAGTACTTAAATACTCCATTCGTTTTAAATTATAAGATTATGACTGACTTTCTAAAAAGTCAATTTAATAAAAAATTTAAATTTAAATTTGACATGATTTATTTAAATTTTGAAATAAATAAATTTAATAATTAGTAGTACTTTTTAATTAATTTATAATATTCACAATTGTATTGACATAAAAAAATAAATTTATATCAATTTTGAGTTATATTGACCTATAATTAATTTGGAATGGAGGTAGTATTAATTTTTTCTCTTTCATCTTTTATAATAAATATGGGCAAAGTAATTTTGAGATTTCATACATATTTTGATCATTTTGACAAAGAATTGATTATATTTTATAATTTTTATGTTTTCTCTTAAAACGTCAATTAAAAACGTCAATTAAAAAAAATAAAGATAACCATTAGTTTTTCTATCCAAATTAACTATGTCTACACATCACTCCCTAAAATATGTGAATGTGTGTAAAAGTACTTATTTTCCTCTCCTTAAAAAATCGAAATTACATAATATACAAAATAAAAAGAAATAAATTGTACATTTATAGAATAAAAGTTAATGCTATAAAACTTAAAAAATAGAAGAAACAATTATTTAATCTATCATTTATAGATAAGGATATTTGTAGATAATATTATCACGCCATCAATATTACATTTCTAGATAATGTTAATAACATGAAGTTCTTAATATTATATTATTTTATTATTATTATTATTATTATTATTATTTTAATTGGTTGGCATTACCTCCATTTAGGGTGGCGTTAAATTTTATATTGTGAAAATCACGTAGTTTGACAATCTTCTAAAGTAAATGATCTATAGCAAGTAAATACAAGATTAGAATATATCATATCTATCGTTCATTAATACAAAATTAAACGATCGGGATTAAAACTGAAAAATCATCATCCGGGATTTAATAGTTAGGGTTTAGAGTTTAGTAGCTAGGGTTTAAGGTTTATTAACTGTGATTTATAATTTATTAACTAGAGTTTAAGATTTAACAACTAGAGGTTATGGTTTAGTAATTAGAATGTAGAGTTTATTAATTAAATAGGATTTTAAGTTTTATTAAATTATTTAGTATATAATAGTTAACTAAGAATTTAATATAATATGATAATATAGTTTAAGAGCTTCTTACATAATAGAACTATAGTTCATATATATGTATATTAATCTCCATCTGCTAGTAATACTAGCGGATGGTTTAACACAATATTATTGTGTAGTTTATTCTATGAGCTTTATGGTAAAAAGTCTGTTCGCCATTAATACTAGTAGATTCTGCTACGGATGACGTTTTTTAGTTTTTAATCTTGTCCGTTGGTTGTTACAATAGAGGGCATTGATGATGTATGTCATTTTCTTTCATAATAAATACTTGTTATGAATTACTCTCCATCTTCTAATTAATTACGTAAGAAAATTAATCTCAACCATTAAATAAGGATTAATGGCCATCAAGGAGCTTTTTAGCAATCGAAAAATAAATTAGTAATGCTCCTTTGGTGTCAAAATTAAATATATATATTTTTTATTTATATCAAAACTAGAAATATATTTTTATTTTTAAACATAAAATACCCTTATACTAATTTATCCTTTTCAAACACCACCTGCTTTGCATTTCTATTAACGTGTCCTTCCTATACACAACGCCGGCGCAGACCCTCTAATCCCTTAATACGCGTCCCTCCTACAAACATAGCCGGTGTAGGATTACCAGCCATGCCGACGTCGCCGCTACCGTACGCCGCGAGTGCACCGATCTCGTCCTCCTCTAATTCTATCACGGTGGGGGTGCACGCCTATCGAGGACAGTAGTCGCTTCATGACGTGACATATGCAGCAAGATGACCGGATTCTCCGAGATCAGCCGTTGGATCCTCATCACCGCCGACTCCGCCATGTCGATGGCCAGCGGAGAGGTGGTGGTGGGGCTGAGTTGTAGCCGGACTCCGCCGTCGGATAAAAGGCTGAAGCGACGGATTCCCTGCATCTCCGGCGAGAGGAGAGAGAGGTTAAAACATATTGTTAGATGTGTACGTTTGGGTAATAATGTAATATGAGTATTTTTTAAAAGATAAAGTTAAAAAAAAATTATCTACAAAAAATTAAAAACTATCATTTTTAAAATATATCTCTAATTTTAAAATATAAAAAATATTAAAAAGTGAACACACAACTATATATATTCAGTAGACCCTCCAATAATTAAAATTTTGAATTAAATTACAAATTGTAAACTATAGTTTATGTTTAACTTAATTTTCATCCCAAACTTATTCTTCTCTAAGCTTTGTGCAAAGAATATAATTTGCTAGATCTCTACAAAAGTTTAGAGTGCAAATTATTTTGGTGCAAAGAATTAATGCGGATGGTCCAAATTATTTTTGCACTTAAATTTTAGAGTATGCTTTTAATCAAAAATAAAATTTGAGGTGAAAATTCATTTTGAACTTAAACTATAGAATTTAATTTGTGTTTTAGATAATATTTTGAATTATCTCTAATAAAATAATACTTAAGAAATATTCAACGAAAAACTATGTTCCTCGTGCTAATATTTTCTGATACTTTATATAATTAAGAGATTTTTTTACAGTATTAATTATACGAATAAAAGTGGATATTATTAGATATGATAAACGTTATCTAAAATTGAGTATACTTAGTGGATCACAAATTTTATTAAATTTTTTGGCTACATAAGTAAATGGTGAATTCTTAATATAAACTTCATTGTATGAATTATTCTATATCTAAAAGGCTATTAATAGTTTTTTCATATCTTAAATTATGTACACATTAGGTATAAGAACATATGAAATAATATGAGCATTATCTTCTTTTATATAGATTTTTTTATTACGTACATATGGAATATTTATTTCGTATCTGTGAAAATATACATACTTTATAACAATTTTTTCTAATAACTAATGATTGGTCAACTATGTGTGAAATTATTGAACCAAAACTTTTCTTTTGACCTTGTACTGCCAATCAAAGTATATATATATATATATATATATATATATTTAAAGAGACTAAAAATTGAAGTTTAAAGCTTACTGATATATTTGTTATCCCAACAGAATGAAAAAATTAAATGCACTACAAAGAAAATATAAGGAAAACTCTTGTACATATATTACAGTGAAAATTCTTTTTGAACATATACATTTGATTGAATTGAGTCTCTATTAGTACATACAAGTATGATAATCTCCACTTGTTTTAACTAAAGCAGCTAGCTACTAAGAACAAAAAGAAATAATTAACACACACACACACACACTAAAAAAAAAGAAAGGGAAATAGTCTCTCTCTCTCTCCTCAATATCTTATAAGTTATAGCCTAATTAAACTTTCCTCAGTTGTTTTTGGGTGGGTGCGATTTTGGTGCATGATAATCAGCATTGAGAGCTACAAAACTGCTCATTTCAACTCTGATCCTCATATGGTGATGAATACTTCCTCTACCACTCGTCTTACGTTCTATGTTCAGCTTTCTCTTCCCTTTATGGCTACATTTCCCTTTATGGGCTGCTCCTGAAACCTTTGAAGCTTCTTCATTGATTATTATGTCTCCGTCTTTCCCTATTTCTTTCAATAAGACCCTTCTCTTCATCATTTTTCTTCCTCCAGTTTTGCCATTTCTTGCTTTTCGCGGTGCTGGCACAGCATCAAGAATGTCCTGTAACATATATGGTTGTTTTTAAGTTTATCAATCTAAATGATGGTAAAACATAAGCCATACATGTTTAAAAGAAATTAAAAAAATAATAATATTAATGATAACACTCCTTTTAGTCCTGAATTGAGAGTCTTATGTCATGATTTGTGTTTTTTTTTTCTTTTTCCATTTATGCATGCGTGTAAAGGTTTGGTAGGAGACTCACTAACACAACACCATTGAGAAAAGTTAGGTTTTAACATTGCGTCAAACACATACTTTAATATAAAGAAAGAGAAGAAAATTAAAGGGTAAAAAATTCAACTTAGACTCTCATTTTCAGATAGGCAGAGTATTCATAGTTACCTTTCCAATAGCTGAAGGATTCCCCCCTCCCACAGTAGACCCATTTCCGGCAGCAAACATTACTTTCTCAGTAACTAAAAAAATGTACGTAGGAATTAAACTAAGTGAATTGAAGAAACAAATATTGAAACACATTACCTAATTCTGTATGTATGTGAAGAGAATGGACATATATATGTATACCTTGGTGGATATCTGCAGTAGAGTCTTGTATAATGAACATTAGTACAAACACAAAGCTAGTGAACCTTATGGAAACCATTTTTGCTTTTCCGTTTGTTCTTTTGGGAGTATTAATTTTTTGTTGTACAACACAAAAGAGATCTAGGAAGATGCTTATGAAACAAAAAATGGGATTTATAGAGAGTCCAAAGCCCAAACACAAGTCAAAGCTAGCGTTCCAACAACTATATATGTTTTCTTCTTTTTGTTTATTAAAAATATAAATCAGTACTGGGGAACTGGTCAAAGTTGTTTAAACAAAACATTGTTGATCAAAGTTATGGTTAAAAAAGTTGAAACTGGTGTTCTAAGTTTTGTTCACAATGTTTGGAAAAAGGCATGTGGTAGCATGGAATGGAAGATACGGTTTGTCTGCCGCCATGCATGCAACGAGGAGAGTTTGTTCTTGGTTGCTGCATTCAACTCTAGGGTTTAATAATGCGCATGATATATATTAGATAACTCCGCTCCCAATATAGAGGGCATTTAAATAACTTTAAGAGTAACATGGTAAAAAGTTAGCGGACACAATATACATTTATAAACTTACTTTTGCACACATTCTTATACTAGAGGATAGGCTAACCCTGAGTAAACTTAAGTTAAATTTGTTTTCAAGGTATGAACGGTGAGCTTTATTTCATACATTGTCTAGTAAAAGTCTTAAATGGTTGGGCTGTGGCTTTTCTTTGACAAGCATAACATATATAATTAAACTAGAATGAAACTTAAATAATTACTCGTATGTCTTAGAATGAATTAAAGTTAATTATATAGATAAGTTCTATCACTCGCTCACTTAAATGCAAACTTTTTGGATAAATTTTCTTTACAATATCAAAATTTAAAACTAAAATTATTATTAAGAAAATTTTATATAAAAAGTTGTGTACTAATATGTCAATAGCTAATCACATTATATATATCCTAAAAATAAAATGAAAAAAAACTATCGTTTTGGACGAGGTAGTATAAAATAAAATAAAAACCATGTCAAAAAAAGGTCGTAAAAATTAAAAGTTACTAGTTTTTATCTAGAGAATTGTGGAGTACCTCTGTGGTAGTTTGCTAGTTCTTGGTGTAAAGTTAAGTAGTTTTGTCTTGGCACTATTTTCCTTTCTAAAAACTTACAATTGAAGCAAATAAAGCCAATAATAACAGTTGGCTTTATATTTAGTGTCTTGACAAGCTCAGTAGGTTCGAGCGTTCTGAATATAGTACCTTAGGATATGCATACTGCTCAATCTTACTTATTAGATTAATTAGGTTAATTAAGCAGCCACACCAAACAAAACTGAAGATACCCTTTTCAATAGGAAACTGGGGACAGTCAAAGCATATATTAGATTTTCAACCCTAAATGTATAAAGTATCAATATGGAATATTCTACATTCCTCACATATACGTGTGAATATATATATATATATATATATATATATATATATGTATGTGTGTGTGTGTGTGTGTGAATGAAAGACCTTGTGGTTTGGAAGCAGAGTTCCCAAAGATGCAAAACCAAGATCAAGATGGAGGGTTGAATTAAGAACATGTTCATCAGTTTTAAATGCATTGAATCAATAACCCATGATGATCATCACAAATAACAATACAAACACTCTTGTATAAAATTTACAGTTAGTTTTTACATCTAATTTGGGTAGAACACGAGGAAGTGCTCACCAATTTCTATATCAATGGGAAACCCTAGATATTAGTTTTAAATATAACTAAGTCGGTTCACCGGTAATGAAAATTTTAACACCAGTAATCCATCGACAAAAATATCAATCCTATCAATGTCGGAAATTGAGCTATGAGCTGATAAGTGGGGAGTTGGATGCATGATGTGCAGACACGTAGTTACAAATTTGAAGTTAATTTGGGAAATTTTTTGCATTTGAGTTCGTGTTGTCGCTTTTAATAAGGTGGTTAATTAACAAATGGTGGAATAACAATGTTTTGATGGTATCTAATTCATCAAAAGATTTTTGAAATATATTATTATTCTTTGATCAGCAAAAATATTTCATTAAAACCCAGGAAGAAATACAAAGGTGTGACAAATCCAGTGTCATAACAGATAATAATTGTGATGAGGGTTGATCATTTTAATTAGGGCTAAATATATTTTTGTTATATCAAGTATCATTAAATTTATAATTCGGTTTATAAATTAATTGAACTTACAAATCACTACATAAAGTACTGAATTAAATACAATGTCGACTCTAAAATTATTTTCCGGCGAAAATTGACCGGAATACTCCGTTTGCCGGCAAGTCATTCGGTTTTATACAGTTTGACTGTATTTAGATACTGTTTGACTTCATTAAATAATAAAAATACTAATTTAAAGAATTATTTTTATAATAACTAATTTAAAGAATTAATAACGTTAAAAAAATAAAAAATCACCATTACCAAGAACATCACCGACACCCTTACCATCATCAACTCCTTCATCATCATCAATCAAGATAGATCTGAATTTTCAAACACAACTAACTACAAATGTATATCAAATTTCACAATTAGAAATAACCCAAACACACCGATCCACCACCACCACCTCGCATATCCACTAACCACCATTAATCACAACCATGTAGTAGATCCAAATTCTGAAATAGAGAGAGAGAACAGTTAGATCTACTGTCACTGAAGTAGATCCATCATGGAAGCATCGTCGGGCAGTAGATTTGCGACCATAGGGTCCCTTTTTTATTCTTTTCTGCCTTCTTTCATTTATAGATTTGTGTTTCTGTGTCAATTTCAGTATGACAAAGTGTTGATCTTGATTTCTGCATCACATGTTGGATAAACATATAGACAAATTAGAGATATTTGAGAATTACCGAAAAGGCATGAAATCTAAATTCTAAACATATATATACTCTCAAAAGTGATATTACTAAGAGCTTTTTATTTAAGAAAAACTATCATGATTTTCTTCCTATATATATATATATAAGTAAAAATTGTGCTCTAAATTTAATTTGATTTTTAAAATAAAATTTTTGTATTTTGTAAGACCTTTTGAGTAGAAAAAAAATACAAATGAGATTATTTATTAATATTTGAAATATTTTCTTTAAATTAGTTATTATTGTTAATATAAATTGTATTTAGAAGTATGTTAATTTGAGATTAGTTGTATTTAAAAGTATTTTAATTTGGGTTAATTGTATTTAGAAGTATTTTAATTTTTTTAATACAGTCAAACCGTATCTGAATATGGTCAAACTGTATAAAACCAATCTAGTCCAATCAGGTTGCCGGCCGGGTCGGGTATTTCAGCCAATTTCTGTCAAAAAATAATTTTGAGGTCGACATTGTATGTAACTAGATAGTTTATGTAACAATGTGTAAGTATAATTATTTTGAGAGTTGAATTATAAATTTAATAATACTTAATATAACAAAAGTCTGTTTAGCCCTCTTAATTAATTAATTAACTGCCAGTGCTATTTTTCTTGTATTATTATGCCCAACTAGAAAGAATGATTAACTGAATAACTTTGGGATTATTTTTCTGAAGCAAATTAAACCAAGGGTTAGTACACCAAGAATGTGTACGGAAAGAATTTAGCTTGAATTAATTAAGGCAACTTGGCTTTTCAAACATGAGGGTTTTAAAAAGGGAAGTCCGTTTGTCTTTTTACCCCTAGCTACCTAGACATGATCACATGCATGCCACAACCTATGCCTCAATTTAATTGTACTTAATTAGTTGATCAAGACAAACATTTCCGTCACCAATGCCCACGCTGATTAATTTATTGATTAATTAGATGGTTTTGGATGTCGTGATAATTAACACCAAGAATAATTAATTAGTTTCTTATTTTACCAATTTTATTAATGATGCTTTTGTCATATTATTAATAAAAATTATATCTTGTTGAATCATTTTCATACCCAACTAATCAAAGCAAAGCCCATGTTATATTTAACATGAAAGGTGTATCTACTAATTAAATAGGTTGTTGATAATATAAAAGCAATTCTTATGATATCATAGTAAATTTATATTTAATGACACTTTTATATTTATTTTAATGATATTTTAAATTTTTAATGACACTTTTTACTTATTATAATAATATTTTAAATTTTTAACGACACTTATAATTTGGAGCAATTAAACAAGCTCGTTCCTTTTATTATGTGTTGAATTGTGAAAGACAAAAGTGAATGAATCATTAGACAAAGAATAAGTCTAGGGTACTGAAAATATATATATATATATATATTTGGCTCTTCAAGGTGCAAACTAGCTAGCACTTGTTTGAATACCGCGTCTGGTCAAAAAGACCTCTGCTCAACAGACTCGAAGAAAAAAAAATATATAACATGTATAGCCTTCATTTTGCAAAATGCTGCAAAAAACAATTAATAGTAGTAGTACCCCTGGCCCTGGCCTCCATCCCTATTCAAGAGTGCATAGTTTCTACAAAACATCAGTTTCCTAGTTTCCTTACTTTTCTAGTGTTTCTCATGTTTCCAAAACAGTGGAATATTGGAGGAATTAAGGATGAATCCTGATTGTTCTCCTAGTTATGTTTATTTGCAATTATATGATGATATGAGAGTATCTATAAACACTTTTCTATTTCTAAGTTAGTTCTATGATGACAATTTTATTAACTAATTTTTTTTGAGACCATTTTAATACCTCAAAAAAAGAGTATTATTTAATTTCACCTTGTTAAATATTGAGATTATATAGTCCCTCATAATAGTTTCAAAAACAAAAAAAATAATTAAAAATGCTTATATATAACTCGTCTTTTTGAAGCAAAAATAATCGTAAACAAACATAACCCATTTTTTTTGAAGTAAATCATGCATATTAATTACATACGTCAGGGATTTTGATGGGTGGCAAATTCAAAAGCTTATCATTAAAGTAGAATCTTTCTAAGTTCCAGAAAAACATAACAAAGGACTTGATGGGATGGTGGAGGAAGGATATATCCTGATTGCTTGCTCTCCCAGTCTCTAGAACATGATGCATGTTTTATTTAGTATATAACAACGATTTGATGGGTAATATATAGATGCAAACAAATTAAATAGGTCTTTCAAGTTCCAACAACTTAACAAATGACTGCAGATGGAATTGTGGAGGAATAATCTTGATTGCTCTCCTAGTTTCTGTAAGAAAATCGTGTATTTTTTATGCAAAACTAGTTACGAAGCTATGCTAGGGCCGGGCTGCCTTAATTTTTTGAACTTTTTTAAGCTTTTAAAATTTTGATAATTTTTACTTTAGGCCCCACCAAAATTTATGAAAAAAAAATAAAGTATATATAATATTCTTTGTAAAAATATAAAAAAGTACATCATTTGTTCCAAATATAAGAGTTATTTTAATTATTTTAAGTCAATTTAAAATATGAGCAAATTTATAACTATATCACTCCTCCCATTTTTTGAATTCATTATACGAATATCAAATTTTATGGTTTCTTTTTGCTTTACTTTATACATTATATAAGGTTCATATATACTACACAACAAAAATAAATTAAATTTCAATTAAAAAGTATAAAGTTATCCAAAAAAATTGATTAGATTTCCTGGGCCACATTTGCCGGTTTATGACACAAATATGATTAGATTGTAAAATTCTAAGACAAACGTAATTTGAAGGTTTAAACGTACCAACAAAAACGTAAGATAAATTCTTAAATACATAAAAAATAATGAACTCACAAAGAGAACCTAGATAATAACATCAATTAATCAAAACGTTTTATGTAAATAAATCCTAACACATATTTATAGTACTAAACTCCTTTCCTATGACTAATTGGAAAAAAAAAAATCAAAACTTAAAACTAAATAAAATTAGAAAACTAAAGCCCAAAATATAAACAGGCTAAATATAAATTAAATTAATGAATTTTTTTTAAATAATAAATAAAAATACATCAAATAAATTAAAATACTATAAATATTAAAATATATGAAAATCTGAATCTTTTTCGTTATTTTTCACCGTATTAGTAGGGAGATGGCATACATTAAATTGATGGTGTGAGAGCATCAAGCAAGACTTCGTTTCTTAAAGTTATTTTTGAAGTTGACAAAATTCGCTGAATAAAATATATATATATATATATATATATATATATATATATATATATATTCCCATTCCCTCTTAAGTTTACCAAATTTTAAACATAACATTAATGTGCTTGTCATAGTTAATAAAATTATATATCAATCTTGAGGTTTTTACTTCTACCAGTGTTCATGCATGAAAGAATGAGCCGTGGAGACTGGAGAGGTGCCATTATTTGCTAATGAAATTGTGTTTATAGGTTAGAGTAGGGAAACTGATATTAATGCTAAGTTGAAAATATGTAGAAATGCATTGAAATTTAATTGATTGAACTAAAATAATGTATATATGCGACCCTTTTGCCACGGTTTTGTAACGTCACAACCACTTTTTTTATGGAACATGTTGAAAGCTTTCATTACAACCCAAGATCCACAAATCTTTGGAGTGCTTGGCTTTGAAAAAATTCACCAGATATATACTTTAATATTATATATCATCTCGATACAATTAATGAAACAAAACAAAATTAATATACTTTAATATTATATATCATCTTGATACAATTAATGAAGCAAAACAAAATTAAATATCTAGTAGCACCTCAACATTAAACGAAGCATTTGATTTCAAACATGGGAAATACGAGAAATACATTATACATATATGATCGAAATACTATGAAGAGTGGCCCAAGAGTTGGTATCTACTCCATAACATATCCCTTATAAGACATTATCTAATATTATTGTCACAGCTTTTCACATTATATGATATTGTGTGACTAACACTAATCACACGGTCATTTATGTAAAAGAGCGTCATGCATTGATTGTCATGTTGAATAACTTTCCGCTACAAATCAACTACTTAGAAACATTAGACAAGAGTACACCAGTGACCACTTCCTCAAAATTAACATATGATGATCCATCAAGAGGAGTGATGGCTCCTTCTGCCAATTTCTTCCACTCCATGGCCTTTTCCTTCATCTTTTTCCCCTTCTCTCCCACCATTAACTCCTTCACAAGGCTCTCAACTTCATCTCTCTTAACGTCGCTGTTAATCTCCATCCCAATTCCCAAGCGAGTGCAACAATACCAACAATTAGTTTGTTGATCCGCGAAAAATGGCCAACAAATCATAGGCACTCCGCAAGTTATACTCTCAAGAGTGGAATTCCACCCATTATGAGTTAAAAACCCTCCAATCGACGGGTGGCGAAGAACTTGTTCTTGTGAGCACCAACTTGCTAATAGGCCTCTTTTTTTGATTGCTTCCACTAAATCCGGTGGAAGAACCGCGGTGTCCCCGATGACAAGGTCAGGCCTTATGATCCATAAAAATGTCTGATTGCTATTAGCAAGTCCCCAAGAAAACTCAACTAGTTGGTCAGGTGACATGATAGTAGTGGTTCCAAAATTCACATAAACAACCGAGTTGGGTTCCTTGGAGTCGAGCCAAGCAAGACATTCTGGTTCATCTTTCCATAGATTCAATCCGATGGAATTTGTATCTCTTTCTTTGATATTATTCAGCTGTTGGTGAATCGGACCGATAGAATATATTTTAGCAGGGAGCATAGTTGATAGTGCATCTAATATTTCATGCTCTATGGTGTCATATGTATTGAATATGACTTGTGGAGAAGATTTAAAATATTTCTCAATCTCACCCAAGGCAAACTTAAGCATGGGATCATTTGGATCTGTGGTCCTGATAAGTGTGGGAAGATCTTTCAATCTAATACCTTTCATACCTGGAATCCAATCTATGACAGTGTCCAAATATCCATTTGTTAAGTAACTCCAATCTGCATTTCAAGAAAAGAAATTGTATTAATATATGAAAGTCACACTGTAAAAAATGTATCTATATATATATATTATATGGATCCTTTTGTTATAAGATTTAATGACAATTTCGTATATGTGGAACTTTGTATCTCAACTAACATGTTTGCAGATGGACCTTGTATAAGAAAGAATCTTGAAACAATCAAAATTAATTAAAAATGAATAGAGTAGCCCATTAAAATTATATATCTCCGAAGTCACCCGTTAAAATTATATATCTCCAAAGTGGAACTTTGTATGTCAAGAAATTGAGAAATCAGTTTTATAAATTGGCAAATACGTAACTCTGGATCACCACGTTATCATTTGCACACAGTGATGATCTTGGACCAGCTAATAGAAGTTCATGTGGGTCCTGTGACCAATTTCCAAGTCTGTGACGTACTCCTATAGGTGATGCTGGATTCACCAATTTCCCATGACTATGACATATATACTAGGTGATGTTTTCACCAATTTCCGTTGCGTATGACATATACAGTAGGGTTGTGCTTATATCGCAAGAGCATTATGTCGTAGTGTTGTAGTAAATGTAAGAGCATTATTGGTGATGTCAGAGATCCATCGATTCACTTCAAGTTTTTAATAATATTTATTGTTCATGCAATATGATCAACAATACTTTGACATTTATTAATCTATACTATTACTAGTTGATATTTTGCATTAATAGAAAATAGAAAAATGTTTAAGAGATTAAAGAAATAAATTGTTAAATTAGGGAATAACTTAGTTACAAAGTACGTATTATAGTACCTAACGACAGTTAAAAATTAATCAATATTTATTCTTCCTAATCAAAAGAGAACGTTAAGATTTTGAGCTTAAACTTTATTCCCAAATAGTAATATTTTGTCATAATTTGAAAAGTTAGGGGTATGAGTTATTTATTTATTTATATTGAGTATAATTGTTACCTTTGAGAGGAGTAAAACCCTTTTCAATAAGTTGACCATAGTGCAAGAAACCCATGAAGCTGCATGCACTGGCAGTCCAGAAAAGAACTTTTGGAATCCCTAGTTCTTCCGCAGCTTCAAGAGTGAAACCCATGATGAAATCGGAGACGATACAAGTTACCGGAGGAATATCTGGCAACAACGAGGCGTCATTGAGCTTGAGTAGGAGTTCCCTAAAGGGAGCCAAGCAGTTCTTGCTTGTGGAGTCAAAGATGAGAGGGATGTCTTCAGTGGCCCGAGCGTTGGATGGAGGGAGTCCGTCGGGAATCGTCTCGAACCGGAATGTCGGGAGGCCGTCGAGGGCGTGGGGCCCTATGGTTTTGAGAAGTACTTGGTGGTTGAACTCTGTGTTGACAAAAGTTATGTGAAAGCCTCTATGATGGAGGAGTTTTGCTAATTTTAGGGTAGGGTTTATGTGACCTTGAGCTGGAAATGGGATACAAACTGCATGTGGCCTAGTAGACTTTTCTCCTTTTCCTAAGGAACCCATTATAGGATCAAGCTATATGAGTTTCAGTGTATGTTTGCTTTGTGGTATTTTCTATGATGATGAGGTGCTTAGTGCAGTTTTATAGTCCATCCGGCAAATAAACCATGGTTAATAGAGACCGGCTAGAGTATATATATATATATATATATTATTTATTTTTTCCCTATTGTTGTTGACGTGACATGCATGTGATTATAGTGGCATTACTTTTATTGGTGATTTTATTTTTAATTTCTTCTGTTCATTTTGAAGGGTCCAATGTTTCGTTATGAAATTTTACATAAATGACATTGTGCAGGCCTAGGATCCTCCACAACTCTATATATCGATCAGACACCAAAAACAAAAATAAGATTACAAACAACACTTGGCAGGCTATATATTCTCGATTGTCAGGAATCTTTCGTTGTTTAATGAAGTTTGTTTAGTAAAAGCTAAAGATGCCTTGTTACTTGAATGTCATGAGTCTTAGGTAAACAAGGTCGATTGACAGTCTCAATTAATTTTTTGAATTTTTCATACATATTAAGATTTAATTTCTTAAGATCGATGTGCTTTAAGAAAACTTTAAGTTTTTTTATTATTAATTCTTTTTGACTTTTTTCTAATAAAGAATTTAATCTTAAAATTTGATTTTGAGAAAAACTCATTGAAAATAAAACCATTGCATATTTAATGATTGAAACTAAATAACAAGGATACCCTAAAGTAAGGTTTGACATGGTAGATACCGCAATTACAAAATAAAACTTATAGTGCTCCTTTGATTAACGCAATACTTAACGATTTAAACTAAATAAAAAAAATATTATTTAATACAAAAAATATTTACCTGAGTTTTTTATTTTTTATTTTTTGGGGGAATGGAGGAAGTAGTATAGCTATATTCAGTAGTATCTATACAATATGTATTTATACCTATATAAATATATAATCAGACAAAATTTGGTTTTTTGATCTTCGTCTTTGATCTTTGGTATATTTAACTAGAAGTAAAACACTTTTTATGCTCCTATATAATGTTAGAATTAATTTAACTAGAACTAAAACTCTCTTTATGATCTTACAAACTTTAATATTAATTTATTATCCTGCAACAATTTTATTTTTTATAAGAGTCATTTAGTTACTTAGCCGTATAATAAATTTTAACTTAAAAATCATATTTATGATTTTAGTTTAAGTTTCTACTCAACTTTAACCTCTAAATGACTATACATTAGAAATATTATGAGTGCATAATAATTAATATAAAAAATTATATTTTGAATATATATATATATATATATATATATTATTACTTTAGTTACCAATACTATATGTTATAGGAGATTTTAGTTAATTAAAGTTACAAAATAATTCTAACTTATATATTAATCATTAAAATTTGGTTAGCTAGTCTTTAAAACTAAAATCATATTGACAACCCATTATTTACAGCAATTATATTCCTAAATAATTATATGTTAAAAATATAAGAAAAATATTATGAGTAAATAATAATTAATATAAAAAAATTATAATGTATATTACAAAATACATTAATGATTAAAATTAAGTAAACAACTTTATTTCATTTAGAAAACATTAAGTTAATTAATGTTAAAAAAAAATCCTTACTTATATATTACTAATTAAATTTTAATTACCTTTTAAAACTAAAATCAGGATCGTAACTTATTATTTTATAACAATTTTATTTTTTATAAAATTTATTTAGTTAATTAATTATACAGTAGAATATGATGACTAAACATTATGTTTAGACTTTTAGGTTTCCACTCAACTTTGAATTCTAATTAAAAATGCATATATAAATACAGAGAATTGATTATAAAAACTAAATATTAAAATTTGAAACTATATGAAAACTTAATGTTAAATAAAAATAACAAAATAATCAAATTAGTAACACTCAATTGTGAGTATTCGACAATTGTATGATCTGTAGTCATTCATTTTTTAAGCAAAATAAATAGTAGTACGTCAATTTAAAATTCAAAAAATATGTTTTATAATCACTATATAAAATAAATTAAAAATAATTTTATTTGAAAAATATCTCATGCTTCACACGAGACACTTGGCCAATAAATATATAATAAAATAAAACTTAATTTTTTGATCTTCGTATTTGATCTTTGATTTTTGGTATAAGCCTAGAATTTAACTAGAAGTAAAATACGTTCTATACTCTTATATAGTACTAAGATTAACTTATCTAGAACTAAAACTCTCTTTATGGTCCTATATTATTTTTTATAAGAGTCATTCAATTACTTAGTAATATAATAAATTTTAACTTAAAAATTATACTTAGGATTTTAATTTAAGTTTCTACGTACTAAACTTTAGTCTCTAAATGACAATATATTAAAAATATCACGAGTACATATAATAATTAATATCAAAATTGTATTATATATATATATTAGATATATATTAATGATTACTTTAGTTACCGATTCTATTATATATAGGAGACCTTTAATTAGTTAATGTTACAAACAATTCTAACTTATATATTTAGTTATTAAAATTTAGTTAGCTAGCTTTTAAAACTAAAATCATACTGGCAACTCATTATTCTACAATAATTATTTTTCTAAAATTATATATTAAAAATATAAAAAAAAATTATGAGTAAATAATAATTAATTTAAAAAAATTTGTAATTTATATTACAAAATATATTAACGATTAAAATTTAGTAAACAAATTTATTTCATATAGGAGACCTTAATTAATGTTAAAAAAAATCCTAACTTATATATTACTAGTTAAAATTTAATTACCTTTTAAAACTAAAATCATTTTCGTAACTTATTATCGTACAACAATTTTATTTTTTTTATAGAATTTATTTAGTTAATTAATTACTCCCCCCGTCTTCAAAAGGATGAACAAAATATATTTTTTACACATATTAAGAAAAGAGTAAATTAGAGGAAAAATAGTAAAAAAATTATAAATATATCCTTAGAGGTCTCACATGCAAGATTATAGAAAGTGATGTGTATTTTTACTTTTTTAATTACATTAGTGGACACCACTAAATGACATTTTTACCCTTAACTTTATGTACCTTAACTCATCCTTTTGTGGACAAAAAAAGTTGTAACTTTAGTCATCCTTTTGAGGAGAGAGGGAGTATACAATAGAGTATGACTTAAATATTATGTTTAGATTTTTAGGTTTCCACTTAACTTTGAACTCTAATTAAAAATGCATATATAAATATGAAGGATTGATTATAAAAATTAAATATTAAATTTTGAAACTATATAAAAACTTAATATTAAATTAAAAATAACAAAAGAATCACATTAGTAACACATAATATGTTTTTTGAAACCAGTAATACTTAATATGTGATCTGTAGTCATTCATTTTTAAACAAAATTTATAGTCATTCTAATAATATATAGTAGTAAGTCAAGTTAAAATTTAAAAAATATATTTTATAATTACTATATAAAATAAATTAAAAATTAAAAATAATTTTATTTAAAAAATAATTCGTACTTCGCACGGGTCACTCAGCTAGTCGACAGAAAAGCGGGGAAAATAAACAAAGCAGTATTCCTATCATAATGAACGTCACTACTAGAGTAGAAGGAATCAACGACGGTAGGTATTAGCGTCGGACAAAATCCATCACAATAACTATATGTCGAGCTATTACTTGAATTTTACATCAAAAAGGAGAAATTGTAATACTTTTATCATTTATTCAATTTGTGTGCGTTGAATAATTGAGAAATGTAATGAACATATTTAAGAGTGAAGATACTAATTAATTAATTCCTTCAATTTATTACACATTGATCATATTATTATAATTTAAGTAATAGTAATTAATACAGGCGAATCACATGAGGAGTAGTTGTCTACAGAGTTGGAAAATAAAGAAAAATATAAGATCGAGAAGAGTACAATCCAGTTCAATGAATGTCAACCAATGAAGGTGGGGTCCACAAAGTTCGCTATATGCTTGTTTTAAAGCTGGAATCTGCCCGTGAATAAATAAATGAGTCAATTTTAAACATAACCGGCCTGAAGATTGGGGATTGACCTAAGATAAGACAAAAACTTATGTTTTTTTAGGTCACTTGCTCAAAACTATATTGTTTTGATTTTAAAGGACAAAAAATTTAAAAAAAATTGTTTTAACTAATCTTAATCCCCCAATCTGTTTTTTACATTAGACAAATCAACATCTGCAATGATAAAAGAATTCAACTTTGACTATCATAATCAAGAACACAAACCATCTCTTTAATCTCGCTTTTAACCCGTATCGTTTTCATTTTTATATTCTCTCCATTTCATGAAAAATTCTAATTTGATTAATTTTTTTAATTAATTTGCAAAAATTTTAAAATTTTAAATGATCTTAATTTACTAAAATTTGATTAATAAAATAGTTTATTTTATAAACTACTCAAATAAATTAATAAGTACAAAATTGTTATTTAAAAATTAAGATAAATTTACATTTAACATTTTGCAAATTAATTAGGATCAAAGCTAAGCTAAATAAGACTCATTTCGTACAACGAAGGGAGCATTTATCAATTAACTCAAATAACTAAATTTTACTTGAAAATGTTTTTTTTTTCTAAAAATTAAAATCAATTCATGATTTAAATTTTAGTATTTCATAAGTTAATTATGATTAAAGATAAACGAGACTAATTTTATAGAAAGGAAACATTTATTAATTAATTCATATGACCAAATTGAATCTGAAGCTTTTGTTAATATAGCATGATCAGTCAATTAAGAGAAGGAGATTGCTTTCGTTGTGGGCAAACATTCGCATTTACCAATAACCTCACAAAACATTGACCTAAAATTTAAGCTAATAGTTAACTATGTCACCGCCCAACACCTTACCCTAACCGTGCAACTACTCACCATTAAAGTTGATAACAGAACCAAAACAAAAGAAAAACAAGAGAAAAAATTTACCAAACAATTTGACTTGATTGACATGGGAGAGAGATGAAGCAGGAGAGGGAGAGTGACGTGATTAGGGGGAGAGAGGGATTTTTAAAAAAAATTCAAAATGACATAATTTTGAAAGTGATTAGGTATGAAATGCTTTTTATCAATATATATATATATGTATATATATATATATATGTATATATATACAGTCCGGATCTTAAACTCACTCCTTATCCGGCTCACCCAAGCTCACCCCCCTTTAGCGACTGACCCGGCGACGGTTCGGTCATACAACCGTCGTCTATATTTTTAGCGACACTATATGTTGTCTGTTGCTAAAAGTATAGACGGGTCCCTCAAGCCAAATTTCAAATTGAGGCCTTTTTTTAACCATTCAATTGGTAGGCCAAACTTGGTACAATAATGTGGCTTGTTAAAGCCTTCAGACCGAAGCCAACAAAGACTAGATCCAAGCCAATATACTTACTTACAAAAATTAATTTTGATCTCTCTTCTACTTATAAAACAAAGATAAAACAAAAGATGTATATTAGACGATGTGGGACTTTGAAACAAAAATACATTTGAACCAAAAAGCCTCTCATTCTTATAGCTTATTGTTAAACTTATGTTTCTTGTGGTGTCGATGTGGGATATTTGAAACAAAAAATACATGTGTAAAATGTCTTTGTTATTGTTTTAAGTCCCACATTGGTTAGATGATAAAAGTTAAAAGAAATTTTTTTTATAAAAGGAATATCAAATGAAGGTTTAGTTGTTTCTAAGTCCCACATTGGTTATATTAATCTTGAACTCTCTTCTACTTATAAAACCAAGGTAAGACAATAGATGTATATTAGATGAAATGAGACTTTGAAATAAAAATACATTTGAACCAAAAGACCTCTCATTCTTATAGCTTATTGTTAAACTTAAGTTTCTTGTGGAACTTTAAAATAAAAATACATTTGAACCAAAAGGCCTCTCATTCTTATAGTCAAAAGGCCCCTCATTCTTATAGTTTATTAATACATCTGAACTAAAATGTCTCTCATTTTAGTAGCCAAAAGGCCTCATATTCTTATAACTTATTGTTAAACTTAAGTTTCTTATGGGACTTTGAAACAAAATTATATTTGAACTAAAAGGCCTCCCATTCTTGTAAAAGGCTTCTCATTCTTATAACTTATTGTTAAACTTAAGTTTCTTGTGGTGTCGATGTGGGACATTTGAACCAAAAAAATACATTAAAATGCCTTTGTTATTGTTATTGTCTCTAAATCCCACATTAGTTAGATGATAAAAGTTGAAATAAGTTTTCTTTATAAAAAGTCTTTAAGTCCCACATTGGTTAGTTGATAAAAATTCAAGAAATTTTTTCTTATAAAATGACTACTTAGTAGATCTACATATGGGTTATTAAACTTTTGGGGGCCTTTTTAATTTGGGGGCCTTAAGCAATGGCTTAACTCGCTTAATGCATGGGCCGGCCATGGCTTAAGATCCGGACCGTATATATATATATATATATATATATATATATATATATATATATATATATATATATATATATACACACACACACACACACACACACTAAACATTTTATATGGTGGCAAATATTAGCTGATCAAGAATTATGTTATCAAAGTACCAACTGTACATATATATTAAGTATTGTTAAAATAATTATAACAATATGTTTTAAATATATATGCGCTGTTAATATCATTTTTTCATCAACACCAATAACAATTTATATACTTAAGATTTCTACTTAGTAAATTAATATTAGGTAAACGATTTATAGCGGCTATGATAGTTTGTATGATGAGCAGATCTTGTACAATCATTGTTAGATTTGGCAGTAAAAATTAAAAAACAAAAACTCTACTATCTCAATATTATTTTAACTTAATTGTTTTTTGATAACTTACTCCTACAATAATATTGTGTTGCAGACAGAGATCGATTACTAGCTGTAATACACGAAATTTATTATGTGTGGACAAGGAAATTGTGCCAAACTAGGGTTAGGGTTTCGTGTTGGCTGGAGAGGAGAGAAATCCACGAAGAGCACGAAATTGATTGATTGATTGAAGATGGGAGAAGAACAAATGGACGATTACTCCAATGACACGTGGCAAAACTCTCAGAATCCGGAAACTGGGTTAGGGTAGCAGGGATTCCAAGAGCCTTCTTGAGTCTTCGAGTTAGGAGAGAGTTCCAAGTGTAATGAGCTTCCAAGAGTCTAAGTGTAATGTCTTGAAAGCGACCCCCTTTTCTTAGAATAGAGGGGCTATTTATAGAGCTTTCCTGGGGAATAGTCACATGTTAGACACATGTTTTAAGGAAAATTCTCAAAATACCCTTTAGTCCTGTTTTAAAGGAGAAATTCCAGAAATGCCCTTTAATCATCAAAGTAATGCCCAAATTGTCCTGTTCTTCTAGCCACCAATCTAATCCCTCAATCAATTCTCAAAATGGGTCGCATCCACGAGTCTTCTGCCTTGGAACACGTGGAGACTTCTCCGGGTTTAGCACATTTATTTTCGTCTAATCTGTACATTTAATTAGGTCACATGAACCCTAATTTGTACATTTAATTAGGTTTTTTGTAAACCCTAATTTTTACATTTATTTCAACTAGGTCATGTGAACCCTAATATGCACTTGGGCCCATATTTGCCCCCTGCGCGAGAGTCACGATTCTTGAGAGACGGAA
Source organism: Aralia elata (assembly GCA_034770075.1). Classification (NCBI taxonomy): domain Eukaryota; kingdom Viridiplantae; phylum Streptophyta; class Magnoliopsida; order Apiales; family Araliaceae; genus Aralia; species Aralia elata. The sequence goes on from CM068386.1 coordinate 1,253,938, forward strand.
GTGTCTCCTAATTCCAATGTTGTTTCAGAATTTTAATTCCTTCTCAATTTCAAAAAACATACATACCAAATTAAAATACTCTTAATTTAAATAAAATAATTTTATGAGTTTGAACCCCAGAAACTCAACTATACTGATTTGCTGGAGGAGTCGATTGAAGCTTTCAACACTTAGAAAAGGCAAAACCCTAGTCACCCCGGCTTTGTTATAAGGAATTGAGAGAGAGTTGGTTGTCAACGAATCTTCAGAAAAGAAATAATTTAACTGATATAGGTGGCTTTGTTTATTTGCCGGTCGACTCTTCAGCCAGATATACCTCAGATATAAATATATATGGAATCCTTTTCCCATCTATCTCTAGCCACTTGTTGAGCAATTTGATTATTTGAAAACTCAATAGTTGAATTGTCGAGCTATATGATATATGCTACTCTGACAGTTACCAAATATTCCTATATATAAGATTAAGTTGACATTTCAAAACCAATAAAAAATACTTTCAAATTTAAATTAATATGATTTATTTGGGTTATGAAATTAATAAATTTTGTAGTAGATATTATATTTTAATAGTGTTTTGAAAGTTGGCTTTAGCGGGTATCTAGGTGGCCGACTTGGTGGAATGGAATCAACCCCCTATTGCTGCACCTAGGGGTCTACGTGATACAAATCTGCCCTAGCTGTTTTTTTTGGTAGTTAATTGCTTCAAATTGAAAAGAAAAAGGAAGAGAAAGATGAATTCCAAGGACCCCAAACATTATAATTACTGTAGTAACTAATTAATTTTGTATAATTTATTATCATATTCAACTGACGTTTCGATTTTTAAGTCATTTTATAATTTATTATTATAATAAAGTTTTGTTGCAGTTTATAATTAATACCCACGGGATTTCATTTCCGTTGCTAAATTCTATTTAGTAGTCAATTTACATATAGTTACAGTAGTATGACACTAAACCAAACCAATAAGCATCAATAACCAAAAGAAAACAGTGAAGTCAAAAACAAGAGAAGAGGAGAAAGCTTAATTTGTGAGAAACATAGCAACTGCATAACCAACCCTTATATGATTTTCAAAATCGCAAATTAGTTTTGCCCACAAGTTGCCATTGTTTTCGTGTCGCTATTAACAATTCTATTCCAAATAAAAATGCTACTAACAATTTTATTCCTGAATGCTTGTCTTATTAAATGCTTTTGAATTATTAAACTAATGTCCCCTGTAATTCCACTTAAAGTTCATGTCATTTTCAATGTCCGTTTTAAAACCAGGAAGTAAAAAACTAAAATAATATATATGCGACACTTTTGAAGTTGTAGCGAAGACTTTTATTTATTTATTTTTATTCCCGCTGTAGTGGCTTTTGAAAGCTTTCACTATAATAAAGTCAATCTCCTTCTTACCCAATATCTATGAATTCTTTGATCTATTTGGCTTTACATAACATTCATCACATTTATATATAATCCTTGATTTGAAACATGGAAACTAATTAAGAGCAATACATACATGACTAAAAAAATTCTAGGAAGTAGCCGATTCACATATACTACTACACATCCTAGCAAGCAAGAAATTATCCTGGATTATTATAGGAAGTTTCCGATTCACATCCACTACTCCAAATCCTAGCTAGCACGAAATTATGCTGGTTTTTAAGAGAGTTGACATTCTTATTGAATAAGTTAAGACCTTATACATCTAGAGTTTTCACGTTGAGTAACCAACTCATCTAGATGGAGAGCCCAACAATGTATATCATACTAACAGTAATTGATTACTCTAAAATATTATTAGTTGTGAGCCCAAGTACAAATTAGGGTTCACAAGGTGACCTAATCGAATTGAATGCACAAATTAGGGTTTGTATTATGACCTAATTGAATTAAATGAATAGACAGAAAAGTCAAAAATAAATGGGCGAGACCCGAGAAAAGCCTCCACGTGTCCTGAGGCAGAAGACTCGTGGAGGCAACTCATCATTTTGGGAATTGATTGAGGGATTGGATTGGTGACTAAAAGGACAGGGGCGATAAGGGCATTACTCTAGTAACTAAGGGTATTTCTAGAATTTCCCCCGAGGGCATATACCTGACACATGACCACTTTCTAGGAAACCCTATAAATACTCTTTCCGAGGAAGGGACTTTTGCATTCCTGACTTGGCTTGGACTTTTGGAAAGACTGAAGACTTGGAGATTCTCTCTCAACCAGAAGAACACACAAGAAGGCTCTCTGGATCCTAGTTACTCTTGATGGCACTTGGATCCTAGGAGTTTTGCCATGTGTTACTGGAGTAATCTCTCACCTGTTCTTCTCCCCTCTTCAATTCATCAATCAATTTCGTAATCTTTGTGGATTTCTCTCCTCCTCAGCCAACACGAAACCTTAACCCTAGCAAAGTACTATTTCCTTGCCCACATTTCTTTAGCGACTCTGCTGGGGAGGTGTAGAATTCGTGAAGGGTATGATCACAACTCGAAGTGGAAGAACAACTGGCAGAGAAGACACCATCGTAGAAGACACCTCAGAAGGTAGATCAATTTCCTCATGCATGACTGATCAATGCCCTACCAACGCCAGACAAACAAGTACGAGAATATATGACGAAGAAATAGCTAAAGACTAGCTAACAATGAACGTTGTGCAAGATGGAGATGTTGAAGGATGTACGCGAAGGACAAAGAATGATAAGGTCCATGATATCCGAGATGCAGAAGCAACAAGAGGAAACGAGGAGCTTTCGTTAACAATTGATACAAGTGCTGAGTTTTCAAGCTAAAGACATTCAAAGTGTGCCTCCAGACAACAACAGAAAGCCAATGAAGATTTCATCGGTGAATGTCACTAGAGCTAAAGAGGTCTCACCGACAAAAGTTATTGAAAACAAGAGCTGGAAAAAAGAAAATCACCGATTGAAGTGACAAGAGTCAAAAGTCCACCGATTAAAGCAACCAAAAACAAAAAAATTTGAGGAAGTATTTAAAGAAGTTTTCTTTACTTTCGATTTCCCAAAGTAAAGAAAACTGGGGGCATGATGGACTCCATAATTCCTATTTCTCAAATAAAGGGAAGTACACTATGCTATTCCTTTTTAATTTCTTGAGAATTTTATTGGGTTAAATACAGTTTTACCCATTCTACTAGGGGTCGGTTTACAAATGCATCACTGAACTGATTTTTTTTACATTCGACTCACTGAACTGCAATTTTTTTACAAACCGTTACAAATTCTGTTAAATTGTTTGACTTTAAACGGAAAAATTACATGAGCTGCCAGATGAGAGAGAGAAAGCATACATGTCAAACATTTTTCTTTATGGCATGCCTAGATGGAAATTTGTATAAATTTAATGTTAAATTAATCAAAATCAAATAAATAAAATAAAATAATCCATTCGAAATAAGAGTACAATAAAAATAATTTTTAAAAATTTATTTTAATCATTAATATTTGTTTGGTATGGTAAAACTTTGGTATTATAGCATACAAAAAATTCTTTTTTTTTCAATATGGTACAATTTTAAATAAATTATATAAATTACACATAAATATGTAATTTTTTAAATTTAAATAACTCATTAAATTCATTAATTTAATTAACCTCTCTTCAGATAAAACTAAAATTAGTAATATAACGTATAACATTTATTATTAAATAATTTAGTTAATATATTTTATTATTAATTAATTAATTAATTAAATTATTTTTTATGTATATTAATATGATTTATATTTTGTTGTCAAAACAAGCCCAGCCAATCAACCATTAATATGGTTGATTTTTTTTTTCTTTTTTTTGTTTTATTTCTTTTTATTTTGTTTTTGCTTTTGTGTGTCTCTCTTTTTTAATTTCTATTTTGCTTTTTTATCTTTGTATATTTTTTTAAGTGCACTCAAAAATAAAAAAGCACACCCATCAGCAGACAACCCGCCGGCCAATCCACCAGACACCATAGATGCCGGCCAAACTCCGGCCAAACAACGGCGACAACCAACGCAATCAACAACAGCAAAGCCTACAAGAGGCATACCCAACACCGCTATTGACTGAACAAATTTTCGGGCAAAGAAAACAAATTGGCAGGACCCAGATCTGGACAGGCAATAAATCCTGCATCACCACAAATTCCGGAGAGGAAGCCTAGAAATCTGCAAGATACCAAATCAAGGAAACACCAAATTTGACCGAAAACCCAAAACAGATCATTAAGGAGAGGGCATAAACCCAAAATCCGATTAGATCAAAACATCTGAACTAAACATTAGAAATATAAGCATTAAAACAAAAGGTCCAGAACAGAAAAAAAAACACGGCAAATAAGCCCCATCCATACAAGATGAACCCAGATTCCGGCGAAATCAATCCCTTACTAATCTCACAAAGAAACCCCACAATCTATTAAAACCCTCGGACTTGGAAGCAGTATAGATCAGAAATAGATTTTCGGGATGGTACACATTTCAGCCCCCGAGAAGGCTAAACAGCACGAAGCAAGATCAAAGAGGAGGAAGAGGAAGAGATGGTGGGCCGAAGTGGGGAGAAGGGAAGAGAGGGAACGGGTGGGCCGGACGGAGTTTGAGGTGGCGGTAATGGAAGATGGAGGAGGGGGTGGGAGAAACATTGGCCAAACAAACACCACAAACCAGAAAACCGGAGACCTCCAAATCAGATCGACCCTACACCATCCACTGCCCATATTTTATTATTAATTTATTTAATTAATATAATTATTTGTTATATATCGAATATTCTTTTTTTTTGTTTAAAAAAGAAAGTTTATTATTTTTATAAAGAGGGTCTTACACACATGGCAATTTGATTTAATTTATTTCGGGTTACCGAACTTCTCTCTCCTCCATGTAGATGCCACGTAGATTTGCCGTTAAGATTTTAACAGAGCTAACGATTTTTTCAATTTTTGTAAAGAAATTATTGTTTAATGAGTTGACTGGAAAAAAAATCAGTTCAGTGATGCATTTGTAAACCGACCCCTAGTAGAATGGGTAAAACTGTATTTAACCCGAATTTTATTTGTTCGTACACATGTACACATATGTTAATATATAAACTCCCATATGATTAACAAATCTGGTTCTATTATAGGTTAGTGGACAATATTTATGGAGAAATATTTTCGACAGAGCATCCTCTAGAGTTGGCAAACGAGTTTAATGAACCTTTTTTCAAATGGTCTCCCCTTAGGAGGATGATTATGGCGAAATGGTTAACAAACTCAATTTTGAAAATGACTAAGAAGCAACTCCACAAGAGAGCTTAAAGGATGCTTGAGCTCAAAAAAAACCCCTAAGGGTTCAACTCTTCAAACTTATGCAGATGGAGTTCCTTTCTTGACACAAGATTAACTACCGAACAAAACGAGGACTAGAACAGATGAAATGAGCAAAAGAAGAAGAACTCAAAGGTTCCCCTCCTAGGGTTCGACCTCTAGGGGGGCACTCATGTTCGAGCTCCGATGTGATTTCCCGATCGAACCTTGGCTATCATGATGATCAAGACTAAGGAAAGTGGCAAAAAAATATACATGGAGGCTTAGGGATGATCTCTCTCAAGTCCTTCGTGACATAGAAAGCTATTCAAAAGGGCCAAAGATCGTGAGGCCATGATAAAGGCGTGTGTGACATCAATCCAAAAAGAACATTAAAGTCTTGTTTATTTCCTCTACGACTGTTTTACTATGATAATGCAGACAATAGTACATCTACTACAGCTATGACTGATGCTCTACTAAAGCCGCATGAAGGCAAGAAGGGTGAAGGCTCATACTAGATTTCAAGAAACACGATCAAGGGCCACAATAGCCTATTCAAGAAAACAGGCTTTAGTAGCATGTATACAACAAACAAGCATCAAGAATCAAGAATCAAGAAGTTTTGTTACGCAAACTTCATTAACATAAGATGATGGACAACCCAAATACTAGCTCTACCATCAAAAGATCTCAGAACTGTAAAAAATGAGAATATCAAAAATCCACCCAAGATGGTGGTCTACCAAAAAATGGTGGTTTAAATCCTCAGGAGTATCTCTTGCCAAGAAATTGGATGACCAAGGGAGGAGGCACTAGAATTGATGAATTAAAATCCACCCAAGATGGTGGTCCACCGAAAATGGTGGTTGAAGTCCTCAAGAGTATCCCTTGCCAAGAAATTGGATGACCAAGGGAGGAGGCACAAGAATTGATGAATTAAAAATTCACCCAAGATGGTGGTCCACTCTAAATGGTGGCCAAGTCCTCGTAGATTACACTTGCAAAAAAATTGGACGACCCAAGTGACGAGGCACCCAATTTCAAGTCCTCATAGATTGCACTTGCCAAGAAATTGGATGACCAGGTGACGAGGCATGCAACTTAAGCCCTTATGAAACCCTATATGCCAAAAAATTGACACAATGTACCAATGGATAAGGCACAAGTTATACTTTTAACTTTAAAAGTAACCGAGGAACCTGACTTTACAGCCCTCGGACCCGATAAGTTATACTTTCAACTTTAAAAGTAACCGAGGGACCTGACTTTACAGCCTTCGGACCAGACAAGTTATACTTTCAACTTTAAAAGTAATCGGGGCACCTGATTATAAGTCCTCAAAGTTATACTTTCAACTTTAAAAGTAATCGAGACATTTTACTATAAGCCCTCAAACCCGAGAAAGTTACACTATATCTTTAAAAGTGGCAAACGTTATGCATTCTTCTACAAAAACAAGATTTATTATTAATTATTTTTATGAAAATCTGAAACGTTATGCTTTTCGTTAAAAGCAACCTGATTATTAATAAAAAATATCAAACTTTCACTTATACTTGGATAATTTTTTTTTTACTTTTTTAAAGTATATATTCAAGTGTTAGTTTGAGAGAAATTGAAAAAAATATATGTTTTTTAATTAAAATTTCATGTTTACGTTTATGCATATTATTGTCTTAGAGTATTAATTTGAATAACTTAGGATTCAATGTAAAATATTGGGTCTCAAGAAAAAATTTAAGTTAAAGACAATCAATAATGCTAAAAGAAAATTTATTCTTATAAAATGAAATACATATATGGATGAGTTTTCTGATACAAGAAATGAAAAAGACCATGATATAAAGGCCACGACATATCAAACTGAAAATAGGGCATAACTAAAGCTTCAAAGTCAGCAATAGCGGTATCTCAAGCCTTCGTATTTGATGTTATCATTCACCCAAGGTCTTGAACAACCGACTCAAATTTCTAAAGCTTGATCTTCAATTTAGTCATGATATCTTAAAGCTCTAAAAGCTCTACCGAAAGTAAGTAATTCCCATAATGATGTGAAGTGACCTCCGAACGTAGTACAACAACACGATACCTAGAAGTAAGGAGATCCAGCCTAACACGTAAAATGAGAAATGTCAAGGCCAACAAGTCATCAATGTCACAACTCAAATATCTAAGTCCTCTGTTTGTAGAGAACGAAGAGAAATACTGTGCATCTCAAGAATAAAGCTTGCAAGTCGATCTAATAAGAGGGTCTAGAAGGAGGCCTCACGAATATGTAGCCGATCAGGTATCTGTGGGAACCGAAATAAGAGACGCTTGAGACTTTTCTGATTAGAGGAAGAAACATGGAAATCCCTCCAAGGAACAAGCTCTCCGGTTGGATTGAAGGAAGCTCTAGTAGGAGCCACTTTGGAAGTAATGATGACATTCATCGGGAGAGGGGCTGCACAAATCACGGGCCTAGAGACTGCCTGTAGCTCCACGATATCCTTATTATTGGGTGGATAGCCGATGTCACTAAAAGGCGAGGTGGTAAGAATCAAGATGAAGAGAGTCAAATAAGGTAAGCCCCTCAACGAGCAAAACCAAATCCTTCATCTTGTCAGCTTGAAAAGAGAAATAAAGCAGCATAATGAATTGCGAAGAAGGGAAGAAAAAACTTAAAAGACTAATGTATATCAATTAAGGAGAATACTCATAAAATACCCGACTAAAAAGGTGTCATGTGACTCTACAAAAAGTAAAACATCGGTGCCCCTACCCAAAGAACTAACAACTGTACCCTCCCTATCAGGTGAAGCCTCGACAGAATCCTTCTGGGGAGGATGGAAATCAACAATAGGTTCTGAAGGATTCTCCGTCGGGGGAGGATGATCAACTGTCATAATAACATCAACATCAACATGGGTGTCACCGGTACCCTCAAAGCTGTCACGAGAAGATGTTGTATGTGGGCGTGAAGATGGAGTTGTACTGTGATATCCCGAGTTTTCAGAAATTATTTTATAAATTTTATAAATGTAAAATAAGAATTTAATAAATAAAATTCTTATTATGATTGATGTGATACATTTAATATTTAATAGTAATTTAACTAGTAAATAAATGATTTAAATTAATGAAATAAGGAATTTGAGAAGGTTGATTAATTAATATTAATTAACTAAGGATGAGATGAAAATTATATGATGAATTAAATTTCATGTACGAGTTAATTAATTCTCTTAATTAAAATTAGAGAATTAATATACGCATTTTGTTTTAATAAAAATGAGGGGGTTAATTAAGCTCATCTTAATAATATATTATATATAAATATAATATATTATTGTGTAGACTTAATAAATAATATTATGCCAAATTAATATTATTAAATATCAACTGAGATTCAATCAATATATAAAATATATATGTGTTGGAACTAAATCAGTGAATTAAATTCACATTCCAATAATGAATAAATATATTAAATAAATATATTATGTATAGATAAATCGTTTGAAGACAATTTATGAAAGATAGCAAGAGACTTAATTTAAATGAGCTATTTTAATAATTAAAGGAATAAATATTAATTATTAAAATTGATGCGTTACATTAAAAGTGTTTATTTTGATTATAACTTGAAAGGAATTTTTTTTTAAAATGTATAGATATCTAACTAAGATTAGTACTTGGAGTAATTTGATGAACCACCCGTGAGCATGAAGAGTAATAAGGAACTACATTATTTTACACATCAATGAATGGAGAAGTCATGCATTGATAAGTGAAATGGAAGTAAAAGATCAAAGTTCAAAGTGTCGGCAGCCTTGTGATGCTATTATGCATAAACCAATTATGAAGCTTTGATTTTTTTTTAATATATATGCCGAAAGCAAGCAACCCACTTGGGTTATATAATAAAAAGAAAAGGAAACAACGGTCGTGCTCCCCACTAACCTTAATCAAACTCATAAATCAAGGATGGAAAGCAATAAGAAAGAGAGGGCATCAATAATTCTGCAAAGAGAGAGAAAAAGAGAAGGTGAGGCTATACAGGCTATACCTAAATATATAAAGAATATATAAAGAGAGAGGAATGAAAAGAAGAGCATGCCCTATAGTAAACATTTCCTTGAGTTGTGTTCTAGTTGATGGGCAAGGTGCAGGCAGCAACGCCCCAGTCTTCGCCCGCTGCACCGCCTAGCGTGTTGCGCGCCATCCCAACGCACGCTAGCATCTCGCATTGCCCAGCCTCGTCGCACTACACAGAAAAGGTACTTGTGGCTTGCTGGGTTTGGCTTGTGAGCTATATTATTTTCCGAACCCATCCCTCGATTAAAAGTACCGTCACGGGGAGGTGTTGGGTTCAACAGTTGGGTGATGAGGCGTAGCCGCAACAAGAGATGGCGGTGTTGTTTCTAACAACCATGTCAGACTAATTGTACGTTATCAATGGCCATCAACCTGGTGGTGACTCGGATTGAGTTGGTGCAGCCAGCTATGTGAACATTTCTCCTAGTGAGTAATCTAATAATGGTAATATGTGGAGGTATAATATATTTATACATCAACAGGAAATTTTAATAACAACGGCGTATGTATGTGTGTGTGTGTGTATATATATATATATATATATTAGACCAACTTTTAGTTTCCCTACGTTAAAATGTGAAGACAAATTGGATAAATGGATAATTATTAATGGATCAGTTGTGTTGTTACGCAAGCCATTCAAGATACTTTTTCTGGGAAGGTATAATAGATTCATGCAAACATACATGATAATATGTTACGATTAATATAGAAGTGAACCAATTGCTAAGGAGGCTAAGTACCATAATATTATGAGAAGATATCAACTATACTAATTTTATGGAGCTCAATTTTATCAGACCTCATAGAGTGATTGATTTAAACAACTGTTAGTTGACAATATAAGTCCTGATAAAATTATTGCAAGACCTTACTGGAAAGAAACAACTTCTCAGCTTCATAACATGAATTGAACCAAGTGTTCAGTATAGTAAATTGGAAGATGATTATAGGAGTTCATGCTTAGTTCATATACAAATGAAAGATGAGTATTAAGTATATTAATATTATTTAATTAATATTAATATATAAATGACAAGATTTATAAGTATGTTAATATTCTTTAATTATAATATTAACATATAAATGATGAATATTTTTTAAGTATATTAGTATTATTTAAATATAATATTAATATATAAGTAATGAGTATTTTAAATATATTAATATTATTATAGTATTAATATATAGATAGTGAGTATTTTAAGTATATTAATATTATTCAATAATAATATTAATACATGAATGACAAGTATTTCTAGTATATTAATATTATTTAATTATATTATTAATATATAAATGATGAGCAGCGTATATATGTTAATATTATTTAATTAATATATAAGTGAAGATTATTTTTAAGCATATTAATATTATTTAATTATAATATTAATATGTTAGTGATGATTATTTTAACTGTATTAATATTGTATAATTATAATATTAATATACAAATAAGGAGTATTATGGTTATATTAATAATATTTAAGCATAATATTTAACGTGCTTAATTGATGAATATATTTTATTAAATTAGGTTGTCAATCGAAGGAAGAAAACAAAATATTCGATGCGAATAATATACGCGATGATCTACGGACTGAGGCAAGTTTTTCAGAACTTGCTCTTATATATAAAATGTCATTATATGTTAATGCGTTGTTTTATTATAACATGCTATGAACTGTTGAATTAACTGTTATGTTCATTTGAACTGTTCAATTTGAACTTTATACTGTGTAATGAAAAACACGATGATATGTGATTTACGTGTAATATGCTTACATGTATAACTGTCATTCATGGAAATATTGTGAAGCATGCATGATACATGATTTACGTGTTATGTGTAACTGTTAAACTTGCGGGCAACGTAGTTGCTCACCCACACCACAAATAGATTTTTTTTTGCAGCTAGCGTGGAAGGACCTGGCTGGTCAGAAGAAGATGATTGAAGAGAAAATGTTTAAAAGAAGAATTAAAAATCTATGTCGCGACATTGCATTATTTTAATGTTGCACTATTATTTACAAGTTGAGGTATTGTATACTCTGATTTAGAATTATTTGTACGATTAAAGGTTAGAAAACCTGGGATTAGACTAAGATGTATTGTAGTATTATAGAAATTACTTTTACATCATAGATATTTGTATTGTATATGTAGTATCGTGGCGAATCGGACCCGAGGTAAAGGTGACCGGGTTTTGAGATCGTCACTAACCACAGCAGGACCCAAGCCCACATCAGATATGGAATCGTCAACATTAAGGCTGACACAATCATCATGAGGCGAGGAAGACTCGACAACAATCATGCTATGTCGGGGAAGCTCACAAGTAGTGGAGGTCGCCACCTCACTTGCCGTACATATAAGAAATCTAATGGGAACATCATCATCATCATCATCATCATCATTCTCGACAATCAAAAAACAAGGATCCTCGGCTGCCGGTATGCTAGAATCAACATCATCATGTGGGCGCTTTAACAAAGGCTTCAAGATAAGAGTAGTCTCATTGGTCATCTATCTAATGACATCATGACCAAGCGGGCCCACGGCAGGTCATACAGGGGGCATCACCTCAGAAATAACAGTAGTGGGTGCCTTTGCTCTAGAGTGAGTAACTTTTATCTCCCCGACAACAGAGGATCCCGGGGGAGGAACTCGATGAGGTACCCGAGACGAAGTCTAAAAGGATTGTGTCATCATGAAATCGTGAAGTGTAATTGCCAGCCCGTTTGAAAGCCTCTGTCACCTGTCAAGTATGCAACACACTCAGTATCCCTGGGAGACAGACTGGATGGGCTACAAGAAGCCAAAGCAATAATAGGAAGACTGCAAGATATAATCTAGAATAAATTCATAACCAAAGAAAAATGAAGCATAATGAATGAAACCAAAGAGGGACTTACTGATAAATGGCGTAAACATCCTCTAGAGTAGGGGTGAATTCCCCTCAAACGGTGACAAAGGTGTAGGTAGAGGAGCACCAGCGGGAAAGTAGTAAGGTAAGGGCGTCATGGTTTGGATGGATATGAAGATCCTTACATAGATGGATGCAGTGCAGAATACCGGCATCTTTAAGCATCTTTACATGACCAGGATTTCCAAGAATCTCGTCAGTCCAATGCTGCCATCCGTGGAGACGATTACATGAGTCGGACAAGAAGCGAACAGGGTTGAAAAGATATTCTTGCTTTCGTAAGCTGCAGCGTATAGAAACATACCTTCTTTGTCAGGCGGATAAAAAGTTGAATGATCACAACTCTTTACTTGTTCCTAAAAGACATCAAATGGTCCATAGAAAGGAGCTCTGCTCCATTAGCTAATGAAGGGGATCTCCTTAGTGTTTTTTGGATCCGCAGAATGCTCGTCAGAATTGACCTACAACAAAGAAAACTTAACATGAGAATTCTAAAGAATAAGAAAAGAAAATGGGAAAACATTTGAAATTAAGTGCTTACCATGACAAAGAAGAAGGTCTGAAAACTCAATAGAGAAGACTTAGTCTGGAAAATGACATATCACGAACACCTAAAAGAAAGAAAGAACGAAGTAAACAAGATAAAAATTACCCAAAGAATGCGAAGACAAGAGGAAGAGGTAGGACCCCTAGGGTTCAGCCATCCCCTAGGATCCGGCCTTTTAGGGCTAGAACCCTAGGGTTCGACTATCTTGGGAGGAGTCCTTCTTACTTTAGTCATTTTATTTGCTCTGATTGAAGTGGAAGCTAGGGTTCGACCACTCCTTAAGGTTTGGCTACCCAAGGAAGAGTCTTTAACCTAGTCCTTTTGTTTGCCTGGATTGAAGAATGCTTGCTTGATAATTTAGCCGTATAAGAAAGGGATGATGGTTTTTCCACGTGCCTTTATTTTGTTTGCCCGGATTGAAGAATGCTTGTTTGATAATTTAGCCGTATAAGAAAGGGATGGTGGTTTTCCCACGTGCCCTTGTCATGATTTTGTTTTCCCGGATTGAAGAATGCTTGCTTGATAATTTAGCCATATAAGAAAGGGATGGTGGTTTTCCCACGTGCCCTTGTCATAACATGAAACAAGACATGTTACAAAAATTATCCTATTACATACATGCAGAAAGGCAAGGCCCTTAGGTCCGGCCTCCTATAGGGTTTGGCCCCCATAAGGTTCGACAACCTAGTAGGGCTTTCCCCTCTTACCTTTAAATTTCTCTAGCTTCGTGATCAATTGACCAGAACAAATGCTTCCTTGTTGCAGCAAAAAAAGTATAGCCTTTTCTTTGAGGATATCCGGACCAAAATCCTTGTTAAGGTGAGATAGCCCGAAAAAGAAAGACTATCAGAACGGATGAAGGCTACAATCACCTGAAAAAAAATATAGATGAAACAATCACGAAGATTTGATCAAACAGAAATCAAATTACTTATTCCAATGATGATATATTTGGAAGTATTTATGATTTATATGGAATTTGGTTTGATGCATAACAAGACAAGATTGAGAAACTCATTAGTGTGCTACAAAGGTGTCACAAATTCAAATTCACAATGCTACCTCGTCTGGGCTTTAATTAGCAAGTAACCAACATGGCTAAAGCTGCTGAATATTGGCGTGATTACATGGAAAAGAACCATGCTTAATCTAGCAGATGTGTTTCATAATATACATGGATGACATGGTATCTAGCCGTAAATTATAAGCCCAGCCGCCACCGGATAACTTCGAAGAATTATTCATATGTGAAATTGAAATTTACCTTACACGTGATGAACCGTCATGAAACTCTGTTGCTTCAGAGCCTTTCTTAGTTTATACCATATATTTAAATGAAGTGTGTGTGTGTGTGTATATATATATATAATTATATATATGCGTGCATATATCCAGGAGAGGTTATGATTGCACTTATGTGGCAAATAAAAGTACCTATGCAGCGTGGGACTTACGATTGCAATTTGGATATATAGTAACAGTGTAGCGGTGGCTTGGTGTAGGAATTGTGCAGTTCTCGGTGGTTCACGTCTGGTCTATTGCGATGAAACCTCCTTTGATTCATATGAAGTTAAGTAATGAGCTGGAGCTTCAATTCATGAGTTGGTATGCATTTTTTTTAGTTTCAGTTCATTAGTATTTCTCCCTTACCTTATTCGGTTGATTATGAAATTAATATTGGGATTGACTTTGGATGAAAGTTTCAATTCATTGAAAAATATAATATATAATAATAATAATAATAATAATAATAATAATAATAAATAAACAAGTAAAAAAAAAGAAGCTTGGGAATGGTGAATCTGTTACTCACAAAAGCCTGGTTTCGCGTGAGATATATGCATATTTGAGCCTCCCAATTTCGCCGTGAAGTTATTTGGCTTCAGAAGGAAAATGGAGAAAAAAGGTCTTTACTTTGTAAAGTACTTAGTTTTTACTTTGTTTGCTGATTTAATTTTTGCTTCAAGATTTTGAGAATAACTATATCCATTACCGTAGGAGGTAAATTCTAATGTCATAATTTATGGCTCCAGTCAAGAAATTATGCATATAGATTCCATTCATACATATAGATTATAAGGCAATATTTTATGTAATATGCACAAATATTGTTATACGGATAGTTAGGCTAAAGTCCACTTTAAATATGTTTATGAATTTTACACCTACTTTTAGGTTCCTTATTATGGGACATATATATATATATATATATATATATATATATATATATATATATATGTTCTCCCCCCTCGATGGATATAGCAGGTCAAGAATGAATAAATATATATATATATATGTGTGTGTGTGTGTGTGTGTAAGGAAAGATTTGATTCCAAATAAAAAATGATTTGATTTTATTTTTAAAATAAGATTTTATTTTATTTGGTAATATATAATTTATCTTGATTTAGTTTCCAATATATATATATATATATATATATATATATATATATATTAAGGAAACAAAGATTAATCAAGTTTGGAAAGATTTGATAAACGATTTTCAAGATATAATGGGAGAGCTCCCTTAGGGGTTCCCTCTCATAGGATTCCTTCATTTTTGAGACTTGCAAGATCGAGTTCTACGGATTTTTCAGAAAATTGAAGCAAAACTCAGAGGCTTGAAGTACTTTGCACGATCATCACTCCAATGACGTGACTCACGTGCATGGGGTAAATGTGAGCCCAAGTACAAATTAGGGTTCACAATATGACCTAATCGAATTGAATGCACAAATTAGGGTTTGTATTGTGACCTAATTGAATTAAATGAATAGACAGAAAAGCCGAAAATAAGTGGGCGAGACCCGAGAGAAGCCTCCACGTGTCCCGAGGTAGAAGACTCGTAGAGGCAACTCATCATTTTGGGAATTGATTGAGGGATTGGATTGGTGACTAGAAGGACAGGGGCGATAAGGGCATTACTCTGGTGACTAAGAGTATTTCTAAAATTTTCTTCGAGGGTATATGCCTGACATATGACCACTTTTTAGGAAACCCTATAAGTACTCCTTCCATTCCATTGAGGAAGGGACTTTTGCATTCCTGACTTGGCTTGGACTTTTGAAAAGACTGAAGACTTGGAAATTCTCTCTCAACCAGAAGAACACACAAGAAGGCTCTCTGGATCCTAGTTACTCTTGAAGGCACTTGGATTCTAGGAGTTATGTCATGTGTTACTGGAGTAATCTCTCACCTGTTCTTCTCCCCTCTTCAATTCATCAATCAATTCCATACTCTTTGTAGATTTCTCTCCTCCTCAGCCGACACGAAATCCTAACCCTAGCAAGGTACGATTTCCTTGCCCACATTAGTCAAGAGTACATCATTGACCATTTTCTCAAAAATTAACATACGATGATCTAGCTGGATGAGTGATGACTCTTTCTGCCAATTTCTTCCATTCCATGGCCTTTTCCTTCATCTTTTTCCCTTTCTCTCCCACCATTAACTCTTTCACAAGGCTCTCAACTTCATCTCTCTTAACGTCGCTGTTAATCTCCATCCCAATTCTCAAGCGAGCGCAATAATACCAACAATTAGTTTGTTGATCAGCGAAAAATGGCCAATAAATCATAGGCACTCCACAAGTTATACTCTCAAGAGTGGAATTCCACCCATTATGAGTTAAAAACCCTCCAATCGACGGGTGGCGAAGAACTTGTTCTTGTGAGCACCAACTTGCTAATAGGCCTTTTTTTTAGATTGCTTCCACTAAATCCGGTGGAAGAACCGCGATGTCCCCGATGACAAGGTCAGGCCTTATGATCCATAAAAATGTCTGATTGCTATTAGCAAGTCCCTAAGAAAACTCCACTAGTTGGTCAGGTGACATGATAGTAGTGGCTCCAAAATTCACATAAACAACCGAGGTTTGTGCAGGCCAAAGTCGCACAAGGTTTTTTTTTGAAAATAATATATAGCATTATTTCCATTAGGTTTTTATTTGTATCCTTGAATACACTTTCGTTAGTGTGATTTATGAACGCTAATTTTATATTTCATGTGGAACTGGATGAAAAATAACATATTGGTATGTACTTTTTAGGCTCTAATGCAAATAAAGTTTTTAATTTTTAGGTGGGAGTGGTTAAAGTTTTATTGACATACATTAAAAGTTTGAAGAAAGAAGAGAGTAATGGCAATGGGTCTGAAGAAGAAGACCCTAAAGAGAAATTAGAAGAAGGAGAACCTGAAGAGGAAGTGGAAGAAGAAGAAGAAGATGATGATGATGAAGGTGAAGATGAGAAACAGTGGTAAGTTTATTTTCATTGCATTTTCTTGATTTTGTTTTTAGTTTCTGAGAAAATGGAGGATTTTTTTAATATATATAATTGATATTTTGGTACTTCCATTTTCTGATATTAGAGTTTAGCAGTTACCGAATGGGGCAATAATTTTTGGTTTTCTATTATTGTTTGATATATAGTATATGTATATTAGAGTTGTTGATTGTTTGAATATTTGATTAAATTAAAAATTTTACTAGCTCAATTTCAATGTATGCATAATAGTTTGGTAATCTGTTAAAAATTTGACCTTTACTGATGAATGATTGAGTTGCTTTTGTTTGGAGTTTGAAATGATAGAACATTCTTCATTTTATTAGGTAATGAATTTATTATCCGTTTTGTGGTTGTTTAGGTTTGATAGATTTTATGTGCATAATAGTTTGGTACTCTGTTAAAAATTTGACCTTTACTGATAATGATTGAGTTGATTTTGTTTTGAGTTTGAAATGACAGAACATTCTTCGTTTTGTTGAATGAATTTATTATCCATTTTGTGGTTGTTTAGGTTTGATAGATTTTCAAAAGTCTCTTAGGTTATAATTTTTTTATGAAGCTTATAAATTTTATTGTTGTATTATAATATAGTGGGATGGTGTTATGGGCACTTCAGATTCATAATGTTATGAATCCAAATTGCTTGAATCACATTGAACTTTGAAAACTTTGAAAGAACTATACATTCTTAAGAACTGTTTTGCATGTCTCAGGTATGTTAAGTCAAATTTGAGGAGTAATAATTAATATCCTTTCAATTGTTTTATTGTATGATAATTTTGAACCTCTTCTAGGAGTCTTTTTAGTAAATGTTTATGTTACATTTTAGTTGCAAAAGCAACCTACAATGGAGTAATTCTTAGGAATTGGCATTGCCCTCATGTAGAAAAGTTAGGTTTACAACTTTACATGCAATAATGATTCACTATTCTACTCCACTTTCAGATAATAAACGTTAATATTTAACTGAGATATGACATGAATGTTTAGAAAATTATACAACTCGTTATTCAAACTAGCCCGTGCATTGTACGAACTATTACCTAGTAGAGTTTAAAATTTGAAAGAGTGGTCCAACAAATCTATATAATAATAATAATAATAATAATAATAATAATAATACTAATAATAATAATAAACACTGATTATAGAAGGGTTGATAATGACTTCATTGATTAAAATGTAGTAAAAAAAATTTCGATCAAACATATATTTTTGGAAAAATCAAGAAAACCTTGAGTGAATCTAAATATAAAGCGGGAGCATCCGCTTAATTGGTCTCTGGACATGCCAAACTTTATCCCAAAATCCAGTCCTTAAGTTTAAAAGTTTTCGTATTTTATTCTCAAAATTAGATAATATTATTTATATTAATTACATTTTCTAAATTAAAATTTAAAATTAATTACATATGAATTGAATTACACACATAACGCGTGTGTCCCGACCCCTGGTAATGTATAACTTATGAGTGTTTGAGATTACTTATACGTAGTCAAATCTGTTTATAATTAGCTTAAAGAAGTAAACAATATTTGGTAAACTGATTTTAAAACAACTGATTATTTACTAAATCGTAATCAGGTTTGACCAAGTATATTACAAGTCAATCCTATTTATTTTAGTAATTCCATCAATTACCCATCTTTACTTCTTAAAACATTTTTTTCTTTAATAATTTACACTTGAAATAAATGATTAACAAATTTTTTTATAGCAATTTTTTTGACTTCTTACTAGTTTAAGTGCTTTTAATTACCAAATACAAACTATTTTTTAAAAACTAATTATAAGCAAAAATAGTAAGGCTGTAAAATGAGCAAACAGTTCGGGCTCGATTCGTACTCGCTTAACTAAAAGTTCGATTCGAGCTCGACTCGAAAAATAAATAATTCAAATATGAGCAAATTTTAAAATTCGATAAATTACTCGAACCTCCTCAAATTGCAATTTTCTATTGATACTCGGATCATATTCGTTCAAAAAGTTCAAACTGTTCGGGCTCGATTTGAGATCGTGCTCGACTTGGTAGCTAAACGAGCCTCAATCAAACCTTATTTTATACCCGATAAATTTTGTGAACCAAATCTAAGCAACTCAATACTCGGCTTGAAATAAGTTGAATGACACTTTTGTTATTTCAAATTGCCATCAAGTGTAACCGTCGTATTTAAAGTACATTTTTCGTTAATTAAGTTCTTAAAGTAATTAATTGTTGTTAATTCTATTCTTTTTCCTACCTTTCACTTAAATTTGTTCAAATTTTGACCGTACCTTTAAATTCATCTCTGTCACTGTTATTTTAGTCGCCACTATCATCTACATCATTTGTAGTATTCGTATTATCTGCATCATTCTTGCCATACGCAAATTCGCACCATTCGTGTCATCCGCATTATCTGCATTCTCTGTATTATCTACATTATATATAATTAGTTAGTTAGTATCACCATCATCTTCTCTAATATTATCATCTTCTTTAATGACATC
Organism: Aralia elata; assembly: GCA_034770075.1. NCBI lineage: Eukaryota > Viridiplantae > Streptophyta > Magnoliopsida > Apiales > Araliaceae > Aralia > Aralia elata. The sequence goes on from CM068386.1 coordinate 1,273,542, forward strand.
ATCATCAACATCACAGTCTTGATCTTCATTAGCATCTCCATCATCTAGATGATCTTCCATAAATACAAAATCTCTAGTTCATTAACGTCATGACAAACATCTACAACTATTTCAATCTTCATTCTCTTTACTTGTCATACAAATGCAATTAATTTTCTTCTACTTTGAATCCAATCAACCTAACTCTGATACCATTCGTTGAGAATTAAGTCGACGCAAACCAAACAATATAAAATAAAAAGAGATAAAACAATACAAGATTTAACGTGAAAACCCCTTAAAGGGAAAAATTACGAGTCAAATTCTGAATCTCCATTATATCAAACATAATGAGCTTACAAGAATTCTCCTAAATTTTACACCCTAAAACTTGAGGTTACACACTATTATAGTCTACACGACATAATTTTTTGTAAGAACTAAAAGTTGAAAAACCCTCCCCATAGCACAATTTTTTTGCATGAAATATAAAACTATAAAAATTCTCTTTTTCACATAAATACAAAACCGCCTCACACTGTCTCTCAACTCTTAGGATGTTACATGATTTTTGATTGTGCTAAACATCAACAACTAAACATAAAACTATATTTATAGAGTACCTACAATTCTTTTCTTTTTATTCAAAATAGTACACTTCCAAAATAGTATTATTACCAAAAATAATGCTCCTTAAAATAGAACTCTAACATATAATAAATATCCTATTAAAAATATGACATCTTTTTTTTAATAATATAATAATTCTTTTCTGAATAATATTGAGAAGTATCCCAGCACTATACAGATGAATTATCAACCAAATTTTTTACATTTAAATTCGGTTTTGAAAAGAGACTTTGTTTTATAAAGCTTTGTTTTAATAAGATCTTACTATATAGTTTTATCACATCGCCTAAATCTTTTAATCCTTTAAACGCAGGCCAGATCACCCGTTCCAAATCCTTTCCCCATGGCCGGACTCAATTCAATTACATCTTGTCTATTGTGGGCCCATGTGCAAATTAGGGTTCATGTGACCTAATTAAATGTACAAATTAGGGTTTACAAAAACCTAATTAAATGCGTTAGACCCGGGGAAGTCTCCACGTGTTCCAAGGCAGAAGACTCGTGGATGCGACCTATTTTGGGAATTGATTGAGGGATTGGATTGGTGGCTAGAAGAACAGGACAATTTGGACATTACTTTGATGATTAAAGGGCATTTCTGGAATTTCTCCTTTAAAATATAATTAAAGGGTATTTTGGAAATTTCCTTTAAAGCATGTGCCTGACATGTGACTATTTCCAGGAAAACTCTATAAATAGCCCCTCTATTCTAAGAAAAGGGGAGGTTTTTCAAGACATTACACTAAGACTCTTGGAAGCTCATCACACTTGAAACTCTCTCACAACTCGAAGACTCTAGAAGGCTCTTGGAATCCCTGGTACCCTAACCCGGTTTCCGGATTCTAGGAGTTCTGCCACGTGTCATTGGAGTAATTGTCCACCTGTTCTTCTCCCCTCTTCAATCAATCAATTAATTCCGTGCTCTTCGTGGATTTCTCTCCTCTCCAGCCAATACGAAACCCTAACCCTAACACGGTGTAATTTCTGTACCTACATTTATTTGGCGACTCTGCTGGGGAGGTGTAGAATTCGTGAAGGGTATGCCCACAACTCGAAGTGGGAGAATTACAGGAAGAGTTTCACCGATAACAAGCATCACTTCACCGGATCCGATTTCAAGGCAAGTAAATCCAGTGCTCCAAAGCGCGAATCTGGACTTTGATCAACCTATCTTAGAAGACGTTTCGGAAGGAAGCTCAACATCACCTCAAATGGCTGATCAACAACAAACCAGCGCTAGACAGACAAACACAGGAAGGCAAGGTGAGGAAGTAACTGGCGCACAGACGACTGCGAATGCTGTGCAGATGGAGATGCTCAAGGCATTACAGGAGGCACGAGAAGGCCAAGGGATGATGATGACCATGATGTTGGAAATGCAGAGGAAGCAGGAAGAGATGGAGAATTTCCGCCAGCAGTTGATGCAAATCCCCACTTTCAGGGCTATGTTCCCAGGAAGTTCGCAGGGGGAACGAGCAGATGTGGAGGACAACAGCAACAACAAAGAAAATCCGACTGTGCCTCCAACAACGGAGAGTCAGCCGATTCCAATCATCCACTTGGAGCCCCAAAACAGCGGTGATGTGCCACAACTCAGATTAGAAGTGAGTCAACCTCAGCCCAACATCATCCCGACCACTCTCCCAGCATTTTCACAAGTGCAGATACCGACCATCCCTAGCCATATCCAACTAACAAGCCAACAAGCACCACGGATACAAATTGTGTAGGATGCAAGTGTACACCAGCCAATTTCCTTACCATACACACCACCTATGCATCAATACATCACAACCCCTCAAAGAGTCCATACCATGAGCCAGTATGTGACGAAGGATGATATGATCGATGTGATCAATCAATTTCGCAAGCAGACATCCCGACCTTCAGAGTTGGACTTTACTCCACCCTACCCGGCACATGTACAGAGACAACCGTACCCGGCAGGGTATATTGAGCACCCCCCGCAGTTCCCAAAGTATAACGGGGAGAAAGGGAATGCTAGGGAGCATATTGCCAGGTTCGTGGAGTCGATGTCTCCATGGTTGGGTTATGATGAGGTGAATAACCATAATCTGTTGATGAGGGAATTTAACAAGACTTTGACGGATAGTGCCTTCAGTTGGTACTACAATTTGGAGAAGGGATCAGTCCTTGATTGGGATGATCTAAAATTGCAATTTTTTAAGAAATTTTTCTATGTGCAGAAACAGGTAACTATTGTAGAACTGATGCGATTCGAGCAGAGAGGCCGAATGAGGAGCTGTCAGATTATGTGGACAGATTCAGGGCCCAAGCACAGAAGTGTGCCGAGCCAATTGAAGAGAAGAACATGGTTAGCATATGCAACAATGGTGCTCTAGACTCCTTCAAGCCCCATCTCATTACAAAGGCCTGTGATTCATTTGCAACCCTCTCATCCTTCGCACAAGATTTGGGAGGAATCGTGACAGTGCCCATCAACCATGCGATGGTTACATGGAAGGGTAAGAGAACAGCAACTGTGGCTTTGGCTGACTCTCAGTCAAACCCATAAGGGGGCAAGAGGGAGAAGAATGAGCGAAATTTTGAACAAAGTAAAGGAAAACTTGGGGGCAAGTATACCAGGATGTCAGTTCCAGAGGCTATCACATGCAGTGAGAAGGCATTCAGGGGCATGTACGAATAATGGGTTGAGCACGGAGTGGTGAAACACCCAACGCCTAAATTTGTGGTGACGGAAGAGATGAAAAGAAGACCAGATTTCTTTGTGTACCACCAGTACGCAGGACATTCCACTATGGACTGTTATAGTATGCGGAGGATATACCATGAGAAGCTGGCAGCCGGAGAAATCGAACTGTGAAAAGAAAAGCACCGTGTATGAAAAGCCACTTCCAAACCACAAAGGAAAAGAAACATGCAACATTATTACCCAGGGTGTAGCCCAAGAGGTCGAAAAAAAAAAAAAAAAAAAAAAAACTCAAGAGTATCCCTTGCCAAGAAATTGGATGACCAAGGGAGGAGACACAAGAATTGACGAATTAAAAATCCACCCACGATGGTGGTCAAGTCCTCGTGGATTGCACTTGCCAAGAAATTGGATGACCAAGTGACGAGGCATGCAACTTAAGCCCTTATGAAACCTTATACGCCAAACAATTGGCACGACGTACCAAGGGATAAGGCACAAAGTTATACTTTCAACTTTAAAAGTAATCGAGGCACCTGATTATAAGTCCTCAAAGTTATACTTTCAACTTTAAAAGTAATCGAGGCACCTGACTATAAGTCCTCAAAGTTATACTTTCAACTTTAAAAGTAATCGAGGCACCTGACTATAAGTCCTCAAAGTTATACTTTCAACTCTAAAAGTAATCGAGGCACCTGACTATAAGCCCTCAAACCCGAGAAAGTTACACTTTATCTCTAAAAGTGGCGAACGTTATGCTTTATCCGACAAAAGCAAAATATATTATTATTATGAAATTTTTTGAAACATTGTGCTTTTCAATATGATTATTAATAAAAATGTCAAACTTTCACTTATACTTGAATATTCTTTGATTTTAAAAGTATGGATTCAAGTGTTAGTTTGCGAGAAATCGAAAAATTGCATGTTTACTCTCATTATTATGAATATTGTTGTCTTGGAGTATTAATTTGAATAACTTATGATTCAATACTAAACATTGGGTCTTAAGGAAAAAATTCAAGTTAAAAACAATCACTAATGCTAAAGAAACTCTACTATGATAAATGACATATAAATGAGTTCTTTGATACAGAAAATAACAAAAAGCTACAAAAAGCCATACCTAGAAGTGAGGAAATCCAGCCCAGCACGAGAAAATATTTATCGAGAGGAGCTGCACAAATCACGGGCTTAGAGAATGCCTGTAGCTCCACGACATCTTTGTTGTTGGGTGGATAGCCGAGGTCACTAAAAGGCGAGGTGGCAGAATCAAGATGAAGAAAACGAGCTCCTCAACGGGCAAAGAAAGTAAAGCATCGATGCCCCACCCAAAGAACTCGCAACTATACCCTCCCTTTTAGGTGAAGCCTCGGGAGAATCCTTCTGGGGAGGATGGAAATCAACAATAGGTTTCGCAGGATTCCCCCTCGGGGGAGAAGGATTAACTGTCATAATAGCATCAGCATCAACATGGGTGTCACCGGTACCTTCCAAGCTGTCATGAGAAGACGTTATATGTGGGCGTGACGATGGAACTGTACTAACCATAGCAGGACCTAAGCCTACATCAGACATGAAATCGTCAACATTAAGGCTAACACGATCATCATGAGGTGAGGAGGACTTAACAACAATCATATTATGTCAGCGAGGCTCACAAGTAGTGGAGGTCGCCACCTCACTTGCCGTATCCATGCGAAATCCAATGGGAATATCATCATCATCATCATCATCATCTTTGACAATTTAACAACAAGGATCCTCGGCTTTACTCTAGAACAAGTACATCTCATCTCCCCGACAGCAGAGGATCCTGGGGAGGAACTCGAGGAGGTACCCGAGACGAAGTCTGAAAGGATTGTGTCATCATGAAATCATGAAGTATAATGGTCAGTCCGCCTAAAAGCTTCTATCAAGCATGCAACGCACTTGGTATCTCTATGCAAATGCGGGGAATGCGACCGGAATGGGGGAAATCGTCCCAACCTTCGCAAGCCGCGACATAAAGAAACAAGCTTTTTTTGCCTTTCCACAATCATTGACGAAGGGAGTTACCCTAGAAGTCTTCAAGTCTTCAGAGCATCCGGTACACGAGGCCTGCAAGTAAGGAAAACTCCACATGAGGATACTAAGGCTGTCAAGTAAAGCATATACGCTTGAGGAGGCTTACCATAACAAGAGGAGAATCTGAGATTTTCACTTGAGAATACCTGAAAAGAAGAAGAAATGAAGTCAGGGAAGTATCAAAATTACAATTATGAAAGAAAAATAAGATTTGAGATTTTTCCAAAAAACTTCGGACAGCCAAAATGCATCCTTCGGAGCCATTTTTTGGATTATTTTGATATATATCATTGCCGTTGGCAATGACTTTTGAAGTGCTCGTCGATACGGTCTTTTTGATATATTATGGGCCCTGAGACTCCAAACGGAACAAAAGTTATGGTCAAAACAGTGATCACGCTTCCCAATGTGCAAATTTTGATACATTTTCTCCTAGGGTTCACCCCCTAGGGTTCGGCCCCTAGGGTTCGGCTACCTTAGGATTTGGCCCCCCTAGGGATCGGTCTCCTGAAAAAAAAAATAAAAAATAAAAAAATTGGCTTGGTAGGGTTCGCCCCACTAGGGTTCGGCCACCTAGGGTTCGGCCCCTAGGGTTCGGCCCCCCCTAGGGTTCGGCCAGGCCGCAAAAAAAAAAATTGCTTAGCTCAATTTCTCCTATAGGGTTTGGCCACCTATAGGGTTCGACCCCCTAAGGGGATTTCTGTTGTGTATCTTGGAAATTCTGACGCTCCAAAAATCAATATTTTCGGAACGAATACTTCTTTGTCACAATAAATATTGTATTTTTTCTTTATTATCCGAGGGAACCCTACCGAGATATGATCCAAGTAACGGGGCTTGGAAGACAAAAGAAAAGCTACAATGACCTGAGAAGAAACGTAGGAGAAGCAAGTCAAGATGAAGTTCGGAAGAAAGTACTCAAATAAACTAAAAACTTGAAAGAAAAAGAAGAAGGAAGAATGATCCTATATGGTTCAACCTTTAGGATTTGGCCTTATAGGGTGGAATTGTTTTTACCTCTTTTCTAAGATGAGGAACGATTACTTGACGACTTCTTGGTGATCTTCGGACTTGATGGAGGAGAGAAGCAACCTTTATTTTCCTCTTAAGGAAGATTTCGAAATATAAAGATAAGTTTATTTGAGCTTATTTTTTAAATAAACATATATATTTTCGAAAATTTGTTTAGATTTGGTGTTCTAGTAGAATTTCGAAATATATATATATATATATATTCGATATCTGATATTTTATTTCTAACAGTAGGACAATTTCGAAATTATATATATATATATATATATATTGAATGTTTGATTTTCTTAAGGGAAAAGATCTTGCTTTATAAAATTTTAATAAAGGAAGATTTTGTTTCTAAATAATAAAATACGATTTGATTATTGGATTTTATTTAATGATATCTGATGATCTTCCTTGTTTTAATTCTCAGAAAATAAGGAAATAAATATTGAGCAAAATGAGGAAGCTTTCAGATGATCTACCAAGAGTTTCAAGGAAGAGCCCTTCTAGGTCTTGCCTTCTTAGGGTTTAACCCTAATGGTTTGGCCCCTAGGGGTTCCCTCTTCTAGAACTCTAAACTTCAAGACTTGAACAAGGGAAGTCACACAAAATCATTCGAAAGCTTGGAGTATTTTGCACGAGCGTCTCTCAGGAATCGTGACTCTCGCGCAGGGGGCAAATGTGGGCCCATGTGCAAATTAGGGTTCATGTGACCTAATTAAATGTACAAATTAGGGTTTACAAAAACCTAATTAAATGCGTTAGACCCGGGGAAGTCTCCACGTGTTCCAAGGCAGAAGACTCGTGGATGCGACCTATTTTGGGAATTGATTGAGGGATTGGATTGGTGGCTAGAAGAACAGGACAATTTGGACATTACTTTGATGATTAAAGGGCATTTCTGGAATTTCTCCTTTAAAATATAATTAAAGGGTATTTTGGAAATTTCCCTTAAAGCATGTGCCTGGCATGTGACTATTTCCAGGAAAACTCTATAAATAGCCCCTCTATTCTAAGAAAAGGGGAGGTTTTTCAAGACATTACACTAAGACTCTTGGAAGCTCATCACACTTGAAACTCTCTCACAACTCGAAGACTCTAGAAGGCTCTTGGAATCCCTGGTACCCTAACCCGGTTTCCGGATTCTAGGAGTTCTGCCACGTGTCATTGGAGTAATTGTCCACCTGTTCTTCTCCCCTCTTCAATCAATCAATTAATTCCGTGCTCTTCGTGGATTTCTCTCCTCTCCAGCCAATACGAAACCCTAACCCTAACACGGTGTAATTTCTGTACCTACATCTATTAAGTGCACACGACAGCTATGTCGTCATGGAGCCATCTATGCTCTTCACCAAAAACTCAAAACACTCGTGTAGGAGTTGAAGCTACTGGCTCGCCGCCCTCTCGTAGGATGCGGCGAGGTCAGGAGAATCGAAGTTGCCATCGGTGACATGGAACATTAATTATGTGACGGGCTGGACGCCGCCGAGAAGAGCTTGGGTACTCTAGGGGCAGATTTGCAGGCTTGGGTCAAGAGGATGGTCTGCCGTGGAGCCAGTCGGTCATGTATTATAGATTTACAGGATCTCATCGGAGAAGGCTGGTCTTGGTTCGTAGATTTGCAGGTTTAAATTTCTTTTCTTATTTACCAAAATTTGAGGTCTGATTTCTAAAAATTTTGTAAATTAATTTTATAATTTTTGGTATAAAATTATTCTGGTGTTGATATGTTTCAAGCTACGCTTGGTCAGATTTTTTTCATTTTTTTATTTGGAAATTTCAAAGGAGGATTATGGTAAATCAAATTTATTAGTTATTGTTTTGAAATTTGAATTTGTTTTTTTTATAAAAATTATAATTAGTTTGTTTGTATTTTAACTTTTAATATGTATATTCTAATATTGATAATAATTATAACAGTGAAAAAGACATAATTGCTCTTTAAAAACGGAGCAAGTCCAAAACTTAGAAAAAGGAACACAATTGATATCAATTCACCGCTTTGAATTCACTTAAAGAAAAATGTGCTTTAGAATTGAAAAGACTGTGATTGACCCTGGATGGTAATTTGAAGAGACATAAGTGACATTTAGCTATTGATACTATAAATTAATGAAAATACTCTATTGGTTTTAAAAAATAAGAGGATATATAGTGAATCAGTGAATGGATGATGTGTAAAATACAGAAGAAAATATTTTTATATTTTAAAACGAAAAAAGTATTATATGATTAACCTTCTTTATTTTAATTTTTTTTATAGAAATAATTAACCATCTCAAAAGAACCTCAAGAGCAACAAAAGGCATGGTAACAAACACATTTTTATTTTCTGATCAAACAAAAGATTATGGAAACGAGAGGTAACATGAAATATAGAGTATCCTCCTTCCAAATCAACATCATCAGTGTGCGACTTTCTTCTACCCCTTTTAACAGACTACACGATCCATTAATTAATGCACTTTTTATTAGAATTATAACACTTTATTCCATTAATACTCTTAAAGCGAACAGATTAATTAATTTCATCCTTATATTGGAATAGGATCTACGAGCACCGATGTTATAAAATCCTTGGTCCTTGATTTCGAGTTTGTGTACCAATCTTCACCGTCGTAGAGAAGATTTATGACGCATACCATATTGTAAATCTTTGTGAGGAGAGGCATTGCGACTTTAGTTGGACGAAGGCACTCTTGGTTCATATCTTTCCATGCATTTGTTATTTGTTTCTGAAGTTCAACATAACATTCTTGCTTTGTAACACCATGTTGTTTCATGTAACACTCAACGGCTGAGGATACGTCTCCTCTCTCCTGCTCAACCTATAATATAGTATTACACAACAACAAATCAATCTTAATTAGCGAAGAAAAAAAAATAATCAAGAATTATAACTAGATAAATACTTATTTAGTACAAATAACCATACTATTTTGAAACCTGAACATATATTTAAACCTAAACTCCATCGATTTGCATATCTTACATCATGTCCCACCATGTCGTCACTGAGTCTGCAAATAACGGATGCTGCTTTAAGAATTAAAGGATTATTAGACACCCAATCAAAGGCTTCCTTGGTTGCCAAATCCCCCATTCCCACAAAGGAATGAGTTGCCAGCATTTTATAGCCTCCGGATACCAGTGCCACATGCAGATATTCTTCTAGTGTTGGAACATGGTCTTCTTGAAACCACTTAGCTTCTGTAAGGTATGCCCCAACTAATTCTTTATACTAAAAATGAAAAAATAAAATGATGAATCATTAGGCAATTGTAATCAATAATATTCATGAATCTAGTTATGGTAAAGTTAAAAATTGGTCAAAGATTTATCGGTCATTATAGAAATATTACTTTTGTATAGTTCAGAATTATCAAGTGCGTACATATAACAAATAGGTGAATCATTAGTTACTTTTGTCTACACGCATGCTTATATTCTTAACCAATTTTAAGCTTTACCATTGTCGAATTCATTACTAATAAAAATTAAACAATTGTCATCAATATTATGGAAGAAACTTCACTAGTTTGTATGCCACTTACTGCTTTTTGCGCATAGTGAACACGGTATGATGGTCTTCCTGTCTTTGTAATCTCTTCTTCCATTTCACTGTAAACATCTAAAAGAGCTCGATAGTAAACTCCCATGCATTCCGGTATCTGATCTAAAGTACTCATATGATCCCACCTGAACAATATTAATATCATACACTGTAAGATGATAAGTTTACAAATTTAACCGAGATGATTCTTCTGTTAGATCGAGTAGCTTGCACCACATCATGTACCTCTCAATTGTATCAGTTAAGATCACAAGTTCTTCGAGGGTACCATACACATCATATATGTCATCAGCAACTGAAGCCATAATAATTATTTTGGTAAGTATTCTTTGGGCCATGAGGTATTGGGGCTCAAAGTAAACCCCTAATATCCAAAAGTAGCACTCCACCACTCTATCTCTTGCAAAAGGAAGTTTCTTTGCAAAATCTAACTCTTTCCACCACCTGAAATTGCAATTGTTATATTTATTTATTTTATTCAAAATTAGAGATACATTTACACGTAAAATGAAGACTTTTAGAAAAAATTTACTTTTTCAAACTTATTTCTAATATTAGGTGAAAATATAATATTGGTGGCATGATAATACTTAACTAATTAAGAATTAAAGAGCTGCCATGTTAAAAATTTCATGCCATTTTAGAGTATCAAAACATATAGAAATGAACATCTTTTTTTTTGGAACTTACAGAAAAGAAAAATGTAATAGATCCAATTTTTGAAAACAGAGTTTGGCGTCGTTATTGCCTTACTATGTACCTTGTAATCTGGCCTAGCTCTCCCTGATACACTTTCTGCAATAGGTTGAAGTCTAATTTTGCGAAATTCAGTAGCATTTTATTATGTGAATCATCTTCCTGGTAAATGGAAATGTAATGCCTTGCTTCCAACCTATTTAAACCCTTGCGAATGGGATACTTAAGTGCACGAACGACTTGCGCTGCAAGAGGATTTGTTAAGTGGGATTTGAGAAGCTCAAGGTGAGAGGTGGTGAATACCAGTGCCTCTTCAAGTATATCTTCTTCATGTACCCTAAGATGTGTTGCCTCGTACAAACTTAACATTCCTCGCGGATCGCTAATCAAGCACTCCTTGAATTTCCCGTTGCTGTCCTTGAATTTGCGGAACACATCTGTTTTTCATTTTTAAGGTTACTAATGGCCAAATTGTGAGAAATTTTAAACAAAGGCTAAACCGGCCCTTACTCCACTGCTAAATTAAGGGATGCAATCAAATAAACTAGAGGTAATGGGAGCAGCTAAAAAAAAGTGTACAGGGACTAAAAGATATGCTTGGCCATTAAACAAAAGGATGCGTTTGTAGTTTGCTTGCATGTAGGTAATTAAGTGACATAAATTCCAAAAATAATATTTACAGTAACTTAAAAAACCATTAAATTGATCCAAGAACTAAAATGAATTACCAGAAGAGACATTATGTCCAAGTTGTCTAAGCAATCGAAAACAAAGCGCTACGGTGTGAAGGTCATCGTCATGCTGGTGAAAGGTATCAATATTCATGTTCTGTAATGCAGCGTCAATCTCAGCTTCAAAATGGTAAGCCACACCGAGTCGTTGGATATCATCAATTAATTTCAGTTGTTGTTGAGGCTCATCCGCAGCTGCCACTACCATCTTCTTCACTTCTTTTAGTAGTTGATGATGTTTCTCTGTGTCAGCACCAGTTTTCTACACAAGTATATGTATTTAATTAATTTCGCGTATAAAAATTGACCAAAAATACTTTGTTTAATTAATGTGGATACTCTTGATAACCTGAAAAAAAAATGAAAAAAAAATGAAAGAAAGAAATTAAAGAAGAAGATAAGATAATTCTAGTGCATAGTTAGTGGCATTAATTTAATTTTTTACTGCAAGATCAGAGCTAGCGTATGCAAGGAAATGGTCTCCCCAAACGCTAGGGTGATAATTTGCTGAGCGACGAGTAATGGTATTCGGCACAACGGTTGAACAAGCACCAAGTGAAGCCTGAACATAAGCAGCCATTTGAAAGGAAGAATTGAAGAGAACAATACAATTATAAATTTCTTCACACTTGGCCACTGGTATGGATTTAAAGACTCGTTTATGCGGTTTTTATAGTAGAACTCTTTGTGCATGGTGGGCAGTTGCCCATATTGACATTAGGATGAAGAAGTATACATAGTAACTCCGTACGTTCGAATTTATGTGGTTACATTTTTATGTCTGGAATGTCTATTTTACTTATGTGATCACTATTAGAGTATGTAATAATAATTTATTACTATATAAGTACATATAACAAGAAAAAAAAACCATGCAAGTAAACATAACACTTTTAGATAATTGACAGAGAAATCAAAGTTGTTTATTTTAAATTCATTTATGCTGTCTAACTATTTTAATATCATGCTAGTTAAATCGGTACGTAGGTATTCAATGCATTTAAAAATGTTGTTAGATGTGTATAAACTATTTATGACTAGTACTTGATTCGTTTAAAACTTCTGTTAATTAAATGCATGTGTAGACCTAGTTATGGCAAAGAACTTGATTCTATACAATTTAAACACTGCTCAAAATATGTTGTACGTTCTAAATTTACTTTACCTTTTTTAACTGAGAGTTTATCGAGTGAAGTTTATAATGCTCTAATTGAGTGCAATCTTGTGTATATCATTGGTCCCTTAGGTTGCTTGCTTCTAGAGTAGCTATATAATGTCAGTATGTCACTAAAAGTTATACTCAGAAGTAACATGTGATCAAGAAAAAGCACAGTATTGTTACGATCATGTGTGTGAGTGTGGAGTTTACATATGTGGACTATCTTGACATCTCAACAACGAGATTTCTAGTGACACGATAATGTGTGGAGTTTACATAGATGGACTATCTTGACTAGCCAACAACGAGATTTCTAGTGACACGATAATGTCAGTACTGTAAGTGTGTTTTGATTCAGGCTTTTCTAAGTCCAATCTAATGCATGTTTTCTGAACAATACTTACATATCTTTTGAAGGGGAAAAAGGAAGAAAATTAGGACTTCGGAATTTCGCAAAGAAATTATTGTATGTGCTCATAATTTTATTCAAAATAGACAAGGGGTGAACTGTTTTATAATCAAGAAAATCAGAAGGTATTTGTCAGTGCAAATGTAATTTTTCTAGACGAGGATTATATGATGGAATACAAGTCAAGTAATAGAATTGTCTTAGAGGAAATGTCTGAAGATTCTTATCCACACCAAAACCTAATAAACAAGTAATTACATCACAAGTCACAATACTTGAATCTTCTAACTCAAGAGAGCCTCGTCGTAGTGGGAGGACTTCTAGACCCACACAAAGACTTCCTCTTTTAGGTGAGTCTACTAAGATTGTCTCAGATGATCTAGATTCAGATCCCAATAGTTTTAGTGATGCACTTGCTGATAAAGTTGCTAATTTGTAGCAAGAAGCAATGAAACAATAAATGGAGTCCATATATTCCAATAAAGTCTAGGAACTTGTAGATTCGCCTAATGGAGTAAAACTTATTAGGTGCAAATAGATCTAAAAGAAAAAGAGAGGGATAAATGGGAAGGGTCAAACCTATAAAGTTAGGCTTGTTGCGAAAGGATATAATCAAAAAGAATGCATTGACTTCAATAATACTTTTTCGCCAGTGGCAAAGCTTAAATCCATCAGAATTCTCTTATCTATTGTTGCACATCTTGACTACGAGATATGTCAAATGGATGTTAAGACAACTTTTCTTAATGACTATCTTGAGGAAGACATTTACATATTTCAACCAGATGGTTTCATGGCTTAAGGCCAAGAAGGAATGGTTTGTAAGCTTCATAAATCTATTTATGGGCTTAAACAAACATCGAGATCATGGAATATCAGATTTGATCAAGTAATCCAATTATTTGGATTTGAACAAAATCTTGAAGAGTTATGTCTTTATAAAAGAAGTGAAAGTAAACTAGTCATATTCTTGGTTTTATATGTATATGACATCCTATTGATTGGAAATGACATAGAAATGCTGTCTCATGTTAAATTCTGGCTATCTAATTATTTTGACATAAAAGATTTGGGAGAAGCCGAATACATTCTTGGATCCAGGTTATTCGGGATCGTCAGAAAAGAATGTTGTGCCTTTCTTAAGCTGCATATATAGAAAAAATTCTGGTTAAGTATACTATGCAGGATTCTAAAAAAGGACTACTTCCTTTTAGACATAAAGTTCCTATTTCTTTAATTCATTGTTCTAAAACATAATCTGAGAAAGAGCGCATGAAAGTTGTTCCTTATGCATCAACTGTAAGAAACTTAATGTATGTTATGCTGTGTACTAGACCAGATATCTATTATGCAGTGAAATGGTTAGCAGATATCAATCTACTCCAAGACCTGAGCATTGGTCAGTAGTTAAGCATATACTCAAATATCTTCAAAGAATGAGAGATTATATGCTTGTCTATCACAATGATGATCTAGTTCCTATTTGATATTCTGATTAAGATTTCATGGGTGATAAAGATACCAGAAAGTCCACATATGGGAATATGTTCACTTTAGGTGGTGGAGCTATTAGTTGGAGGAGTGTTAAGCAAGGTTGTATTGTTGATTCCCCTATGGAAGCTGAGTATGTTGCAGCTTTAGAGTCTAGCCAAGGAAGCTATTTGGTTTCAAAAGTTTTTAATGGAACTTAGTATAGTACCGTCAGCTGCTAGTCCCATGGTTATATATCGTGATAATACTAGAACAATGACACAATTAAACTAGGGACCATATATAATAAATCGAAACACATTGAGTGTAACTACCATATCATTCGAGAGTATATGAACAAAGGAGATATGAAAGTATACGAGATTCCAGAAGTTAAAAATCTAGCAGATCCATTTACAAAAACATTACCTGCTAAAGTTTTTGAATCTCATTATAATGCGATTGGTATTAAATGCATGCCAAATAAGATTAAATAGTCAGTGGGAGATTGTTGAATTTTTGCTATAAAAATACTATTTATCTATATATATTTAATGTTTATTTATTTATGTTGGATATTTTTTTATTAATAATGGTACATCATTCATCATTCATTAAATGGTCATTTAGTTTGTTTATATAAATTTTCATATTGTATATATTATGATTCATGTATATAAATTAATGTTATACACAGAAGATATAAATCATATGCACTATATAAACAAAGAAATAATGGTTAATAAATTATGATGATTTAGAGATATTATTATGTAGGTTATAGTACTTTAACAGAGATTATTTATCTTAATCATGGAAGTTGGACTTCTAATTAAAGTACTAGTACATTAACGGTGTGCATTAAACGGATCATGTGATAATATTTTCACATAAATACGAATTTGTGAAATTTCTTAATTTTGAAATAATAATGGACTTAATATTGTTATATATATTAATTTGATGTTCCAATGAGTGAGATTACATTGTGGTAATTAATACCTCGAAATGTCGATTAATATATTTAATTAATACAAGGAACATTATTATTGTCAAAACATCTATAAGATTTTTCATAAAATAATTTATCATTGATCATAGAATCTTGATCGAGTCTTTTAATACTTATTTTTAAAAGGATTGATTTAATTGTTAAATCAATTTATGATCAAATAAAGATAAATTATGGACTTATAAAATTAGTTTAAATATATCGGAATTATATTGATTGATTCTGAAATATTTATGTACATGTATATAGGAAATATTTATAGTTTATTACTAAAAGGTTTATTTAATTAATTCTTAGACTGAAGTGCAATTACAATTAGTGGAATTAATTGTAATTAATATTTATTTAGAATATTATTATTAGATAATAATATCTAGATAAGTATTTGAGTCAGAACAGGAATCCCTTAGGATCCCCTTCCTAGCATAATATGGACCAGATTCATAAGAGAGGGTAAAAATTAATGTTATTATATATATCATTAACCAGAAACGTATTTTGAGACTTTTTATATTATAAGAAAATACCAAATTTCATATTCTTTCTTTGAGCATAGGAAAAACACAGCTAGGTTTTTTTCTAGAAAGGTGCTTTAATTTGGAGGTCACACTTCAGGTTTAGCATAAGGCCATATATAGGACGGAAGATCTTGAGGGTACTAGAGACCGTACTGATTTCAAAATCGTGTTAATCCAACCAAGCACTAGGTAACAAATTCGTACTCTAGATACACATATATATATATATATATATATATATATGTTTTTCGCATAAAACCATAAAGATGTTCCTGATTTTATTTTATATTTTAAAACCTCTATTCGGACTATTTTATCATGTTTAGCATAAGTCTATCATTTCATCAACTTTGTTCTATATTTAGTAAAAAATAATAATAATATACGTCGCAACTAATTATGTCGTTGTTGCCATGCTAAAAATAATATTTGTGTCACTAATGTGTATTAAATTTTTTTTAATGAAATGTGTAATAAAGAAAATCCTAATCTTGGACATTTGGACTAGTTGATTTTATTATTTGCTCGCGCCCATGTAATAAATTTTATACAATTTTAATCTTGAATCCTTTTTACCATGCATAGTTATAATTTTAATCTTTCATTTTTAAAAAAAATGTAATTGTATGGGTTGGATAAGTATTTCTTTACTGTCACCCATCGAAAGAGATATCTTTTATATCATCGACAATGAAATGGTTATCAAATGTTTTTAGAATATGAGACCTCACTTAGAGAATTTTGGTAAATCATGTTATTATTTTTAATTTTAAAAAAATAGAAAATTAGTGTAAAATATATTTTATTATTTTATAGTATTATATATTATAAGTCTTGCAAAATTATTCTTCATCCAATTTCGAAATGTTTTAGTGCCAACAGAGGGACACCATGTACTGTAGTTAATAAAATCATAAGACAACAGTAACATATAAGAACAAGTGGTCGCTGCATCTACGAATTTATCATCATAACCAACGATTGTGGTTTGTGCCAAACAGTGTCCCTGTTTACATTCTTCCACTTGGTCCATTAGTACACTTTTTATTAAAATAGTAACACTTTATTACCACAATTTTTATTAAAATAGTATTCCCTCCGTCCCAAATTAATTACATTTATAGGACTTTTTAAAGTCAAATTGACTATTTTTAAAACTAATTTTTTTACTATTTTTGCTAACATATAGGTAAAGATATTATAACTAAAAGAAAGTATATACAATTTATTACTAATTTCAATTTTTATAATTTTAGAAATATATTTATATATGTTTAATTATTAATTTTAAAAATAGTCAACTTAACTTTAAAAAGTCCTAGAAAAATAATTAATTTGGGATAACACTTTATTTATTCTGACAGATATATAGGAACGCTGACATATATAGGAGACTCCACAAGGACCACAAGCATACCAACTTTCAGCCTTATATTGGAATAGGATCTACGAGCACCGATGTTATAAAATCCTTGGTCCTAGTTTTTGAGTTTGTGTACCAATCTTCACCGTCGTAGAGAAGATTTATGACTCGTGCCAAATTGAAAATTTTTGTGAGGAGAGGCATTGCAACTGCAGTTGGACGAAGGCACTCTTGATTCATATTTTTCCATGCATTTGTTATTTGTTTCTGAAATTTTGCATAAACTTCTTGCTTTGTAACACCATGTTGTTTCATATAACACTCAACGGCTGAAACTACGTGTTCTCGCTTCTGCTCAAACTACATTTTACACAATAAAATAAAATAACAAAAAATTAAAACTAAATCATCAATAAATAATAAAGCTACAAGTGCAAATGACCATAATATTATATGATCTATAATCATATAATTAAACCTAAATTTTCACACTCTATATGATACCTCATGTCCCACCATGTCGTCGCTGAGTCTGCAAATTACGGATGCAGCTTTAACAATTAAAGGATTACTAGACACCCAATCAAATGCCTCCTTGGTTACCAAGTCCCCCATTCCCACAAAGGAATTGGTTGCAAGCATCTTATAGGCTCCCGAAACCATTGCAACATGCATATACTCTTCTATTTTTGGAACATAGCTTTCGTGAAGCCACTTAGCTTCAGCAAGGTATGCTCTAGCTACTTCTTTATACTGAAAATAAATAAAATAATTAATGAAGTAATAAATGTAAAAAAATTGTCATCAAGTTTATCGAATAAATTTTACTAGTTCGTGTTCCACTCACTGAATCTTTTGCATATTGCAGCCGGTATGGTCTTCCTGCTTTTGTCATCTCCTCCTCTATTTCGCTATAAACATCAAAGAGAGCTTGATAACAAACTCTCATGTATTCTGGAAGATGATCTAAGGTGCTAATATCCCACCTGAACATTTATTGATTTCATATAATATAAGTAAACATTCTTTCAAATTTAATTTGGATGATTCTTCTATGAAAAATGATAGGATAGGTAACTAGAGACAAGTTATCTAATTAATCTAGACAAATTTAAGCGTTAATTGATTGTACCGTACAATTCATTATGCATTTACGATCGAATTGTACAGTACAATTAACCAATATTTTGACTAGATAAAAAGTAAACAACTTGTGTCTAGGTACCTAATATTATTCGTCTTCTATTAGAGTAAATTGCATCACATATACCTCTCAATTGCATCGGTAAATAGCAGAAGTTCTTCGAGGGTACCATAAACATCATATATGTCATCAACAATTGACGTTAAAGAAATTACTTTGGTAAGTATTCTTCGTGCCGTGAAGTATTGGGGTTCGAAGTACACCCCTAATATCCAAAAGTAGCACTCCACCACTCTATCCCTTGTGAAAGGAAGTTTCTTTGCAAAATTTAATTCTTTTCACCACCTGAAATTTTCCCTTTCCCGTTCTAAAATTAGAGATGCATTTTTAAAACGACAACTTTGAAGTAAAATTTTACTGTCTTCGTTGGGGTTCTAAGGCATTAATGCTGTCTTCGTTAATGCCTTGCTATATACCTTGAAATATGGCCTAGCTCTCCTTGATGCATTTTCTGCAATAGGTTGAATTCTAATTTTGCGAAATTCAGTAGCACTTTATTATGTGAATCATCTTCCTGGTAAATGGAAATGTAATGCCTTGCTTCCAACCTATTTAAAAACTTGTGGATGGGATACTTAAGTGCATGAACGACTTGCGCTGCAAGAGAATTTTTTAAGTGCGATTTAAGACGCTCAAGGTGAGAGGTGGTGAATTCCAGTGCATCTTCTAGTATATCTTCTCCATGCACCCTAAGATGTGTTGCCTCGTACAAGCTTAACATTCCTCGCGGATCGCTAATCAAGCACTCCTTGAATTTTCCGTTGTTGTCCTTGAATTTGCGGAACACATCTGTTTTAAAAAGTTTTTTTAAATTGCACATGGCCAAACTGTGAGCAATTATTATATAAAAAGGAAGGGCTTAATTTTTACTTAATTTGCATGCATGTACGTGACATAAGTTCTGATATGTTTTTACAGCACTAAAATGACTTACCAGAAGAGACATTATATCCATGCTGTCTAAGCAATCTAAAACAAAGAGATACGGTGTGAAGATCGTCGTCATTCTCTTGAAAGATAACATTCGTGCGTTGTAATGCCGCATCTATCTCAGTTTCAAAATGGTAAGCCACACCGAGTCGTTGGATATCATCAATTAAGTTCAGCAGTTGATTAGGCGTAGCTTCCGCTAGCATCTTCTTCACTTCTTCTTTTAGTTGTTGAATATGTTCCTTTGTGTTGGCATCAGTTTTCTACACAAGTATATTGCACCTATACAAATTAAGCACCTTTAACAAATTAAAAAAAAGTTAGAGGACTAATTAATCCATGTAGCTTACTTAATTTGTTTGGCGTAATATGTGAATATTCTTGATGAAATCTTCTCATGTGTGAATTATACAAACACAAGAACAATTTATATATATTCTAGCAACACCGAGCTAGTGCATGAACTAGCTAGGGTTTAGATTGCCAACTACATGAATACCTCATTATGATAGTATTCAGCATCCTACTCAAAATCAATCGGTGGTGAGTGGTTAGCTCCGAGAGTATATATAGTGGATGGCAAGTTTTAATATAGTAAAACAAACTTTCATGACAAGTGAAAAAGACTTCCTTTAAAAGGATAAGAAAAGGATATAAGTGCTAATTTAATTCAGTTTACCGCGAGATCAGAGCTATTGTATGTGAGGAATTTGTAATACCCGACACAAAAGAATTATTGATTAATAATACACCCACACCTTTTGACTAAAACAATTGCAATCAGTATACATGCATGTGAATGGTTTTATATTATTATGTTCCACTATCTGAAATTTTGATGGCAAGTGGCTGTCACTTTTGGTTCCCATGTGTTAGCCTTTTTCTTTTTTTTTTTTTTTGGACCTTAGTTGCCTCACCACTCTGTCCGAACAATTGCATTTTTTTTTACTTCCTCATTTATTAGTACATCTGAGAAGCCTAGCCTTTCACTTCTCCCTCTTTTCTCTCTCATATCACTGATACATACCGAAGAAAGAAAGAGGAAGTGAACTCAGTAAGGTATGTAAATTTATTTTCTTTAATGTAATCAATTGTAAAGATTATGTATGTATATATATTTAAAGCTTTTATCCTCATACATATAAACAAATGATGAAATGTTATTAATGGTTTTAGTATTATTATTGTACTGCATAATTTGGTAGAGGAGGGGAGTATATATATATAGATGATTATTTCTTACTATTAAATATGACAGTAGTAAATTGTAGTATGAGAAAGCTTGTATGAAATGCAGGAGTTGTTATGCTAATAAATTGTAATTACTATATGGAATAAATTAATCTTAATATTATTAGTAACTATATTTTGTAATCTATATCATGAATGCATACTACATGAATTTAGAGAGCATGGAATGAGTTTAATTGAATTGATTGATAGTTTATTTATTAAGGTTTACCAATGCTTTTGTCCGGATTCTAAATTTCTAGAAATCACTAAATTGTAGAAAAACTATATATATATATATATATATATATATATATATATATATATATCCGTGTGTGTGTGTGTGTTAGTTTGTATGTGGTACTATATATATATATATATATATATATGTATAATATGTTAGTAATCTGACTTCTATATGTATGTATATATATATATGTATATTTGTGTATATATTATATATGTTAATAATCAGGAACTTAATAACATGAAAAACTTTAGTATACTGATATGTTGATTATTATTAATCTTACATTTATTTTTTTTTATTTGTGTAATTAGCTCGGACAGAAAGAATTTAACGAATAATATTTGGAATTATAATCTGGGTATTACATTGCTTACTCCAGGTACGGATTTTCGTACTCCTTCAGCAATACTCTTGTGAACTTTAATTAATTCGTTTTGTTCCTCGTTTCAAATTCTGTTATTATTTCACATAATTGTTTCTTGTGAAATTAATATAATAATTTTATTTTAGCGTTGATACATAGAACTCGTAATTGTACTCTTTGAGTTGGATTATCATTCTAGTATTATTTTGATATTTATAGAAATGTATATGTCAATATATTTTGGAGGCTTGTATCGATGATTTATTTGTTTTGACATATACATATTAGAACCCCTTGTTTGTTGATATTATGTCGCATGTGTTGTGACATCATATTTTGTTAGAATATACCGTAGGGTATACTTGAGCTATAACCACCTGTGGGGGTACCACAGGCATGTCGTCTTGGCACGAGAGACATGACACTTCCGTGGCAGTGTGATTAGTCCACGACGTCTCTGTTTTGTGCTCCGATGGGAGTTGGCCATTTGGTGATTTGTTGTGAGAGGCGTATGGGTCGACCCTAGTTTTCTGTTCTGTTCTGCGGATTGGTGATGTTGTGCCGAACACGCCTTCCGATTTTGCATGCATTTGGATTCGCGGTCCAATGTGTGATTGCCTATGTGGCATTATTTGACTTGTCTATGTGGCAAGCTATATTTCTGAGCTCGGTATGAAATAACACCCAGCCAATTGATTCAGCCTATTACTTCGTCTTTGTTGTGTTAGTTTTGTTCGTTTCAGTTAAGTAATTGATTTAGTTAATTCAGTTCATTATTTTTGTACTATATATCTGTACTGGGCAATTGGCTCATGCTGTGTTTTTCCTTCCGGCAGGTAATCAGGGGGATCAAGGGCAAGTGTGACGAGAATTTCCTTTTATCCAAGTGGTTTAGATATTTTATTTAGGCTTTGGTATTTTGATTTGTGTTATGGAGATATTCAGTTATTGGAGTTGTAATAAATATTTTTAAATTGTGGTTTGATCCAGTTGACTTTTGGAGATTATTATTATTGGAGTTTTATTTTGAGGCATTGAGCTATTGATTTATTTTGTTAGTTCTGTTGTGCTTTGCACGTGACCTCCATTTCCTATTTTTCGGGAAGGGGGTGTTACAGAGTTGGTATCAGAGCTTAGGTTCTTTCTTGTAGAAGACCTATTTAGGTTTGACCTGTGAGCTATGGGTAGACTTCTGGGTTAGGTTTTGTTTCGTTTGATTTTTGTTCAACTTTCATATCAGCTATATTTTTTTTATCTGTCTCTAAATTGTTTTACTTCTATTCGTTGATCTCTTTCTTAGATGGCTCGTAGATCCGCTAGAATTACTGGGAGGCGAGGTAACAATGGAGGAAGTAGTGAGGGCCAACCCAGTGCGCAAGCTAATGAACAACCGAATAATCAGATCAATGCTCAATTGGCTGCCTTAGTGAGTCAGGCAGTTAATCAGGCCTTACCGCAATTGGTGGCACAGGTTTTTCAGGCAATGCAGCAACCGCCAGAAAATCCTGAGCAGGGGAACCCGGGAGTTAATGGTTCACATGTAAACGAAGATGAAGGGAATGCAGTTGGTCTTGATCAGCCTGTGGTTCCAATGTATGTATGGTTAGAAAGGTTTCAGAAGCAGAAGCCACGTTCATTTAGTTCAGCTCCGACTCCAATTGATGCAGAGAACTGGATGGCTCATCTGGAAAAGATTTTTGATGTGTTGGGGTGCTCAGATAATCATAAAGTGTTGCTTGCAGCTTATAAGCTAGAAGGGGATGCTCAGAGGTGGTGGAAGACGATGAAAACAACAAAGGGTGATGGTTATGCTGAGACACTTAGTTGGGCAGAGTTTTGTGAGGTCTTTTATCAACAGTATTTCCCAGCTGCTGATAAGGAGGCCTATGGTAGAGAGTATTTGTCTATTCGGCAGAAAGATGATGAATCCATCATGGACTTTATGACGAGGTTCATCAGGTTGGCAGGCTTTGCAGGAACCTCTGCAGGGACTGCAGCGGAACAGGCAGAGAAGTTTAAGTGGAGAATTCATTATAAGTATCGTCAACATCTCATTAACAGCAAATTTGCAGATGTGTCGGCAGTGGCTAATGCAGCCAAAAATATTGAGATGGAGCGACAAGACTTTCGATCTTCTAAACCAGAAGGGAGTCGGAAGAGGGACAGAGATGATCAGCAGGGTCAAGCTTCGGGTCAACATGGGAGAAATCAGGGTGGTCAGTGGAACAGGAACCGTGGTGGTCAGCAGGGACAATGGCGAGGTCAAAATCAGAACAAGGGTTATCAGCAATTGCCTCAGCAGGGGCAGAATCGTCAACTTCAGCTACCTCAGCAAGGTCAGAATCGTCAGCAGTGGCAGAATCGTCAGCAGGGGCAGAATCAGGGTCGTTACCCAGGACCAGCTAATGGGGGTAACCCTAATCTTATTCCGATAGTTCCTTGTGCTACTTGTGGGGGTAATCATCCGGGGAGGCAGTGCCATAGAGTTTCTGGTGCATGCTTCTTGTGTGGACAGATGGGTCATATTGCTAGAGATTGTACTGGGCCACGTGGTAATGGTGGAGGCAGTAATAATGGTGACAATGGAGGTCAACGTCAGGGTGGTCGAGTGTTTGCCATTACATATAACCAGGCAGCAGGTGCGCCAGGTATTATTTCTGGCATTCTTTTAGTTGGCAACCGTGAGGCTTCTGTTTTATTTGATACTGGTTCTACTCATTCAATTGTGGCTCAGTCCTTTGTTCGGCACCTTGGTGTGCCACCTCAGTCTTTAAATTTTGTTATGTCTATTGCTACTCCGATGGGGACTTCTGTAGTTATTTCTGAATTGTATCGAGAGTGTCCGATCAGTTTTGGAGATAAAATTTGTAGAGCTAATCTTTTTCCGATGGGTATGCACGATTTTGATGTAATTCTTGGAATGGACTGGTTGGATAAGTATCATGCCACTATCGATTGTCAAACGAAGAAAGTTATATTTGGAGATGTGAAGTCTCCGGAGTTCGTGTTTCAAGGTTCACAACCAAGTAGAGTGGTGAAGTTGATTTCAGCTTTGAAGGCTGGGAAATTGATGGCAAAGGGTTGTGAGGGGTATTTGGCGTTTGTGAATGATACCTCTATGGGTGAGTCTCGTATTGAGGATGTTCCGGTTGTTCGTGATTTTTCTGTTGTATTTCCTGAGGAATTGTCAGGGTTGCCACCACAACGGGAAGTTGAGTTTACCATCGAGCTTGTTCCTGGTGCGGAGCCTATCTCTAAGGCGCCGTATAGGATGGCACCGTTGGAATTACAAGAGTTGAAGGAGCAGTTGCAGGAGCTACTTGATCGTGGTGTAATTCGGCCTAGTGTTTCACCGTGGGGTGCTCCGGTTTTGTTTGTGAAGAAGAAAGATGGATCTATGAGGTTGTGCATAGACTACAGGGAGTTGAACAAGATTACAATCAGGAATCGGTATCCATTGCCGAGAATTGATGACTTGTTTGACCAACTCCAGGGGGCGAAGTATTTTTCGAAGATAGACTTGAGATCAGGTTATCATCAGTTGAGGGTAAGGGATGAAGATATCTCTAAGACAGCTTTCCGCACTCGTTATGGGCATTACGAGTTTCTGGTGATGTCATTTGGGTTGACTAACGCTCCGGCGGTATTTATGGATTTGATGAATCGGGTGTTCAAAGAGTACTTGGACCAATATGTTATTGTCTTTATTGATGACATTTTGGTTTACTCAAAGTCTAGAGAGGAGCATGAAGGACATCTTCGTACAGTTTTGGGAATTTTACGGAAAGAGAAATTGTATGCTAAATTCTCTAAATGCGAGTTTTGGTTGGAGCAGGTTGCATTTTTGGGCCATGTTGTGTCTGCTGAAGGCATTAAGGTAGATCCTGCGAAGGTTGAGGCTATCACTAATTGGCCGAGACCTACTACGGTGACAGAAGTTAGGAGTTTCTTGGGTTTGGCAGGGTACTATAGGCGATTTGTGGAAGGGTTCTCTTTACTTGCCTTACCATTGACTCACTTGTTAAGAAAGGGCACAAGGTTTGTGTGGAATGAGGAACGTGAGAAGAGTTTTGAGGAGTTGAAGAAGCGACTTGTGACAGCTCCAATACTCACATTGCCGTCGGGGACAGGAGGTTATCAGATTTATAGTGATGCTTCTAAGAAAGGTTTGGGGTGTGTTTTGATGCAACATGGTAAGGTGATTGCTTATGCTTCTAGGCAACTTAAACCTTATGAGGTGAACTACCCCACTCATGATTTGGAGTTGGCAGCAGTAATCTTTGCCTTAAAAATTTGGAGGCACTATTTGTATGGAGAGACTTGTGATATCTTCACCGACCATAAAAGTCTTAAATACATTTTCACTCAAAAGGAGCTTAACATGAGGCAGAGACGTTGGTTGGAGCTTCTAAAAGATTATGATGCGAGAATACAGTATCACCCGGGGAAGGCAAATGTGGTTGCAGATGCTCTTAGCCGAAAGAATTCAGGAAGTGTAGCAACCCTTATTACACAACCTCAACTTATTTCGGATATGGAGCGGCAAGAGTTGGAGTTTTATGTGCAAGGATCAGATGGGATTTTGGCAGGTATGAGAGTAGAGCCATCTCTTATCTCACGGGTTAAAGAAGCTCAAAAGGAAGATGGGGAATTGTGGGGTATGACGCAAAACATAGAGGAGGGCAAGCAACCCGAGTTTCGTATTGATGACCATGGTGTGATTTGGTTGGGTAAGCGGTTGTGTGTACCGTCGGATTCAACCATTCGAGAAGCTGTGTTGGCTGAAGCTCATAGTTCGCCATTTTCTATTCATCCAGGTTCCACAAAGATGTACAAGGATTTGAAGGAGAATTTTTGGTGGAATGGGATGAAGCGAGACGTGGCTGAATATGTGGGTAAGTGCCTTACTTGTCAACAAGTGAAGATAGAACATCAACGAGCTAGTGGTTTGCTGCAACAGTTAGACATACCAGTTTGGAAGTGGGAGGATATCACGATGGACTTCGTGACTGGTTTGCCGAAGACTTTCAGGAAGAATGATGTCATTTGGGTTGTGGTGGACCGGTTGACCAAATCAGCACACTTCTTGGCTATCCATGATGGTTACTCAGTGGATAGGTTGGCACAGATCTTTCAGCAGGAGATTATTAGACTTCATGGTACTCCGATATCTATTGTTTCAGATCGGGACCCGCGGTTCACTTCACGGTTCTGGAAAGGGTTTCAACGAGCTTGGGGCACTCGGCTCAACTTTAGTACTTCTTTCCATCCACAAACCGATGGACAATCTGAGCGGACTATTCAAACGTTGGAGGACATGTTGAGGTCTTGTGCACTTGAATGGTCAGGAAATTGGGATGATTACTTGAGTCTAGTTGAGTTTGCTTATAACAACAGCTGGCACGCAAGTATTGGGATGGCTCCGTTTGAGGCGTTGTATGGTAGGAAGTGTCGGGCGCCAACTTGTTGGGACGAGGTTGGTGAGAAGGCCATAGAAGGGCCTGAGTTAGTTCAAATCACAACGGAGAAGGTAGCAGTGGCTAAGGAGAAATTGCAGTCGGCTCGATCACGACAAAAGAGTTATGCTGACAAGCATAGGAGGACCTTAGAGTTTGAACCTGGTGAGCATGTGTTTTTAAAAGTTTCTCCTTGGAAAGGTATTCGACGATTTGGGTTGAAAGGAAAACTTAGTCCGCGTTATATTGGCCCCTTTGAGGTTTTGGAGAAGGTTGGTGAGGTTGCATATCGGTTAGCTTTGCCTCCACAGTTAGCTCATGTGCATAATGTGTTCCATGTGTCGGTGTTGAGGAGTTACCATTATCATCCGTTGCATGTGGTGCAATATCCGTTCGATAAGATTCAGGAGGATCTTACGTGTGAGGAGCAAGCCGAGGCGATTTTGGATCGTCAAGAAAGGATTATGAGGAGGAAAACTATTCCGTTTGTTAAGGTTTTGTGGAGGAACCATTCTGAGCGGGAAGCTACTTGGGAAATGGAGGAAACTATTCGAGCGAAGTATCCGCATCTTTTTCATAACTAGGTTCATTCCTTTCTTTTGATTCCGGGGACGGAATCCTTTTTAAGGGGGAGGTAATGTAATACCCGACACAAAAGAATTATTGATTAATAATACACCCACACCTTTTGACTAAAACAATTGCAATCAGTATACATGCATGTGAATGGTTTTATATTATTATGTTCCACTATCTGAAATTTTGATGGCAAGTGGCTGTCACTTTTGGTTCCCATGTGTTAGCCTTTTTCTTTCTTTTTTTTTTTTGGACCTTAGTTGCCTCACCACTCTGTCCGAACAATTGCATTTTTTTTTACTTCCTCATTTATTAGTACATCTGAGAAGCCTAGCCTTTCACTTCTCCCTCTTTTCTCTCTCATATCACTGATACATACCGAAGAAAGAAAGAGGAAGTGAACTCAGTAAGGTATGTAAATTTATTTTCTTTAATGTAATCAATTGTAAAGATTATGTATGTATATATATTTAAAGCTTTTATCCTCATACATATAAACAAATGATGAAATGTTATTAATGGTTTTAGTATTATTATTGTACTGCATAATTTGGTAGAGGAGGGAGTATATATATAGATGATTATTTCTTACTATTAAATATGACAGTAGTAAATTGTAGTATGAGAAAGCTTGTATGAAATGCAGGAGTTGTTATGCTAATAAATTGTAATTACTATATGGAATAAATTAATCTTAATATTATTAGTAACTATATTTTGTAATCTATATCATGTATGCATACTACATGAATTTAGAGAGCATGGAATGAGTTTAATTGAATTGATTGATAGTTTATTTATTAAGGTTTACCAATGCTTTTGTCCGGATTCTAAATTTCTAGAAATCACTAAATTGTAGAAACTATATATATATATATATATATATATATATATATATATTATATATATATATCCGTGTGTGTGTGTGTGTTAGTTTGTATGTGGTACTATATATATATATATATATATATATAATATTATAGTAATCTAAATAATATATTTATGTATATATATATATATATATATATATATGTGTATATATTAAATATGTTAATAATCAGGAACTTAATAACATGAAAAACTTTAGTATACTGATATGTTGATTATTATTAATCTTACATTTATTTTTTTTTATTTGTGTAATTAGCTCGGACAGAAAGAATTTAACGAATAATATTTGGAATTATAATCTGGGTATTACATTGCTTACTCCAGGTACGGATTTTCGTACTCCTTCAGCAATACTCTTGTGAACTTTAATTAATTCGTTTTGTTCCTCGTTTCAAATTCTGTTATTATTTCACATAATTGTTTCTTGTGAAATTAATATAATAATTTTATTTTAGCGTTGATACATAGAACTCGTAATTGTACTCTTTGAGTTGGATTATCATTCTAGTATTATTTTGATATTTATAGAAATGTATATGTCAATATATTTTGGAGGCTTGTATCGATGATTTATTTGTTTTGACATATACATATTAGAACCCCTTGTTTGTTGATATTATGTCGCATGTGTTGTGACATCATATTTTGTTAGAATATACCGTAGGGTATACTTGAGCTATAACCACCTGTGGGGGTACCACAGGCATGTCGTCTTGGCACGAGAGACATGACACTTCCGTGGCAGTGTGATTAGTCCACGACGTCTCTGTTTTGTGCTCCGATGGGAGTTGGCCATTTGGTGATTTGTTGTGAGAGGCGTATGGGTCGACCCTAGTTTTCTGTTCTGTTCTGCGGATTGGTGATGTTGTGCCGAACACGCCTTCCGATTTTGCATGCATTTGGATTCGCGGTCCAATGTGTGATTGCCTATGTGGCATTATTTGACTTGTCTATGTGGCAAGCTATATTTCTGAGCTCGGTATGAAATAACACCCAGCCAATTGATTCAGCCTATTACTTCGTTGTGTTAGTTTTGTTCGTTTCAGTTAAGTAATTGATTTAGTTAATTCAGTTCATTATTTTTGTACTATATATCTGTACTGGGCAATTGGCTCATGCTGTGTTTTTCCTTCCGGCAGGTAATCAGGGGGATCAAGGGCAAGTGTGACGAGAATTTCCTTTTATCCAAGTGGTTTAGATATTTTATTTAGGCTTTGGTATTTTGATTTGTGTTATGGAGATATTCAGTTATTGGAGTTGTAATAAATATTTTTAAATTGTGGTTTGATCCAGTTGACTTTTGGAGATTATTATTATTGGAGTTTTATTTTGAGGCATTGAGCTATTGATTTATTTTGTTAGTTCTGTTGTGCTTTGCACGTGACCTCCATTTCCTATTTTTCGGGAAGGGGGTGTTACAGAATTGGTCTCCCCAAATGCTCGGATGATAATTCACAGAGCGACGAGTAATCTCAGGCACAAAGGTTGAACAAGGACCAGATGAAGCCTGAAGATAAGCAGCCATTTTTCAGTTGGTAGTGAGACCAGCAGGGGAGATATGTGGATCGAAGAGAATTAAGAATACTATTAGTTGTTCTTTCACTCCAATTATTATGGATTTAATGGGTAATGTTGTTGTGATATTTATAGTAGAAATTTAAGCAACTTTAATTTTTCATTCATTGTACTATAGGAGGGGACGCTTAATTTACTCTTTTCTCATGGTGGGCAGTTGCCGACCTTGACATTAAGGAACAGAAACATTCCATAAAATTTAATTATCAAATTTCCTTATGCCTATTAATTAAGATATGCCACACTGATACTAGCCTAGAGGTGAAAAATGATACAAGTCGACTCGAACAATATCTTGTTTGGATTGATCTATTCAAAATTTAAAAAAATGCTCAAATTTGAATATAATTTTACAATCTTTGCTCATATTTAAATTCGACTCATTTTATTATTATACTCGAGTTCAACTCGACTTGACTTGTATTTTAGTCGAGCAACTCGCAAGCATTTGATTTATTTTTTAATTCATATGACCAAATGTAATAAAAAAAAGTTTGATCTTGTTAATCTTTAAAATAAAAAAAAATAAAAAATCTGAGCTATTTATTTTTCACCCTATCATTAATTTTTACGTAAATAAAATTAATTTTTTCTTATTAATTGTTCAAAAGAAGAAGAAAACTAAATGTTTTGCCCCAAGTTAGATACATGACGTAGTCTGTGCCAATTTATAGACCGGATAAAGGAGAGAAAAGAAAGATGGAAAAAAACCAAAAATAAATAAATAAATAAAAATAAGTATCCATACACAGAGATAGAGAGAGAGAGAAAGGCAGCAATCATTTGACCCTCCATTAATATGAGTATTAAATAATTAAGCAGAACAGTACTAGTCAATATAGTGGATGCCGGGTATAATTAGTTGTCACTGTTAATCTATTAAATTTCTTCCATCGGCGACAACCAGTACCAAATTTGGGGAGGATTTGCAAATGGCATTTTGAGATGTACGTATAAAACGAAAAACAAACAAAAAAGCCGAAAACAATTCTCAATCTCATCTATACAATTATCAATTTTCTAAAGAGTAGAAATATTTCCCCACGTCTCATGTTTATAAT
The DNA here is from genome assembly GCA_034770075.1 of Aralia elata. NCBI lineage: Eukaryota > Viridiplantae > Streptophyta > Magnoliopsida > Apiales > Araliaceae > Aralia > Aralia elata. The sequence continues at coordinate 1,304,375 of CM068386.1, forward strand.
GCTCTTGTTTAGAGAGATTGAGAGTCCTATTTTCTTAGTTTCTTTATAAAAAAAGTAAAGTTTAGATATTGCACACTTACACACAACAAATAAAAACAATGACTTTTATTAAAATTAAAAGAAAAATTTGGAATCTTCAAGAACCGTTCATTCAGGATATATGTGCTTTAATTGCACTGTTTTGAAACCCGGTCCCGATCAACCGGTTCAACCGGTTGAATCGAGAACCAATTCTATGCCCGGTCCAATTTGACCCGATTGAATCAGTTTGGTCAAAATACAAATCGAATACTTGTTTATTATTTTTTAATATTTTTTGTACCAATTTTTTTTAATATTAAAATTAATCACTTTTAGTAATATTGTAACTCAATTTTATTATGTTTTAGTTCATAAAAAACGAGATTTTTTAAAATTTTATTAATTACTAATAATATATATTTTTATATATTTACGACATCACTGGTTTAATAACGGTTCAACAACTGGTTCGACCAGAGACTCATCCACCCGATAACTTTTTCGGTTCGATGACCAGTCCGAGTCTGAAAACATTGCTTAATTGGACCGACAAGCAATATTTTGACATTATGCGATACATATTTGATGTGGGTAAAAATAACCCACCATTAGTAAACTGCCATGTGTAATTTTTGTAACCCTATTAATGAGTGGCATTATAATAATTTGGCTTCATTGAGTATTCTGCAAGAATATTCAATCCTATAAGGATTAAAGTCTTTAACATTTAATCAGTCAATGATTGACAATCTAGTGATTCTCTACATCCAAAGAGGAGTCTTATTCCTAACTCCTGAAGGAGAGGACTCTCATGCTATAAATAATGGATGTTCTAGCAGATTCAAGGTACACAATTTTGACCCCCAGAATAATTCTTTAGCCTCATATTAGTGTTCTAACTTAAGTATCGGGGAGTGCTCCCGAAAACTCCCAACTTCGGTACGTGGACCTTTTGCAGGTGATCCGGCGAGATCAAGGTATTTACGTGGACGTCAAAGTCAAAATTCGCGGGTTAACCAAAACCCTAATTTGAATGTTGTTGATTGACACATCAAATTGGCGTCGTCTGTGGGAAGACAACAAAAAATCATCTCTTTTTCACAATCTAGAGAATCAACATGGTGAATACTTGCGCTAGCGCAAGGGGTCACAACCCTCCACATCCTCCACCTCCTAACAATCAAGAATAAGGAGCATAATCTGTTCATATTCCATAACCCTCTCATCATCATCTTCCATCTCCATACATCCAGGAAGAACCTGTCCACACTCATAGTGGACCGTATACTGTGTACTCCCAATGACCAATTCAAGTAGATCTTCGATCCCAGATTAATTAGAATCGTGGTAATCCAGATCTGCGTAATTGAATCCAAAATAATTGTTAGCATGCCAGGAGGAACTACCCCAATAGGCGTGAATGCCCAAGGGCAGACGGTGACTTGGCCAACCAACTAAGAGAAAGTATAAACAATCTTTAGGAATAACTACAGGATCTAAAGAGGGAACCTAGGCAGCCACAAAGGTCAGAGCATCGTCAAAGTAATTGGATTGCTAGCTCTAGACTTAATGTCCAGGAAGAAGTGAGGATCGAAAGAGAGGTGCAGAGGCTTTTTCAAGAACGACAAAGAGCCCTACCATCTCAAGGAATTCAAGAGACAAATCCTAGACAAGTGATATATAAGGCAAGACCTCCTTCATTCACACAAGATGTTATAGATGAACCACTCCCTGATGGTTTCAAGATGCCCTAGATGGAAAAATATAATGCAACATGTGATCCTACAAATCATATAATTACTTTTAATGCACTTTTGTTATTACAAAATGTCTTAGATGTTATAAAGTGTAAAAATTTTCAACAAACCCTGAAGGGTCCAACCCAAGCTTGGTACAGACAACTTGTTCCAGCCTCAATTAGTTATTTTGATCAATTGAGTGAGTTGTTTGTAAATTAGTTCATTGAAAGAAAGACTCATGCCAAGAGTTCAACATCACTTATGTTTGTGGTCCAACGGAATGGAGAATCCCTGAGTGACTACTTAAACCGATTCGCCAAGGAGTATTTTAATTTTTTAATGAAGTCAAATAATATCTAAATACAGTTAAACCGTATAAAACCATTTGGATCCTATGGGGTTGCCGGTTGGGTCTAGTTTTCAGATCAATTTTAGTCGGAAATTGAATTTGTTTTTTTATTTTTTTTGGGGGGTGGGGTGGGAGGGGATATTGTGTGAAATTAGGTAATTGGTGTAACGGATATGTAAGCCAAATTAGTTTATGGGCCGAATTGTGAGGAGTGTGGAACTAGGTATAACAAAAGTGTATTTTGCCCCAAAAAATACTACATCATTCTATAAAAAAAATCTCATTTACAAAAATATACAAATGTTAAGAATATATTTATGTCTCATGTTTACCTTAATTTAATTTATTGAGTATTTAATTAATAGTTGCATATAATAAAACTGTAATGATAAAATTTGTAATATTATGTCAGTTTATATAAATTACTCCAAAAACTCTTGTTCTAAAACGACAGCATTTGATAAACAGCAGTTTTTGTAGAGCGGAGGAATGTTTTATAATAGATCAATTTTTTTGAACTAACAAATATATATATATATACATATATAAATATATATATATATATGTGTGTGTGTGTGTGTGTGAAGGGAGTCAAATAGATTAATATATATATATATATATATATATATATATATATATATATATATGTGTGTGTGTGTGTGTGTGAGAAGAGAGTGAAAGAGATGAAGAAATTTTTGCAACAGAAAAGAAATAAGAGAGATGAAGATCTACGGAGCTGACTGTTCATTTATCGACTATTTAAATACTTACTTTATTTCAAAATTGTAGACACAATTTGAGTTTTGAAGTTAAACGACGACATATTAAATTTTAAATTGATGTAAATTTATTTACTTTTAGTTGATTAAAATATTAATTATAATTGTATAGTAATATAACAAAAACTATTAATCACAAAATTTAATTCATTCTAAACTTTTATGAGTCACACTAATTTTAAAATTTAATATGTCGTCGTTTGACCTCAAAAATACTTCAAAAATCAAAATTGTATTATAATTTTAAAACGAATAGAGTATATAGATTGAGTACAGTAGTTCTGTCATTGCTTGAAAAAAGTAGGAGTTTCCATAAATGGACTATTCATACCATAACCTACACGATAATGTCACTGTTAGCGTGCGTGCATGACTGGGAGTGTATATAGATTGAGTACCGTAGTTCTGTCATTGCTTGAAAAAAGTAGGAGTTTCCATAAATGGACTATTCATACCATAACCTACACGATAATGTCACTATTAGCGTGCGTGCATGACTGAGAGTGTACAGTACTCCCTCCGTTCCAAGTTATAAAAGAATTCATTTCAATTTTATTGTAAGTAATATTTTTTAGATAATTTATAATATTTATCATTGTAATAACGGACTAAGATTAAAATTTTTTTATCAAATTTTAAATTTAAAAATACCTCAAGTTCAATTCAAAAGATCAATATTTTGAACAGATGAAGTGCTATTGAATATAACTTCATCTTAAAAACGTGCATCCGAAATTTGATGACAAAACTATTAGAATTTAGAGGGTTGTCTCCAACTATATATGGAAACTTTTTTATTTATTCAAAAATATGACTTGCAGACAATTAAAATGGATTTCTCATGGCATGTGTATTGCAAAGCATGCAGTTAAAGCTTTTAACTGAGATGTACGTGTTTCCATTTGCATGTATATGAGCATGTGGGCCCTGTTATTTTGGTGAAATTTGAAAATATACTCGAACCGTATTGGACGTAATACTTCTCAGCCCATAACCTTTCTATTAGTCAAGCGCTAACGAGCAAGTGAAGTATACGTAACGACAAATACTATCAGAAAATACTTGAGCCTTCATGCTGTCAAAACTCACTTTGCGACCAGCTGATTACCCCAACGCAAAACTCACTTGAGCCTTCATTCTTCTAGAGGAATTTGTCTCGTGTAGACTTTGCTTGTACCTTCTTCAAATCTTTGTCGTTGAGCTTGAAAAGTGAGAAATCTCCCTCTCTCTCTCTCTCTCTCTCTCTTAATTCTTCTAAGAGAAATCTTGTATTTTTATTTTATTTTATTTTCAAAAAAAGAGTCTTATTTGTTTTGATAATATTTCCTTCTTTTCTTTTTTATAATTAAAATTTTATGAGAAAACAAATATATAAATTAAGAAATGTAATTAATACTTTTCTAATCGACTAAATTGAGTATAAAATTTCAGTATCATTATTCTAAAAATCATTTAAAAAATAAAACAGGAACAAAATAGTATTTAATGCTCAAAGATATCGTTTGAATATAAGTCATTAATTCTTTCTTAAAATCTGCAAGCTATAGATAAAAAGAAACAAATTTTCTCCTTTCCATTACATTTCTCCTTTAATTTCTTTCAATATTTATTTAATGATATAAATATTATTTTTAGTAGCACTTTTAACAACACAATTATTTATCGTATTTGCGATAAATAATTGTGTCGTTGAAAATATCATTAAAAATAATATTTATGTTACAAAATATATACAGAGAAAATTGGATAATAGATATATGAAGGAGATCTTAGTTCATTATCTATCTATTTAAAATAAAAGAGTTAATAATCCCAATTCAACAAACTTTTCTATTATGAAAAAGAAAGTCAAAACACATTCAAGTTGAGTAGTTTAATTTCACCATCATAATATCATATGATTAGCAGAATATTAAATTGATATAAAAAATATTAAGATCTCCTCCATACATATTTTTAATTTTTTTTAATACATATTTAACCACACGAATATTATATTTAGTGATGCTATCAATGACACAATTACTCTTAAACTTTTTGTAATACACATTTACCAATGCATATATTGCTTTTAGTGTTGATATCAATGACACAATTACACGAGGAGTTTTATTATGTTGCTAAATGTAATATTTTACATTGCAGTTGAGTAGCATTCACCATATTTTTCTTTTCCTGTCTAATGACGAAAATTATTAAGTGGCACTATAATCACACACCCTATTTTTCATAAAATGAGTCTAAGTTGTTAAAAGAGAAAGGAATATATATATATATATATATATATATATATAAAAGAGTCCCGTTAATTTTGTTAATAGTGTTAAATTAATTGTGTAATATTCTGTTGATCATTATTACTATGCTATATATTGTTGATGTCTTTTTCTAACATTTTAAACTTTTTTGATGAGTTGATTAATTAATATGGTATTAAACTCTAATTGTGTAATGTCTTAAGTTCAAAAAATTATCTTTGTATATATTAATTTAATTTGTACCGACCAAATTTAAAGATACTTATGATAGAAGGTATGTTCTGGAATTTATACTATAGTAAATGGGACTGTTTTTGATTGGGGAGTAGTTGCATGATATTGATATCAGAGTAGCGAACTTTCTTTTTCAACTTTAATGTGCTTAAATTGACATAAATTATTGAGCTACAGCTGTATCATTCATGACCTAATTCTTCACCAGCATTGCCCATCAAATTAACTTTTAATTATTTATCACAGGGTATGGCCACTTTGGTCCCTTGCGCATCTCACAAACACGGCAAGTAAGTGCAGATTACGTATGAGTGTTGGAAATAAAATGTGTACATATACATTTATTTGAAATCACATCTTAACTTAAAGGTTAGAATTCATTAAGTTTTGATCCATTTAAAATTATATAATTACACTTAGATATGTAAGACAGAGGGCTTGTGGTGCCTACTGCCCAGCCTTCCTCCTCTGCTTTGAGAACAAGAAAGGAGGTTCTCATACGGAGTCGCACACTTACTTAAGCATTGCGTGCATAGCAACTAGTATAGATAAATAAAGGTGAACATCTTGAACGAGACATGTTCTCTTAATAGGCGACAAAGCTAAATAGGAAAGGGGCCGAGCTAACCGATGAGATGAGTGCCTTTTTAGCCTTAGGTAGCTCTCGTTAATACTCCAAAATTAATACCTTACTTATATTTAATAAATTAATAAACTAGTTGTTAACGCCAAATTTTGTACGCCTGTTGAAATCACCGAAACAACGGGTAACCGAGCAAAAAACGTTATCAATGGAGAACCGAAAATATTGCTGGAATAATTGATATTTGATGAAGGGTATTGTAGTATCGGGTTTATAAAATACTCTTAAATAAATACACACAATGAGATCCCATTAAATGAGAATTTAATAACACAAGGATTTTACGTGGAAACCCAATTGGGAAAAAACCACGGGGAGAAATCTCAGAAATTCACTATAAAAATATTGTACAAATTAGAGAAAATAATATTAGTAATTATTTTCTCTCTTTCCTCACTTTTTTCTATAACTCAATTGAGCTATTTTTCTCTCCACTTTTGAAACTTTTGGGACTAATTCCTTTGCTACTCTCTCTCTAATCTTCTCTCTCTTGTACTACTTGAACTTTGTGAATTGGTGGTTATTGTTGCTCTCCCGGACAACCCTTTTTATAACAAAACATTAGCACCTCATGTTGGACAAATGGGCATAAGTTAGGCAGCATGCCAAGGAAAAAGGTTGGTAGCATACCAAAGGAAGAAATTGGCAACATCACATTTATCATACCCTAACATTGCCCCCCACTCTCCTGTTATAAAAAATTATAATAGGAGAGTTTCGATATATATTTATTTGGGTCAAAGACGTTTTTGATATATGTAGAACCCGTATTCAGTAAGGCAAAAGAGACTATTGGTGTGAATTATATGGGAATGAATGTGACAGATTCGGTTAGAAAAAGAGAACCCAAATTATTGATAGTATTTTCTAAGCCGACCTGCATGCCATGTGTTTTTAAGCTCAGACCCATCCATACTTCGAAGCTTATAAGTCCCCGCCTTCAATATTTCTATAACTTCATAAGGCCCTTCCCAATTAGGCATTAGCTTACCTGTATTCTGTGGGGTCGAGGCCTCTGCCTCTCGAAGTACTAGATCACCAATCTCGAATCTTCTGATCCGAACCCTTCGATTGTAATGCCTAGCCGTCTTCTGTTGATAGATGGCCAACTACAACATTGCGACATCCCGAACCTTGGGAGCTGTCGTTTTACACTCCAAAATTAATACCTTACTAACACTCTACTAGCACAAAACTTAGTATAATGACAAGCAAGGATCGATCCCACAGAGAAGTGAATTAATCTTTTACTTATTCTAACATTCCTATTATTTCTATTAATGAGGGGTTTTTGAGTTTGATTCACTAAACTAACAAAAGTAATTAAGAATGATCAATGAATAAAAAGCTTCAGTTCTTCAGTTCAGTATCACCTTATCACAATTATGGGAAAATCAAGTTTAACAATATTTATCCTTCAATGAGACTAATAACCCTAGATAATCGCAATCGCTAATTATCCGCAATTCTCCTTATGTGTAAATCTAATGTGACAATCGCCTCAAGAGACTCTAACTATCATATAACCTAGAACTATCAGTCTAGATTTAATATAACAGCAGCATAAAGAATGAGAGAATTAGGTTATTCCAAGCAACAATTGCACAATCAGGAATTATTTAACTTGCCTTCTAATAATCTTAATAATATCCAAAAGCTTGTCCACAATCAGATACTATCAATTGCTACCTATGATCAGACATAATATCGTTTACTTAATACTATATCTTAATCTAGCAGATGATATCAATCAAATTAATTCAATTGGCCAGATCAAATCAAAAGATTAAATAACATATAATCAATTAAAAACAGATTATCAGAATAAACCTCATGCAAGAAGGAATAAATAAATAAAACCTGATTAAACCATTAATTATGAAAAAGGTTCAACATCCCTTAGAACTGAAAGTAAGAGTTTAGCCTGACATGCCTTCAATCTCCTCCTATTAGAGTTACAATTGTAGTTGCCAAGATCTCTAGCTCTAGAATAATAATATTATAAATCATAAAAGTCTCTAAGTTTTTATACTTAGGGTTTCCTTCTCACTATCTGATCAATATAGACTAGAATCCTCTTCAGAATTGGCTTCCTTTTCCTCCTTCAGCTAGCCTTTAGCATCAAAATTCGTGACCTAGCGCCGCTGGCGCTGTCCCAAGCGCTTCTAGCGCTACTATGCAGTGTGCTCAAGTTGTGCCTAGCGCCGCTGGCGCTTGGTTTGTGAAGGGTCGAGCGCTAATAGCGCTGATGTAGCGCTTCTGGCGCTGTGCTGATGAATGGTCGAGCGCTGCTAGCGCTGTGCTGAGCGCCAATGGCGCTAGTGTGCAGTGGCTGCTGGCTTGTGTAGCGCTGCAAGCGCTGGTCCTAGCGCTTCTGGCGCTAGCCTATGTCCCAGTAATTACAAAAATGCCATTTTAAGCCCCAATTTTCCATCTTTTTCCATCTTTGACCCTGAATTCTCCTGAAATCAATAAATAACCTAATAAGTGCATATACACAATAAAACATGCAATAAACTAGATATAAAGGAATAAAAATAAATGAATAATATGCACTTATCAAATTCCCCCACACTTAGTCTTTACACGTCCTCGTGTAAACTAAAACAAAGATTATAATGAAATCATTTGAATTCTATTCAACCAAGCTCCCAAAGGTTCAAAGTCAATTAGCATCCAAGAATACCAACACCAATCAACAGAAATTCGTTCTATACATCATCAATCAATTCATAACAATAATTCATCAGTCCCCACTGAACATCTCTAAATCAAATTGAAACCACATAAGCAGCCCCTATGATTAACACAGATACTCAACTCAGTTTATATGGAACAACAACCATGCACACTGACTCACAACCAGAACATGTTTTTTTTTCCTGCCATTCATTTTTTCTTCATTCAGGTGAATGCATTTTATGCTCCATTTCACCTTCCTCATTCTTTTCTTAAGTGAGTGCATTTTATGCTCCATCTCACTTTTCTTCTCACCAACGAGTGCGTTTTACGCTCCATCTCGTTGCATGTGTTTATGGGTGAGTGCGTTTTACGCTCCATCTCAACCCACCACATGTTTTCCTTTTGAGACAAAATGTTTTTTTTTTATGTTTTTTTTTTTTCTCAATTTTTTTCTTGCTCTCAATTTTTCAAATTTCCAATTCTTGATTTTGTCTTCACATGATCCTGGAAACAAGATAAGCAGTTAAACAGTTCTAAATCATGAAATCAGTGCACATAGTCAACTCCACAACTAACCCAGTCAAGTAAACATGTATCTCACACTCAAGTACTCATGCAATACCAACTCAATCTAAATCAGTCAACTATGGGTCCTAACTTCATTATCATCTTTTATCAATTAATTCAGCATCAAACAAATTCTATCAATTAGCATCAATTTTCATTCTAAAACCAAAAACCTTTGAAAACTTGACCAAACACAAAAACTTTTGGAAAATTTAAGTCAACTCAGATTTCCAAACTTAGAACAAAAGCAAAACCTATTCTATATTAACCTAAACCTAAACCTAAACCTAAACCTAAACCCCTCCCCCACACTCAAACCTTACATTGTCCCCAATGTAAGACAATCATGCAAAAGACGAGCAAAATACCTAAAAAACAATAAATAAGTAAAAAGGTATAGAAAAGCAAATCTGGTGTCTTGGGTTGCCTCCCAAGCAGCGCATTTGGTTAACGTCGTTAGCCCGACATCGATGCTCCTCAATCATTCATAGCTCGGATCCACTAGGTCTATCATCTCCACACTCTCCATCGGAAATCCTTCACGGAAAGGTTTCAGCCTATGTCCATTGACCTTGAAGACTTTCCCTGTCTTTGGATTCTTTATATCTATAGCACCATGAGAGAACACATTAGTAATAACAAATGGACCCTCCCACCGAGAGCGCAACTTACCTGGAAATAACTTCAGCCGCGAATTGAATAGGAGAACTTGTTGGCCAACGGTGAAATCTTTCCTCAAAATCTGCTTGTCATGGAAGGCCTTTGTTTTATTCTTGTATAGTCTAGAACTCTCATAGGCTTCATTCCTCATCTCTTCTAATTCCTGCAACTGAAACCTCCTATGCATCCCCGCGTCATCCAAACTCATATTACATTGCTTGATCGCCCAAAAAGCTCTATGCTCTAATTCCACGGGTAAATGACATGGCTTCCCAAAAACCAATCTGTACGGAGACATACCAATGGGGGTTTTGTATGCAGTTCTATACGCCCACAATGCATCTTCTAACCGCAGACTCCAATCTTTTCTGCTTGGCTTGACAACCTTCTCCAAAATCGATTTCACTTCACGGTTGGATACTTCAGCCTGACCATTGCTTTGCGGATGATATGATGTAGAAATCTTATGCAAAACATTATATTTCCTGAAAAGTGCTGCTAGCATCCTGTTGCAAAAGTGAGTTCCTCTATCGCTGATGATAGCTCGAGGAGTTCCAAATCTGACAAATATATTAGTTTTGACAAAATCTGTAACAACTTTAGAATCATCAGTCCTGGTGGCTTTAGCTTCCACCCATTTAGAAACATAGTCAACAGCCAAGAGAATGTAAACATTACCATGAGAAACAGGAAAAGGTCCCATAAAATCAATACCCCAAACATCAAAAATCTCAACAATTAAAATGGGAGTTTGTGGCATTTGATTTCTATGTGATATGTTACCTGTTCGTTGACAATTCTCACATGATTTACAAAATAGATATGAGTCTTTAAAAATTGTTGGCCAATAGAAACCACTTTCTAAAACTTTATGAGCAGTCCGTTTGGGTCCAAAATGACCTCCACAAGCATAGGAATGGCAAAAATTTAGAATAGACAATGTTTCAGTATTAGGCACACATCTACGGATTATCTGATCAGCACAAAATTTCCACAGATATGGATCATCCCAAACATAATGTCTAGCATCACTCCTAAGCTTATCCTTCTGGTTTTTAGAAAATTCATTGGGAATAAATGCACTTGCCAAATAATTAACAATATTCGCGTACCAAGGCAATTCCTCCTGAATAGAAAAGAGATGCTCATCTGGAAAGGAATCATGCAAAGGTAGTGCCTCCTCATCTCTCATCAATCGACTCAAGTGATCTGCTACCAAGTTATCTGCTCCCTTCTTATCCTTGATTTCCAAGTCAAATTCCTGCAACAGCAGAATCCATCTGATAATCCTGGGTTTAGAGTCCTTCTTGGTCAACAAATATCTAAGAGCTGCATGGTCAGAATAAACTACAACTTTAGTGCCAAGTAAATAAGATCGAAATTTATCTAAAGCAAAAACAACAGATAAAAGTTCTTTTTCTGTTGTCGAGTAGTTAATCTGAGCTGCATTCAATGTTCTAGAGGCATAATAAATGGCATGGACAACTTTGTCAACTCTTTGGCCCAAAACAGCTCCGACTGCATAATTGCTTGCATCACACATTATTTCAAAGCGAATATTCCAATTTGGCGGTTGAATCACGGGTGCGGAAGTCAATAGGCTTTTCAACATATCAAATGCCTTCTTGCACGTTTCATCGAACTGGAATTCCACATCTTTTTGCAGCAATTTACATAATGGCAGAGCTATTTTGGAGAAGTCTTTGATAAATCGCCGATAGAAACCTGCATGTCCAAGAAAAGAGCGAATCTCCCGCACACTAGCAGGGTAAGGCAAAGCAGACACAATATCTATCTTAGCTTTATCAACCTCTAAACCTTTAGCTGACACAACATGACCAAGCACTATACCCTGTTCTACCATAAAGTGACACTTTTCCCAATTAAGAACAAGGTTAGTTTCCAAACATCTATCTAGCACACGCGTTAGATTTTCCAAGCACAAATCCAAAGAATCACCATGTACTGTGAAATCATCCATAAAGACCTCGATGCAACTTTCTAAAAGATCAGAAAAAATGCTTACCATGCATCGCTGGAAAGTACCTGGTGCATTACAAAGTCCAAACGACATCCTCCGGTATGCAAAAGTACCAAATGGACACGTGAATGTGGTCTTTTCCTGGTCTTCGGGTGCAATCACGATCTGATTATATCCTGAAAAACCATCTAGAAAGCAATAATAAGTATGCCCCGCTAATCGTTCTAGCATTTGATCAATAAAAGGAAGAGGAAAGTGATCTTTTCTGGTTACAGCATTTAGTTTCCTGTAGTCAATACACACTCTCCATCCTGTTTGTATCCGTGTGGGCACCAACTCATTATTGTTCATTCGTGATGACAGTTATTCCAGACTTCTTCGGAACTACCTGTACCGGACTCACCCACTGACTGTCGGAGATGGGGTAGATTATGCCTGCATCAAGCAATTTAATCACCTCTTTCTTGACTACCTCCATCATGGGTGGATTTAATCTTCGCTGTGCTTCTCTCGTGGGCTTTGCTCCATCATCCAAAAGAATCCTATGCATGCACATCGCGGGGCTTATACCTTTGATATCTGCTATCGTCCAGCCAAACACTGTGACATGGTCCCTTAGGACTCTCAACAATTTCTCTTCCTGCACTTTGGTTAGATTGCTAGCAATAATCACAGGTAACGTTTCATTAGTCCCTAAATATGCATATTTTAAGTGAGCAGGTAGGGGTTTCAATTCTAAGATTGGAGCTTGCTCCACAGATGGTAACAATTTTTTATGAAAAATAGGCAATTGAATTGATTGAACTGCATACTTATCTGTGAATTTTGGTAAAGAGTGCAATGCAGCCACAACTTCCTTCAATTCTTGATTCTGGTCAAATTCTTCCTCTTTATCCATGTCCAAGTTGTTAGCAATAGCCATCTCCAAGCTTTCCCTGTGGTCTTGTTCAAAAGATCCCTGCACTATAGAATCAATGATGTCAATGGCAAAAACATGATCAACATCACTAGGGTACCTCATGGCGTCATATATATTGAACTGAATTTTCTCTCCATCAAATTCCATGGTCAAGGTCCCATTGTGCACATCGATCATTGTCCTTGCTGTTTTCAAGAATGGCCTTCCTAGCAAGATGTGCGAGGGATTTGGAGATCTATCATCTTCCATATCCACAATGTAAAAATCTGCAGGAAATATTAACTGATTCACCTGCACTAAGACATCTTCAATTACCCCTTGAGGGTAAGTGTTAGTACGATCAGCAAGTTGAATGATAACACCAGTTTGTTTCAAAGGTCCTAGATTTAAAGAGGCAAATACAGACAATGGCATGACATTTATTGACGCTCCTAAATCTAACATGGCTTTCTCAAATCTGGTATTACCTATTCTGCATGGGATTGTAAACATTCCTGGATCTTTACATTTAGGAGGCATTTTCCTTTGAAGCACTGCTGACACATTCTCTCCTACAGTGATTTTTTCATCATCTTTCAATTTTCTTTTGTTAGTACACAATTCTTTCAAAAACTTTGCATACCTGGGCACTTGTTTGATGGCATCCAATAGAGGAATATTTACCTCTACCTTCCTGAAGGTTTCCAAGATTTCCTTATCCTTTTCCTCCTTCTTTGAAGTCTTGTGTGTTCTAGGTGGAAACGGCAACGGTGGAGTCTTAACTGGAGTAGATGGGGTAACAACTTCCCTCGGTGTCTCTATCTCATCACTAGCCTTCTCCTTTTCAATTTCCGTCACTGTTTTGGGTACTTCCAACTCCTTTCCACTCCTTAGTGTAATCGCACTAGCATTCTCCCTTGGATTGACAATTGTTTGGGAGGGCAACTTTCCTGAACCCTGAGCATCCAACCTCCCCACTGTGGTGGCAAGTTGACCTATCTGATTTCTCAAGTCTTGAACAGAATTTTTTGTTTCCTGCTGGAACTGCTGTGTCTGTGTCATGAATGCCTTGAACATGTCTTCCAAAGATGTTCCAGGATTTGCAGGAGCTGCCTGTCTAGGTTGATATTGAGGTTGAGTTGGTTGAGAGCCTTGTGGGAACCCTTGTTGTCTAACCGGATATACACCTTGCGCTGGTGGCCTATTTCCTCCATAACTCAAATTAGGATGATCCCTCCATCCTGGATTGTAAGCATTGGAGTACGGGTCATACTTCCGCTGTGGTTGTGCCTGATAGTTCCCCATCGCATTAGCTTGCTGTGTTGTGTCTTCCTCTTGCAATGTTGGACAAGAATCGGTACTATGACCAGTCATTAAGCAAATCCCACAAACTTTTGCTGCTGGTGTATTTCCTGTAGCCATTTGTTTAACCAGCACAGTTAGATCAGAAATTTGTTGTTCAAGGTTGCTCGTGGTCATCTCATTCACTCTTGCAGGTGCATGGTTATTCCTTGTCCCATACTGCTGAGAATTAGCAGCCATATTTGCAATTAGAGTCCTTGCAGCCTCCGGTGTCTTATCCACTAGTGCTCCTCCACTTGCAGCATCGATCATACTCCGATCCATTGGTAATAGTCCCTCATAAAAGTACTGAATCAGGTGTTGATCGTCTATTTGATGGGGAGGACAACTGGAACACAATTTTTTAAATCTTTCCCAATACTCATACAGTGTCTCTCCGTTGAACTGTCGAATGCCGCATATCTCCTTTCTGATGTTGGCAACTCTTGAAGCAGGAAAGTACTTCTCCAAGAATAGCCTTTTCATGTCATTCCATGACTGTATTGACCCTGAAGGAAGATAGTACAGCCAGTCCTTCGCTAGATCTCCCAGTGAGAATGGAAATGCCCTTAGCTTGATTTGATCCTCTGTTATTCCATGTGGCTTCATGGTGGAACACACCACATGGAATTCCTTCAAGTGCTTGTATGGATCTTCACCTGTGAGACCACGAAAAGTAGGCAAAAGATGAATTAGTCCCGATTTAAGTTCAAAAGCAGCAGTTAAAGTAGGATATTCAATGCACAAGGGTTGTTGATTAAGATTGGGAGTGGCTAATTCTTTTAGTGTTCTGTTGTTATTTTGGCACCGCCATTTCTTCTTCCTTCTCTGAATCGGTGGATGATGTATTTGACAGTAAACTCAAGTGCTATGTTGAGTCCCGGTGATGGAATTTCGTCTGACTCTGCAGTGATGCCTCGAGCTTGACGAGCTTCTTTCCTTAGCCTGCGTGCAGTTTTCTCAATTTCTGGATCAAAATTCAAATCACCGGATTGAGAGGATCGTGTCATAAACTACAATAATGAACAAAAATAAAATAAAATAAAATGAAGAATAAATAAAGATAAATAACACTTCCCCGGCAACGGCGCCAAAATTTGGGAGCTGTCGTTTTACACTCCAAAATTAATACCTTACTAACACTCTACTAGCACAAAACTTAGTATAATGACAAGCAAGGATCGATCCCACAGAGAAGTGAATTAATCGTTTTACTTATTCTAACATTCCTATTATTTCTATTAATGAGGGGTTTTTGAGTTTGATTCACTAAACTAACAAAAGTAATTAAGAATGATCAATGAATAAAAAGCTTCAGTTCTTCAGTTCAGTATCACCTTATCACAATTATGGGAAAATCAAGTTTAACAATATTTATCCTTCAATGAGACTAATAACCCTAGATAATCGCAATCGCTAATTATCCGCAATTCTCCTTATGTGTAAATCTAATGTGACAATCGCCTCAAGAGACTCTAACTATCATATAACCTAGAACTATCAGTCTAGATTTAATATAACAACAGCATAAAGACTGAGAGAATTAGGTTATTCCAAGCAACAATTGCATCAATCAGGAATTATTTAACTTGCCTTCTAATAATCTTAATAATATCCAAAAGCTTGTCCACAATCAGATACTATCAATTGCTACCTATGATCAGACATAATATCGTTTACTTAATACTATATCTTAATCTAGCAGATGATATCAATCAAATTAATTCAATTGGCCAGATCAAATCAAAAGATTAAATAACATATAATCAATTAAAACAGATTATCAGAATAAACCTCATGCAAGAAGGAATAAATAAATAAAACCTGATTAAACCATTAATTATGAAAAAGGTTCAACATCCCTTAGAACTGAAAGTAAGAGTTTAGCCTGACATGCCTTCAATCTCCTCCTATTAGAGTTACAATTGTAGTTGCCAAGATCTCTAGCTCTAGAATAATAATATTATAAATCATAAAAGTCTCTAAGTTTTTATACTTAGGGTTTCCTTCTCACTATCTGATCAATATAGACTAGAATCCTCTTCAGAATTGGCTTCCTTTTCCTCCTTCAGCTAGCCTTTAGCATCAAAATTCGTGACCTAGCGCCGCTGGCGCTGTCCCAAGCGCTTCTAGCGCTACTATGCAGTGTGCTCAAGTTGTGCCTAGCGCCGCTGGCGCTTGGTTTGTGAAGGGTCGAGCGCTAATAGCGCTGATGTAGCGCTTCTGGCGCTGTGCTGATGAATGGTCGAGCGCTGCTAGCGCTGTGCTGAGCGCCAATGGCGCTAGTGTGCAGTGGCTGCTGGCTTGTGTAGCGCTGCAAGCGCTGGTCCTAGCGCTTCTGGCGCTAGCCTATGTCCCAGTAATTACAAAAATGCCATTTTAAGCCCCAATTTTCCATCTTTTTCCATCTTTGACCCTGAATTCTCCTGAAATCAATAAATAACCTAATAAGTGCATATACACAATAAAACATGCAATAAACTAGATATAAAGGAATAAAAATAAATGAATAATATGCACTTATCAAACCTCGTCTAACAGATCCAAATTGAGTCGAAGACCTTCTTCATTGTACAACTCTTTGAAATTAGCTACCCTGAATGAAGTAGACCCGATCTCAACTGGAATTAAGGCCTCAGTACCATAGGCCAATCTGAATGGTGAATCCCCAGTAGTCGTCCTAGGAGTAGTTCGGTATGACCAGAGAACACTTGAAAGTTCTTCAGGCCATCTCCCTTTAGCTTCATCCAACCTCCGTTTAATGCCATTGAGTAAAGTTCGGTTAGTGACTTCTACTTGACCGTTAGACTGAGGATGAGCTACTGAAGTCCTTCGATGTTGAATCCCCAAGTCCGTTAGAAACTTCTCAAATTTTGAACCTACGAACTGCAAGCCATTATCCGACACCAGAACCATCGGAATACCAAACCGAAACACCACTGACTCTTTCAAAAATTGAAGACAATCTTGCTCCGTTATATGTCGAAGTGGTTTAGCCTCTACCCATTTAGTCATATAATCAATGGCCACCACAATGAACTGAACTTGACCCTTCGCCTTTGGCATAGGCCCCAATAGATCTATTCCCCATACAGCAAACGGGATCGGGGATAGTACTGATGATAACACCTCCGGAGGTTGATGTGGAATTGGACTGTTCAACTGACACTTCGAACATTTCTTGACATACTCCTTAGCTTCTTGAAACATCGTTGGCCAGTAGTACCCTTGTCTAATCAGTTTATACGCCAATGACTTAGCTCCCATATGATCTCCACAGATTCCTTCATGCACCTCCCGAAGCACATAAGAAGCCTCCGATGGGACCAAACATTTCAACAGTGGCGATGAGTAAGCTCGCCGATATAAATCCCCATCGATCAAACAAAAATAAGAACTTCGGTATTTAATTCTTTTTGCCATAAGTTTATCTGTTGGAAGCTTTCCATCGACCAAGTATTCTATGTATGGTGTCACCCAACAATTCATTCTCTCGACTGTCATAAGCTCATTCCTGTTGATACTGGGCTCGTTAAGAATTTCCAAATAAACCGAACCACCAAAATCATCCACCAGAGTAGCAGCCAGTTTGGATAAGGCATCGGCAACTACGTTTCCCTCCCGCTCAATCCCATGTAATACATAAGATTCGAACCTCTGTAATAGCACCTTTACTTTAGATAAATATTTTGTCATTCGTGCCCCCCGAGCTTCGTACTCTCCCTGAATCTGCTTTACCACCAATTGAGAATCACTGAATATAAGGATATTGCGTACCTCCAAACTCTTTGCCAATCTCAAGCCTGCTAATATCGCTTCATATTCAGCTTCGTTATTGGTAGCTCTGAAACGAAACCGAATTGCTTGTTGTACTTTAAACCCCTCTGGACTGGTTAAGATGACACCAGCCCCACTAGCATCGGCATTTGATGATCCATCCACGTACAGAGTCCAAGAGAAAGTTGGGATCGGCTGCCCCCCAGTTATGGCACCCACAACTTCAGTCATCTCATCTGCTTGATCACAATCCGGGAATGTACATTCAACCATGAAGTCTGCTAATGCCTGCCCTTTAATAGCAGTTCGAGGACGATATTCCAGAACAAATTGGCTAAGCTCCACAGCCCAAGCAACCATCCTTCCCGAAGCATCTGGCTTTTGTAACACCTTTTTGAGTGGTTGATTTGTGTAGATGATAATGATTCGTCCTTGGAAATAGTGTCGAAGTTTCCTGTTAGCAACAACCAAGGCATATGCACACTTTTCCAGATTCGGATATCGTGTCTCGGCATCCCTCAAGGCATGACTAACATAGTAAACAGGGCGCTGAACCCCTCCCTCTTCCCGAACTAGGACCGCACCTACTGCCAACGAACTAACAGCCAAATACAAGTAAAGAGGTTCCTTTGGTATTGGCTTCTGCAATAAAGGGGCAGATGACAGATACCTCTTAATACCCTAAAAAGCGTCTTCGCACTCCGAGGTCCACTGAAAAGTCTTCTCGTTTTTAGGTCCCTTCAGAGTGTCGAAAAAGGGCAAACACCTTTCTGCTGATCTAGACATAAACCTCCTCAATGCCGCCACCCGTCCGGTAAGCCTCTGCACATCTTTAAAATTCTGTGGAGACTTCATATCTAATATCGCCTTTATTTTCTCTGGATTTGCCTCAATTCCCCTCCTGCTCACCAAGTAACCCAAGAACTTTCCCGATTCTAGGCCGAACGTACACTTTGTGGGGTTAAGCCTCATGTTGTAATGTCTAACAGTCTGGAAACACTCTTCCAGATCCTGTAGATGATCATGTACCCTTAAGCTTTTGACAATCATGTCGTCCACGTACACCTCCATATTCTTTCCGATCTGCCTTCGAAAGACTTTATTCATCATCCTTTGGTATGTGGCTCCTGCATTAATTAACCCGAACGTCATCCTGTTGTATGCATAAATAGCCCGATGTGTGATAAAGGCTGTCTTCGGTATGTCCTCCTTTGCCATGAAAATTTGATTGTACCCCGAAAAAGCATCCAAAAAGCTAAGAACAGCATTCCCTGACGTTGCATCAATGAGTTGATCAATGTGAGGAAGTGGATAGAAGTCTTTTGGACATGCCTTATTTAAATCGGTGTAGTCGATACAAACCCTCCACTTCCCATTTTGTTTCCGAACCAAAACCACATTTGCTAGCCATTCCGGATATTCTATCTCATTGATAATCCCAGCATCTAGAAGCTTACCAACTTCCTCATCAATAATTCTCTGTCGTTCTGGTGCAAAAATTCGACGTTTCTGGTGAACTGGTTTCTTCTCTAGATTAACCGATAGCTTATGAACAGCTACATCTTCTGCTATTCCTGGCATGTCGTGAGGTGTCCAGGCAAAGATATCTGAATATGTTTGCATCAATTGTATTAACCCTGCTTTAACTGTACTCTGCAACCCAGCACCAATCCTTACCAACTTTGTTGAATTTCCAGGAACCAACTCTACTTCCTCGGTTTCTTCTGCCGGTAATGCCAATAGCTCTGTAGCTCCTTCGGTAAATGGCTCAATGTCCACCGTCATTGTCTGCCTTTGCTTACTAACCCCAATAGCAGATGCTGCCAAAGCATGTCGGTAACACCTCTTTGCAATGTCAAGATCTCCTTTTACTTCACCAACCCCAGCAGATGTTGGAAACTTTATCTTAAAGTGAGGGATTGAAGTAACAGCGCCCAATGCAGATAAAGTAGTTCGACCCAAAATAGCATTGTAGGCAGAATCTACTTGCACAATAAAGAATTTTACTAGTACCTTCACTTGCGTGGGAGCAGTACCAAACACCACTGGGAGCTCTACTGTACCAACCACGGGTACTGCCTCATTACCGAAACCCCAAAGAGGAGATTCTTGGCCAACTTCCATCTTGACGCCTTCAATATTCATCCTTTGATAAGCATGATTGTAAAGTACATCCACCGAAGACCCGTTGTCGATCATTATTCTTTTCATGTCTACCGGGCCAACTTGTGCAGTGATAACCAAGGCTCCTTCATGTGGCTCGATTGCAACAGGGGGATAATCCTCGTCCGAGAACAAAATCACCGTGTTTGGAAAAGGCCTCTCCACCTTCTGGGTTTGATCCAATAATGCTACAATGTCGGTTGTATTTCTCCGTTTCTTCCCGGACTGTTTCTGCATAGTTCCACCAGTAATAACATCAACGACCCGCCGAGGTCGACTTTCTTTTCTTGCCCAGCTCTCTTTTCTTCGACAGGAGGCAGGTTGGGTAACTGCGTTTCCCGACCCGCCACATACTGGATTAACTCACCACTTTGCACCTTTTGTTCAATCATTTCTTTTAAACCAACACAAGCCTCCGTTGCATGTCCTGCATACTGATGATAATGACAATACAAGTTTGTTCTTGTTTGTCGAGATCCTGATGGTCTTGGTTCGACTGCCGGAGTGTTCCTTATTGCCTCCAAAATCTTCACTCGATCTGTGTTCAGCGGTGTATATACTTTATTCTCCACTCGCGGTTGAAAATGTGGCTTGTTTATTGTTGGAGCCCCTCCTTTTGGCCCGATCCGATCCCACACATTTGCCTTATTATCTCCATTTTTGTTGTTGTTGGGTCGGTCATTCCCTTTCGGCTGTAAACTCGCCATAGCCTCATCGATCGCAATGAATCTTTCAGCCCTTTCATATGCATCAAAAAGGTCCTTCGGAGGGTTGAACATCACATCTTTCATTAATTTCTTGTTCCTCCCCATATCCAATCCCGTTGTGAAAAATCCCAGTGCTTGTATCATGTTTAAATCAGTGATCGTTCCTACCGCATCTCGGAACCTCTGCACATACTGGCTTAGCGACTCGCCAGGTTTTTGCCTGATTTGCATTAAGGACACAGTCAATTTCCCCCTCCGCTTATTACTCCCGAATCGTTCATGAAATTTGTCGCACAACTCTTTCCATGAATTGATACAATTCGGGGGCAAAGACATGAACCATTGTTTCGCTGAGTTTTTAAGTGTCGTTACGAAGATTCGACACATGCCCGCCTCCAAATGATTGTAGTATTCCATGACGCTTTGGTATGAATGAGTATGATCGTATGGATCTCCTGTGCCATCGTACATCTGCAGTGGCGGTAACTTCTTTTTGGGATCAACTCTTTCTTAAGTAATGGCAAGAGAAAAAGGAGACTTCGGATCCACCACCCTTAGTTCTGCCCTTGCTGTATCTGGTCTCTGCTCCAGTTCTGCTAGCCTATTTAATATGGTTTCGAGAATGGTTGCCTGTGGGATTACTTGTTGTTCTTCTTGAGGTTGTTCCACCCTTGCATGAACATGATGTCCCCTATCAATTGGAGATCGAGTTCGTCTCCGGTAGTGTTGGTCAAGTGGTCCGGCCCGCCTTTCATTGTCTTGCGTCATACGACCTTGAGGATGGTATTGAGTTGGTGAACTAGGTTGCCTTGTGTCACCTGAGCGTCGTTCGGATCGACTAGGTCTCCTTATGTCATCTTGGTGCGCTGTTCGGGGTCGACTGTGGGGAGTCACTTCCCGTTCTTCCGCCCACCACTGTAGCAATTGTTTCTCTCTGTCTCCTTAGATCAGTCAGATGTGCATCCCACTCCTGTTGCCGGTGGCGTAAAAACTCCAACTCCGTCTCTGCTTCCTTGATCATTCGTAGTCTGATTCGGTCTTGCTGGCTAGGCTGACTTGATCCCCTGTCCTCATCCTCCAAAATAAGTGTCTGTTGATTTGTCCTCCTCCTATGCAGATCCTGGTCCAGAATGGTTGTTGGTGTGAAAAGTTGTCTCCGTACAGGATCAGACCGTGTTATGATAGGGCCAAACCGTGCTGCGTTGGGGCCAAGTCTATCTCTAACTGAGCTTCTGTGTGAATCTCCGTTATTCTCCATATCAATAATTTTCTAGACAAAGATGGTGATTTGGAATCAAATACCAATCAAGGCCCTCCTTCTAGCGCCAATGTTAACGCCAAATTTTGTACGCCTGTTGAAATCACCGAAACAACGGGTAACCGAGCAAAAAACGTTATCAATGGAGAACCGAAAATATTGCTGGAATAATTGATATTTGATGAAGGGTATTGTAGTATCGGGTTTATAAAATACTCTTAAATAAATACACACAATGAGATCCCATTAAATGAGAATTTAATAACACAAGGATTTTACGTGGAAACCCAATTAGGAAAAAACCACGGGGAGAAATCTCAGAAATTCACTATAAAAATATTGTACAAATTAGAGAAAATAATATTAGTAATTATTTTCTCTCTTTCCTCACTTTTTTCTATAACTCAATTGAGCTATTTTTCTCTCCACTTTTGAAACTTTTGGGACTAATTCCTTTGTTACTCTCTCTCTAATCTTCTCTCTCTTGTACTACTTGAACTTTGTGAATTGGTGGTTATTGTTGCTCCCGGACAACCCTTTTTATAACAAAACATTAGCACCTCATGTTGGACAAATGGGCATAAGTTAGGCAGCATGCCAAGGAAAAAGGTTGGTAGCATACCAAAGGAAGAAATTGGCAACATCACATTTATCATACCCTAACACTAGTATAGTGACAAGTAAGGGTCGAACCCACAGAGAGTGATATTATTTCAATCTATTCTAATGTCTCCTAAACAAAAAGTAAAAGTTGGGGGGTTTTGAATTAAATTTAATTAACTAAAATGACATGAGTGAATTAATTAATAAGAATAATCAGTGATTTAATACTTCAGCTCTTCAGTTCAGTATCGTCTTTTCACAATAATAAGATAACCAAGTATGACAATATTTATCCTTCAATGAAATTAATAGTCCTAGATAACAATGAGCTATGTCATCTAAAATTCCCTTTAAATTATCATTTAATGAAACAAGTTCTTCACAAGATTCTAACCACTATACAACCTAAAACAAGTGTAATACCCTGAATATTTATGAGGCTTATAAATACGATCGTATATGGTTAGAGTTTAATTTAGTTATCTAAAACTAGGTATCAAGAAGTTTAAAACCTTAAGCCCTAATGAGATTCGAATTTTGTGCTTAATAAAGATCAAAATGATATTTTGAACCAGGTGTTTTATAATTTTATAGTGTAAACGATGAATTTGGTCAAATAAAATTTTTTGTCAAGCTGCTTAGTCGTGCTTATATTGACAAAATGATTTGTCGTGTTTTCCACGATTTCACTAAGAAGTATCCCGGCAAATTATTTTTAGTAAGCTGTTTTGTCGTGCTTAAACTGATATAATGCTTTGTCGTGCTTACGGTAACAAGCTGCATTGTCGAGCTTGTAAGATATTTTATTGAGAAGCTTAGAAGATAGGTTCAATTGCAAGCTGCATTGTCGAGCTTGGAAGATATTTTCATTGAGGAGCTTAGAAGAATATTCTAAGAATATGCTAGGGTGCAAAGTGTAATAAGCCGAGACCCTAACGTGCAATTAGTGAAATTTGATTTTTCTATAAATAACAAGCTTAGTTCATTCATTCCTTACTATTTTTCAAGAGCAGTTCAAGAGCAAAAATACTCTATATTTATATTCTGAGAGATATTGTGAGATAAAAATTACTTTCTAAGCATCGAAGCGCTACGCGATTGGAAGTAAAGCTAGCAACTACAAGAGGTATTACTCTAGTGGTTATTATTTTCATTTTTTTTATATATATTTAGTAAAAATATACTTTTATAAGCAGTTATAATGCCCAAATTATTTTAAGTATATAGTACAAAAGTCCTATTTACAAGTAGTTATAATGTCCAAATTATTTTAAGTATATAGTACAAAAGTCTTATTTACAAACAGTTATAATGTCCGATTTATTTCTCTTATATATTAGAAAATATACTTTTATAAGCAGTTACTGTGTCCGATTTTCTTCAACTGTTTAGTAAGAATATTCATTTTATAAGCAATTATAATGCTGAAATTATCTCAAATATAATAGCTGAATATTCATTTTGCAAGTAGTTATAATGCTCAATTTATTTTAAATATAGTTGAAAAATATTTATTCTGTAAGCAGTTATAATGCTGAAATTATTTCATGTATAGTAGAAGAAGTATTATTTATAAGCGGTTATAATACCCGAAATAAAACTTAAAAGATTTGATCGTTAATATGCTTAATTAGCCTTGCATAATCCAAGGAAAGGAAAAGCTTGGAGGATAAAAGTTCTAGAGCTTACACTTCAGGAGATTGAGCGAGGAATGAAAAATTAGCGTTAACATATTATCCATATTCAAACAAGTTTACTTATTTGTTGAAATGCACTCCGTGCAATAACGTGTCTTATTTATGAAGTTTATTGTTATGCAAGTATTGTTTCTTTTGTACCCCGTGCATTAATATGCTTGTTATCTGTTATGCGCAACGTGATAGTGATTGTTGAATTGCAATTGAAAACCATGTTAGTATCTAAGTTGAACAACTCTCTTGTATGGGCAAGAGTTTAACATGTGTTAGGAAACCGATCTAACTCACTGAGGTAACATTTGTCGCAGTGTAGAGGTATCGTAGAAGCGATATACACTGTTGATACAATTGTAGTAGTGTTGATGAGACGGGGAACTAAGTTCATTAGTTCGTGGGTAGGGAACCACTCAGTTCACTATATTGGTAATCGTTGAAATCTTGTATCAGCTTATTCTGTATATATATCTTGAAAAGATAATTCTCTCCTCATATATATATATATATCTGTTATACTTGTTGGGCATTCTTATGTTCATTCTTACAATTATCTTAAACAAATTACAGATAAGGAAGAATTACCAGACGATTCTGGCGGTAAAAAGCAAGTTAAAGATGTAGAAGTCATTTTAACTATGTTAGATTAACATTATTGGCAATGTCTAGAAAGTTCTGACGAGGAAAGGGGTTAGGTCATCTAATTGCGCGCCGTTTTAACGGAAAGCCCCCTCTTTCCTGGGAACTGCCTAGTTGCTAATACTGCAAATCTCGGATAGAGAAATGGAGATTTGTTTTTAAGTCTTTTAGTACTTATTTGTAATAAGAACAAGTAACCTGGGAATGATGTAATAATAAACGAATGATATTGTAAATATTATCACTTTTCCGCATTTTACTCCGATTATTAGAAGTCAAAATTTCTATAGCATTGTGTAAAGATTATACAAGTCAGCACGAAGTCCGACCTGGCTAAAAAAAGCTAGCATGTAGATTTTCGGGGCGTGACAACAAGCTCTCTAGATTTAATATAATAGCAACATTAAGAACTAGGGAATTAGACTATTCCAAACAACAATCACATAAACTCAGATTATTTAACATGTCTTCTAATAATCGTAGCAATACATAAAAGCTTGACCATAATAAGTATTACTAATCGCTACTTATGATTAGGAATAATATCAATTACACGTAATACTATCCCTTAATCTAGCAAATGATATTAGTTATATTAACTTAATTAATTGGCTATATTAAATCAATCCAAATAAATAACATTCAAACATTAATTCAGATTATCAAGAATGAATTTCATATAAAAAGGAATAAATAATGTAACTTAATTAAATCATAAACTATAAATAAAGTTCAACATCCCTTAAGACTGAAATAAAAAACTTAACCTGACATTCCTTCAATCTTTAATCTCCAAAATTAGGGTTCTCAATTATGTGATAGAAGTTGTTTAAAACCTAACTATGAACATATATTTATAGTCCTAAAATCCTAAAGCTATAAGAATTACATTCCAAGTTGCCATAGAATTTCTTAAAATTTTAAAAGCTGAAAATTCCCGTGTTTGCGACCTGGCGCACCCCGCGCCACTTTTGAACTTCAACTGGCGCGTCCCGCGACTACCCATCCGAGACTGCTGGACCTCTAGCGTGCCCCGTGCTGGTTTTAGTACAATCCTAGCACGCTCCGCGCCAGACTATCAGAATCTCCATTTTGCTTCTTTTCTTCTTTTCAGCTCTAATTCAACCTGAAATCAATAAACACCTTAATAAGCTCATATATACATAAAACATGCAATAAAACTAAACATAAAGGAATCAAAAATCATAGAATATCATGCACTCATCAGCCTTTTTCTAAAGGCTCTCATGTGGAGCTAACATGGCTAGTTACATACAAGTATATCCAAATCAAGATAAGACGGAACAGACTGTCAAAGACCGCAGTGGGACTATCAAAGGAAAATTTCTCCCGCAAGCTAACATAGAAAGAGATTTCATTCACTAAACTACTATACTATCACTCAGTAACTCAGTAGGATGATAACATATTATTATAAAATTAGTTACTTTATTCTATTAAAAATTATCTCTATTCTCGCTTTAAATACGAATACGACAACTATAGTTTTATGAAAAAAGACAAAATCCCTAATTAGATTTGAACCGATGACTTTTGCCTTACCATGACGTTACTCTACTACTGAGTTAAAAGGACTCATTTGATTCAACTCCTAAATCCATCACTATATAGATAAAATATATACATGTACATAATATTATATACTTAAGTATATACTTGGAAATACCCGGATCATATAAAAAATTTTCATACCTGGACTCTCCCTTGGTTCATTTGGAAATCATGTTAGTTATTTCATGGAGATTATTTGGAACAGGAATGGGCCTAGGATTAATAACGACGACAAAATTGCCTTCTGTCTCTTACCATGGAATGTATGGTAAGGATTGTTTTGTACTTGGAAAGCCCGTTCCAGTACCTTTTGTTTAAAGAATATAATATATCCACCAAGTATAACCAATTAAGTCTAGCCCATCACGTCCCTTAACTGACAAGTCTACACTCTTTAATATATGTTGTCAAAAATTAACCAAAAAGCCTTTAGGAGAAAAGTTCACCACTTGCTTGATGAGTTTATTGTATTGTCCACATGCATTCGTAAGCATAAGTCATAGCTCTGATACTAGCTATTAGGATTATAGCAAGTCCGTATAAACTTATCAGAAATCATATTTTGACCTAAAAGGTTAATTTATTAAATCTTGGTTCATTTGAGCATTATATGCCTAAACCTATTGTTTATATTTTGATTTGAAACTTTATTATCATCAAATACCTCAACAACAAAGCTAGTAACTGGATTCTAGGTTTATTGTATAGTAAAGCATATATTTTTATGCGACCCTTATTATATATAGGAGGGAAAAGGCAGGATTATTTCTTTAGGACAGATGGAAGATTAAACATGAAACTAAAAATTAAAACACAACAAAAATAAATTAAAAAGATAACGTAAGGGGAATTTGAAGGTCACTACATGTGAGTAAGAGTTAATATATATATATATATATATATATATAGATATATATATATATTAAGATATCGTGTAATAGTAAAATTTCATATTGGAACACAAGTAGAAAAAATGAGGACATATATGCTCTAATGGACCATAGATCTAATTGGTTAACCTTTTGTGTCAAGATATAGTTTTAGATGCCCATATATGGGCCAGATATTCCCAACAACTGGTATCAGAGTCATGGTTATGGGCTTGGGTCATAGATATGTATGGACTGCGCATGATGTACGAAAAATAATTCATTAAATAAGTAATGGACTCTTCTCGAAGAGGCTCTTGGTTGACTCTTGACAAGAGATATTGAAGAGTGTAGGCTCGTCATTAGGGAAAGACGTGATGGGCAAGTCTCAATAAGTTAGTGGATGCTTGGTGGATTATGTATACTAGCTCTTTGAGCAAGTGGTGGAGTCTTCTCAGAGAGACTCTTTGGTGGATTAAACAAGAAATATTGAGAGATAAGCTTGTCAGACATAAAGACTTAATACGCTAAACAAAGGATCTTGGTGGATCAAACAAGAGATAACGAAGAGGGTGGCTCGTTAACTAGAAGAAGTGATGGCTAATCATCAAAAAAGTATGGTTAAAATTCAAGGGGGAACTTGGTGTAGATATGAATAGAAAGATCACGCGTTAAAGGGAAGATTGTTGAGATACCGCGTAATAGTAAAGTCCCACGTCAGAATACAAGAAGAAAAAGTGAGGACATATATACTCTAATGGAGCATAGACCTAATAGGTTAAGATGTGATTTTAGATGCTCATATACGGGCCGAATATTCCCAACAATATATATATATATAAGATAATGAACCATAACATGTATTTGCTATGAATTCTTATAAGATATATACCATCTATACCATTGAAAACAAGAAGGAACGGTTGGGATTAAAAACTAAAAATCGACGTCCGCTACTATTAGTAGTGGACGGTAAAAAAAACACATACTATCTGCTACTAATAGTAGCGGACCCTAATCATAATAAAGGTTTGGCTTTATTAACTAGAGTTTAGATTTATTAACTAGGGTTTAGGATTTATTAACTAGGGTTAAGAGTTTATTAACTAGCATTTTGGGTTTATTAATCAGAATTTAGGGTTTATTAATTAGGGTTTAGGGTTTAACCAGAGGTTAACAAACCTTAAACCCAGTTAAAAAAGGAGTTAATAAATCATAAACCCTAAACCCTAGTTTTTAAACTCTAAACGCTAGTTAATAAACCTTATACCCTAGTTAATAAAGTCAAACTCTTATTATGACTAATGTCCACTACTATAATTAGTAGCCGACGTCGATTTTCAGTTTCTAATCTTAACCGTTCTATATTATTTTCAATGATATAGATGGTGTATACCCTATAAATATCCATAGCAAATATTTGTTATGAATCATTCCTTATATATATATATATATATGGGTTCCTATTTATGACAATCGGTTGCCACAGATACTATTTCAGCAACCATGATCTTAGCTCAGTAACAAGCCTTTTAGCGGCACGGAGAATTACCAAAAAGCCCATCAATCCCATGTGTAATTGTCGCAATAAGTTGTAACGGTAGGGAACCCCAAAAAAAAAACCAAGGCATGAAAGGGAGGATTGCCGCTATAAGTTGTAGCGGCAAGGAACCAAAATAAAAAACCAAGGCGTAGAAAGGAATATGTTCTGCATAAATAAACCATGGCATTGAAAGGAGTATTTTCTGCATAACTATTAATAATACTAATATGCATATTGTAGGTAAAGAAATTACACCTTGTTAGGGTTAGGGTTTCGTGTTGGCTGGAGAGGAGAGAAATCCACGAAGAGCACGAAATTGATTGATTGATTGAAGAGGGGAGAAGAACAGGTTGGCAATTACCCCAATGACACGTGGCAGAACTCCTAGAATCCGGAAACCGGGTTAGGGTAGCAGGGATTCTAAGAGCCTTCTTGAGTCTTCGAGTTATGAGAGAGTTCCAAATGTAATGAGCTTCCAAGAGTCTAAGTATAATGTCTTGAGAGCGATCCCCTTTTCTTAGAATAGAGGGACTATTTATAGAGCTTGCCTGGGAAATCGTCACATGCCAGGCACATGTTTTAAGGAAAAATTCCAGAAATACCCTTTAGTCATGTTTTAAAGGGAAAATTCCAGAAATGTCCTTTAATCATCAAAGTAATGCCCAAATTGTCCTGTTCTTCTAGCCACCAATCCAATCCCTCAATCAATTCCCAAAATGGGTCGCATCCACGAATCTTCTGCCTTGGAACACGTGGAGACTTTTCCGGGTCTAGCACATTTAATTAGGTTTTTGTAAACCCTAATTTGTACATTTAATTAGGTCACATGAACCCTAATTTGTACATTTAATTCAATTAGGTCATGTAAACCCTAATATGCACTTGGGCCCACACATATTAATATTAGTTATTACTATTACTATTATTAATATTAATATGAATATTACTATTAGTTATTACTATTAATACTAATAATATGAATATTAATATTACTAATATTAATATTCATATTAGAAGTATATGAAGTCGTAATATTAACCGAGAGCCTTTGCCTCAAGTGGTATTCTAGGTCTTTTACTAAGCAAAAGGTCCTAAGTTCAAACTCCCTCCCCCAAATTAAAAAAGAAGAAGCAGTAATATTAATACTACTTTTATGACTATTAATATTAATTACTACTATTATTAATATGAATATGAATATTAATAATAATACTAGTAATAATATTATTTATTACTATTACTAATATAATATTAATATTAATAATAGTAATAACTAATATTATTATTAGTATTAATATTATTATTATTATTATTATTATTATTATTACTAATATTCATATTCATATTAATATCAATAATAGTAGTAATAATATTATAATAATAATACTAATATTAATATTATTATAGTGGTATTACTAATATAATAATACTAATATTAACATTAGTATTATTATTATAGTAATATTATTAATAGTAATATTATTAATAGTAATAATATTAATATTAATATTATTATATTATTATTATAGTAATATTGTTATAGTATTATTATAGTAGTATGTTTTGCATAAATAAATAGTAGTTTGTTCTGTATTCTTCCATGCCTTGGTTTTTTTTTTTGATTCCCCGACGCTATAACTTGTAGCGGCAATACTCCTTTCCATCTTTATTTATTTTTTGGTTTCCTACCGCTACAGCTTGTAGCGACAATTGGTTTATTTATGAAGAGTGTTGCACGTGGAAGTGAGGAGCTTTTAGTAATTACCCGTACCACTAGAAGGCATGTTACTGCCGCTAGAAGCTCTAGCGACACGGAAAAAAATTACATTTAATTTGAGCCATTCAATATTAAGATTAAGGGTTAAGATCATGGTTATTGAAATAGTATCTGTGGCAACCGGTTGACACATATGAGAAACCCTATATATATATATATATATATATATATATATATATATATATATATATATATATATATATATACACACACACACACACACACATATACATACATACATACCCTCGACCAGCAAAGCTGGCTCAGATGTTTTAATTTTTAAAATGATCCAACTCCATACTATCTGTCTTCTCCTCTTTCCTTTGCTTCTCCTCCTACGCATGGTTGTGAGACTTTGTAAAAGAAATAATAATTGCCAGTCATTTGTCTCAAAAAGATTGCCCTCAGGGCCATGGAAGTTACCCCTAATTGGAAACCTGCACCAAATGATAGGCTTAGGCTTCGTCCCACACCGCATTCTTACAAATCTCTCCAAAAAAACATGGACTCATTATGCATCTCCAGGTAGGTGAAATGTCCATGGTAGTCATCTCTTCCCCAGAAGTAGCTCAGCAGACCTTAACCACCCATGATCTTGCCTTTGCACAAAGGCCACAAAATGTTTTCCTCGAAAATTTAACATATAATAACTCGATCTGGAGTTTCTTTGTCCCCCTATGGAACTCCCTGGAAAATACTTTGCAAATTATGCATTATAAAGATCTTGAATTCAACACGCATTCAGTCGTTTAGATCCATTAGGGAAGAGGAGGTCACCAACTTCATTGAGTCCATTTCCTTAGGACGTAATGATGATGATATTAATGTTGTCAACCTTAGTAGCAAGATATTAGAGTTTTGGTGAAAAGATTAGCAATAATGATTGAGATGAGTTCATACCACTGCTCAACCGGTTAATGGAGCTTGGTGGCACTTTTATGATCTACCAGATATTCCCTTCACTTAAATTTGTGCATCCCTTAAGTGGTCTAAAAGCAGTATCAGAGTATATATTTGGAAGAATGGACAAAATTCTCCAAAACTTAGTTGATGGGCATAAAGCAACAAGCAGGGATCCGGATGATGCTGAGGGAGGAGAGGATAATTTGGTTCACATGCTTTTGAAACATCAGGCTGGTGTTGATCTAGGGTTTTCGATCACAACCAACACCATCAAAGCTGTTATTATGGTACGCTCATGTGCCCTTCAATTTTGTGTGGGCCCAAGTGCAAATTAGGGTTCACATGACCTAATTGAAATAAATATACAAATTAGGGTTTACAAAGGCCTAATTAAATGTATAAATTAGGGTTCATGTGACCTAATTAGATGTACTAGACCCGGGGAAGTCTCTACGTGTTCCAAGGTAGAAGACTCGTGGATGCGACCCATTTTGGGAATTGATTGAGGGATTGGATTGGTGGCTAGAAGAACAGGACAATTTGGGCATTACTTTGATGATTAAAGGGCATTTCTGGAATTTTCCTTTTAAAACATGACTAAAGGGTATTTTGGAAATTTTCCTTAAAACATGTGCTTGGCATGTGACTATTTCCTAGGAAACCTCTATAAATAGCCCCTCTATTCTAAGAAAAGGGGATCGCTCTCAAGACATTACACTTAAACTCTTGGAAGCTCTGAGCACTTGAAACTCTCTCTCTCAACTCGAAGACTCAAGAAGGCTCTTGGAATCCCTGCTACCCTAACCCGGTTTCCGGATTCTGAGAGTTCTACCATGTGTCATTGGAGTAATCGCTCACCTTTTCTTCTCCCCTCTTCAATCAATCAATCAATTTCGTGCTCTTCGTGGATTTTTCTCCTCTCCAGGCAACACGAAACCCTAACCCTAGTAAGGCACAATTTCCTTGCCCACATTTTGTTTGTTTATCACTATCTTGCTCTACTTACCAGTACTTGAATCCTAAACTTCGGCATCCATAAGCTACAAGTGTATGAGAGGTTATGAGTTCATCTACTCTACAATTAGGGCATTACCGTGCAGACAAAATATAACCTTAATATGGATGTAATGGATATGGATCGATTCAGCAAAGCTAAATGAAACAATATTGTAAAAGAATTGTATTTGTATAACAAAAACTTACATTTGCTCAGCCTTATTTTATATTAAATGTCAAAGAGATGCAACTCTTAATTTATTATAGAAATATAAGTATTTTTTATAAACTTCACCAAGAATTCACCACCCCTTTACTCCATTATATTCGAATTTGTACGTTAACTTGCACAAAGTTCAACGCGTTAGGAAAATGAATCACCTTCTTTCATCAAATTAGATGGCTCAATCTATTTATTTATTTATAGAAGGGTAATGAAATCTAAGTGCATTTGAGTAATACAAGTGACAAACATTTTGGAACGTTCCAAAATGAAAAGTGTGTTATCAATTGTATGTAGCTATATATAATTCTAGCAGTAAATGGTAATTAAAAAATTCATATTCGTCCATATCCGTATTTAAAAAACGGATATTATTCACATTCGGAACAAAATGAATATATCCGTTTTCGGTTTAAAGGTATCCGCAAATAAATGGATATGAATACAGATATAGGCATATTCGTATTCGTTTAACATCTGACCGTAAATATATTCGGCATATAGCAGATAACCGGAATTTGATATTTGGATCCGTATCCGAATAACTTATATATATATATATATATA
This sequence comes from Aralia elata, assembly GCA_034770075.1. Taxonomy (NCBI): domain Eukaryota; kingdom Viridiplantae; phylum Streptophyta; class Magnoliopsida; order Apiales; family Araliaceae; genus Aralia; species Aralia elata. The sequence goes on from CM068386.1 coordinate 1,337,815, forward strand.
TATATTAACTTACAAAACTATAACTATTAGCTTGTTCCAAATTTTTTACTTTCAAAACTTACTTACGATGTCGGAAGGCGGGAGTAATGGACAATATAATTTTGAGAAAAAATAAATAAATATTCAATTTAAACTTTTGAATTTAAATATTACAATTTTTAATAGATCCATAGCATGTATTTGCTATTGATCAAAAATTGACAAATACTATCTCTACCGTTCATTACAATAATCAATGGCCCGTCTGCTAGAATTTCTAACGAACTGGGTTAAAAACATTTTTGGACAGAAATGCCCCCATCATACCCCATCAAGTAAAACAAAAAACACCGAGTCCACTAGAACTTCTAGCGGATGCACTGCGATTGGAATTTGTGGTGGTGTTTCAGTCACTTTTATTCACATTCTCTTCCATAAGTTTCTGGAATTCAGTCTCTTTCCACATCTTCTCACTCTCAAATTGTGTTGTCTTTGCAACTAGCCTGCTCCAAAACAGAACTAAAAAAATTATATGGAGTACAAGATTTATAAGTTGTCCAGCTAGGGAGTAATTTCGCAAATTCCAAATGTTTACCTAGAACAATAATACTTCGCCAGACCCATTCAAGAAGGAAAGGTTCTGACTATATATTATAAAAAATGAAAACAATTCATGTACTTAAGAAGATGCCTCTCCAGGCATACAAACAAATTCATTAAAAGAAAGGATAAAGTAACAACAAAAATTCAAGCCAAAAGAAAATGATTCAAAAGCAGTGAACCTTGATGTAAATTGAGCAGTCAAGTTAGCTGTAACTTAATAACCAAAAAATGGGAACTTGCAGCACATGAGAAACATGAACAAGGGATTAAACATGTTTGAACAACTTTACGAACACATGAATGTAACTGCAACCAAGCAAATAGTAACACAATAATGATAAGCAGTGGGAGAAAATAATGGTACTAACTTTTCAGGGGGGGAATGTATGCAAAGAAATATACCTTCAGTTGTGGGTGCATTCCTCAAGTCATCTTTCGAGAAGACAGGATCAATTTATTTTTTAACTAAATGTTGCTTCCTCTTTTATCTTAACCTTTAAAAACAAGTGACTATTACAGTTTCTCTTGTGAATCGTAACAAGACTATTGCAGTATTGTTGCATAGGTAGAAATAGAGGGTTTAAAGACCAAGAAATACAAATTTGATGACAGAGATTATAGTATATGTTACCTTGCTCTCTATCTGACATACGTATGGACATGTTGGGCAGGAGAATCTGGCAGCACGGCTCATATGGGGCAACTCATATTGCAACAACATCCCTCAAGTTGGGCAGAATTCCATTTACAGGAAACTAGAATCAAAACCCCTAAAACTGTAAAATTTCCTTCTTTAGTGGCCAGTTTTAATATAAAAGTGACTAAAACACCACCACAAATTCCAATCGCAGTGCATCCGCTAGAAGTTCTAGCGGACTCGGTGTTTTTTGTTTTACTGATGAGGTATGATGGGGGCATTTCTGTCCAAAAATATTTTTAACCCAGTCCGCTAGAAATTCTAGCGGATGGTGAGATGTCTTTTTATATCTTGGCTATTGATTATTGTAATGAATGGTAGAGATGGTATTTGTCAATTTTTGATTCATAGCAAATACATGTTATGGATCATTGTCCATATATATATTAACTTACAAAACTATAGCTATTAGCTTGTAACAAATTTTTTACTTTCAAACTTACTTGCGACGTCGGGAGGCGGAGCCATGGACAATATAATTTTTTATTGTTAAAATGTGTTATATTCGGATTAATTTAAAATTAATCTAGAAGGGAAGATTAAATTAGATTAATTTAGGTTTACGAATTTTCGGGTGGTAGGAGTATTTATCACTTTCATTATTAGCTTGTTACAAATTTTTTACTTTCAAAACTTACTTGCGATACCGGGAGGCAGAGCAATGGACAATATAATTTTATTGTTAAAATATGTTAGGTCCGGATTAATTTAAAATTAATCTAGAAGGGAAGGTTGAATAGATTAATTCACGTTTATGAATTTTCGGGTGGAGGGAGTATTTATCACTTTTATTTGCCCAATTATTTAGAAACAAGAAGTCCAAATATTTAAAGTAAGCTCAAGGTCAATTTTAGATCAAGTTGGATTAACTAATTGTCACACATACATTATAACTTACACTCTCCATAAAATATATTTTTTATAACTATGTAATCTATGTATTGAGGATAAATAATAAATAAAACTCCCATAACCATATTATTAAAGTTTTAATCAAGTATCTGAGAAAAAATAATTAAATATTCAATGTAAACTTTTGAATCTAATTATAGATTATAAATATTCATACACACTAAAGTATTACTCCATACACATAAAATAATGGACATCTAAACATTAATAAGTATAGCATTCATTTTGAAATTTAGGATTTCAAAAATGATGAAAACTTATTTGAATTATAATTTAGAGCATTGATTATTGTATTTATTAAAAATAAATAAATTTACTTTCATTCATTAATGAACTATAGTTTTTTTTTTTTTACTTATTCTAGTTATAGTTGTAATTAAAGTATTCATTTTAAAATTTAAATTTAGGATTTTAAAAATGATGAAAACTTATTTGCATTGTAATTTAGAGTATTAATTCTTGTATTTATTGAAAATAAATAAATTAACATTCATTCATTAATGAACTATATTTTAAAACTCATTAATTTTTTTTCTTATCCTAGTTATAGTTGTAATTAGAGCATTCATTTTGAAATTTAGGATTTCGAAAATGATGAAAACTTATTTGAATTGTAATTTAGAGAATTGATTATTGTATTTATTAAAAATAAATAAATTAACATTCATTCGTTAATGAAATATACTTTAAAACTCATTATTTATTTTAATAAGACTAGCAAGTAAAGTTTAATCATTTATATTTATTTAAAACTCATTATTTTTTTATATGTTTAATATATATTTATTTTCCTTACTTTTATGATTAGGATGTTTAATTAATATGATTAGGATGTTTAATTAATATAAAGTCTATATATACAAAAATTATAATATAGCGTATAAATACTATATAAGGTTTGTATATATTAAGTGTGATAGAATCTGGATCGTTAAAACCAAAAGGCATATGATCTAACGGTTAGAACGCTTGATCCTCCACTAACCCAGAGAACCAACCAATGCGTGACATGTGCATTCCACTAAATATCTTCCCCAACCATCTGATCAAATTCTAGGACCTTTCGAATTCGTTCAATCAACAATTATGAGAGAAAATACAAAAGGGAAGAAATCTAATTCACTTTTAGCCTCACTCTCTCTTATCTTAGACGTTCTCTCTCCTTCTCTCCATTTCCTCTTAAAACCCTAACTATCTGGTACAAAATCATCATTTTTTAAGAATTTTCTTCAAAATCCACACCAATTAAACAATGCTTAACCATTAGATTAACCTATCTACTGATTATTTTCTCAAAAATCATAGCTTTGAAATTTCTTTTGCCGATTGCACTCGGATAGCAGCCTGGACCGTCCTGAAATGGGAATAAAATGAATTAGATGGACTTAAGTATCAGGATGAAATAATCAGGTTATTACATGATAAGAATGATATATTCCCATGTTATCCTAGAGAACAGAGGATTGATTTTCAGTTAATGATTGTAGAAATGAGTATGGATTACAATGAAAGGAATTTACATTTACATAAAACCTTTAAATGTCTAACCTTGTACGATGCTTGCTACTGTGTCTGTGTGGATACTTGTTTATTGTAAAGGATTTTTACCGATGAAAAATCTTAAATCTTTTATATTTTTACTTAATCTACATCAAAAACGCATTAGTTTCAAAAACGTTTTCGAAATTTATTTGGTGATGAGTAAATATTCAATTTTTTGTTCCTTTATTTTTTGTAGTTAATTTGAATGAATTTTATATTAGGATCATAACGGTAGAATTTTTAGTCTCATTACTATTGTTTCATCCATTTTTTTTCAGGGTAAGGTTTTAGCAAAGGGATGTTATTATTTTTTTTTTTGGAGTTGTGAATAGCTTTATTGAATATTGGGAGAGTGGGTGTGTGAGTAATTACTGAGGAAGTTTAATAAGTAGCAGATTTCTATTGGGTTAGGTTATAATCTGTGCTAATTATTAATGTTTTTAAACCCAAATTTCAAGAATGCATATCATATTCATGAATAAGAAGGCATAAATCTCAACTTAATTTGTTATATCAAATTTCTATGGAATAGCTGCCCAACTTTACTGCTAGCTATGGGAGCTATTTTATATGGAGGAACTACAATAGATCCAATCTTTGAGCTATATAAGCTTTTGATAATCCGTGCAAATTACGGGGTTACATGCATTAATTTGTTGATTAAAAGTGTGACTGATAAACGAATTCGGATACTGAATATTAGAATAATCTGTTTATTCGGATAAAATAAACGGAAATGGATATTATCTATATTCGGATATTATTCTGAATACCGAATACGGATAATATTTTTAAAATTTGCCGAATACCAAATACAAATACGAATAGCGAATTAATTGTCATAACATTTTGTGATCCATTTGGATATTATCGATGTTTCCTCCAATTGTAAGAATCTAATTAATTGAAATTTTCCTCCATATTTTTCCTAGCTATACCAAATGATAAAGTCTCGAAGCAAGTTTTGATAGAAAGTTATAAGAATTACAATATATCTGTTGATTTATTTTATTAGTTTTGTTATATTCTGGAAGCAGAATTATATTTTTGATAACTACAAAATAAATTAGTGGGGCAGCTATCACTTTAAAGAAAATTTGTTATTTAATATTTAATATTTATTGTTATTGTATTTACAATTTTCATATTTTGAATTTCATATTTATGAATAAAAAATAATATAAAAGAAAATTTAATTAATCTGCATGGAGTCCCTACACCATATAATGGAAGGATGGAGGTGGTTGGGTGTCTTGCTTTAGGTCACCAAATAGTGAAGCTCAAATTAATGTTTTGCAGGACATGATCACAGCAGGGATAGAGAATCCAGCAACTACCATAGAATGGACAATGGCAGAGTTATTGAGAAACCCAAGGGTAATGCACAAGGCACAAACTGAGGTGAGACAGCTACTCAACAAGAAGAATAAGCACAAAAATCAAGAAACAGATATCTAAGAATTAACTTACTTGCAATCAGTCATCAAAGAAACCCTAAGATTGCACCCTCCAATTCCTGCAATACCAAGAGAATGTAGAGAAAGTTGCGAGATTAACGGATACACTATTCCGGCTAAGACCAAAGTGATTATCAATACATGGGCAATTGGTAGAGATCCAAAACATTGGATTGATGCTGATTGCTTTTACCCAGAGAGGTTTCTTGAGTCCACTATAAGAAGCTTTGAATATATTCCGTTTGGTGGCGGTAGAAGGATGTGTCCGGGCATGTTATTTGGGATGGCTTGTGTGGAGCTTCCACTTGCTTGCTTGTTGTATCACTTTGATTGGAAACTCCAAGATGGGATTAAGCCTTAACAAGTTGACATGAGTGAGATCTCTTTACTGACTTATAAGAAGAAGAAAGAGTTGTTTGTGATTCCCACTCGTTATTGTCCTTAGGTTCAATGAAATTTGTGTTCTGCTGTGTGTTGTTGCATTTATATGCCCTAATTGTGTAATAAAGTTATGCATTAATGATGTATCACAACCTATATAGTTATACCCTGGTGTAAAATTGTCTTACTGTCAATGTATAGAAGATTATTACGGTATCAAAGTTTCATGTTGTAAATCATTATTTTAAAATCGTGATTCGATATAGCACTGCTAGAAAAATTAAGAAGATTTTTGACAGACAAATTCGTCGCAAATAGACCTGTTCTGTCGCAAATATGTTTTTACTAGAGACCTACTTAATATATTTACTTTTTTGAAAATATGTTTTTCTATATGCAATGGGACATAATTTCCTCAACTAATGCCTAGGAGATGGCTAAGGGGTACGTACCATTAAACTCCAAAGTCCAACTTCACATTAACAAATATGATTTACTTGGGCTTTTCTCACAATGAGGTGGAAGCATAAAGTTGAAAGATAAATCAAAATTGAGTTAAAGTTGCAATTACTTAAACGCGTTCACTTAACAAATAAAAAATAAAATAAAATAAAATTGAAACTAAACTTATTTACAAATTACACATAAAGAAGCCTACATGGAGCTTTACCTCAAAATTGCCTGAAACTCACAAGCTCATGAGATCTACTCCGTAGATTCAAAAACATAAAAAGGGCATAGAGGTTTCCTCCTAATTGAACTTTAATTTTCTGGCTTAAGAAATCATATTAAATGAAGTCTAATCCAAGTTAACGTCTGATAATTAAAGCATGTACTTATTGTCTGTAAAATATGTACATTATTGGACTCTTTCCTCAAGGTTGGCATCTTAAATCACTCAATACTATACTTGGAATAAATAAATAAATTTAAAAACAAAACAAAGGGGGGGGGGGGAGAAGATACTTGCAATTGGATAGCTAATTACAGTTTTAGAAAATATGGATTGGAGCTGGCCTATGTCAATACTAGAACTAAAGGAATTTGTTTGTAAGGCGTCGTCATATATCCATGCTTTTTTCTTGCCACTATATAAATATTAGTAATTGGTATTATTATAACACAAAAGTCAAAGCACTTTAACACAAATGTACATATAGAATAGAGGGGGCACTATGAGAATATATAGTTGGGAATAGAGGATGACCACAAGAATTATTGAATTTAATAAAATAGCTAGTAATAAAGAATTCAGAGTGGCATGCCCTAATCTCCAAGTCAATTATAAAGTGGCACCAATATTCGCTTTTCTAGACGACAAATTCAATCACCGACGACCTCCACATACATACATCCACATTGTAATCATTCACGCTCCACTTTGTTCTTTCTAGCCTTCTAGATTCTCCTACCCTTAGACACCTACCCATTTTATTCTCTAGTTTTACTTTGATATCATAAAGTTTGAGCATCTAACCTTAATTCTTAAATTCTATATGATGGATTCAATCACTGATAAAAACATATACCTTTTTCTTATATTTAATTTCTCTCTTTATCAAGTTTCTTAATGAGCCAAAGGGACTTTTGTTTCGATAGAAAAGAAGTTGTGATTAACTTTCCCAAAAACATTCATACGAACAATTTCAATAAAAAAAATTAATTATTTTATTGTATTGTATTCAACTCTATATGTATATTCTACAAATACATTGCAATATTAGATATACAGAAATGACTACAAGAGTTTCTCTTGTTTGTATTTGTGGGCTCAAGTGCATATTAGGGTTCACATGACCTAATTGAATTAAATGTACAAATTAGGGTTTACAAAAACCTAATTAAATGTGCAAATTAGGGTTCATGTGACCTAATTAAATGTACAAATTAGACAAAAATAAACGTGCTAGACCCGGGGAAGTCTCCACGTGTTCCAAGGCAGAAGACTCGTGGATGCGACCCATTTTGGAATTGAATGAGTGATTGGATTGGTGGCTAGAAGAACAGGGTAATTTGGGCATTACTTTAATGATTAAAGGATATTTCTGAAATTTTCCCTATAAAACATGACTAAAGGGTATTTCTGGAATTCTCCTTAAAACATGTGTCTGACATGTGACTATTTCCTAGGCAAGCTCTATAAATAGTCCATCTATTCTAAGAAAAAGGGATCGCTCTCAAGACATTACACTTAGACTTTTGAAAGCTCATTACACTTGGAACTTTTTCTCAACTCAAAGACTCAAGAAGGCTCTTGGAATCCCTGCTACCCTAACCCGGTTTCCGGATTCTAGAAGTTCTGCCACGTGTCATTGGAGTAATCGTCCACCTGTTCTTCTCCCCTCTTCAATCAATTAATCAATTCCGTGCTCTTCGTGGATTTCTCTCCTCTCCGGCCAACACGAAACTCTAACCCTAGCAAGGTGTAATTTCTTTACCTACAGTATTAAAAAGAATTACGATATTTTTAGTATCAAGGTGATAATTCAACGCAAAATACTTATTTTGATACACAATTTTGTTCTGAATTATTATTTTTAGCGATAAAAACATCATTGTCCTATTAAAAACTACTTTAAGAGGAATGTCAAATTAATATGAGTTGAAGATATAAGCGAGAAATGTCGAGAGACATCCCCTTAGGCAAGATCATAACTGATAAGTTTATAAGGTAAGTCAACGCAGTTGGCGGCTCTGGCTAACATTAGGCACGCATGACATGCTATTACGCACCCTTAACATGCGCATATGGACCAACCTGTGCTACCTTCTTCCGGCGTGCGTGCAACCAATTAATTTTGCCTTTGGTCCCAAATCCCAACTACAAGCCAGCCAATCAATATAATATATAAACAAATATTCCCTCTATTTTATGATCGTTATTAACTTTTAAAAGTCAATCTTAAAAAAAAATTAAACTCAAATTAAAAATTATAAAACAATAAAACTTACAATGGATAATACTTTTTAGATTATTTACAATATTTATCATTATATTGATTAAAATTAAAAAAATCTATGTCAATTTTGAATTTAAAAGTTGACTTTAAAAAGTCAACAATGGTCAAATAATATGAATCAGAAGAGTACAATTTTAGAAAATAAAACAAAAAAAAGAACTTGCAAGGGAGTATAATGCTCATATATCCAACCAAAAAGCTATTACATGTAAATTTGGCTCATAAGAAATGTAATGCAGCTGTTTTGAAATCCTAGAATTCCAATGCAACCTAAGTAGATGACATAAAATGGTGCAGGCAGAAGCACACTTCGGTTACAAATACCCTATCAATAATCCTATTCAGAACTTACAAGTTCAATGCAACCGAACGTCATAGTTTCTCCATCCCCGTCCGCAGATCAACTTGAATACCCACTTTTTTTTTTTATTCTAGTAGGCATCATCCCTTGCCGCATCGAATCACGATCTAGGGAAATGCCAGTTAAAAAAATGTTTAACCAATTTGTGCTCACCGAGCTATAGCTTGTCAAAATCATCATCGAATCCCTTGTCTTCACCGTCTAAAAGAAAAAAAAAAAAGGATTATCAATAATGCTAGAGTTCAAGGTCACAAAAATATTTACTTATAAAGAAAAGAAAAAGAATAAAGAAACAAATAAATATATAAAAATATAAAAAATTTACATATCTAATTCCTAATAGTATCTAAAATATGAAACAAACTGATTAAAAGAGAATAAATAGAAAATTACAGGTCTTGTAACAATAATCTATTAGAACTATACAAAATCAGTAGAAGGTAATCTTTAAATCAGATTACCAACCAGCCACTACTTGGGTAGGAACTCCAGAATTATTTGTTTTTTATAAGTAATGAAAATATATAAACTCAGGCCTTCAAAATGGGGGTGACACCCATGTATACAGGGAGAATTACAGTGAGACCTAATCATGGTGGTCAATTCATGGAGACTGATTATAATCACGCAACTACTATTGCGGTGAAAACAAAGAGAGCCCGTCAAAGCGTCAACTAATGTTACAACGAGTGATACCTGTAGCTAATTCTCAAAGAATTAAGTGGTTTCTAGCGAACAAGATATAGGATATTGAAGTAAGCAAATATGTATTCAAAGGGAAAATAGAAATCTTAAGAATCATTTGGTTTAATGATAGCAACCACAAAAGTTACAAATCAGTAATACACAACAGTATACCTGGGCCATCATCACTGTCACCAAGATCGCCCAAAAGAAATACATCCAAGTCCTGCTCAGTCGCTGATGAGGATACACTATTGCTTTTCTGGCTTACCCCACCAGCTTCTATTTTAGAAACTATTCCAACTGTTGAATTCTCCTTCACATCATCTTTCACTTCAGCAGCAGACTTCCTCTTTGCATCTTCCATATAGCGCGTTTCATACCTAAACCATTCAGGTGATATATTAGAAATACTTCAAATGCCCAGCTGCAAACACACACGCAAGAGATGAAAATATAGAGCGGTGACTTGTTATTTCCATAATTCATGAGCTATTCTTTTGATTTGGTCCAGCAATAGCATTAAACTACCAAAAAGCACTAATTCCACAACTAACAATAAGATGAACAGTTGGAGACCTGGTGCTGGACTCTTGATTCCATGCTAGAAACATTATGGAAGAGATGACTGAGAAGATCTAGCTCAAGAAATGTCAATTTGAAGATGGAGAATGGAAGTGGCTATAACTGCTGAATCAAACGTCATTTAAATATCCCCCTTATATGAACTAAAAAGGCCTTCTTCAGGAAGATTTTTGCGGCACAAATTTAATGGTAATTTGGAGGATTAGCAAAGAAAGTAGGGGCCGGAAATCTTTGTAAAAGCAACACATGCCTATGTAGAGCACTGAAAAAGACGAATTTCATTTACAAAACAAAGTTATTACCCGACCAACAAAATAATGACCACTACGATTTGCTTGCTATTTTGAACAACATGGCAAAGTATCTAGGCTAATTCACCTGGTTCTTTTGATCTATCTATCAGCATTACATATACGCATTGACTAAGAAGGTAAAGTTACTCACGGAGCTACATGACTGTTGACTAGAATAAAATATATCCTCCAGAACTTCCTTTCTTTCATTACACGCGGGCATAACTCGTATCTTAACTTTGAGATCTCCTGCATATAATAACATAAAATATTGCTCATCTTTCAAGCATTACTCAATGAGGATAATACAAACTCACGCCATAACAAATGAAGATTATGCATAATATTATAAGATATGCTGAACGAAATCTAGTGTTTATGCAACTAAGAATACTATTATTCCACTCCTACAACTTATTCAGTGTTTCCATAAACAATTTTCCATACTAAAATTTGTACATAGAGTGCATTGAAAAGCCTATGAAGCATGCACATGGCGACAAGTTTACGACACAACATAGACATGCTGACATGACAAACCATTAAGAAAGACACAAACAAGGTGAGGAAACACCAACAAAGTTCGGAGACAGCCTTACCTGGCAGGGTATATTGAGCATCCCCCGCAGTTCCCAAAGTATAACGGGGAGAAAGGGAATGCCAGAGAGCATATTGCCAAGTTCGTGGAGTCGATGTCTCCGTGGTTAGGCTATGATGAAGTGAATAACCACAATCTGTTGATGAGAGAATTCAACAAGACCTTGACGAATAGTGCCTTCAGTTGGTACTATAACTTGGAGAAAGGATCAGTCCATGATTGGGATGATCTAAAATTACAATTTTTTAAGAAATTTTTCTATGTGCAGAAACAGGTAACTATTGTAGAGCTGATGCGATTCAAGCAGATGCCGAATGAGGAGCTGTCAGATTATGTGGACAGATTCAGGGCCCAAGAACAGAAGTGTGTAGAGCCAATTGAGGAGAAGAACTTGGTCAGCATATGCAACAATGGTCTTTAGAGTTGATTCAGTGATTGGTTTTGTAATCTTTTAGTTGAACTGTATTGGGGTCAATGGTCTTTAGAGTTGATTCAGTGATTGGTTTTGTTATGAGGTTTGTGGCCTTCTTTTTGTCCTTTGAGGAACTTGAGATGGTTGAGATTGTGACTATGACTCAAGTGGTGGATCATGTGATGATTGTGAGATGACATCTGGTGTAGTTTGAGCAGTTGATTTGTCTTTCAACTTCTACAACAACTAAAAAATTATTAAATGTGTTTAAGTCAATAAGTATGCATAAAATCATAAAATTATGTTAGTGTTTACCAATGGACAAGTCCTAGAATTGTGACCCCAAACTTTGCACTGTTTACACTTCAATGATGTACCACTCCTCTTTAATTTAGTTGGATCAGTATTTGGTGGGGGAACATTTGTTTTTCTCCTAATAATTTTTTGCCTGCCAACTGGAGTATGCTTGCCATGTGGTAGAGGTGCATCAACCCTTGTAAGATCTCACTCATTCATGTGACTTTTTGGCTCAATGATGTGGTTGTACAATCTCAAACATAACTCTCTAGAATAGCAACAATTAACAAACTTTGTTGGATCTTGACAAATCTTAAATTTATCCTAGCCACTGCATGTATATAAGGTATGCCTATGAGATCCCATCTTCTACAACTATAGGTCCTTCTCACCAAAACCACAATAAATGAATAACCTCCAGAATAACAAAAATTCTATCACCTCCTGACCAGACAGGAAGATGGTCCTCAGTTTGTGATTTATTTTTTTTCTAACTTCTTTGCAATCCTAAGGCTCAACAATCCTTCCCTCTTCAATATCTTCTCCCTCCTCCTAACAATCCTATTGAGACAGTATTATCTATTTCCTTCAAGACACCCAATAATTAGTTTCAATCTAGGCTTTAGAATTTTGCTATTAAATACTTCATAGTGATTGTTTACATACATATCACTTTTACAAATATCTATAAAATGACTCTTACTCCATTTAGAAGGATCCTTACCTGTCAACCATTGGAATGCTTCTTTATTTTCTTTTTCTAGAATAGTTATTGCCTTCTTAAACATGTATGAATTAGTAGTTTTGGTTGCATTGAACAAGAGCTTCCTCAAATAACTCCCTTTGAACTTTTGCCAGAAATTCCTATAAATATGCATCACACATAGCCTGTGTTCAACATTTGGCACAATAGCCTCCACAACATTCTTTAGTCCCTAATAAGATATAAACAACAGGAAGACAAATATTAGACGTTAAATAAGAAAAAAACATAAGTTAAATAAAGACAAAGTTTATTTAAATAAGACATAAGTTGCATACCTTTTGTTTGTCAAAAATGAAACACCATCCCCCATCATTTACTATTTCCAGATCTTTCACCAACAATTTGAGAAACCACATCCAAGAATCAGTGTTCTCAGATTCCTCTATAACCTATGCAATTGGCCATATATCATTATTAGGGTCAACCCCCACTACAGCCAATAGTTATCCCCCAAATGGTCTTTTCAAGAAGCAACTATCCAGCCCCCTAGTGGTCTACAACCCATCTTAAACCCCTTGCTTCAGACGTTGTAAGAAAATGTAAAACCTTAAAAACCTTCCTAACTCCTTACCAAGTTCTAGTAAATCTCTCTTTATCACACAAGTGGTCCCATACATTTTCTTTCTAAGTTCTTCAGCATAGTCCCAAACCTTAGCATATTACTTTTCAGCATCCTCATCAATTCTTTTCAATGCCTTTGCCTTTGCTCTATATACCAAACTTCTAGATACGCCAATATTCAAATCTTAATTCACTTTAGTATGAAATGCATCAACACCCCAAGTAAGATTCATTCTAATATCATCTTCATATTTTTTACAATCTAATCTGCATTAATGCAGTAGTTTTCCCACTCTTTAATGCATGTGTGGACATTTACCAGTCTCCTACACTAAAAAATAGATTATTGTTGTACTTTTTAAGCATAAAAGTATCAGGTACATAAGGGCACACACTTTGCCTATATTTTATCTGACAAATTTTTGGTGAAGAAAACCTTTTTCCCATGTTTTATTCCATAGTTCCTAATTGCATTCTTAACCTCAATGACATTAGCATAAGTCATCCCTAACTCAAATGTTGGGTCCACAATATCTTTCTCTTCAAATTATGGATAATAGTTTACATCTTCCTCTAAATCATCCTTTGGCATCCTCTCAACATTTGAATCATCATATTCAGTTGTTGAATCCCCTAATTCATGGTGTGTAGGTGCAGCCTCTTTATTCCCTAGTTGATTGTCATTTTAAGGTCTTTTGCCCTTATCTATTTAAATTGTCTTTCCCTGTGCCTTATCAAATGTTGGTTTATTTCCCTCTTCTTTTTCAGTTTGAGGTTTCTTTCTTGCTGCTTTATCAGATTGGGGCCTCTTTCATGCTGCCTTATCAATAATGGGCCTCTTTCTTGTTGCCTTGTCATTAACCTGAGATGCATTGGCATTAATCTCACATTCTTTGTCATTAGCTTCACCTCCATTGTCATTAGCCTCACCTCCCTTCTCACCATAATAATATTCAGTAATGTCATTTATCTTTGCAATCTCATCTTCAGTAATCTCATCCATCCTTGCAATCTCATCCCCATCATCAAAATAACCACCTATTCACTACTATCTTTGTATCTCTCATCAGTACTATATATATATATATATATATATATATATTACGATCGTCACTGATATATTGAGTTCTTTCTACACCATTGTCTTCAGCATTGTCATCAATATTGACTACATCAATGTCTTCACCATTGAACTGAGCACACTTCTTATTAGAAGGCAAACCATCAGTATAAACAAGTTTTAAGTGTTCCACATAAATCTTTACTAGCCTACTGTTAGGTTACTTCACACACATTATCATTAATTCATCATCATCAGAATCTATCTCCCATAGCCCTCTCTCCATATCTGTACCTAGCAATTTATATTGAAAATGCAGATGATCGCCTATATACCCAATTTCATTCATCATATCTTTTAGCTCTATCATTGAAATATATCCAAGATGGCACAAATCAAAATATGACATTTTACCACCCACATATTGTTTATGTTCTTCAAAATGTCCACCATGGATAAATTTTATAATGAAATATTCTCTATTTGTTGTAATTTATTCAAAAATAGAAGACATATCACTGTCAATTTATAAACAAAACATCCATCATCATAAAGTAATTGCACAACACACATAATAACAAAAGAAAGTAAATTTTAAAGTATAAAGTATAAATTATGCTAGGGCCACCAAGGGGACAAAAAGCTTTTGGTAAAATAATACAATAAACAACAAGACAACAACTTAACACTAGAATCTAGAACCCAAACAAAAAAAATAACACTTGTGTCAAATATTAGATGTTAACAGAGGTTGGGTAGGATACTTACAATAATCTGGCACACTTTTGGCACCATACACATCGTTGTCAACCGAATCTCTTAAAAATTGACAATTCGAAATCATTGTGGACGTTGTCAGCCTCCATTTCTTACTAATTTTGCATCTTTCAAAGTTAATTTTACCTCTCTCAATTAAGAAATTAGGGATTGTTAAAGACAAACACGACCAAACGTGTTTTAACTCAAGACAAAAGTGTATTACCTCTTTTACCCTTCGATGTAACGGGCTACTTGAACATCCAATCAAATTTGACCTGTAAATTATTCGGAAGGTGCAACTAGAATGCCAAACTTAAGACTGGAGTGCAAGGAGAAACGTTTTGAATGTTAAGGTACAAATATCACCTGACACATAAAATTTGAAATGCAATCTGTATTTCAGACTTAATTAATTAGTACAATTATTTAGCATGTACTTATATTATATAAAGAAATGGACTGTTTCACGTTCTATATTATAAATATATAGTACTTTGAAGAATAGGGAATGAATGGGTTTGAATACAACCCCCCCCCCCCCAATATATACACTGTAATAACCCAAGATTTTGGATATATTTAAATAAGAAATTTTACGTATAAATTTTTTTTTATATATAATAAAATTATTTTTATTATATATTAAAGTAAGTATGGGAATGCGTGTAAGGAAAGGAATGTGAATGTATAATATGTAGATATATTTATTTCATATATGGTTTCAAATAAATTTCTTATTAAAGAAATAGTTGATAATTATAAATTATATTCTGTTAATAAATTAATTTTTATATTAAAGATATATGATTATTTATAAAAATATGATTACTATATTATTTAAATAATAAATATATATTTTAAGAAATGATTATTAATATTATTATTATTACTATGATTATTTCTTTATGATATGAATTTGTAAGATTAGCCAATTTATTTTAAATTGATTAAGCATGGTAAATATGGTAAGTGACATTACGAATCAAAACTTTAATTTGATCTATGGTCATGTATTTTAATTTTAAATATAATTATTGTTGTAATTATATTTAAAAGGATTCATGTTTATATAATGGATATATGAATAATAAGAATTTATTTTCTTATGTAAATTCGAATACTAAATATGCTATTGATTATATTTATATGTGTATGTGTTAATGTATATTATGGATATTAGTTTTAAGTATAATTAATGATATAATTATATTTAAAATAAAGGAATATGTATTTTGGATATTAAGAATTTGTTTTGTTTAAGTAATTTAAATATTAAATATAATAATTAATTATATTTGTATTTAAATGCATGTATGTACATTATTTGAATAATGTAAATTAAGTGGAAAACCCTAATTTACAAATTAGGAAATATTAATGTATATTTGAAACCCTAATTTATAATTTGGGAACCCTAACAATATCAAAAAAATCCTAATTTTTAAATTACAAAACCTTAATTACATTAAAAACCCTAATTTTGAATTATTATGTCCTAATTAAATATTTATTAATTCCTAAGTTAATTTTCTTAAACCCTAGAATTATTGGGCAAACCCTAAGAATTAAAACCTAAGGGTAAACCCTAGAATCATGTGGGATGGACAACTATGCCCTTAAAATTATTTATTATATTACCAAAGTACCCTTTTTGTATTTATTTATTTAGAAAGTGTGCAAATCTTGCCAAATCTAGTGACTCACCACTTCAAGATCTCACATGTGCTCTAAATCTCTCCAAAACATCAGATTTTTGCCACCTAGCCAGCCTTGTTCAATGAATCAAAAGGATAAGGATTAAAGAAAGAAAAAGAAAAGAAATATTTCATTTTATTCTCTAAACCAAAGCCAAGACTCTCTCTCTCTCTCTCCTAGACCCACAAAATTTTCTCCAAAAATAAGTCCTAAGATTAACCAAAAACACCCCATAGCAAGCCAAGGTCAGAATCAAAAAGTGAAAATCAAAAATTTCTCAAGAAGGTATAAAACCCTAACCCTAAGCTAGATCTTGTATGCTTAGATAAATTTTATGTTTTTGTGTTTAAATATGTTGTATATTATGTTATTTAGTGATCTGGGTTGTTATATCATGAATCCATAACATCTAGATGCACGAAATTGAAGATTTAAGAAAATTGTTCAAAGTGTAAAAAATGGCCTGACAGTCAAATGTCAGACACCGTAGATCTCACTCTGTTAATGATTTGTTGTGTTTAAAGGTTCTTATATGTAGTATGTTATGTGGTTAGTACACTGGAAGTGGAATCACGATCATAGCATGTCTAGATCGAAAGTTATTCAAGGTCAAAAGTCCTTGGCCGATCACGAAATCTGTTTCTGGAAAACCCAGAAAATTTTCCAAGTTAAAAACATGGTCTGACAGTCAAATGTCAGAGGCCATAGATCTTGATCTGTAAATTGTTTGATGTGTTTAAAGCTTTGTAGTTGTAGTATGCCAGTAGGTTAACAATCTAGAAGTAGAATCACGACCATAGCATGTACAGATTGCAAGTTCTTAACGCTCAAAGTAGCCTCCTCGACATGGACTGGGCTGTTCTTGGTGTTCTTCATGAACTGAAAACACCTATAGCGACACTTTTCGTCGCTAAAAGTCTTTAGCGACGGTTTCTAATGAAAATTAATTATATTAATTAAATAAATAGAAAATAAATATTAAAAATTCATAAAATGGTTTTAAAAACTATTTTAAGTTATAAAAATTAATTTTTAATATTTTGACATAAATTTCATTAAACATTTAATTTATTTAATTATTAATGATAATTAATTTATTCAATAAGTATATTAAATAAATTAGATAAAAATGATTTTAATATTTCAAAAATCATTTAAAAATAATATTAATGTTTTAAAAAGTATTTTAAGTTATATTAAATAACTTTTAATATTTTAATAAAAACATTCATTAATATTTAATATTAATGATAATTTATTTATTTAATATTAATATTGAATAAATTATCTAAAAATGGTTTTAATGTTTTAAAAATAATTTAAAGGCAATAAAAATGTTTTAAAAATATTTTTAAGTTATATTTAATAACTTTAAATATTTGACATGAATTACATTAATATTTTAATATTAATGGTAATTATTTAAAAATGATTTTAATACTTTAAAAATCATTTAGAGGCAATAAAATTGATTTATTAATGTTTTTTAGTTATATTTAATAACTTTTAATATTTGACATGAATTACATTAATATTTTAATATTAATGGTAATTATTTAAAAATGATTTTAATACTTTAAAAATCATTTAAAAGCGATAATAATGTTTAAAAATATTTTTAAGTTATAATAAATAACTTTTAATGTGTCGACATGTAGTTCATTAATATTTTAAATTATTTGAATATTAATGATAATGAAATTATTTATTAATTAAATCATTATAAATGATAATAATGATTGAAAAATCATTATAAATGATTTTAATGTTTGGAAAAATGTTATAATTGATAATTAAATTATATAATATAATATTAATTTCTTGAACAAAGTTTCATTAAAAAGAAACTCGTTGATTATCCGATAATGCAATCGGGACACCGAAATAGTACCGAACTCAAATCAAATGGACATAGTTTGACTTGATAAGTGTTCGTAAATGTTTTAATAACTGATATGAATATGTGACAATGTGTTTAAGCTGTGTAATGACTGCAAATAAGCAGTGTTATGTGTTAAGTTGTATTATTCTAATTAAAAGAATAATTTTATTGATGATAGGACCTGGTATTAAAGTTTAAGCTATAACGCATAGCAGTAGTCAACGACAAAGGCAAGTATCCTATCCTTTGCATTTACTTTATGCAATGGATCTTAGTAAGCAAATATCTGAACTCTTTCTTTACTGTGCAAGTTTCTTAACTCACATTATATTGTGCAAGTACTTTATCCTTTTTCAATTACTTTATTAAATGGATTCACGCGTATGCAAATATCTGAACTCTACTTTTATTGTGCAAGTGTCCCCACTTGTACATAATCTCTGTTATTCATTATTCAACTGTTCTTACTTTATTGTATTTCCTTCAATTCGTTCATAGTTTATAAATATTTCAATACTGATTTCATATGTGTCAAGTTTAAACTTGGTATCCTACGTTTGGATTATACAAGTGTCCCCACTTGTGTAAATTGTCCTCTTCATAGTACAAGTGTCTCCATTTGTACTAATTGTTGTAATCATTATTAAATTTCGCTATATATTCATGTTTTAAATATTGTCTGAGCTACTTAACTCAGCTAGACAAAATTTGAAAAAGTATTGTTGGTCATTATTATTGTATGTAATGCAAGTATAGTCAAATTATTCTGTTATTAGTGCAGTGCCCTCACTTACACAAGTCGTTAAATATTATTGTTTATGATAACGTTGTCCAACTGAATTGTTTTAGTTAGGACTCTAGACTGAGTATGAACAACCCGTAATGGGGAAATATTTTATGTGCCCAAGGCGAACAGAGTGAACGCAAAAGTCGTTCAAGTAGAAGGATAGATAGTATTGATCAATATAGGGCACAATAGGGTTGATCACCCTCCGTGTCCGTAAGACCAGACGGTTTATGGATGAATTTCCATTTAAACCTATTCGAAAATTTAAAATGAAAGTTCATGGTCCACTGACCACTCAGCATTCTTAGTCACTACGTTGTTTCAAAAAAAACGTAAACTACTTGTTATGTTGTTAATGTCAATTTCAAAAGACTTCACAATAGGGCACAATAGGGCTGATCACCCTCCGTGTCCGTAAGACCAGACGGTTTATGGATGAATTTCCATTTAAACCTATTCGAAAATTTAAAATGAAAGTTCATGGTCCACTGACCACTCAGCATTCTTAGTCACTACGTTGTTTCAAAAAAAACGTAAACTACTTGTTATGTTGTTAATGTCAATTTCAAAAGACTTCACAACAATTGAATCGTTGTGGAAGTAGTCCTCAAAGAAAATATTTACTTCTTCAGTTTATGATTATTTATTGTTATTACTTGCTGAGCAATCAAATGCTCATTCTTGCTTTGATATAAATATTTTCAGTTAAGCGTGTTCAACCAAGAAAGCTTTAGCAAGGGCCGGGGAAAGAAAAGCTGAAGAATTAAGTCAAAAGGTGCTATGTGTAATAGATAAACTTTGTTATTACAATATTATATTTATGTATCATGTAAAGAATGTAATTAAAGGTTGTCATACCTGGGGAATAGACAACTCTGATATAAATATTAAGTTTGTAATTATTAAACAACTCAAAGAAATGGTATCGTGATGCACCAAATACGGGTTTCAAGTACCTGAATTTGGGGGAGTCACAACTTGGTATCAGAGCTATAGGTTAAAAACCTTAGGTGGGGGATTACCTTAGGCTATAACCTTAAGCTAGATAGAAACGTTGAAAAATGAATAACTCAAATAGAGTTTAAAGGAGATGAATTAAGGAAATTCATCGTAAAATGAAATAAAAACTAACTTATATGAAACTTTTATTTGTTATGTGTATATACTATGTACTAATCAAGGTAATTTATGTATAGATGTCAAGCGAAAAAGGATTAGAAGACTCTCATGTCGCCAATGAGGAGCAAATTGTTCCACCCGAGCCTATACTCAAGCCAATAGCAGGAGTAGAAGCTCATGATTTGGAAGGCATTTTAAGGAATGAACCAATGATAGATCTGAATAGTGATCAGGATGAATATCCGAAAATGGAACTGAATGAAGAAATGGAAGAAAAACCCTATATGGTGGTAGATATATCTGAACAAGCATCAAAAGAAGTGCAAGTTCTGAAGGATCAGGTGTTTACTCTAGAAGAAACGTTGAAAGTGGAAAGGCAATTGAACGAACAATTACAAAAGACATTAATTGAATTATTAAAGGAACAAAATAATATTAAAGTCAAATGCAGTGTATCGCATGGAATTTCGAATAAGAAGGGGAAAAAAATTGAACGATTGTGCTCCAGAAAATATTGGTAATAGCCAGGGAAGGGCAAAGAAGCAGGTTAAGAATTGTGGAAATTGTGGGCAAAGTCACTCGGGTGAGTGTCTGAAAGGAAAATTTGTGTGTTATAAGTGCGGGCAAGAGGGACACATCTCTCCTAACTGCCCTAATCCAAGAAAGAACAGTAAGTGTTTCATTTGTGAATCCCTTGATCATCAAGTAAGGGATTGTCCAAAGAAAAGGTCAGGTGAAGGAAGTGGGAAGAAAAAGAATAAAAGTCTACACGTAAGGTAAAATATAATGTATGGTATATGAATATGGGTGTAATGTGCTACTCTAAACTTTTGTATAAGTGATTGTAATGAATCCCGACTTTTGTTGTCATTAAGGGATAGTAAGTGATAATAGCAGTTTGTTGTGTAATGAAGAAGTATTTTGTACTATTTAAATGAATATGAATATGAATGAAATGGTATGATTATGTGTTTGATAAGTTTTAAAGGATTAAGATAGTATGTTATTTAATTGAAAATTTCTTAATTCAGTAAGCTGAATCGGATGATCCAGCAAGCCGAATTGGACAATTTAGCAAGCTGAATTTATGAATCCAGCAAGCTGAATTAGTCCGAGTTTAAAAGTTAGAATACGTTATGGATACGTTATCTTATGAAATTGCAAACGCAAGGAAACATTAAATTGACATGGCGCAAGCAGATCGCAAGCAATGGATCAAGACGCGCAGCAGTTCCGGATTCATATTACGAAATCTCGGAAGAAAGGCCGATGGGGAAAGTGTTAATATTGGAAAGAACGACAGAACGCTAACTTATATTCAACTCCAACGAACAAGCCAACCGCAAGGATCTTCGGCATGACGTTTCAAGATACGGTAGCAACTGGGGATGGAGTTCTAGGTATTATTCGAATAATAATTTATTCTTATATATACCGTGGGGTACGTTTACGTTTGAAAACATCAGAACTATAGGAAATGACCTAGATTAATAAATAAATAATACATAATTTTATAATAAATCGTTTTATTAACGTATTTTGAAGGAGGAATTTGAGTTATATTAGAAATCAAATTTCGTATAATCAAATAGACAAGCTTTATGCTGAATAGTTAAAGATCGATTCGATTGAATCAGATCGTGATCTACTTGTGATATGAATGTGTATGATATTTACCCTCGTGGGTGTAAGTGTTGAACGGTGATTCCGGGGACGGAATCCTTATAAGGGAGGGTGAATGTAATAACCCAAGATTTTGGATATATTTAAATAAGAAATTTTACGTATAAATTTTTTTTTATATATATAATAAATTTTTTTTTATTATATATTAAAGTAAGTATGGGAATGCGTGTAAGGAAAGGAATGTGAATGTATAATATGTAGATATATTTATTTCATATATGGTTTCAAATAAATTTCTTATTAAAGAAATAGTTGATAATTATAAATTATATTCTGTTAATAAATTAATTTTTATATTAAAGATATATGATTATTTATAAAAATATGATTACTATATTATTTAAATAATAAATATATATTTTAAGAAATGATTATTAATATTATTATTATTACTATGATTATTTCTTTATGATATGAATTTGTAAGATTAGCCAATTTATTTTAAATTGATTAAGCATGGTAAATATGGTAAGTGACATTACGAATCAAAACTTTAATTTGATCTATGGTCATGTATTTTAATTTTAAATATAATTATTGTTGTAATTATATTTAAAAGGATTCATGTTTATATAATGGATATATGAATAATAAGAATTTATTTTCTTATGTAAATTCGAATACTAAATATGCTATTGATTATATTTATATGTGTATGTGTTAATGTATATTATGGATATTAGTTTTAAGTATAATTAATGATATAATTATATTTAAAATAAAGGAATATGTATTTTGGATATTAAGAATTTGTTTTGTTTAAGTAATTTAAATATTAAATATAATAATTAATTATATTTGTATTTAAATGCATGTATGTACATTATTTGAATAATGTAAATTAAGTGGAAAACCCTAATTTACAAATTAGGAAATATTAATGTATATTTGAAACCCTAATTTATAATTTGGGAACCCTAACAATATCAAAAAAATCCTAATTTTTAAATTACAAAACCTTAATTACATTAAAAACCCTAATTTTGAATTATTATGTCCTAATTAAATATTTATTAATTCCTAAGTTAATTTTCTTAAACCCTAGAATTATTGGGCAAACCCTAAGAATTAAAACCTAAGGGTTAAACCCTAGAATCATGTGGGATGGACAACTATGCCCTTAAAATTATTTATTAGATTACCAAAGTACCCTTTTTGTATTTATTTATTTAGAAAGTGTGCAAATCTTGCCAAATCTAGTGACTCACCACTTCAAGATCTCACATGTGCTCTAAATCTCTCCAAAACATCAGATTTTTGCCACCTAGCCAGCCTTGTTCAATGAATCAAAAGGATAAGGATTAAAGAAAGAAAAAGAAAAGAAATATTTCATTTTATTCTCTAAACCAAAGCCAAGACTCTCTCTCTCTCTCTCCTAGACCCACAAAATTTTCTCCAAAAATAAGTCCTAAGATTAACCAAAAACACCCCATAGCAAGCCAAGGTCAGAATCAAAAAGTGAAAATCAAAAATTTCTCAAGAAGGTATAAAACCCTAACCCTAAGCTAGATCTTGTATGCTTAGATAAATTTTATGTTTTTGTGTTTAAATATGTTGTATATTATGTTATTTAGTGATCTGGGTTGTTATATCATGAATCCATAACATCTAGATGCACGAAATTGAAGATTTAAGAAAATTGTTCAAAGTGTAAAAAAATGGCCTGACAGTCAAATGTCAGACACCGTAGATCTCACTCTGTTAATGATTTGTTGTGTTTAAAGGTTCTTATATGTAGTATGTTATGTGGTTAGTACACTGGAAGTGGAATCACGATCATAGCATGTCTAGATCGAAAGTTATTCAAGGTCAAAAGTCCTTGGCCGATCACGAAATCTGTTTCTGGAAAACCCAGAAAATTTTCCAAGTTAAAAACATGGTCTGACAGTCAAATGTCAGAGGCCATAGATCTTGATCTGTAAATTGTTTGATGTGTTTAAAGCTTTGTAGTTGTAGTATGCCAGTAGGTTAACAATCTAGAAGTAGAATCACGACCATAGCATGTACAGATTGCAAGTTCTTAACGCTCAAAGTAGCCTCCTCGACATGGACTGAGCTGTTCTTGGTGTTCTTCATGAACTGAAAACACCTATAGCGACACTTTTCGTCGCTAAAAGTCTTTAGCGACGGTTTCTAATGAAAATTAATTATATTAATTAAATAAATAGAAAATAAATATTAAAAATTCATAAAATGGTTTTAAAAACTATTTTAAGTTATAAAAATTAATTGTTAATATTTTGACATAAATTTCATTAAACATTTAATTTATTTAATTATTAATGGTAATTAATTTATTCAATAAATATATTAAATAAATTAGATAAAAATGATTTTAATATTTCAAAAATCATTTAAAAATAATATTAATGTTTTAAAAAGTATTTTAAGTTATATTAAATAACTTTTAATATTTTAATAAAAAAATTCATTAATATTTAATATTAATGATAATTAATTTATTTAATATTAATATTGAATAAATTATCTAAAAATGGTTTTAATGTTTTAAAAATAATTTAAAGGCAATAAAAATGTTTTAAAAATATTTTTAAGTTATATTTAATAACTTTAAATATTTGACATGAATTACATTAATATTTTAATATTAATGGTAATTATTTAAAAATGATTTTAATACTTTAAAAATCATTTAAAGGCAATAAAAATGATTTAAAAATATTTTTTAGTTATAATTAATAACTTTTAATATTTGACATGAATTACATTAATATTTTAATATTAATGGTAATTATTTAAAAATGATTTTAATACTTTAAAAATCATTTAAAAGCGATAATAATGTTTAAAAATATTTTTAAGTTATAATAAATAACTTTTAATGTGTCGACATGTAGTTCATTAATATTTTAAATTATTTGAATATTAATGATAATGAAATTATTTATTAATTAAATCATTATAAATGATAATAATGATTGAAAAATCATTATAAATGATTTTAATGTTTGGAAAAATGTTATAATTGATAATTAAATTATATAATATAATATTAATTTCTTGAACAAAGTTTCATTAAAAAGAAACTCGTTGATTATCCGATAATGCAATCGGGACACCGAAATAGTACCGAACTCAAATCAAATGGACATAGTTTGACTTGATAAGTGTTCGTAAATGTTTTAATAACTGATATGAATATGTGACAATGTGTTTAAGTTGTGTAATGACTGCAAATAAGCAGTGTTATGTGTTAAGTTGTATTATTCTAATTAAAAGAATAATTTTATTGATGATAGGACCCGGTATTAAAGTTTAAGCTATAACGCATAGCAGTAGTCAACGAAAAATGCAAGTATATCCTATCCTTTGCATTTACTTTATGCAATGGATCTTAGTAAGCAAGTATCTGAACTCTTTCTTTACTGTGCAAGTTTCTTAACTCACATTATATTGTGCAAGTACTTTATCTTTTTTCAATTACTTTATTAAATGGATTCACGCGTATGCAAATATCTGAACTCTACTTTTATTGTGCAAGTGTCCCCACTTGTACATAATATCTGTTATTCATTATTCAACTATTCTTACTTTATTGTATTTTCTTCAATTCGTTCATAGTTTATAAATATTTCAATACTGATTTCATATGTGTCAAGTTTAAACTTGGTATCCTACGTTTGGATTATACAAGTGTCCCCACTTGTGTAAATTGTCCTCTTCATAGTACAAGTGTCTCCATTTGTACTAATTATTGTAATCATTATTAAATTTCGCTATATATTCATGTTTTAAATATTGTCTGAGCTACTTAACTCAGCTAGACAAAATTTGAAAAAGTATTGTTGGTCATTATTATTGTATGTAATGCAAGTATAGTCAAATTATTCTGTTATTAGTGTAGTGCCCTCACTTACACAAGTCGTTAAATATTATTGTTTATGATAACGTTGTCCAACTGAATTGTTTTAGTTAGGACTCTAGACTGAGTATGAACAACCCGTAATGGGGAAATATTTTATGTGCCCAAGGCGAACAGAGTGAACGCAAAAGTCGTTCAAGTAGAAGAATAGATAGTATTGATCAATATAGGGCACAATAGGGCTGAACACCCTCCGTGTCCGTAAGACCAGACGGTTTATGCATGAATTTCCATTCAAACTTATTCAAAAATTTAAAATAAAAGTTCATGGACCACTGACCACTAAGCATTCTTAGTCACTACGTTGTTTCAAAAAAAACGTAAACTACTTGTTATGTTGTTAATGTCAATTTCAAAAGACTTCACAACAATTGAATCGTTGTAGAAGTAGTCCTCAAAGAAAATATTTACTTCTTCAGTTTATGATTATTTATTGTTATTACTTGCTGAGCAATCAAATGCTCATTCTTGCTTTGATATAAATATTTTCAGTTAAGTGTGTTCAACCAAGAAAGCTTTAGCAAGGACCGGGGAAAGAAAAGCTGAAGAATTAAGTCAAAAGGTGCTATGTGTAATAGATAAACTTTGTTATTACAATATTATATTTATGTATCATGTAAAGAATATAATTAAAGGTTGTCATACCTGGGGAATAGACAACTCTGATATAAATATTAAGTTTGTAATTATTAAACAGCTCAAAGAAATGGTATCGTGATGCACCAAATACGGGTTTCAAGTACCTGGATTTGGGGGCGTCACATACACGATCAAATTGAAAGTGGAATGGAATAATTTTGATACAATCTCTTGTTCACATGCAATTACCATGGCGGCGTGCATTATGAAGCAACTCTTTAATATTTTGACCACCAACCACTGACATATATGGGTCATTGGTATGTAGTGAAAAGCCAACGTTTTTTGCCTCCGAGTTCTTCAATTAGTTGTATAAGTTCTATCAAATTAACTTTTGGTTCTGGTTGACAATCGACATTTTTCAAGAGAAGCATTTAGTAAAGACAATGAGCTTTTTTGGCATCCCGTGATTGTAATTACCAAATATATATAACTTTTATATGGAAGAAAAATTATGCATGTTTCTTTACTGTGTAACCAATAGTCTTTTACCATATTTAGCAAAAAATAAATAAATAAAGATAGCATGTTACCAGTTGATTCCTCATTAAATAATACTATATAAAAAAACATCGAAAATTGTGGCATTGCTAAAGTATCTATCTGTCCTATTTTTGCCAATATTACAAATCATGCAGCTATTAAAAACTTCACATTTAGGAAAACATACCCTTTGATATAAAATAAAAAATCAATTATTATTTCATTAATAATAAAGATAAATATGAAGGACACATGCCTAATTGTTCTGAATACTGGCTATTATGGCTATTATTTCCCTTTCGATGATGAAATTTCCCCTTTAACAGAGAAATCCAAGTAAAAAATGGAGGAATAAAGTAGAAAAATGGAGGAATAATTCAGTTTCATATCTTCTCCAACTATTAAACGACCACAAAGAACAGTAGTTCTATACAAAACTCTAACCTTGATGAAAGCTCAACAGATTCAGCACATAATAACACCTTCAGAGGCAAATTTTCCAAACATTTAAATTTGAATTTTATTCCATGTACGAATATATGATGGAAAATAACACTAAATGACCTAAACAAAGATCTGTACACTAAATGAAAGAACAAGAAATTAACCTACTAGGATTCGGGGTAAATCAAAATTTATATTTTCATCCCTCTGTATACACGGTAGTTGAGTTTGATATATAACCCTGTAATGGCAGGGTAACTTCTATACATGAATTGAATTATTAGGATATATTTTAAAGATTGCAATAAGAACTACAGCTGGCTCCAAAGATCCTTTTCAAGGTGCGCAACACCTTCCCCTCGTGATCTTCAAAATTGACTCCTAAAAAAAATTTCCTTCGTCACTGATGATTAGACACATAGTGACGAGTGAATTTTGATCCCTAAAAAATGACAGATTTGCAGTGTAGGCCATTGTGGTCAAAACAGCGACCACCTACTGGAATTCAGATAACAGTTGATAGTTCTTCTAATAGATCGGATGATTGCAAGCATTCCTCCGGGTTGGCATAAAAATAATCCTCTTCTTTAGGTCTGTCTGGAATCACCAACCTTTTGGTAGGGGTCCCCATGCGATCGCCATGAGGTTCCTTAACAGCAGTAGAGAACTCGTCCCAATTCAGTGATCCATGATTATATTGGTCTATCAAATTAACTAGTAGCCTTATGTCCAGTAGTATTGTCTTCTTGAATCCAAGGAATCTAAAAAAGCAAAGGAGAATAACAACAATCTAAAATCACTCTAAATGATCAATAACTACATGAGACGGTAACTATCTGAAACCACTAAACTAGAATCCAAAAACTGGACCCTCTGCAATTTCTAACAACATAGAATTTAGATATTCCTACTTTCACATGACAAACTCCCTGCCAAATGACAGAGAACCTTAAGTTTATAACTGAAAACTACTTGGATAGAAAAGAATTCTAATTGTTCCCCCTCAATTATGGTGGTAGTAGTAGTACTTCTTTGTTTCGACCACAGACCAACAAAGTTACAATCCTCTAAAGACTGCTAAAATTATATGTATATGACGTCTTATTGATTGGAAATGACATAGAAATGCTATCTCAGGTTAAATTCTGGCTATCTAATCATTTTGACTTGAAAGATTTGGGAGAAGCTAAATACATTCTTGGATCTAGGTTATTCGGGATCGTCAGAAAAGAATGTTGTGCCTTCTCAAGCTGCATATATAGATAAAATTCTGGTTAAGGATACTATGTTGAATTCCAAAAAGGGACTACTTCCTTTTAGACATGAAGTTTCTATTTCTTTAATTCATTGTTCTAAAACAAAATCTGAGAAAGAGCGCATGAAAGTTGTTACTTATGCATGAACTGTAGGAAACTTAATGTATATTATGTTGTGTACTAGACCAGATATATGTTATGCAGTGGGAATGATTAGCATATATCAGTCTAATCCAAGACCTAAGCATTGGTCAATAATTAAGCATATACTCAAATATCTTCAAAGAATGAGAGATTATATGTTTGTCTGTCACAGTGATGATCTAGTTCCTATTGGATATTCTGATTTAGATTTTATGGGTGATAAAGATACCAAAAAGTCCACATCTGGGAATATGTTCACTTTAGGTGGTGAAGCTATTAGTTGGAGGAGTGTTAAGTAAGGTTGTATTATTGATTCCCCTATGGAAGCTGAGTATGTTGCAGCTTTAGAGTCTAGCCAAGGAAGCTATTTGGTTTCGAAAGTTTTTAATGGAACTTAGTATAGTATCATCAGCTGCTAGTCCCATGGTTATATATTGTGATAACTGGGACAGTGGCACAATCAAAGGATCTTAGGGACCATATATAAGAAATCAAAACACATTGAGTGTAAGTACCATATCATTCGAGAGTATGTGAACAAAAGAGATATGAAAGAATACGAGATTCCAGAAGTTGATAATCTAGTAGATCCATTTGCAAAAACATTACCCGTTAAAGTTTTTGAATCTCATTATAATGTGATTGGAATTAAATGCATGCCAAATATGATTAAATAGTCATTGGGAGATTATTGAATTTTTGCTATAAAAATCTTATTTATCTATTTATATATTTAATGTTTATTTATTTATGTTTGACATTTATTTATTAATAAAGGTACATCATTCATCATTCATTAAATGGTCATTTAGTTTGTTTATATAAATTTTCATATTGTATATATTATGATTTATGTGTATAAATTAATGTTATACACAGAAGATATAAATCATATGCATAATATAAACAAAGAAATAATGGTTAATAAATTAGGACGATTTAGAGATATTATTTTGTAGGTTATAGTACTTTAACAGAGATTATTTATCTTAATCATGGAAGTTGAATTTCTAATTAAAGTATTAGTGCATTAACGGTGTGCATTAAACGGATCATGTGATAATATTTTATTTATAAAATATTTTCACATAAATACTAATTTATGAAATTTCTTAATTTTAAAATAATAATGGACTTAATATTGTTATATATATTAATTTGATGTTCTAATGAGTAAGATTATATTGTGGTAATTAATACCTTGAAATGTCGATTAATATATTTAATTAATATGAGGAACATTATTATTGTCAAAACATCTATAAGATTTTTCATAAAATAATTTATCATTGATCATAGAATCTTGGTCAAGTCTTTTAATACTTATTTTTAAAAGGATTGATTTAATTGTTTAATCAATTTATGATCAAATAAAGATAAATTATGGACTTATAAAATTAGTTTAAATATATCGGAATTATATTAATTGATTCTGAAATATTTATGTACATGTATATAGGAAATATTTATAGTTTATTACTAAAAGTTTTATTTAATTAATTCTTAGACTGAAGAGCAATTGCAATTATTTAGTGGAATTAATTATAATTACTATTTATTTAGAATATTATTATTAGATAATACTATCTAGATAAGTATTAGAGTCAGAAGAAGAATTCCTTAGGATTCCCTTCCTAGCATAATATGGACCAGATTCATAAGAGAGGGTAAAGATTAATGTTATTATATATATCATTGACCATAAACCTATTTTAAGACTTTTTATACCATAAGAAAATACCAAATTTCGTATTCTTTGAGCATAGGAAAAACACAACTAGGTTTTTTTTCTAGAAAGGTGCTTTAATTTGGAGGTCACCCTTCAGGTTTAGCATAAGGTCATATATAGGACGGAAGATCTTGAGAGTACTAGAGACCGTACTGATTTCAAAATCGTGTTAATCCAACCAAACATTAGGTAACAAAAAAAGTCTATCATTTCATCCAACCAAACATTAGGTAACAAAAAAAGTCTATCATTTCAACCAACCTCTTTTCGGACTATTTTATCATGTTTAGCATAAGTCTATCATTTCATTAACTTTGTTCTATATTTAGTAAAAAAAATAATAATATACGTCGCAACTAATTATGTCGTTGTTGTCACGCTAAAAATAATATTTGTGTCGTTAATGTGTATTAAAAGAAATTTAGTGAAATGTGTAATAAAGAAAATCCTAATCTTGGACATTTGGACTAGTTGATTTTATTATTTGCTCGCGCCCATGTAATAAATTTTATGAAATTTTAATCTTGAATCCTTTTTACCATGCATAGTTATGATTTTAATCTTTCATTTTTTTTAAAAAATGTGATTGTATGGGTTGGATAAGTATTGGTTATCAAATGTTTTTAGAATATGAGACCTCACTTAGAGAATTTTGGTAAATCATGTTATTATTTTTAATTTTTAAAAAGTAGAAAATTAGTGTAAAATATATTTTATTATTTTATAGTATTATATATTATAAGTCTTGCAAAATTATTCTTCATCCAATTTCGAAATGTTTTAGTGCCAACAGAGGGACACCATGTACTGTAGTTAAAATCATAAGAAAGCAGTAACATATAAGAACAAGTGATCGCTGTATCTACGAATTTATCATCGTAACCAACGATTGTGGTTTGTGCCAAACAGTGTCCCTGTTTATTTTCTTCCACTTGGAATAGCCTTATAGGCTACGAATGCGATCCATTAGTACACTTTTTATTAAAATAGTAACACTTAATTTATTCTAACATAGATATATAGGAAAGCTGACATATATAGGAGACTCCACAAGGACCATAAGTATACCAACTTTCACCCTTATAATGGAACAGGATCTATGAGCACTGAGGTTATAAAATCTTTGGTCCTCGTCGAAGATTTTGTGTACCCATCTTCCTCGTCGTAGAGAAGATTTATAACGCGTGCCAAATTGAAAATCCTTGTGAGGAGTGGCATTGCGACTGCAGTTGGAGGAAGGCACTCTTGATTCATATCTTTCCATGCATTTGTTATTTGTTTCTGAAATTCTGCATAAACTTCTTGCTTTGTAACACCATGTTGTTTCATATAACACTCAACGGCTGAGGCTATGTGTTCTCGCTTCTGCTCAAACTACATTTTACACAATAAAATAAAATAACAAAAAATTAAAACTAAATCATCAATAAATAATAAAGCTACAAGTACAAATGACCATAATATTATATGATCTATAATCATATAATTAAACCTAAATTTTCACACTCTATATGGTACCTCATGTCCCACCATGTCGTCGCTGAGTCTGCAAATTACGGATGCAGCTTTAACAATTAAAGGATTATTAGACACCCAATCAAATGCCTCCTTGGTTACCAAGTCCCCCATTCCCACAAAGGAATTGGTTGCAAGCATCTTATAGGCTCCCGAAACCATTGCAACATGCATATACTCTTCTATTTTTGGAACATAGCTTTCGTGAAGCCACTTAGCTTCAGCAAGGTATGCTCTAGCTAGTTCTTTATACTGAAAATAAATAAAATAATTAATGAAGTAATAAATGTAAAAAAATTGTCATCAAGTTTATCGAATAAATTTTACTAGTTCGTGTTCCACTCACTGAATCTTTTGCATATTGCAGCCGGTATGGTCTTCCTGCATTTGTCATCTCCTCCTCTATTTCGCTATAAACATCAAAGAGAGCTTGATAACAAACTCTCATGTATTCTGGAAGATGATCTAAGGTGCTAATATCCCACCTGAACATTTATTGATTTCATATAATATAAGTAAACATTCTTTCAAATTTAATTTAGATGATTCTTCTATGAAAAATGATAGGTAACTAGAGACAAGTTATCTAATTAATCTAGACAAATTTAAGCGTTAGTTGATTGTACCGTACAATTCATTATGCATTTACGATCGAATTGTACAGTACAATTAACCAATATTTTGACTAGATAAAAAGTAAACAACTTGTATCTAGGTACATAATATTATTCGCCTTCTATTAGAGTAAATTGCATCACATATACCTCTCAATTGCATCGGTAAATAGCAGAAGTTCTTCGAGGGTACCATAAACATCATATATGTCATCAACAATTGACGTTAAAGAAATTACTTTGGTGAGTATTCTTCGTGCTGTGAGGTATTGGGGTTCGAAGTACACCCCTAATATCCAAAAGTAGCACTCCACCACTCTATCCCTTGTGAAAGGAAGTTTCTTTGCAAAATTTAATTCTTTCCACCACCTGAAATTTTCCCTTTCCCGTTCTAAAATTAGAGATGCATTTTTAAAACGACAACTTTGAAGTAAAATTTTACTTTCTCAAAGTTAACCCTAACATTAGGTAAAAATATAATAATATTGGTATGATAATACTCAATTAACTAATTAAGAATTAAAGTTGTGAGATGTTAAAATTTTATGTCCCTGTATGGTATAAACAAACAAATGTATCTCTATTTGGACGAAAAAAAATATATATCTCAAATTTTAGAAATTGGAATAGAGAGAGTATATCTAAGGCATTAATGCTGTCTTCGTTAATGCCTTGCTATATACCTTGAAATATGGCCTAGCTCTCCTTGATGCATTTTCTGCAATAGGTTGAATTCTAATTTTGCGAAATTCAGTAGCACTTTATTATGTGAATCATCTTCCTGGTAAATGGAAATGTAATGCCTTGCTTCCAACCTATTTAAAAACTTGTGGATGGGATACTTAAGTGCATGAACGACTTGCGCTGCAAGAGAATTTTTTAAGTGCGATTTAAGACGCTCAAGGTGAGAGGTGGTGAATTCCAGTGCATCTTCTAGTATATCTTCTCCATGCACCCTAAGATGTGTTGCCTCGTACAAGCTTAACATTCCTCGCGGATCGCTAATCAAGCACTCCTTGAATTTTCCGTTGTTGTCCTTGAATTTGCGGAACACATCTGTTTTAAAAAGTTTTTTTAAATTGCACATGGCCAAACTGTGAGCAATTATTATATAAAAAGGAAGGGCTTAATTTGCACTTAATTTGCATGCATGTACGTGACATAAGTTCTGATATGTTTTTACAGCACTAAAATGACTTACCAGAAGAGACATTATATCCATGCTGTCTAAGCAATCTAAAACAAAGAGATACGGTGTGAAGATCGTCGTCATTCTCTTGAAAGATAACATTCGTGCGTTGTAATGCCGCATCTATCTCAGTTTCAAAATGGTAAGCCACACCGAGTCGTTGGATATCATCAATTAAGTTCAGCAGTTGATTAGGCGTAGCTTCCGCTAGCATCTTCTTCACTTCTTCTTTTAGTTGTTGAATATGTTCCTTTGTGTTGGCATCAGTTTTCTACACAAGTATATTGCACATATACAAATTAAGCACCTTTAACAAATTAAAAAAAAGTTAGAGGACTAATTAATCCATGTAGCTTACTTAATTTGTTTGGCGTAATATGTGAATATTCTTGATGAAATCTTCTCATGTGTGAATTATACAAACACAAGAACAATTTATATATATTCTAGCAACACCGAGCTAGTGCATGAACTAGCTAGGGTTTAGATTGCCAACTACATGAATACCTCATTATGATAGTATTCAGCATCCTACTCAAAATCAATCGGTGGTGAGTGGTTAGCTCCGAGAGTATATATAGTGGATGGCAAGTTTTAATATAGTAAAACAAACTTTCATGACAAGTGGAAAAGACTTCCTTTAAAAGGATAAGAAAAGGATATAAGTGCTAATTTAATTCAGTTTACCGCGAGATCAGAGCTATTGTATGTGAGGAATTGGTCTCCCCAAATGCTCGGATGATAATTCACAGAGCGACGAGTAATCTCAGGCACAAAGGTTGAACAAGGACCAGATGAAGCCTGAAGATAAGCAGCCATTTTTCAGTTGGTAGTGAGACCAGCAGGGGAGATATGTGGATCGAAGAGAATTAAGAATACTATTAGTTGTTCTTTCACTCCAATTAGTATGGATTTAATGGGTAATGTTGTTGTGATATTTATAGTAGAAATTTAAGCAACTTTAATTTTTCATTCATTGTACTATAGGAGGGGACGCTTAATTTACTCTTTTCTCATGGTGGGCAGTTGCCGACCTTGACATTAAGGAACAGAAACATTCCATAAAATTTAATTATCAAATTTCCTTATGCCTATTAATTAAGATATGCCACACTGATACTAGCCTAGAGGTGAAAAATGATACAAGTCGACTCGAACAATATCTTGTTTGGATTGATCTATTCAAAATTTTAAAAAATGCTCAAATTCGAATATAATTTTACAATCTTTGCTCATATTTAAATTCGACTCATTTTATTATTATACTCGAGTTCAACTCGACTTGACTTGTATTTTAGTCGAGCAACTCGCAAGCATTTGATTTATTTTTTAATTCATATGACCAAATGTAATAAAAAAAAGTTTGATCTTGTTAATCTTTAAAATAAAAAAAAATAAAAAATCTGAGCTATTTATTTTTCACCCTATCATTAATTTTTACGTAAATAAAATTAATTTTTTCTTATTAATTGTTCAAAAGAAGAAGAAAACTAAATGTTTTGCCCCAAGTTAGATACATGACGTAGTCTGTGCCAATTTATAGACTGGGTAAAGGAGAGAAAAGAAAGATGGAAAAAGACCAAAAATAAATAAATAAATAAAAATAAGTATCCATACATAGAGATATATATATATATATAGAGAGAGAGAGAGAAAGGCAGCAATCATTTGACCCTCCATTAATATGAGTATTAAATAATTAAGCAGAACAGTACTAGTCAATATAGTGGATGCCGGGTATAATTAGTTGTCACTGTTAATCTATTAAATTTCTTCCATCGGCGACAACCAGTACCAAATTTGGGGAGGATTTGCAAATGGCATTTTGAGATGTACGTATAAAACGAAAAACAAACAAAAAAGCCGAAAACAATTCTCAATCTCATCTATACAATTATCAATTTTCGAAAGAGTAGAAATATTGCACAGGTAGGTGTGAGCATCATTCATATACATGTTGATGGCATGTATATATATTTTAAAGCATTTCCCCACGTCTCATGTTTATAATGCTGATCTTGTTTAGAGAGATTGAGAGTCCTATTTTCTTAGTTTCTTTATAAAAAAAGTAAAGTTTAGATATTGCACACTTGCAACAAATAAAAACAATGACTTTATTAAAATTAAAAGTAAAATTTGGAATCTTCAAGAACCTTTCATTCAGGATATATGTGCTTTAATTGCAGTGTTTTGAAACCCGGTCCTGATCAACACCAATTCTATGCCCGGTCCAATTTGACCCGATTGAATCAGTTTGGTCAAAATCCAAATCGAACTACTTGTTTATTATTTTTTAATATTTTTTTGTACCAATTTTTTTAATATTAAATTTAATCACTTTTAGTAATATTGTAACTCAATTTTATTATGTTTTAGTTCATAAAAAACGAGATTTTTTAAAATTTTATTAATTACTAATAATATATATTTTTATATATTTATGACATCACTGGTTTAATAACGGTTCAACAACTGGTTCGACCAGAGACTCATCCACCCGATAACTTTTTCGGTTCGATGACCGGTCCGAGTCTGAAAACATTGCTTAATTGGACCGACAAGCAATATGTTGACATTATGCGATACATATTTGATGTGGGTAAAAATAACCCACCATTAGTAAACTGTCATGTGTAATTTTTGTAACCCTATTAATGAGTGGCATTATAATAATTTGGCTTCATTGAGTATTCTGCAAGAATATTCAATCCTATAAGAATTAAAAGTCTTTAACATT
The DNA here is from genome assembly GCA_034770075.1 of Aralia elata. NCBI lineage: Eukaryota > Viridiplantae > Streptophyta > Magnoliopsida > Apiales > Araliaceae > Aralia > Aralia elata. The sequence goes on from CM068386.1 coordinate 1,374,524, forward strand.
TAATCAGTCAATGATTGACAATCTAGTGAGTCTCTACATCCAAAGAGGAGTCTTATTCCTAACTCCTGAAGGAGAAGACTCTCATGCTATAAATAATGGATATTCCAGCAGATTCAAGGTACACAATTTTGACCCCCAGAATAATTCTTTATCCTCATATTAGTGTTCTAACTTAAGTATCGGGGAGTCCTCCAGAAAACTCTCAACTTCGGTACGTGGACCTTTTGTAGGTAATCCGGCGAGATAAAGGTGTTTACGTGGAGGTCAAAGTCAAAATTCGTGGGTTAACCAAAACCCTAATTTGAATGTTGCTGATTGACACATCAGATTGGCGTCGTCTGTGGGAAGACAACAAAAAGTCATCTCTTTTTCACAATCTAGAGAATCAACATGGTGAATACTTGCGCTAGCGCAAAGGGTCACAACCCTCCACATCCTCCACCTCCTAACAATCAAGAATAAGGAGCATAATCTGTTCATATTCCATAACCCTCTCACCATCATCTTCCATCTCCACACATCCAGGAAGAACCTGTCCACACTCATAGTGGACTGTATACTGTGTACTCCCAATGACCAAATCAAGTAGATCTTTGATCCTAGATTAATTAGAATCGTGGTAATCCAGATCTGCGTAATTGAATCCAAAATAATTGTTAGCATGCCAGGAGAAACAACCCCAATAGGCGTGAACGCCCAAGGGCAGACAGTGACTTGGCCAACCAACTAAGAGAAAGCATAAACAATCTTTAGGAATAACTACAGGATCTAAAGAGGAAACCTAGGCAGCCATAAAGGTCAGAGCATCGTCAAAGTAATTGGATTGCTAGCTCTAGACCTAATGTCCAGAAAGAAGTGAGGATCGAAAGAGAGGTGCAGAGGTTTCTTCAAGAACGACAAGGAGCCCTACCATCTCAAGGAATTCAAGAGACAAAACCTAGACAAGTGATATATAAGGCAAGACCTCCTTCATTCACACAAGATGTCATGGATGAACCACTCCCTGATGGTTTCAAGATGCCCTAGATGGAAAAATATAATGGAACATGTGATCCTACAAATCATATAATTACTTTTAATGCACTTTTGTTATTACAAAATGTCTTAGATGTTATAAAGTGTAAAAATTTTCAACAAACCCTGAAGAGTCCAACCCAAACTAGGTACAGACAACTTGTTCCAGCCTCAATTAGTTATTTTAATCAATTGAGTGAGTTGTTTGTAAATTAGTTCATTGAAAGAAAGACTCATGTCAAGAGTTCAACATCACTTATGTTTGTGGTTCAACGGAATGGAGAATTCCTGAATGACTACTTGAACCGGTTCGCCAAGGAGTATTTTAATTTTTTAATGAAGTCAAACAATATCTAAATACGGTTAAACCGTATAAAACCATTTGGATCCTATTGGGTTGCCGGTTGGGTCTAGTTTTCCGATCAATTTTAGTCGGAAATTGAATTTTTTTATTTTTTTTATTTTTTTTGGGGGGGTGGGAGGGGATATTGTGTGAAATTAGGTAATTGGTGTAACGGATGTATAAGCCCAGTTAGTTTATGAGCCGAATTGTGAGGAGTGTGGAACTAGGTATAACAAAAGTGTATTTTGCCCCAAAAAATACTACATCATTCTATAAAAAAAATCTCATTTACAAAAATATACAAATGTTAAGAATATATTTATGTCTCATATTTACCTTAATTTAATTTATTGAGTATTTAATTAGTAGTTGCATATAATAAAACTGTAATGATAAAATTTGTAATATTATGTCAGTTTATATAAATTACTCCAAAAACTCTTGTTCTAAAACGACAGCATTTGATAAACAGCAGTTTTTGTAGAGCGGAGGGAATGTTTTATAATAGATCAATTTTTTAAAACTAACAAATGTATATATATATATATATATATATATATATATATATATATAAGAGAGTCAAAGAGATGAAGAAATTTTTGCAACAGAAAAGAAATAAGAGAGATGAAGATCTACGGAGATGACTGTTCATTTATCGACTATTTAAATACTTTCTCTATTTCAAAATTGTAGACACAATTTAAGTTTTCAAGTTAAACGACGACATATTAAATTTTAAATTGATGTAAATTTATTTACTTTTAGTTGATTAAAATATTAATTATAATTGTATAGTAATATAACAAAAACTATTAATCACAAAATTTAATTCATTCTAAAATTTTATGAGTCACACTAATTTTAAAATTTAATATGTCGTCGTTTGACCTCAAAAATACTTCAAAAATCAAAATTGTATTATAATTTTAAAACGAATGGAGTATATAGATTAAGTACCGTAGTTCTGTCATTGCTTGAAAAAAGTAGGAGTTTCCATAAATGGACTATTCATACCATAACCTACACGATAATGTCACTGTTAGCGTGCGTGCATGACTGGGAGTGTATATAGATTGAGTACCGTGGTTCTGTCATTGCTTGAAAAAAGTAGGAGTTTCCATAAATGGACTATTCATACCATAACCTACACGATAATGTCACTGTTAGCGTGCGTGCGTGCATGACTGGGAGTGTATATAGATTGAGTACCGTGATTCTGTCATTGCTTGAAAAAAGTAGGAGTTTCCATAAATGGACTATTCGTACCATAACCTACACGATAATGTCACTGTTAGCGTGCGTGCATGACTGGGAGTGTATAGTACTCCCTCCGTTCCAAGTTATAAAAGAATTTATTTCAATTTTATTGTAAATAATATTTTTTAGATAATTTATAATATTTATCATTGTAATAACTGACTAAGATTAAAGAAATTTTATCAAATTTTAAATTTAAAAATACCTCAAGTTCAAATTTTAAATTTTAAATTTTAAAATTTGAACGGATGAAGTGCTATTGAACATAACTTCATCTTAAAAACGTGCATCCGAAATTTGATGACAAAACTATTAGAATTTAGAGGGTTGTCTCCAACTATATATGGAAACTTTTGCATTTATTCAAAAATATGACTTGCAGACAATTAAAATGGATTTCTCATGGGATGTGTATTGCAAAGCATGCAGTTAAAGCTTTTAACTGAGATGTACGTGTTTCCATTTGCATGTATATGAGCATGTGGGCCCTGTTATTTTGGTAAAATTTGTCTAGAGGAATTTGTCTCATGTAGACTTTGCTTGTACCTTCTTCAAATCTTGAAAAGTGAGCTTTACAATCATAATGAGAAATATCTCTCTCTCTCTCTCTCTTAATTCTTTTAAGAGAAATCTTGTATTTTTATTTTATTTTATTTTTAAAAAAAGAGTCTTATTTGTTTTGATAATATTCCCTCCGTTTCTTTTTTCTAATTAAAATTTTATGAGAAAATAAATATATAAATTAAGAAATGTAATTAATACTTTGTCTAATTGACTAAATTGAGTATAAAATCTCAATATCATTATTCTAAAAATCATTTAAAAAATGAAACAGGAACAAAATTGTATTTAATGCTCAAAGATAATGTTTGAATATAAGTCATTAATTCTTTCTTGAAATCTGCAAGCTATAGATAAAAAGAAACAAATTTTCTCCTTTCCATTACATTTCTCCTTTAATTTCTTTCAATATTTATTTAATGATATAAATATTATTTTTAGTAGCACTTTTAACAACACAATTATTTGTCGTTGAAAATATCATTAAAAATAATATTTAATTATGTTACAAAATATATACAGAGAAAAATTGGATAATAGATATATGAAGGAGATCTTAGTTCATTATCTATCTATTTAAAATAAAAGAGTTAATAATCCCAATTCAACAAACTTTTCTATTATGAAAAAGAAAGTCAAAACACATTCAAGTTGAGTAGTTTGATTTCACCATCATATGATTAGCAGAATATTAAATTGATATAAAAAAATATTAAGATTCCCTCCATACATATTTTTAAATTTTTTTTAATACATATTTAACAACACGAATATTATATTTAGTGATGCTATCAATGACACAATTACTCTTAAATTTTTTGTAATACACATTTAACAACGCATATATTGCTTTTAGTGTTGATATCAATGACACAATTACACGACGAATTTTATTATATTGCTAAATGTAATATTTTACATTGCAGTTGAGTAGCATTCACCATCTTTTTCTTTTCCTGTCTAATGACGAAAATTATTAAGTGGCGGTATAATCACACACCCTATTTTTCATAAAATGAGTCTAAGTTGTTAAGAAAGAAAGGACTATATATATATAAGAGTCCCGTTAATTTTGTTAATAGTGTTAAATTAATTGTGTAATATTCTGTTGATCATTATTACTATGCTATATATTGTTGATGTCTTTTTTCTAACATTTTAAACTTTTTTGATGAGTTGATTAATTAAAATAGTATTAAAACTCTAATTGTGTAAAGTCTTAGGTTCAAAAAATTATCTTTGTATATATTAATTTAATTTGTACCGACCAAATTTAAAGATACTTATGATAGAAGGTTTGTTCTGGAATTTATACTATAGTAAATGGGACTGTTTTTGATTGGGAAGTAGTTGCATGATATTGATATCAGAGTAGCGAACTTTCTTTTTCAACTTTAATGTGCTTAAATTGACATAAATTATTGAGCTACAGCTGTATCATTCATGACCTAATTCTTCACCAGCATTGCCCATCAAATTAACTTTTAATTATTTATCACAGGGTATGGCCACTTTGGTCCCTTGCGCATCTCACAAACACGGCAAGTGCAGATTACGTACGAGTGTTGGAAATAAAATGTGTACATATACATTTATTTGAAATCACATCTTAACTTAAAGGTTAGAATTCATTAAGTTTTGATCCGTTTAAAATTATATGATTACACTTAGATATGTAGGACAAGGTCTTGTGGTGCCTGCTGCCCAGCCTTCCTCCTCTGCTTTGAGAACAGGAAAGGAGGTTCTCATACGGAGTCGCACACTTACTTAAGCACTGTGTGCGTAGCAACTAGTATAGATGAATAAAGGCCAAAATCTTGAACGGGACCTATTCTCTTAATAGGCGACAAAGCTAAATAGGAACGAGGTCGAGCTAACTGATGAGATGAGTGCCTTTTTAGTCTTAGGTAGCTCTCGTTAATACTCCAAAATTAATACCTTACTTATATTTAATAAATTAATAAACTAGTATAGTGACAAGTAAGAGTCGAACCCACATAGAGTGATATTATTTTAATCTATTCTAATGTCTCCTAAACAAAAAGTAAAAGTTGGGGGGTTTTGAATTAAATTTAATTAACTAAAATGACATGAGTGAATTAATTAATAAGAATAATCAATGATTTAATACTTTAGCTCTTCAGTTCAGTATCGTCTTTTCACAATAATAAGATAACCAAGTATGACAATATTTATCTTTCAATAAAATTAATAGTCCTAGATAACAATGAGCTATGTCATCTAAAATTCCCTTTAGATTATCATTTAATGAAACAAGCTCTTCACAAGATTCTAACCACTATACAACCTAAAACAAGCTCTCTAGATTTAATATAACAGCAACATTAAGAACTAGGCAATTAAACTATTCCAAGCAACAATCACACAAACTCGGATTATTTAACATGTCTTCTGATAATCGTAGCAATACATAAAAGCTTGACCACAATAAGTATTACTAATCGCTACTTATGATTAGGAATAATATCAATTACACGTAATACTATCCCTTAATCTAGCAAATGCTATTAGTTATATTAACTTAATTGGCTATATTAAATCAATCCAAATAAATAACATCAAACATTAATTCAGATTATCAAGAATGAATTTCATATAAAAAGGAATAAATAATGTAACTTAATTAAATCATAAACTGTAAATAAGGTTCAACATCCCTTAAGACTGAAATAAAAAACTTAACCTGATATTCCTTCAATCTTCAATCTCCAAAACTAGGGTTCTCAATTGTGTGATAGAAGCTGTCTAAAACCTAACTGTGAACATCTATTTATAGTCCTAAAATCCTAAAGCTATAAGAATTACAATCCAAGTTACCATAGAATTTCTTAAAAATTTAAAAGCTGAAAATTCCCGTGTTTGCGACCTGGTGCACCCCGCGCCACTTTTGAACTGCAACTGGCGCATCCCGCGCCTACCCATCCGAGACTGCTGGACCTCTAGCGCGCCCCGCGCCGGTTTTAGTACAATCCTAGCACGCTCCGCGCCAGACCATCAGAATCTCCATTTTGCTTCTTTTCTTCTTTTCAGCTCTAATTCAACCTGAAATCAATAAACACCTTAATAAGCTCATATATACATAAAACATGCAATAAAACTAAACATAAAGGAATCAAAATCATAGAATATCATGCACTCATCAGCCTTTTTCTAAAGGCTCTCATGTGGAGCTAACATGGCTGGTTACATACAAGTATATCCAAATCAAGATAAGGCGGAACAGACTGTCAAAGACCGCAGTGAGACTATCAAAGGAAAATATGTCCCGCAAGCTAACATAGAAAGAGATTTCATTCACTAAACTACTATACTATCACTCCGTAACTCAGTAGGATGATAACATATTATTATAAAATTAGTTACTTTATTCTATTTAAAATTATCTCTATTCTCGCTTCAAATATGAATACGACAACTATAATTTTATGAAAAAAGACAAAATCCCTAATTAGATTTGAACCGATGACTTTTGCCTTACCATGACGTTACTTTACTGCTGAGTTAAAAGGACTCATTTGATTCAACTCCTAAATCTGTCACTATATAGATAAAATATATCCATGTACATAATATTATATACTTAAGTATATACTTGTAAATACCCGGATCATATAAAAAAATTTCACACCTGGACTCTCCCTCGGTTCATTTGAAAATCATGTAAGTCATTTCATAGAGATTATTTGGAACAGGAATGGGCCTAGGGTTAATAACGATGACAAAATTGCCTTCTGTCTCTAACCATAGAATGTATGGTAAGGAATGTTTTGTACTTGGAAAGCCCGTTCCAGTACCTTTTGTTTAAAGAATATAATATATCCACCAAGCATAACCAATTAAGTCTAGCCCATCACATCCCTTAACTGACAAGTCTACACTCTTTAATATATGTTGTCAAAAATTAACCAAAAAGCCTTTAGGAGAAAAGTTCACCACTTGCTTGATGAGCTCATTGTATTGTCCACATGCATTCGTAAGCATAAGTGATAGCTCTGATACTAGCTATTAGGATTGTAGCAAGTCCGTATAATCTTATCAAAAATCATATTTTGACCTAAAATGTTAATTTATTAAATCTTGGTTCATTTGAGTATATATGCTTAAACCTATTGCTTATATTCTGATTTGAAACTTTATTATCATCAAATACCTCAACAACAAAGCTAGTAGCTGGATTCTAAGTTTATTGTATAGTAAAGCATACATTTTTATGCGACCCTTATTATATATATTCATCATCCTCATAAACGTGCTAGGGGTAAGGTTCTTCGCTTTGCATCGAATTAAACCACATGCTCCACCGCTTGTGCGGGCCCCCGTCAATTCCTTTGAGTTTCATTCTTGCGAACGTACTCCCCAGGCGGGATACTTAACGCGTTAGCTACAGCACTGTAGGCAGGATTATTTCTTTAGGACAGATGGAAGATTAAACATGAAACTAAAAATTAAAACACAACAAAAATAAATTAAAAAGATAACGTAAGGGGAATTTGAAGGTCAATACATGTAAGTAAGAGTAAATATTATTTCAGCAACCATGATCTTAGATCTTGATCTCGATAGTGAATGGCTCAAATTCAATGCAATTTTTCCTCTGCCACTAGAGTTTCTAGCGGCAGTAACATGCCTTCTAGCAGCAGTAACATGCCTTTTAGTGGCACGGATAATTACCAAAAAGCCTATCGATCCCACGTGTAACACTCTACAAAAATAAACTAATTGTCACTACAAGCTGTAACGGCAGGGAACCCTAAAAAAAACCAAGGCATGGAAGGGAGGATTGCCGCTATAAGTTGTAGCGGCAAGGAACCAAAATAAAAAACCAAGGCGTAGAAAGGAATATGTTCTGCAAAAATAAATCATGGCATAGAAAGGAGTATTTTCTGCATAACTATTAATAATACTAATAAGCATATTAATATTAGTTATTACTATTATTAATATTAATATGAATATTAATATTAGTTATTACTATTAATACTAATAATAAGAATATGAATATTAATATTAATATTACTAATATTAATATTAATATTCATATTAGAAGTAGTAATATTAACCGAGAACATTTGCCTCAAGTGGTATTCTAGGTTTTTTACTAAGCAAAAGATCCTAGGTTCAAACTCCCTCCCCCAAATTAAAAAAGAAGAAGTAGTAATATTAATATTAATACTACCTTTATGACTATTAATATTAATTACTACTATTATTAATATGAATATGAATATAAATATGAATATTAATAATAATCATAGTAATAATATTAGTTATTACTATTATTAATATAATATTAATATTAATAATAGTAATAACAAATATTAATATTAGTATTAATATTATTATTATTATTACTAATATTAATATTCATATTCATATTAATATCAATAATAGTAGTAATAATATTATAATAATAATACTAATATTAATATTATTATAGTATTATTATTATAGTGGTATTACTAATATAATAATACTAATATTAGCATTAGTATTATTATTATAGTAATATTAGTAATAGTAATAATATTAATATTAATATTATTATTATATTATTATAGTAATATTATTATAGTATTATTATTAATATAATATTATTATTATTATTATAGTAATATTGTTATAGTATTATTATATTATTATAGTAGTATGTTTTGCATAAATAAATAGTAGTTTGTTCTGTATTCTTCCATGCCTTGGTTTTTTTTTTGATTTCCCGACGCTATAACTTGTAGCGGCAATATTCCTTTCCATCTTTTTTTTTTGTTTCCTACCGCTACAACTTGTAGCGGCAATTGGTTTATTTATGCAGAGTCTTGCACGTGGAAGTGAGGAGCTTTTTAGTAATTACCCGTACCACTAGAAGGCATGTTACTGCCGCTAGAAGCTCTAGCGACAGGAAAAAAATTACATTTAATTTGAGCCATTCAATATTAAGATTAAGGGTTAAGATCATGGTTACTGAAATAGTATTTGTGGCAACCAGTTGACACATATGAAAAAATTACATTTAATTTGAGCCATTCAATATTAAGATTAAGGGTTAAGATCATCGTTACTGAAATAGTATTTGTGGCAACCGGTTGACACATATGAGAAACCCTCTATATATATATATATACACACACATACATACATACATACATACATACATACATACATACATACATACATACATACATACATACCCTCGACCAGCAAAGCTAGCTCGGATGTTTTAATTTTTAAAATGATCCAACTCCATACTATTTGTCTTCTCCTCTTTCCTTTGCTTCTCCTACGCATGGTCGTGAGACTTTGTAAAAGAAATAATAATTGCCAGTCATTTGTCTCAAAAAGATTACCCCCAGGGCCATGGAAGTTACCCCTAATTGGAAACCTGCACCAAATGATGGGCTTAGGCTCCGTCCCACATCGCATTCTTACAAATCTCTCCAAGAAACATGGACCCATTATGCATCTCCAGGTAGGTGAAATGTCCATGGTAGTCATCCCTTCCCCAGAAGTAGCTCAGCAGGCCTTAACCACCCATGATCTTGCCTTTGCACAAAGGCCACAAAATATTTTCCTCGAAAACTTAACCTATAATAACTCTGGAGTTGCTTTGTCCCCTTATGGAACTCCCTGGAAAATACTTCGCAAATTATGCATCATGAAGATCTTGAATTCAACACGCATTCAGTCGTTTAGATCCATTAGGGAAGAGGAGGTCACCAACTTCATTGAGTCCATTTCCTTAGGACGTGATGATGATGATATTAATGTTGTCAACCTTAGTAGCAAGATATTGGAGTTTTGGTGAAAAGATAAGCAATAATGATCGAGATGAGTTCATACCACTGCTCAACCGGCTAATGGAGCTTGGTGGCGCTTTTATGATCTACCAAATATTCCCTTCACTTAAATTTGTGCATCATTTAAGTGGTGTAAAAGCAGTATCAGAGTATATATTTGGAAGAATGGACAAAATTCTCCAACACATAGTTGATGGGCATAAAGCAACAAGCAGGGATCCGGATGATGCTAAGGGAGGAGAGGATAATTTGGTTCACATGCTTTTGAAACATCAGGCTCGTGTTGATCTATGGTTTTCGATCACAACCAACACCGTCAAAGCTGTTATTCTGGTACGTGCATGTGCCCTTCAATTTTTTTGTTTGTCACTATCTTGCTCTACTTATCAGTACTTGAATCCTAAACTTCGGCATCCATAAGCTACAAGTGTATGAGAGGTTATGAGTTCATCTACTCTACAATTAGGGCATTACCGTGCAGACAAAATATAACCTTAATATGGATGTAATGGATATGGATCAATTCAGCAAAGTTAAATGAAACAATATTGTAAAAGAATTGTATTTATATAACAAAAAGTTACATTTGCTCAGCCTTATTTTATATTAAATGTCAAAGAGATGCAACTCTTAATTTATTATAGAAATATAAGTATTTTTTATAAACTTCACCAAGAATTCACCACCCTTTTACTCCATCATATTCGAATCTGTACGTTAACTTGCACAAAGTTCGACTCGTTAGGAAAATGAATCACCTTCTTTCATCAAATTAGATGGCTCAATCTATTTATTTATTTATAGAAGGGTAATGAAATCTAAGTGCATTTGAGTAATACAAGTGACAAACATTTCGGAACGTTCCAAAATGAAAAGTGTGTTATCAATTATATGTAGCTATATATAATTAGAGCAGTAAATGGTAATCGAAAAATTCATATTCATCCATATCCGTATTTAAGAAAAACGAATATTATTCGCATTCAGAACAAAATGAATATATTCGTATTCGGTTTAAAGGTATTCGCAAATAAATGGATATGAATACGGATATAGGCATATTCGTATTCGTTTAACATCGGACCGTAAATATATTCGGCAGATAGCAGATAACCGGAATTTGATATTCGGATCCATATCCGAATAGCTTATATATATATATATATATATATATATATATATATATATATATATATATATTAACTTACAAAACTATAACTATTAGCTTGTTACAAATTTTTACTTTCAAAACTTACTTACGATGCGGGGAGGCGGGAGCAATGGACAATATAATTTTGAGAAAAAATAAATAAATATTCAATTTAAACTTTTGAATTTAAATATTGCAAATTTTAATATATATATATATATATATATATATATATATATATATATATATATTAACTTACAAAACTATAGCTATTAGCTTGTAACTAATATTTTACTTTCAAACTTACTTGCGACGTCGGGAGGCGGAGCAATGGACAATATAATTTTTTATTGTTAAAATGTGTTATGTCCGGATTAATTTAAAATTAATCGAGAAGGGAAGATTAAATTAGATTAATTCAGGTTTATGAATTTTCGGGTGGTAGGAGTATTTATCACTTTCATTATTAGCTTGTTACAAATTTTTTACTTTCAAAACTTACTTGCGATACCGGGAGGCAGAGCAATGGACAATATAATTTTATTGTTAAAATATGTTAGGTTCGGATTAATTTAAAATTAATCTAGAAGGGAAGGTTGAATAGATTAATTCACGTTTATGAATTTTCGGGTGGAGGGAGTATTTATCACTTTTATTTGCCCAATTATTTAGAAACTAGAAGTCTAAATATTTAAAGTAAGCTCAAGGTCAATTTTGGATCAAGTTGGATTAACTAATTGTCACACATACATTATAACTTACACTCTCCATAAAATATTTTTTTTATAACTATGTAATCTATGTATTGAGGATAAATAATAAATAAAACTCCCATAAACATATTATTAAAGTTTTAATCAAGTATTTGAGAAAAAATAATTAAATATTTACTGTAAACTTTTGAATCTAATTATAGATTATAAATATTCATACACACTATAGTATTACTCCATACACATAAAATAATGGACATCTAAACATTAATAAGTATAGCATTCATTGTGAAATTTAGGATTTCAAAAATGATGAAAACTTATTTGAATTATAATTTAGAGCATTGATTATTGTATTTATTAAAAATAAATAAATTTACTTTCATTCATTAATGAACTATAGTTTTTTTTTTACTTATTCTAGTTATAGTTGTAATTAGAGCATTCATTTTAAAATTTAAATTTAGGATTTTAAAAATGATGAAAACTTATTTGAATTGTAATTTAGAGTATTAATTCTTGTATTTATTGAAAATAAATTAATTAACATGCATTCATTAATGAACTATACTTTAAAACTCATTAAAAAAAATTTTCTTATCCTAGTTATAGTTATAATTAGAGCATTCATTTTGAAATTTAGGATTTCGAAAATGATGAAAACTTATTTAAATTGTAATTTAGAAAATTGATTATTGTATTTATTAAAAATAAATAAATTAACATTCATTTGTTAATGAACTATACTTTAAAACTCATTATTTATTTTAATAAGACTGGCAAGTAAAGTTTAATCATTTATATTTATTTAAAACTCATTATTTTTTTATATGTTTAATATATATTTATTTTCCTTACTTTTATGATTAGGATGTTTAATTAATTTAAAGTCTATATATACAAAATTATAATATAGCGTATAAATACTATATAAGGTTTATATATATTAAGCCTGATAGAATCTGGATCGTTAAAACCAAAAGGCATATGATCTAACGGTTAGAACGCTTGATCCTCCACTAACCCTGAGAACCAACCAATGCGTGACCTGTGCATTCCACTAAATATCTTCCCCAGCCATCTGATCAAATTCTAGGACCTTTCGAATTCGTTCGATCAACAATAATGAGAGAAAATACAAAAGGGAAGAAATCTAATTCACTTTTAGCCTCAGTCTCTCTTATCTTAGACGTTCTCTCTCCTTCTCTCCATTTCCTCTTAAAACCCTAACTATCTGGTACAAAATCATCATTTTTTAAGAATTTTCTTCAAAATCCACACCAATTAAATAATGCTTAACCATTAGATTAACCTATCTACCGATTATTTTCTCAAAAATCATAGCTTTGAAGTTTCTTTTGCCGATTGCACTCGGATAGCAGCCTGGGCCGTCCTGAAATGGGAATAAAATGAATTAGATGGACTTAAGTATCAGGATGAAATAATCAGGTTATTACATGATAAGAATGATATATTCCCATGTTATCCTAGAGAACAGAGGATTGATTTTCAGTTAATGATTGAAGAAATGAGTATGGATTACAATGAAAGGAATTTACATAAAACCTTTAAATGTCTAACCTTGTACGATGCTTGCTACTGTGTGTGTGTGGATACTTGTTTATTGTAAAAGATTTTTACCGATTAAAAATCTTAAATCTTTTATATTTTTACTTAATCTACATCAAAAACGTATTAGTTTCAAAAACTTTTTCGAAATTTATTTGGTGATGAGTAAATATTCAATTTTTTGTAAATAATTTGAATGAATTTTATATTAGGATCATAACGGTAGAATTTTTAGTCTCATTACTATTGTTTCACCCAATTTTTTTCAGGGTAAGGTTTTAGCAAAGGGATGTTTTTTTTTTTTTGGAGTTGTGAATAGCTTTATTGAATATTGGGAGAGTGGGTGTGTGAGTAATTGCTGAGGAAGTTTAATAAGTAGCAGATTTGTATTGGGTTAGGTTATAATCTGTGCTAATTATCAATGTTTTTAAACCCAGATTTAAAGAATGCATATCATATTCATGAATAAGAAGGCATAAATCTCAACTTAATTTGTTATATCAGATTTCTATGGAATAGCTGCCCAACTTTACTGCTAGCTATGGGAGCTATTTTATATGGAGGAACTACAATAGATCCAATCTTTGAGCTATACAAGCTTTTGATAATCCGTGCAAATTACGGGGTTACATGCGTTAATTTGTTGATTAAAAGTGTGACTGATAAATGAATTCGAATACCGAATATTAGAATAATCTGTTTATTCGGATAAAATAAACGGAAACGGATATTATCTATATTCGGATATTATTCTGAATACCGAATATGGATAATATTTTTAAAATTCGCCGAATTCCGGATACAAATACGAATAGCGAATTAATTGTCATAACATTTTGTGATCCATTTGGATATTATCGATTTTTCCTCCAACAGTAAGAATCTAATTAATTGAATTTTTCCTCCATATTTTTCCTAGCTATACCAAACGATAAAGTCTCGCAGCAAGTTTTGATAGAAAATTATAAGAATTACAATATATCTGTTGATTTATTTTATTAGTTTTGTTATATTCTGGAAGCAGAATTATATATTTTTGATAACTACAAAATAAATTAGTGGGGCAGCTATCACTTTAAAGAAAATTTGTTATTTAATATTTATTGTTATTGTATTTACAATTTTCATATTTTGAATTTCATATTTATGAATAAAAAATAATATAAAAGAAAATTTAATTAATCTGCATGGAGTCCCTACACCATATAATGGAAGGATGGAGGTGGTTGGGTGTCTTGCTTTAGGTCACCAAATAGTGAAGCTCAAATTAATGTTTTGCAGGACATGATCACAGCAGGGATAGAGAATCCAGCAACTGCCATAGAATGGGCAATGGCAGAGTTATTGAGAAACCCAAGGGTAATGCACAAGGCACAAACTGAGGTGAGACAGCTACTCAACAAGAAGAATAAGCACAAAAATCAAGAAACAGATATCAAAGAATTAACTTGCTTGCAATCAGTCATCAAAGAAACCCTAAGATTGCACCCTCCAATTCCTGCAATACCAAGAGAATGTAGAGAAAGTTGCGAGATTAACGGATACACTATTCCGGCTAAGACCAAAGTGATTATCAATACATGGGCAATTGGTAGAGATCCTAACATTGGATTGATGCTGATTGCTTTTACCCAGAGAGGTTTCTTGATTCCACTATAAGAAGCTTTGAATATATTCCGTTTGGGGGCGGTAGAAGGATGTGTCCGGGCATGTTATTTGGGATGGCTTGTGTGGAGCTTCCACTTGCTTGCTTGTTGTATCACTTTGATTGGAAACTCCAAGATGGGATTAAGCCTGAACAAGTTGACATGAGTGGGATCTCTTTACTGACTTCTAAGTAGAAGAAAGAGTTGTTTGTGATTCCCACTCGTTATTGTCCTTAGGGTCAATGAAATTTGTGTTCTGCTGTGTGTTGTTGCATTTATATGCCCTAATTGTGTAATAAAGTTATGCATTAATGATGTATCACAACCTATATAGTTATACCCTGGTGTAAAATGTATAGAAGATTATTACGGTATCAAAGCTTCATGTTGTAACTCATTATTTTAAAATCGTGATTCGATATAACACTACTAGAAAGATTAAGAAGATTTTCGACAGACAAATCCATCGCAAATAGACTTGGTCTGTCACAAATGTCATTTTGTTCGATAGAAATTCCATCGCGCCAAGTCCAATCGCAAATGAAATCCGCTGCGAGCCGTCGCAAAAATGCAAGTATCAGTTAGGAAAATTTTGTCGCAATTGTTACATTCAAAAAGTTGGTCAGGCTCAAAGCTCCACTTCTTCCAAATCTATTAACCATGCCACCTCCACGATCCAGGGAAACAATGATGCATGTTGTGGGAGAAAGAAAATCAAGAGGATTCAAATCCTAAAATTTACTGTACAAAAATTAAATTTGTACATCTTTTTGACATTTTGTGTATGTAATATTCAAATTAATTTTTGTTCTATATTTTAAGGTTGATTTTAGCTTTAAATTTTGTCATCCATCACTCTGTCTCCATCGTCATCATCATGATGAATAACTCTCATTTCGCGCCAAGCCCCTTAACTTTTCTCGAGACTGATGGGTGGGGTTTGGACTTTGGACAAAACATTCTTTACTATCGATCTAATTTTTACGTTTAGGTTTTTTTTTTTTGGGCCCACTCATTTATTATTCGAAATACATTAATTTCTTACATTTCCCAAGGTAAAAGTCTTTCCTCTTGTTTGGCCATATGTTCCTGTAATATTTAGTGTATTTTTATCGTATAGTATTATTAGTTACTTTGTTCCTCCTTGTTTTGTTTTGAGAAAACTATTCTTCTCGGAATGTTTAGAAAAATTGACCCCTGCTATTCGTTTTTTGGGACAATATGAGGGTTAAGTAGTGGACATTAATACCGTGGAAGCCCAATGGTGTGTCGATAGGGCTTTACTACTACCAATCGATCAGGGCCTTTGAGCTTTTGCATTTTATGGCCTTGTTAACTAGAGACCTACTTAATATATTTACTTTTTTGAAAATATGTTTTTCCATATGCAATGGGACATTTCGTCAACTAATGCCTAGGAGATGGCTAAGGGGTACGTACCATTAAACTCCAAAGTCCAACTTCACATTAACAAATATGATTTACTTGGGCTTTTCTCACAATGAGGTGGAAGCATAAAGTTGAAAGATAAATCAAAATTGAGTTAAAGTTGCATTTACTTAAACGCATTCACTTAACAAATAAAAAATAAAATAAAATAAAATTGAAACTAAACTTATTTACAAATTACACATAAAGAAGCCTACATGGAGCTTTACCTCAAAATTGGCTGAAACACACAAGCTCATGAGATCTACTCCGTAGATTCAAAAACATAAAAAGGGCATAGAGGTTTCCTCCTAATTGAACTTTAATTTTCTGGCTTAAGAAATCATATTAAATGAAGTCTAATCCAAGTTAACGTCTGATAATTAAAGCATGTACTTATTGTCTGTAAAATATGTACATTATTGGACTCTTTCCTCAAGGTTGGCATCTTGAATCACTCAATACTATACTTGGAATAAATAAATTTAAAAACAAAACAAAAGGGAGGGGTGGGGGAGAAGATACTTGCAATTGGATAGCTAATTACAGTTTTAGAAAATATGGGTTGGAGCTGGCCTATCTCAATACTACAACTAAAGGAATTTGTTTGTAAGGCGTCATATATCCATGCTTTTTTCTTGCCACCATATAAATATTAGTAATTGGTATTATTATAACACAAAAGTCAAAGCACTTTAACACAAATGTACATATAGGATAGAGGGGGCACTATGAGAATATATAGTTGGGAATAGAGGATGACCACAAGAATGATTGAATTTAATAAAATAGCTAGTAATAAAGAATTCAGAGTGGCATGCCCTAATCTCCAAGTCAATTATAATGTGGCACCAATATTCGCTTTTCTAGGCGACAAATTCAATCACCGACGATCCCCACATACATACATCCACATTGTAATCATTCACGTACGCTCCACTTTGTTCTTTCTAGCCTTCTAGATTCTCCTACCCTTAGACACCTACCCATTTTATTCTCTAGTTTTACTTTGATATCATAAAGTTTGAGCATCTAACCTTAATTCTTAAATTCTATATGATGGATTCAATCACTGATAAAAACATATACCTTTTTCTTATATTTAATTTCTCTTTTCTTAATGAGCAAAAAGGACTTTTGTTTCGATAGAAAAGAAGTTGTGATTAACTTTCCCAAAAAAAATCATACGAACAATTTCAATAAAAAATATATTAATTATTTTATTATATTGTATTCAACTCTATATATATATATATTCTCCAAATACATTGCAATATTAGATATACAGAAATAACTACAAAAGCTTCTCTTGTTTTGTATTAAAAAGAATTGCGATATTTTCAATATCAAGGTGATAATTCAACGCAGAATACTTATTTTGATATACAATTTTGTTTTGAATTATTATTTTTAGCGATAAAGACATCATTGTCCTATTAAAAACTACTTTAGGAGGAAGGTCAAATTAATATGAGTTGAAGATATAAGCGAGAAATGTCCAAAGACATCCCCTTCGGCAAGATCATAACTGATGAGTTTATAAGGGAAGTCAACGCATTTGGCGGCTCTGGCTAACATTAGGCACGCATGACATGTTATAAAGCACCCTTAATGTGCGCATATGGACCAACCTGTGCTAGCTTCTTCAGGCGTGCGTGCAACCAATTAATTCTGCCTTTGGTCCCAAATCCCAACTACAAGCCAGCCAATCAATATAATATATAAACAAATATTCCCTCTATTTTATGATCATTATTAACCTTTAAAAATTAATTTAAAAAAAATTAAACTCAAATTAAGAATTATAAAACAATAAAACTTACAATAAGTAATACTTTTTAGATTATTTACAATATTTATCATTATATTGATTAAAATTTAAAAAATATATGTCAATTTTGAATTTAAAAATTTTTTAAGTTAATTTTAAAAAGTCAACAATGATCAAATAATATGAATCGGAAGAGTACAATTTTAGAAAATAAAACAAAAAAAGAACTTGCAAATCTTATGGTTGACGTCATACTCTATAATTATACTTAAATGGAAGAATAATGTGACGATATGAAATAATTAATGATTAAAATACAGATTGTACCCCAGATTTTGTGTGTCATGTGAATTTTGCACCCTAACATTCAAAACGTGTCCCTTTGCACTCTAGTCTTAAGTTTAGCATTCTAGTTACACCCTCCGAACAATTTACAGGTCAAAACTGACCGGAATCACTATACACGTGTTTTAAAAGGGTTATTTTACTACTTTACCCTTTTTCATCATCTTCAAAACACGAGTCTCCTCATTCTTTTTTAAAACCCTAACAGCAATCCAAATGCAACTGAAACAAAGAAGAGAAATGAACGCAATTGCTACTGTAGGAAGAGAGTTGTAACAAAGACGACATGGAGAAGCTCCATTAATGCTGGAAGAAGATTTCTTGGATGTCCAAATTAGTGTGAAGATGAAAATGACAGATGTAATTTTTTGTTTGGGTTGATCCACCCATAAGCGTTTAAGGGTTGTGATTCCTGGATTACTGAGATGACCGGAGAAATTAGAAGTTGAAAGCAAAGCCCTCACGGATGAGTTGAAGAAGACTGCATTTAGGTTTAGGGCATCAATGGTGGTCCTGCTTTTGAGCTAGGCTATTTTTTAATCATTTATATGTAATGGATTGCTATTGATAAGTTTTATTCTCTTTTTGTCATTGTTATGTATATATTGGTTGTAATGGTGATGGCCCTTTATGCAAGGCTAGTTTTGTTATAATGACAACTAATTGATGAACCTTTTGTGATTAACCATGAGAAAATGCTAATTGTGATTATTTTTTTACCTAACAATTACACCAAATGCATCACCAATAAATGACACCACCAAACTCATTAAAAATCCAACGGCATTGACAAGTAAAAAAAAATAAACAGAGATCAAGCCAATACCATTAAAATCCAACTACATTCAATTCCCATGTTTAGTTCAGCCTCTAAAGGCAATACAACCACCTGTCAATTACAACAACAAAAATTTCCATCGACCAACCATCATATACAAAAGAGCCTTATAACAGCATTATACACTGCTAACCATTTACACCAAAAATACCTTATAAGGCATAACTTATCAGCATATACACTACCATCCAGCACAACAATAATTTACCTTAAAAGGCATATTTAATCCATCAATAATTGACACTAACCAAAGTCTACAGAAGTACTAGTAAAATAACATAAAAAAAGAAACAACTAAACAACTAAAGATTAGGATCTATACTGTTGCCCCTAAGTGTAGTTGTATTCTTTTGAAACTGAACCTTCTGTCTTTTGGCCCTTGATCCAGCCTCAAGAGATCTGAGAGTAGTATATGCATTCCCCTTCCATGTAATCTTTAGTTGAACTGTGCTAGGGTCAATGGTCTTTGGAGTTGATTCAAAGTGTACACCTCTTTGGCAAGTTTTGGAACCAACCACATGAGTAAATTCAGAGGCAGCTGCATTATTGGTCAGTGATTGGTTTTGTTATGAGGTTTGTGGCCTTCTTTTTGTCCTTCGAGGAACTTGAGATGGTTGAGATTGTGATTGTGACTCAAATGGTGGATCTTGTGATGATTGTGAGGTGACATTTGGTGTAGTTTGAGCAGTTGGTTTGTCTTTCAACTTCTACAACAACTAAAAAATTATTAAATGTGTTTAAGTCAATAAGTATGCATAAAATCATAAAATTATGTTAGTGTTTACCAATGGACAAGTCCTAGAATTGTGACCCCAAACTTTGCGTTGTTTACGCTTCAATGATGTACCACTCTTCTTTAATTTAGTTGGATCAGTATTTGGTGGGGGATCATTTGTTTTTCTCCTAATAATTTTTTGCCTGCCAACTGGAGTATGCTTGCCAGGTGGTAGAGATGGATCAACCCTTGTGGGATCCCACTCATTCATGTGCCTTATTGGCTCAATGATATGGTTGTACAATCTCAAGTATAACTCTCTAGAATAGCAATAATTAACAAACTTTATTAGATCTTAACAAACCTTAAATTTATCCCTGCCACTGCATGTATATAAGGTATGCCTATGAGATCCCATCTTCTACAGCTACAGGTCCTCCTCACCAAATCCACAATGAATGAATAACCTCCCGAAGTCATGGTAACAAAAATCTTATCACCTCCTGACCAGACAGGAAGACCATCCCTAGTTTGTGATTTATTTTTTTTCTAACTTCTTTGCAATCCTAAGGCACAACAATCCTTCCATCTTCAATAACTTCTCCCTCCTCCTAACAATCCTATTGAGACAGTATTATCTATTTCCTTCAAAACACCCAATAATTAGTTTCAATCTAGGCTTTAGAATTTTGATATTAAATACTTCATAGTGATTGTTTACATACATATCACTTTTACAAATATCTATAAAATGGCTCCTACTTCATTTAGAAGGATCCTTACCTGCCAACCATTGGAATGCTTATTTATTTTCTTTTTCTAGAATAGTCATTGCCTTCTTAAACATGTATGGATTAGTAGTTTTGGCTGCATTGAACAAGAGCTTCCTCAAATAACTCTCTTTGAACTTTTGCCAGAAATTCCTATAAAGATGCATCACACATAGCATGTGTTCAACATTTGGCACAATAGCCTTCACAGCATTTATTAGTCCCTAATAAGACAAACAACAGGAAGACAAATATTAGACGTTAAATAAGGAAAAAACATAAGTTAAATAATGACAAAGTTCATTTAAATAAGACATAAGTTGCATACCTTTTGTTTGTCACAAATGAAATACCATCCCCCATCATTTACTATTTCAAGATCTTTCACCAACAAATTGAGAAACCACATCCAAGAATCAGTGTTCTCAGATTCCGCTATAACCTATGCACTTGGCCATATACCATTATTAGGGTTAACCCCCACTGCAGCCAATAGGTGTCCTCCAAATGGTCTTTTCAAGAAGCAACCATCCAGCTCCCTAGTGGTCTACAACCCATCTTAAACCATTGCTTCAGATGTTGTGATAAGCACATAATTCATACATTTTATTATCCCTAATTTTGTCCTTTTATTATATTAGTTTATTTAATTAATATGTTTTATTTTGTTTTGTAGGATTTAATATTTTATTGCAATAAAGTCAAAATCTTGGTGATCAAGCAATATTTAATGCTCTTATTCATGTAAAGAAATATCCAAGAAGAATCCTATAAGGAGAAGGAATGAGGTGGAACAATCTTGGTGTGCAAGTCAAATCCAATGAAGGAAAAGAAAGTCAATTTAGAAGATATCTTTGAAAAGTTGATTGCCACTAGGAAGTTGAAACCTACATGGAAAAGGGACTCTTGAGAGATTACCATATAGAGATTGAAATCAAAAAGGGAATAAAAGAGGCCAAGTTCAATGAATGTAAATTAGGGTACAAATTTATTTTCCCTATAAATAGGTCTCTTGTTTTAGAGAGGAGAGGTGTCAGTTTAGGTTAGGAGTAGGAGTAGGAGTAAATTAAATTATTTTTCATTGTACGCTTGTTGGAGGATCGTTAATTAAAGGGAGTTTTCTTATTTTATTTTTAATTTTCTTCTTCTTTATCTTAGTTAGTTTATTTATTTTTTTTAATGTCTAGTTAATTTCTTTAATCTAGGATGAAGATGAAATTAAATAATTATTCATGATAATATTTTTATCTCTTCTATTTTTTATGCTTTTATGTTTAATTGATTTCGCCTTCATGTTTCATTATTGAAATACCTTCGTTTTTTAGTTCTTATGTGATTTTAAATTAATTAAGAGGTTTTGATAGATTATTGTTAAGATATGAGTTTTTCATAAACCATGCTTGCTCAAAGAAGTTTTGATGGGTTATAGTTAATCCTTAAATTTTCATAGTCTATGCTTGCCCACGTTAATTATAAAATTACTAAATTAAAGGGAAGGGATATCAAAATCATAATTAAGTTGTAAAAATAGAAGAGATTGAATTGCTTGTTATGTTTATTATTTAATGGATTCGAATTCCTAGATTGCTTCCTTATTATTAGTTAGTTTAATTATAATTAATTGATTCTCAATCTTTATTTCTAATTCGCCTAAAATAGATATTAAGGATACATTAAAATTAATCTAGTCTCTGTGGGTTCGACCTGTACTTGCCAGTTCTTCAATTTGACACTGTGCACTTGCAGTTACATAATTTTATCATATCATGTTGTAAGCAAACATAAAACCTTAGAAACCTTCCTAACTCCTAACCAAGTTCTGGTAAATCTCTCTTTATCACACAAGTGGTCCCAGGCATTTTCTTTCTAAGTTCTTCAGCATAGTCCCAAACCTTAGCATATTACTTTTCAGCATCCCCTTCAATTCTTTTCAATGCCTTCACCTTTGCTTTATATACCAAACTTCTAGATACACCAATATTCAAATCTTTAATCACTTTAGTATGAAATGCATCAACACCCCAAGTAGGATTCATTCTAATATCATCTTCATATTTTTTTGCAATCTAATCTGCATTAATGCAGTAATTTTCTCACTCTTTACTGCATGTGTGGACATTTACCAGTCTCCTGCACTGAAAAGTAGATTATTGTTGTTCTTTTTAAGCATAAAAGTATCAGGTACATGGGGGCACACATTTTGCCTATATTTTATCTGACAAATTTTTGGTGAAGAAAACCTTTTTTCCATGTTTTATTGCATAGTTCCTAATTGCATTCTTAACCTCAATGACATTAGCATAAGTCATCCCTAACTCAAATGTTGGGTCCACAATATCTTTCTCATCAAATTATGGATAATATTTTACATCTTCCTCTAAATTATCCTTTGGCATCCTCTCAACATCTGAATCATCATATTCAGTTGATGAATCCCCTAGTTCATGGTGTGTAGGTGCAACCTCTTTATTCCCTAATTGATTGTCACTTTAAGGTATTTTGCTCTTATCTATTTAAGTTGTCTTTCCCTGTGCCTTATCAAATGTTGCTCTATTTCCCTGTGCTTTTACAGTTTGAGGTCTCTTTCTTGCTGCCTTATTAGTTAGGGGCCTCTTTCCTGCTACCTTATCAGTAATGAGCCTCTTTCCTACTGCTTTATCATTAACCTGAGATACATTAACATTAGTTTCACCTCCCTTGTCATTAGTCTCACCTCCCTTCTCACCATAATAACATTCAGTAATCTCATTTATCCTTGCAATCTCATCTTCAGTAATCTCATCCCTATTATCAAAATAACCACCTATTCACTACTATCTTTGTAACTCTCATCAGTACTATATATATTACTATCGTCACTGATATATTGAGCATTTTCTACACCATTGTCTTCACCATTGTCATCAATATTGACTACATCAATGTCTTCATCATTGAACTGAACACACTTCTTATTAGAAGGCAAACCATCAGTACAAACAAGTTTTAAGTATTCTGCATAAATCTCTACTAGCCTATTGTTAGGTTATTTCACACACATTATCATTAATTCATCATCATCAGAATCTATCCCACATAGCCCTCTCTCCATATCTATACCTAGCAGTTTATATTGAAAATGCAGATGACCACTTATATACCCAATTTTATTCATCATATCTTTTAGCTCTATCATTGAAATATAGCCAGGATGGCACAAATCAAAATATGACATTTTACCTCCCACATATTGTTTAGGTTGTTATTCAAAATGTCCACCATGGATAAATTTTATAGTGAAATATTCTCTATTTGCTGTAAGTTATTCAAAAATAGAAGACATATCACTGTCAATTTATAAAAAAAATATCCATCATCATAAAGTAACTGCACAACACACGTAATAAACAAAAGAAAGCAATTTTTAAAGTATAAATTATGCTAGGGTCACCAAGGGGACAAGAAGCTTTTGGTAAAATAATACAATAAGCAACGAGACAACAACTTAACACTAGAATCTAGAAAACCCAAACCAAAAAAAAACAATACTTGTGTCAAATATTAGATGTTAATAGAGATTGGATAGGATACTTACAATAATCTGACACACTTTTGGCATCATAGACATCGTTGTCAACCCGAATCTCTTAAGAATCGACAATTCGAAGTCATTGTGGACGTTGTCAGCCTTAATTTCTAAACAATTTTGCATCTTCCGAAATTAATTTTATCTCTGTCAATTAAGAAATTAGGGTTTGTTAAGGAGACATATGACCAAACGTGTTTTAATTAATTAGTACAATTATTTAGCATGTACTTATATTATATAAAGAAATGGACCGTTTCACGTTCTATATTATAAATATATAGTACTTTGAAGAATAGGGAATGAATGGGTTTGAATACAAGCCCCCCAATATATACACGATCAAATTGAAAGTGGAGTGGAATAATTTTGATACAATCTCTTGTTCACATGCAATTACCATGGCGGCGTGCATTATGAAGCAAACTCTTTAATATTTTGACCACCAACCATTGACATATATGGGTCATTGGTATGCAGTGAAAAGCCAACGTTTTTTGCCTCCGACTTCTTCAATTAGATGTATAAGTTCTAACAAATTAACTTTTGGTTCTGCTTGACAATCGACATTTTTCAGGAGAAACGTTTAGTGAAGACAGTGAGCTTTTTTTGAATTTACCCAGTATGTAACTTATAGATGGAAGAAAAATTAAACAATGATCTTTTTTGGCATCCCGTAATTGTAATTACCAAATATATATAACTTTTATATGGAAGAAAAATTACGCATGCTTCTTTACTGTGTAACCAATAGTCTTTTACCATATTTAGTAACAAATAAATAAATAAATAAATAAATAAAGATAGCCTGTTACCAGTTGATTCCCCATTAAATAATATATAAAAAAAACATCAAAAATTGTGGCATAGCTAAAGTATCTATCTGTCCTATTTTGCCAATACTACAAATCATGCGGCTATTAAAAACTTCACATTTAGGAAAACATACCCTTTGATATAAAATAAAATAAAAAATCAATTATTATTTCATTAATAATAAAGATAAATATAAAGGACACATGCCTAGTTGTTTTGAATACTGACTATTATGGCTATCATTCCCCTTTCGATGATGAAATTTCCCCTTTAACAGACAAATCCAAGTAGAAAAATGGAGGAATAATTCAGTTTCCTGTCTTCTCCGACTATTAAACGACCTCAAAGAACAGTAGTTCTGTACAAAACTCTAACCTTGATGAAAGCTCAACAGATTCAGCACATAATAACACCTTCAGAGGCAAATTTTCCAAACATTTAAATTTGAATTTTATTCCATGTACGAGTATATGATGGAAAATAACACTAAATGACCTAAACAAAGATCTGTACACAATGAAAGAACAAGAAATTAACCTACTAGGATTCGGGGTAAATCAAAATTTATATTTTCATCCCTCTGTATACACGGTAGTTGAGTTTGATATATAACCCTGTAATGGCAGGGTAACTTCTATACATGAATTGAATTATTAGGATATATTATAAAGATTGCAATAAGAACTCCAGCTGGCTCCAAAGATCCTCTTCAAGGTGCGCAACACCTTCCCCTCGTGATCTTCAAAATTGACTCCTAAAAAAAAATTCCTTCGTCACTGATGATTAGACACATAGTGACGAGCGAATTTTGATCCCTAAAAAATGGCAGATTTGCAGTGTAGGCCGCCATTGTGGTCAAAACAGCAACCATCTGCTGGAATTCAGATAACACTTGATAGTTCTTCTGATAGATCGGATGATTGCAAGCATTCCTCCGGGTTGGCATAGAAATAGTCCTCTTCTTTAGGTCTGTCTGGAATCACCAACCTTTTGGTAGGGGTCCCCATGCGATCGCCATGAGCTTCCTTAACAGCAGTAGAGAACTCGTCCCAATTCAGTGATCCATGATTATATTGGTCTATCAAATCAACTAGTAGCCTTCTGTCCAGTAGTATTGTCTTCTTGAATCCAAGGAATCTAAAAAAGCAAAGGAGAATAACAACTATCTGAAACCACTCTAAATGATCAATAACTACATGAGAGGGTAACTATCTGAAACCACTAAACCAGAACCCAAAAACTGGACCCTGTGCAATTTCTAACAACATAGAATTTAGATATTCCTACTTTCACATGACAAACTCCCTGCCAAATGACAGAGAACCTTAAGTTTATAACTGAAAACTACTTGGATAGAAAAGAATTCTATTTGTTCCTCCTCAATTATGGTAGTAGTACTACTTCTTTGTTTCGGCCACAGACCAAAACAAAGTTACAATCCTCTAAAGACTGCTAAAATTATACTATGATTTTCGGCCAGAGCATTTTCATGAAATATAGCCACTATAACTAATAACATTCATAATAAAAAATCAAAATCCTCAAAAAACCACAATAAAGAATCACGTAGGCAATGACTGAAATCAATTAAGGAATACCTGCGATGGCCTTCAACAACTTTGGCCATGTTTCCATCATATGTAGGAACAAAAATATCACTGTCCAGAGAAACAAGATAATCCAATGCTGCCATCTGGGACGAGTGGTTCTGAAAATAATTAAGGTCTGATGGACCCAAAAGAGTCTCCTTCCGAACCTGACACAGGACATCCATATCCATCAGTGAACTGTAAAAGCAAGAAGTTCCAAACTTTTGAATTTGACTTAGAATATTCTACTGACCAGTTTTGGGTAAGCAGCAGCAAGACTAGCCATTCTCCTCTCTCCACCATATATTTCTCCAGCAGCAATGTAAATCTGGATGTCACGATCAATGTCCAGTGCCCTTAGTGTAAGAGCCGTTTCCTCGGGAGTCAACGGACATAGACCATCCTTTCTTTTCATGTCAGAATCTATGATCTTCTCTTTCCACCATGGGTAAGCATATCTGTCGAGACAGGATAATTAACATAGAGAAACAGAACGGAAATTCAAGTTTATGCTGCCTTGTGGTTGACAAGGATTTGAGCTCACCTCATTCTTGTCAACTCTTCCACCTCTTCATTGTTGCATCCCTGTGTACACCCAGAAAATGCTAACATGTCCATCTCATATCTGAGATGAAGTACTAGGAAAGGACCATTTTGCCTTAGAAGCTTGATAACCCTCCTACCCAACTCCTCTATCTGAGTAGTGAATCTCAAAGCGCTGAAGTTTACTCGGCAACGGAGCTTCTGAATTTCAAGGGGTTGACCATTGTTGGCGAGCCTAGCGTCTGTTCTATTTAAATGCACAACCTTATATTTCTTTATCAGAGGAAGAATCTGCATGCAACAGCAACAACACCTTCAATAAGGAGTCTCAAGAAGAAGAAGAAGAAATCAAAGTAAACAGAAGTCAACAACAGACCTGATTTTGATAATAAGAGATGTCAGACCAACTGATGGGTGGCATGGTGTAGAATATTCCTAGTTCCACTCTCCTCTTGAGCCTAGGAGGCAGCTCTTTCAGTATCCGAACCTCGTCTCTCAAGGATGAGATGAAATGATCAACATCAAAAATGTCTTCAAACTCGCTGGTATACCAAAGTAAGAAAATTTAATTGTAATATTGAAAAAAGTCAGCAATTCCGTGTACAGTAATGACTTTCTGCAGGAAGAGAAGAAGTTCTAAGGTATTAGATGGCATACCTTGGATCAGCCCAGAAAGAAGTTTTATCCAACTCAGGAACTATAAGTGTCACATTTAAATATCTTGCAATAGCAACCATGTCACAAATCTGTATTGCAAACATGGTATAGCCTATAAGAAACTAATTAGCTTATAAGAAATTCAGTGGTCTGATAAATCAGAAAGAAATGATATAGCCTACGGCTGATCAACTCACCGCTGCCCGCATTTGATTAAGCCCTCCATTGCATGAAACTATCAGGTAACCATTGTTCTTATAAACCCCTAAATAATGGCAACACAGAGAATTCAGAACAAAAGCTCAAGACTGGGAAGTGGAAATCAATCTATCAGGTAACTATGTAGAATTCTTCAATCATTGAAAGTAAAACAATTGAGATTCTCATATCAATAAAATCCTTAAGACTTCAAGGTATGACTACGACAACAGAATAAGACATGCAAAATGGTTTGCAACTACAATAAATACAAAAAAAGGGATAACACTAAATAACAGGAGCAACTGAAAAGGGTAAAAGTATACATATTTACAAGAAATGGCCAGTTTCATCAGTCAGCGCATAACACAAATATACAAAAGCTATAATTTGTTGCAAATTGTCATGCCACCATAATCTCATTATCTGTGCCAACTTCCTCATAAACAATGACAGGGTTAGAAAAAAAAATGGCAATACCACAATATCTAGAGTTATTATATCACAATTTCATTCCTGTGAGAGAAAAGGTGACCAAAAGAAACCTGCATTCTCACCCAAAAAAATGCCAGAATTAGGAAGCACACCACGAAAAGGAAACAGTTTAATGGACTGCTACAAGCCTATAATCAAATGAAAAAGTAACTTAAAACGTATCCATTTTATAAGTATCCATTTTATAAGTAGAGAAACTCACTCTTGGGAGGAAGAACTCTAGCCGGAAGGGCTGGCGACAACTTAACATCCATTGCAGAATCCTGAGAAAAGCAAGAAGGCCAACCCTTCAGAACCCTAGGCCCCCACATCTCTCCCAAAGCTGTTAATTGAACCAAACAAGTCCACACCAACACTGAAGTAGTGGCCCTAATCATCCATAGCTTCATTCTAGACCTAGAAACCATTGAAGTCTTCAGCTTCTCAATTCCTTTTCTACTCTCTCCTCTGAATGTCTTCAACCCCATTGTTATCCCCCACCTCCTTATCCTCTTCCTTTCTCTCTCCTCCTCACTTCTTTCTATCTCCTCTATTTTGCACATAATATCTACCCTGTCTCTCCCCTTCCCCATACATCTACAATTCTACAATACAGAAAACATCAAAACACCCAAATCCAAAATTACCTTTATCACACCAATTCACCTTCCAAATTTCACTCAATAACCCCAAAAAAATCCCTAAAATTGATCAAAAATATGCCAAAAGTGACAATTATGATGATCTTGTAACAACAAGAATCTTCAAGATCCGAAATTGCTAAAAAACGAAGCAAATCAAACTAGAGCTCAACTGATATTCAACTCTCCCTAAATATTACCAACAAAAATGCAACAACAACAACACGAGTGAATTCTTCTCATAAATGAATCTGAAAAATTCATTATTTTCTGCCTTTACTGAATAGCTAACAGATTCCTTCCCCAAATACCACACAAAAACAGTAACTTTCTCTCGCAATGCAAATGATTCGACCCAAAAAGCTACAAAACTGCAGCGATCAACAAACCCCTAATTGAAATATACTCAACTAATTAAACCCACCAAAAAAAACGTACAAATGGGCCAAAATTTTGTTCCATTTCTGAAAAGAAAAAAAAATCAATTCGAAGGTAAAAAAATGTTCGGCGATCAAGTACAATCTGCCGTTTTGCGATCGCCGGGATCTGACTACGTCGGCGACCGGCGAAGATGGATAAAGAGAGATAAGAACACAACTCCGAGTCGTGAGGGGGTGCATATAAATCACAATAAAAGCGAGCAGTCGTATGTTCAACAGCTCTTTCAGCGCTTCTTTAACTTTGGTCCGGTTGGAAAAGTCTGCTGTGCGAGGCTCCACATTAACTATCATGGGTTTTAAATTATTACTCCGTTCCTTCCTTAATATAAGTCATTTTAAAATTATACACAAGTATTAAAAAAATAATTGTATGATATTAAATATAATATTAATTATCTATATTATTCTTGTATTAAAAAAAAAGTGTTATTTATTAAACAAAAAATAGTGAGAGAATCAAAATTATATTTAATGCTTGTGGTAATATTAAAAATTAAACAATTAATACTTACTTAAAATTCTCAAACAACTTATATTAAGAGATAAAAACACTTTTTTAAAACGATTTATATTAAAGGACGGAATAAGTACTTTTTTCATTTATTTATTTTTTAGATTTCTTACCAAGTTTGTTTGTAGATTTCCTATGAACTTTATTTGTAGAGTTTGTTCAAGTTTCCCAAGTGAAAATTACCTTTCTCCTGTCGTGGCAATTTGTTTCCACACTTCATAAAAAAATATCTTTCTACATTTACTTGATATTTTAAGTCATTTTAATATAATGTGTAGTATCAATATCATATATGAGTAGTGACTTCACAATGATGTTTTTTTTTGTTTTTTTGTTTGAATGGTAAAGATACTTTCAAGCTAGTTTATACGTCAAATGAGACTAAATTTCTTTTTAGACGATCTTAAGGACACAGCTCCTGCATTAGCCTAGTACATTCAGAAAAATTCTCCTAAATGTTGGCTTTAAAGTTCGAATTCAGAAATAAA
The DNA here is from genome assembly GCA_034770075.1 of Aralia elata. Taxonomy (NCBI): domain Eukaryota; kingdom Viridiplantae; phylum Streptophyta; class Magnoliopsida; order Apiales; family Araliaceae; genus Aralia; species Aralia elata. Next base: position 1,405,378 of record CM068386.1, read on the forward strand.
AAAAGAGAGCAAACTTCACTAACTAACAAGCCAACCCTTTAAATTTTTTTTAAAAATATATAATATTGATAGAGTTATTCACGTGACATTATGTAATGCAACCTAATTAGTTTCCCCTTAAACATACTTTGTAATCGATTTTGACCATATACAGCAAACCATGATGTAAAAGAAAATATATTGCAGTTAAATAGAGTATAATCTGTGTCTCATATGTTGTCACACAACATTTTTATTGGTGTTGTAGTGAGAAAGAAAATGTTGAGAAAATCAATTTTGTATTTCTTTTTTCTTTTTAATAGACTTGTGTTGTGGTGGGTGTACTTTTGTCAGTTAATTTTCTTATAGTATTTGGTAAAATTGAATTTTAATTCAAATCAAACTCAAAATTAAATTAAATAATATGCTATAGAAATAAGATTCTTAAAGGAACTCTTTTTTAGACATCAAAGGAGTTTAGAAACTTTAAATATTTGATATGATTAAAAAAAATGATTGTCAACTAAATTGTTTCATATTAACAAATGTGCAAATCAATACATATGACTTTTCTTTATGTTTGGAGATTGTTGACATTTGCATAGTTCTAACTTCTAAGAAATAAATTAGTCCTTATGTATGTGGATTCTGATTGAGAAAATCAAATTAGGTAAGATTTTTATCCTTTGAGTGGATTTATGTTTGTGAGTGATAAGACGGATATGATACAATTAGTATTGATTAAGGGATTTGATATCTATAATCTATAATAACTATATATTCCCTTCGTCCTAAATTAATTGTATTTCTATGACTTTTTAAAGTCAAATTGACTATTTTTAAAACTAATCTTTTTACTATTTTTACTAACATATAGGTGAAGATATTATAACCAAAAGAAAGTATATACAATTTATTACTAATTTCAATTTTTATAATTTTAGAAATATATTTATATATGCTTAATTATTAATTTTAAAAATAGTCAATTTGACTTAAAAAAGTCCTAGAAAAGCAATTAATTTGGGACGGAGGGAGTATAACAAATCAAGATCATATCTAAATTAATTTAGTTGATTATTTTAAAAATAATTTAGTCATGAGTTTATAACTTTTAAATACAAATAATAATAATAATAATAATAATAATAATAATAATAATAATAATAACAACAACAATAATAATATATTTTCAAATACAAAAAATATAATTATATAATATATATATATATATATGTATGAATTTTATAATAAAGTAAAAGAAAAATTATAAAAAATATTAATGGGGTATTAAGTTCTTCTTGAATATCCTCAGAAATATTTTGGAGTTAAAGAAATTTTTGGTAACAGTTGGAATCATGGACTGCCAATTCTTAAACTGCAGCAGGTACCCTGGCATAATTAATCATATAACTCTCCGGTCCAACACATTACATATTATTCAATACACACATTAATATTAACTATAACGTATTATTGATTATCATTTTTATTATTTTTAAAATTTAAACAAAATTATATCAAATAGAATTTCATGAATTGACTTTAAAAAATTAAAATATATTGCTAATTTTAAAATAGAGATAGTACAATTTTATCAATAAAATAAAATATCAATTGTATTTTGTTCTTATACTCAAACATATGTTAGCGTTTTCTTATTGGTAAAGCGTATTTAGCATTATAGGAGTAATTTATAGGCCATATGTTATTCAGTTTTTATTTTGAAAAATGTATACACAGTCTATTAGGAGGAGAGTACATTTTATTTTAACTTTAGGATTGTGGACTGGCCTGAGGTGAGGAATGGGTGATCATGATCATGATGACTGCGGTCTGTGGGTGTGAGCTAAGTTGGAAGTTTGTCGGCTGTGATGACGCTAACGAACGAGCGGTGTTGATGTCAGAACGGTCGACTGAACTCCTGCTATGCTATATGCCTGCCTAAACATAGACTACTAGTACTTCTTTCACAGGTGTCCGATTCTTTTTGGATGCCAAATCATGTCACCAATAATCTCATCACACTATCAGTTTTTTTTTTTTTTGGGATGTTCTAATCATGATTAAAGAAATATATATTTTTATTCTTAAAAAGATGTGATAAAATAAAAGATTAAAAAAATAAATTTATTTATCATTTTTATAAATTTTATGGGATTATTATTAAGGAGAAATATGAAATTTTACTTTTTACTTTTATTTTTCCTGTAAAATTTATACTTTATTTATTTACGGAGAGAATAAAATCTTTTTGTTAATTTAGTATTATATTTACAATCTTTACATATGTATATCAGATGCTTTATATAGTATATATACATATCGCGAATTATACAATGGAACGATAAATAAATTAAGACTGTCTAGGTAAATCCAAACGTCCCTTCCACCTTATTGGTCTCTTAGAATATAGAAATATTGTATTGTTTGATATTTTGTTGGTGTAAATTTCCAACTCCATTCATTATGGTATTTCAAATCTATAGTGAGTTTGATCGATTACCATTATTTACAATTATGATCGATTACCATTATGTTAAACATTAAAAGTTTAATCGTATTTAAAATTTTTGTTTAATCTAATAACAACTTATTTCATACATAACTTGTTTAATTCACAAACATAACGTTTGAAACATAATTATAATGGTTACTTTAAAAATATCTCAAATTTTGAATTTTTTACTTTAAAAAGTCAAACTTCATACTCCCTCCGTCCCAAATTAATTACTCAGTTTTGACTTTTTAAAGTCAAATTGACCATTTTTAAAACTAATCTTTTTACTATTTCTGTTAAAATATAAGTGAAGAAATTATAACCAAAAGAAAGTATATGCAATTTATTACTAACCTCAATTTTTATAATTTTAGAAATATATTTATATATGCTTAATTATTAATTCTAAAAATAGTCAATTTGACTTAAAAAAATCAAAATTGAGCAATTAATTTGAGACGCAAGGGAGTATTATATTTTGGCACCAAGGGAATATAATGCTCATATATCCAACCAAAAAGCTATTACATGTAAATTTGGCTCATAAGAAATGTAATCCAGCTGTTTTGAAATCCTAGAATTCCAATGCAACCTAAGTAGATCACATAAAATGGTGCAGGCAGAAGCACACTTCGGTTACAAATATCTACCCTATCAATAATCCTATTCAGAACTTACAAGTTCAATGCAACCGAACGTCATAGTTTCTCCATCCCGGGCAGCAGATCAACTTGAATGCCCACTCTTTTTTTTTATTCCAGTAGGCATCATCCCTTGCCGCATCGAATCACGATCTAGGGAAATGCCAGAGTTAAAAAAATGTTTAACCAATTTGTGCTCACCGAGCTATAGCTTGTCAAAATCATCATCAAATCCCTCGTCTTCACCGTCTAAAAGAAAAAAAAAAGATTATCAATAATGCTAGAGTTCAAGGTCACAAAAATATTTACTTATAAAGAAAAGAAAAAGAATAAAGAAACAAACAAATATATAAAAATTTTACATATCTAATTCCTAATAGTATCTAAAATATGAAACAAACTGATTAAAAGAGAATAAATAGAAAATTACAGGTCTTGTAACAATAATCTATTAGAACTATACAAAATCAGTAGAAGGCAATCTTTAAATCAGATTACCAACCAGCCACTACTTGGGTAGGAACTCCAGAATTATTTGTTTTTTATAAGTAATGAAAATATATAAACTCAGGCCTTCAAAATGGGGGTGACACCCATGTATACAGGGAGAATTACAGTGAGACCTAATCATGGTGGTCAATTCATGGAGACTGATTATAATCACGCAACTACTATTGCGGTGAAAACAAAGAGAGAGCCCGTCAAGGCGTCAACTAATGTTACAATGAGTGATACCTGTAGCTAATTCTCAAAGAATTAAGTGGTTTCTAGCCAACAAGATATAGGATATTGAAGTAAGCAAATATGTATTCAAAGGGAAAATAGAAATCTTAAGAATCATTTGGTTTAATGATAGCAACCACATAAGTTACAAATCAGTAATACACAACAGTATACCTGGGCCATCATCACTGTCACCAAGATCTCCCAAAAGAAATACATCCAAGTCCTGCTCAGTCGCTGATGAGGATACACTCTTGCTTTTCTGGCTTACCCCACCAGCTTCTATTTTAGAAACTATTCCAACTGTTGAATTCTCCTTCACATCATCTTTCACTTCAGCAGCAGACTTCCTCTTTGCATCGTCCATATAGCGCGTTTCATACCTAAACCATTCAGGTGATATATCAGAAATAGTTCAAATGCCCAGCTGCAAACACACGCAAGAGATGAAAATATACAGCGGTGACTTGTTATTTCCATAATTCATGAGCTATTCTTTTGATTTGGTCCAGCAATAGCATTAAACTACCAAAAAGCACTAGTTCCACAACTAACAATAAGATGAACAGTTGGAGACCTGGTGCTGTACTCTTGATTCCATGCTACAAACATTATGGAAGAGATGACTGAGAAGATCTAGCTCAAGACATGTCAATTTGAAGATGGAGAATGGAAGTGGCTATAACTGCTGAATCAAACGTCATTTAAATATCCCCTTATATGAACTAAAAAGGTCTTCTTCTGGAAGATTTTTGCGGCGCAAATTTAATGGTAATTTGGAGGATTAGCAAAGAAAGTAGGGGGCGGAAATCTTTGAAAAAGCAACACATGCCTATGTAGAGCACTGAAAAAGATGAATTTCATTTACAAAACAAAGTTATTACCCGACCAACAAAATAATGACCACTACGATTTGCTTGCTATTTTGAACAACATGGCAAAGTATCTAGGCTAATTCACCTGGTTCTTTTGATCTATCTATCAGCATTACATATACGCATTGACTAAGAAGGTAAAGTTACTCACGGAGCTACATGACTGTTGACTAGAATAAAATATATCCTCCAGAACTTCCTTTCTTTCATTACACGCGGGCATAACTCGTATCTTAACTTTGAGATCTCCTGCATATAATAACATAAAATATTGCTCATCTTTCAAGCATTACTCAATGAGGACAATACAAACTCACGCCATAACAAATGAAGATTATGCATAATATTATAAGCTATGCTGAACGAAATCTAGTGTTTATGCAACTAAGAATAATATTATTCCACTCCTACAACTTATTCAGTGTTTCCATAAACAATTTTCCATACTAAAATTTGTACATAGAGTGCATTGAAAAGCCTATGAAGCATGCACATGGCGACAAATTTACGGCACAACATAGACATGCTGACATGACAAACCATTAAGAAAGACACAAATAAGGTGAGGAAACACCAACAAAGTTGTAGGTTTTCTATATCTTAAACTAAAGTAACTAAACACATTTTTATGATAAATAAATCTAGTACACCGTAAAAAATTACAATCACACTTAAAAATTGTAAAAGTACACAATCACACATGTCTATAATGTTGTGTTATGATTGAAGGAATCAAGGTCGGAATGGAATGAAATGAAAAAAAGTGTATTTGATTACTCATTCCGGCGGATAAACAATTCCGATAGAATAAAAATTCATTTCATTCCCTTGATTTTCATTTAATGGGGGAAGTGGTGGAATCCATCCCAAAATATGACAATTATGTTATCCTATCACACCAACCACCACCACCAAACCAAACACGCACTTGAGATGCTAAAAAAACATTCAATTCCTTTCACCATTCCATTCCTTCACTCCAAACGTAGCATTAGGAAAACATAGCAAAGAATGTATTTATACATGTGCAAGTAGATATTCATTTGTACAGAATAGAGACCCAATTTTAATTGATTCATAACATCACAGGTTTCTTTATAATTTTTTACAAAACAAAACAAAAAGTGCATTAGACATTCAATGTTTATTGGTCGAATAATGTGGAACAACTATCCAACACTGATGTTATCCGATACATGCTTGACTAGAACACATCAACTTTTTTAGTGGATGTGTTTCTAAAGAATCTAAACAATGACAACCAACATCCTTTGAGTTAGACAACCTAACTGCTCATCTTATCCACAAGATTCAGGAACAGAATAAGAAAGATTAAAAAGAAACGTTCTGCTTTTACAAGAATCAAGAAACAGGCAGTCCATTGGAACTCCAAACTTTAAGATAATCTAGTTGTTCTTGCAATAGAAGCCAAATATCTTACTAATCTAAAACACCCTTGCCCCACCCCACACACTGCCACACACACACAAGAACAGCAACAACAAAAAAACAGTATTTTGGAATTTTATATTTTTAAACAGTAAGTGAATCTTGCTACAGAGTCCACAATATCTTGCTATTCTAACAGAGTTGAAACTTGTGAAAGATATGATATCAAGGATAAGCTTCAATCACCACAAAGAAATAAAGGTTTCAATGTAGAAGGTAAGAGTCAGTAAAAAGTAATTTATAGCTTGCTGATAAAGACAAATTCATAAGTTTACCTTTTTTCTTTTTCTTTCTTGGGGGGGGGGGGGTTTGCTTAGGTTAAGGTAGGTACCTTTACTGTAGAGAGAACAAGTTTGGCATGCACTTCTTGCCATTTAGTAAGATCCTGACGAACATTAGAGACTGTGGGGATATCAGACATTTCTGAATCATCTGCAAATGAACAACACTAGTCTAAGATAAGTTCATCCAATTACACAAGGTGATTAGGTGAATAAATGGAACACTAGAGAACTTACAGCCCACAATGAAAACAATAAACACACATATACCAGAAAGAATAAAAAGAAAAAGAAACTAACGATAGAAGGAAACATCACATGAACAAGCACTAAAAACAGCTGGGTAAGCAAGTAAGGAAAATGGTTGTGGTGCTAAGGACTAAGGAGAGAATTTTTACTTCTGAACAATGAGAGGCATGCTGATCGGAAGGCCAGAGACAAGTGGCTGCAGCAAACCTGCAGGCTTTGTGCCATGAAATTCCCGCCGTGATTAGAGCTAGATGCCTAGACTACGAAGGCCTAACTTCTAACAGCTTTAAGGTTGAGCTGCACATGGTTGTCATCTGATTAATGAAAGACGTAGCTAACATGCCTGATCATCAAATACATTTAACAAGGACTTACTAGTGTGTAAACTGTCAACTCAAAAAAATAGTAACTAGGTCATGCCTCATAAAGCCAAAAGAATAGAAGGAAAAGGAAAAGTAACAGAATATGATCCCTCCTCTTTAAGTTTTTATTTTGTAGAACCCATCAATTATCTCTATCACTCTCCTCTAATCACCTCTAATTTCTCTCTCTCTCTCTCTCTCTCTCCCCTTTGTATTTCGTTGAAGTAAAAGGCTTCTGATTTAGCAAACTAAAGCTGATATAAACCAAAGCTAGGGCCTTCAAATAACAAGTGTAGATACATAAAAACCAATAAATCACTGGTAAGTAAGAGATAGTTTACCTCATTACTTTTCCTGAGAGAAATTTTCATTACAAAAAAAATTATTTCCGTAGGATCAATAAAAGTCTAACGGAATCTCCTCAAAGAAAAGTATGTTTGACTGAATGATAAAAGTTGTAACCACAAGATTAAAGAGAATTGTACAAGTAAAAAACTGCTTTTCAAGGGGCTAAAAGAAAGGAAAAGAGTCTGGACGTTTTCCATCAGAATATGAGAACGCAAGCATGCATTTCAAAATTAGCATATTTGATACTTTATCAGTTACATTGGTTATTGCTCACCAGACAACCTGTACTCAATGACAATAAAACTAGAAGCTCACTGAAGTTCTATTATCAACAGAATCGTAAAAGAAGAATTGAACTTATAGCCAATTACTTAAATTAGAGATCTAGAAGAAGCTTAGAAATGACAATAAGGAAATCATTGCATGACGAATGCTTTTTTCAGCAACCAAACAAAACTAATATTCTAAGAAGACAAACAAATAAATGTTCTACTACTCGATTTCACAAAAAAACAAAGAACTGCAGCATACAAGAGGCATTGAACAAATAACTTTTGTTCATATTTCCTAAACTTCATACTATCATCTGCCCACATTTCCTCACAAAACACGGCAAACAGAGCATCAATATACACAGAATTCATAGCATTTTTCATTTCAATAGGAAAGAGCCATATAACATCTGAACTACACAAGTTAATTGCTTTATTAGCAAAACAATCAAAGTTTTCTAATATCGTAGGTCCTGACCGTGGAAAATATGAAATTCTAAAACCTACTCATGTCTTGCCAACAATTTTGCAGCAACAAAATGTAGTTTTGGAATCACTTAAAATCAAGCACTAATATACAACTAAACATACGGCAACACAGTTAACATTAACTTCAAAACTTAAACTTCAATTTTCACTGTAAATAAGTGCATTAAATGAAAACACGGAACAGATAAAAACCAGATCAAGTACCTTCAAGAGGAAAATCCTGAAATGTATTCAGCGTAATATCCTTGACAAACTCTCTTAGCTCATCCGTAACTCCAAACTTCTCCAGATCCTCCGGTTGCACCGCGGTGGCCGGAGCTGGAGCCGACGCGGAGGAGTCAACAAGATGCGAGAGCGCAGCAGCAGCAGGCGGAATCTGAGACTTGATCTGATCGGCTCGCTTCAGCGCCTCGACCTTGATGAAATCAGCTCGCTTGGAGGCTTCAGCGGCGATCTCTTTGGACCGCTTGGAGGCCTCGGAAACGATGTCGGATAGCTTGGAGGATCCAATGGAGAACTCCTGAGATCGTTTGGCAGCTTCTTTAGTGAACTCCTGTGATCGCTTCGCGGCTTCTTTGGTGAGTTCTTGTGATCGTTTGGCAGCGTCCTCGGCGAATGTTCGAGCTCGGTGCCAGATATCCATGGGTGCCGGAATTTTGTGAGAGATTGTGATGGAATTTATGGTTCTCTCATAGCCATAGGGTGAAGTGAGGCCTACGTTCGGAGAGGTGGAATTGAGTTTCTGATCAAACACGTTCAATAGTTGACCACCGTAAGAGATAGGAATAACTTATTAAAATCCATTTTTACTTCCTAAATTGTTAGACTCTCGATTTGGCTTACACAGCTCGAAGTTGACAAGCTTAAGTGGAGTGATTTTAAGATTTGGCGTATGAATTCGGCGACTCAATGAGCCAAGTTGAGTTTAAGCTTGTACTGTTTATTGTTGATTATAATATTAAAAATATTAATAACTAATTAATTGTTAAACCAACTGATCGAGTCAGATATTTCACTTTGATTGATTAGTTTAATTAAACGAGCAAAGAAGTTTATTTAAATTCGACTTGTTTAACACAGTAATATTACGGTGATTAAAAAATTATTATAAAAAAATATAAAATGATGTATATAGTTTTGGTTAGTTACAATCATTGAACTCACATATATATGGTAAATTATTCACTAATTATATTTTGACACATTATTTTATAAATTAATTTTTGTAAGGGTAACATGACTCTGTTTAACGAGCATAAATCGGACTTAATCGACTCGAATTGGATCAGACTCGTGGACAGTTTTATTCATTTATAATTCTATAAGAAATTTATCCAATCAAAATCTATCTATAAGGTGGATTTTTTTTTTAATGTTGATATTACTTGCTGGTAGCTAGCTTGGAATTGGTTCTCTTATCTATCCGACTTTTATTTTCACTTTTGTGATTTTTTTTTTCTTTTGAAAATCAATTTATCTCTCCATTTTGTGAGAATTGGTTACGTTTATAATGAAGGATGAATACACACATGCTCATAATCAGATGTGGAATGTTCGATGCTTATTGCTCTAATGATTGCTTTTATGTTTTTACTTGTTTAATTTTTAAAATTTGTAACGAATTTTATTTTTAAATAGAATAAACAAATTATCAACTTTATTATAAAAGTAATTCGAATAATTCATTGGGTGAATTATTTATATCTACTATTGAAATCAAGTTCCTCGTTTTTCTTCCAATAGTATAAGTCGGCAAACTATTATAGGATGTTGTCACTTAATAATTTTATCAACTGTGAATAAGTTATACATACTCCTCTGATCCGTAAAAAGAATTTTAGGTTTTAAATTTTGTAAACATTAAGTATGTAGTTTTGTTCAATATTTATTTTAAAACATATTATATTAATTTAGCACTGTTAAATAGCAACATTAAAATTATCATAAGATAAATTTTAAAAAATTGTGTCAATTTATACTATTAATAATAATAAAAAAAAACTTATATTATAAAACAAAAAAAAAGTTAATAAATAAAATAAATTTGAGAGCCTTAATGTGTCCTCATAATCATAATTGGCTTTAGAAAAATTAAAATGTGACAACAAACGGATTACTTCCTCCATCCATTAATATAAGTCGTTTTAGAGTTGTGTACAAATATTAAGAAATAATTATATAACATTAAATATAATATCAATTGTCCATATTATCTTTGTAGTAAAAAAATAGTGTTATTTATTAGACAAAAAATAATGAAAAAATTAAAATTATATTTAATATTTGAAATAATATTAAAAATTAAGCAATTAATATTTACTTAAAATTTTTAAACACTCCTCTAAAAAAGGGAGGGAGTGTAAAACATATACTTGTTAATATAATATTCAAAATAATATGAAAATCAGGGTTTGCTAAGAAAGGCAAAAACCCTGCATTCAGCGTGAACCAAATCTAGTTCCTATATAAAGATAGAGTCAGCCTGCTTACAATAGCCGCCTCTAGACCTTTCTTCTCTCTTCCTCATATCTATCTGCACGCTTCTATTCTATTTTCTGGAAGGTAAGAGATGCCATAGTGATGCCAGCAACAAACAAGATCTGAACAAGATCTGAATATGGTTCTCATATTGTTGGGCTGCCCAAAGGTACATCTATGATTCTCTTTCGAATCAATATGATTTTGCATAGGTCTTATATTACTGCTGTTTTAAGGGATCTGTTAAACCACAATTTGCATTCAAAGAAACTTAAATCTGGATCTTACCATATTGATATTCTGCATGATGATCCGGTTTTATTCAATCAATCGATCCGAATGCGAAGTTGGGTAGATTTTTCAGTCAAATCAACTATTTGGTGTTGCTAAGATATGTTCGGCCGTGATTTCTCTGTTTAAAGAATTTGGTACGATGGATTTTCAATCTATGTCTTATCCTAACCATTTATACCCTTCATTCTATATGATAAAACATAACATTTTAATTGTATAGAATGTTTGTTGGTGGTCTTAACAAGGACAAACTAGTAGATGATAGTTGTCCTATTTTGGTTTGTGGATATTGCAAGAAGCTGAAAATCCATCGAAGCTGTCCAAAAGTTTAAATTTTGGTAGCTTGTGGATATTGCAAGAAGCTGGATATCCATTGAAGCTGTCCAAAAGTTTAAATTTTGGTAGTTTAAATGACATCTTTGTGGATAGTGCAAGGATAGAATGATAGACAATGTTTAAAGCTTTTTTATCTGTAAGGACAAAATGATAGATGAAGCTTTGAAGCATTTTTATCCGCAAGGACATAATGATAAATGATGTATTTAGACTTTTTTATCTAATGATAGATGATGCTTTGAAATGATAGACAATGCGTTGAAGCGTTTTTATTTGTAAATGTGAGACCATCAATCAAAACTAGAAAGAGATAAATTAGCAAACTCTTCTTGTCTAGTCTCTCTCGAGCAATTGGAGATGTCATATTTCATTATGAAATTAAAAGCAGCAGATTCTGGATCAAAAGCCTGCGATCTTGTTGATTGGATTGGTGGCAAACATATTTATGATTCTTGGATGGTCTGTGCAAAAAATGTGTATTACTCCGGTTGTTTCATATAATTTGGGTGTTCATATCCATATAATTATAAGGTTACAATCCTTATGTTTGTATGTTTCTTTGGACCAATACATGGGAAAAGGAAAAAAAAAGATGGATTTGTTGCAGGACTATAATATATAATTTATTTATTTTTATAATTTTATTCCAATGTTGCAATTAAACCAAAGTGTTTAGTCCTCTTTTATTTAGTTTTTTTTTTGACATGTTATTTTTTTTAACTAAAATTTGGAATGAAGTAGTTATTCTTTTCTTTCTTGATGCGAAGAGCAATTTGTTACCCAATCTTTACTATGAAACTCCCTCCTCCTTATTACCTCGCATCACAAAAAGGAGAGAGAGGGGGCAGCAAAGCATATTGATTTCTGTTACTCACCATTGTTCTTAGTAGTACTGTTTTCCAAATGATAGAGGATACAAGATAAGTTGATATATAGAATTTTTGTAGATTAAAAATACTCTTCAGTGTTTTTGTTTCCCATTTCACTTTGTTCTGGAATTGCTGACTCTAATATAAAGCTTACTAGGCACTAAGCATAAGAATATTTTACTGATGTTCCCTATGATTAGAATTTTCTAATTCCACCAATATGGAATATCCGGATGCAATTTCTCAAAAGAAAATACTACTCTTTTCATGCAGCTTTATTTGTCCCAATTGATGAAATTGATCATATTTACAATAAAATATTATTCTTAAGTATATTCGTTATAGGCACAAAAGTATTATCATTAAAATATATTATAAAAGATTTCAAAATTTATAATATATTTATTTAATTATTAATTTTAAAATTAATTAATTTGACCTTTAAAAAGTCAATTAAGAAAAGTAAAGGTGGACGGAGGAAATAATATGAAAGCCGGATTATCTTGCTTGCATAAATCTGAAGTTTACACAGTCTACCTTACTTTGAGTTCTAAGTTATACAGCCCAAAAAGAATAAATCAATAAAAAAAATTGGATTGTATTTCTCTTTCATTTTTTGTTTGGGTGATATACTTTATTTTATAAAGTTAAAATAATGTGAGAAAACTCGTCATCTTTCTTGTCATGTATCTTTGTTGCGAAAATTATCAGTACATAAGATTGATAATATAAATTATAGAAGAGTCTCACTTATTATACATCTCTCTAAAAAAGTTATTATTAATACTTATTTATATATAACTGTCAATTAAAAAGTTGACATAAATATTTGTAATATATATCATTATTTTATCTTACTTGATGTATTCTATAAGACAAAAAACCCTCTCAAATACCAATAAAATAAATTAAATTTATGTAGAAATTAATCCGTTTGTTTATTTTGTTTGTGTGAAAAAGGCGGTAGACATTTATGCTCGTTGGCGTATATTTTTGGAACCAATACTTTCCTATAACGGGGGAGTAATTTGTTTCTCTTTTATTTTTCTAATAAATTTTAGAAAACGTAATATTGAGATTTTATACTTAATTTAATTAATTAATCAAAGTATTAATTATTTTTCTTACTCTGTGTTTGCTATTAAAACGTCAGGTAAAACAAAATTAAGGGGAGTAATATTTAATGAACAGGGATGATATAGAATACAAAGTCATTAATTTTTCTTCAAGTATACACAATAGGCTAACAAAAAAGAATAAAATTTCTCTTTAAAAATTTTAAAGATAAAAAAGAATGGATGGAATATATTTTTTGTTTTTTCTTTATTTAAAAAAAGCACATTTTTTTTCTTCTTATAATTATAAAATACCATTAATCCAAAAGACTATGATTAAGCTTCGCACACGAGCTTTTCCAAAATTGCCACAATAGATGTTATAGCTTAATTTAGAGATGAATCAAGTAGGATTCCACCCCATTTAATCACTGCTCAACTTATAAAAATAGAGTTATTCCAATAGATGTTAGAGCTTAATTTAGAGATGTGAAATCTTTTTTCTTTTTCTTTTTTTCCTTTTTTTTTGGGGGTGAAAAATAGAGTAATTATTTGTTTAATTAGGCCTTTCAAATTGTGCATTGTGTCACATTTGATTTTCACTTTTTGAGTTCAAGAGTTAATAATTTCCAATTATGTTTTTTACACAAGTTTGCCAGAAATAGGTCCAAATTTTGTAAACATATTTGGATGTAGCTTGAGCCTACTTATAATAGGCTTAAATGGATTGAGCATGGTAGGACTAGAGTCTTCTGCTTAAGTAGGAACTTACATATATTGTTTTAGATCAACTAAAAAACTTCAACTTGGATGGTTGAGCTACAACCTCATCTCAAGAGCTGTTGAATTACTAATTTTATTACTTTTAAAATTGAATGTATTATACCAATATTAAATTTTATTTTTGACTTCAAAAGGTTAAAACAAATCTTATATTTTATTTTAGAATAGAGAGAGCTCATATAGTATATATCTTATTTTATTAAATGAGATTCGAAGTTTTGTCACTTTTTTTTCTTTCTCCCACCTTTTCCTCTAAATATCTCTCATATTTTCTCACTCATATTTTACAATTCTTATATAAATATTTATTTATTTTTTCAATTAAATACATAAAATGTGTGCCACAAACACTAGTATATATAATTTCACAATCAATCAATATTAGTATATAATAAGTCAATAAGCTATCCACTTTTTCATTGAATTAGATTAATTTGGTTGGTCGAGTTAACTCATACTAAGTTAATAAATTATTATTTAATAAACTTGAATTAATGAATTGTTCACTGAACTTTTATTTTTCCTTCAATTCATTTTCTCTCACTATCATATTAATTATTTCTCTTTATTTTTCCCTTTCTTATTAGATAGCAAAACCCAAAATTAATTCTAACTTTCAACTTCATTAATATGTAACTTCACAACTTTAATAGTATAAATTGAATTAAAAAATATTTAATTATTCACATTTTTAAATTCATGTAAGTGCATTTTTTTTTCTATACTACTTATACATATTCGCTACAAAAAAATGCATATAATTAATTATACTTATCGAAATACTTACACGAACATGTTTATATATATATATATATATATATATATATATATATATAAGATATAAGATATAAGATATAAGTACTCTTTCACTTTTCTTAATTCTTTTTTTTTCATAAAACTAATTTGTCATTACGACATAACTTAGCACCACTACCACTTTATATGTGTAAGATGAAATTCTATAAAAATAATCAATATAAATTCTTCATTTTTTATAAAAAAAAAATTAATACTTACGAGTTTAATTTCTTCAATTTTTAAAGAAATGTAGTTGATAAATAACTTATAGGATTAACAAAAATATTTTAAAATTTTAACATTTAATAAAACACAATACAACAAAAAATTTATTTTAGAAACTAGCTCGTACACCGCACAAATCATAAAGCTTGTAATTGTATATGAGCCAAATGCTTAACAACCGGAATATCAAATTGTTTCAATAACTGAGTTTTGAAATTTACACCGAAGCTAGAACAAATAAAAACATTCAAAGCAAGACAATAAATAGCCACCTGACCGATGGACTTATGTATTTTGTGAGTGAGTTGTGGCGGCCCACAGATTAATGGTAGAGATTAGTTATTTTTTGAATTAATGACAAAACTGTACTCTTAAATTTGTCTGAAAATCAATTTATCCCTTTAAGTTTAAAAATCGTCAATTAATATCTTTAAATATTTTAAAATAACAATAGTGTTCCCTTTTTGCTTTCCGATCAAATTATTTGTCGGAGTAGACACATGTCATTAACTTGTGAATTGTTGAAGTATTGTATACGTTTGACTACATTTTTAAGTATTTTGACTTTATAAATATATTTTTCACTTGTATTTCACTGGTAATTAACTAGTTATTGCCCAAATAAAATAATTTTTATTTTTTCCCATTAACTTTTAAAATTTAAAAATAAATAATAAATCTATAACAAATAAAAATTTATTTACACATAAATGACAAAATAAATAAATAATTACATATTTATATACAAAATCTATAATTACAAAATCCTTAACAAAACTAGGAAAAAACTCAAAATAAAAAAAAACTCAAAAACAAAATTAACTAACAAAGAACATAGACTGATCTTTTTTTTCACATCAACTTAGATCTAGATCATCACTCAAGAATACAGTCACTGAAATCGTCGAAAAGAACAACAAGAAACACTACGTGTGACAGGAACCACCAAGCTATTTTTTCCCCTGAAGATGAAAATGGGTGCGGTGGACTTCCTTCCCACATCGCCAATGCACTCGCTAGTGGCCCGGTGATATATTTTGAGATACCAACCCATGAATTTTTGTTCAAATTATTTTTTGTGTTGGGGTATAAATTGGAGGGTTTTAGAGAGAGAAATTAAAATGGTGCTTTGGGGTAACATAAAGGGGCAAGAAAATGACATTACAATATTCAAAAATACATTCATCCATTTGATTTTCAATAACATTATATACTGATTTCTCTAAACTGCATCGTCCCAGATTCAATGTCTGGCAGTTCGGTCCTAAATTCAATCAAAGAAAGCATCCACGCTAGCGTCTGCATCGTCGTCGTGGACGACCGCGGTATGAAAAAATCAAGTATCATAGTCGCAGCGACCTCTGAATCGTATACCAATATTGTTCTTCCCATTGTGCTTTTCCTTCGCATAACTTCATCCGTGAAGAAAAATATGATGAAATTATGATTTAGGGTGATGAGATTTAGGGGTTTTCACATCTAAATGTTCTCTGACGAAGAATGTCTAATTAATTGGTGTTTTAATATTTTATTTTAGTTTTTAATTATTTTTTTGGATATTATATGTAGAAATAAAATCACAATACATGTATGGCTAGCGTCTAAATGGTTTAATACCTTAAATTCGTAGACTATTTGTATATAGCTTAAAATTTTGACATATGGGAATCTACGACGAGAAAATTGACCTGAACAACGAAAAAAAACAAAATTGTTGTTTTTAAAATAATTAAAGATATTGATTAATGATTTTTAAATTTTGTGGGACAAATTTGGAAGAACAATTTTGTCATTAACACTTATTGTTTTTGTTGAACAAGAAATTTAAATACAGTTAAAGGCTACATGGGCCTAGGTTAGGTGGTCTTAGCCTCTTAGGGTTGGGGAGAGGTGGGACTCAATTACAAGTAGAGAAAATGGTGGGACCCAAACTGAAGGGCATGTCTCCATTCTAACCGACTGGGAGTTTAGTGGGGCTAAGGTCAAGCACAAAAAACTGGTGGATTTTGGATTGTGACTTCCATTAATAGACAGCCGAGAAGGAAGACTGAATACATATTTACCATATCTTTTCCAATCTCTGGGATTGAGATAGATGAGAAACACACCATGGAATGGACACTCCATAAAAATCCTACTCCTTGCATTGCCAAACAACTGTATTTCTAGCAAGCTACTTCTACATATATATATATATATATATATATATAGTACATATATAATACTCCCTCTGTCCAAATTAACTAGGGCATGTAAAACTTGGACAGAGGAAGTAATCAATACGTACTTGTACTTGTATCGTCCAGAAGTTCCCATTGATTTTTTAGCTATTTGCTTTACGGCTATATTTGTTTGCGATAACTATTTTCAAGCTATAACAATCTCATAAACTGTCCTTGAATGAATTATATAATAAGTAATCCTATCACTAGTTTGTGTTCTGAATTTGAAAAATGTACAAGAGAAAGAGAGAGAGAGAGAGACAGATGGATGGGGACAAGTACCAAATGACCTAAATTTTAGAGCCCCAACCGTCCCATGTGCATGTGGAGATGTTCCTATCAAGCCAAGTACCTGTTCACTCAAGCAGTACGCGCAGGGGTCGGTCGCATTTTGTGTACCTTACTTACTATTTGCACACTATCAAAAGACAGTTTGCCATACTAGTAAGGAATACGGGATATAAGAGATCATCATCACGCACGAATCACGATGTAAAGTACAGCAGGAACAACATAAACGGTGTCACCATTAATTATCTCCTTAACAATTTTATAGAAATACATGCATGAGTAAGTCTTGTTTTGGATGATTAATTATTAGTTTTAGCTTAGCTAGGGTTTTTGAAAGTCTTGTGATTATACGTACGTCATGGAGTTTGGTCGGCAACAAGTCGCCATGCACCATTCAACATTGGGAAACGGCAGCTCACTTACGCAATCACCCCATTAATTTTAAAAACTCGTTAGGTAGTCTATGTTTCAAATTATAAAATACTCCTTTTACTTTAAATTATAAGATTATTATCGATTTTTAATTAATTCAAATTTAATTTAAAATATTTTAAATTAAAAAATAATATAAATTAATTTAGTTTACAGAATACAATTATAAAACCTACAAACAATCACTATTTATTTTAAAAATTAAATAAATTACATTAATCTTGAATTTTAAAATTTAATTTTAATCCTATACTTTGTAATCTATGGAGTATTTATTTTGAATGGAGTGATTTAGCCGAATGCTGCCGTGCCAAAATATGTTGCTGCATTTCTTATTTTGGGGTTTTTTCCCAAGAAGAATGTTTAAAGGGTCCATGGCCGGACGTGAAAGAGACCATGTCACTGCCATACGCAGCACTCCCAAGGTATTTATTTGTTTTATACTCCGCAACGAAATTAGGAATTTGTATTTGATAAATAAAAAGCAAAAATGACCCCAAATTTTTATTTATTTACTCATTGGACATTAAAAGAATCTAAAAAATGTGAAAATACTCATATTTGATAATATTGGACATTCTTAATATTTCTAATAAGGTATTACTGTGACAATTGATTGAGCCGTTTTTTAGTGAATTGATGAATTAAAATGATCCAAAAAATATTATCACTCCGTCCCAAATTAATTGTTTAATTTTGACCATGTTAAGTCAAATTGACTATTTTTAGAATTAATAATTAAGCACATATAAATATATTTCTAAAATTATAAAAATTGGAGTTAGTAATAAATTGTATATACTTTCTTTTGGTTATAATCTCTTCACCTATATTTTAGCAAAAATAGTAAAAAGATTAGTTCTAAAAATAGTCAATTTGACTTAAAATGATCAAAATTGAGCAATTAATTCGGAACGGAAGGAGTATCTAATAGGCTCAATTTATGAATTCAATCTTACCTCAATTAAACTTTAACCTTTGGAGATGTCATCCATATATAGACACATTACGAATAATATAACCGAATAATATCAATTTTAAATGGATACCAATAAGTAGGAATATCAATTTTTCAGTTATCATTTAGTGCAATACTATGTTTAATTCGATGAATCTTAAATCACCAACATGTACTAGTACGTAGCATGACACACGGCCGCGATGCGTATGAATAAAAAAAAATTATATATCTATCTGTCTCATAAAAATAGAGAGTCAACAACTGAATTTATGGTAAAGAAAAAAAAAGTGATAGAAAAGATTGGGACGGAGAATTTAAGGTGGTGGGTGGGTGCTGGGTAGTACATGTAAGATAATTTAGCAGATTTAATATATATAGTTTTATTGTATTAAAATAAGTTGTGAAAAAATTACACCAAATAACCGTTAAATTTTTTTTGCTCTCACTTTATAATAGAGATTAATGCTTTTTACTTATATTTCTTAACCAATGTGAGATGTGTATATAACTTTTCTAAACATATTTGATGATTTTAGTTTATTCTTATGAATTAGACTACTCTTTTAAAATTTGAGATACATTTTTTTTTAATTTATTTTAAAATTAACGATATATTTTTAATTTTATACTATAAATTATAATGAAATTCTTAAGAATACATTATTTTTATTTTTAAATTGATTAAATAATAACCTATCATTATTACTATACTTTTAATTAATATTAAGGATATGTTTTGAAAAATAATTAAAACTTAAAAATTGTTGTTTTAAACGTGCATCTCTTTGGACGGATGGAGTAGGGAGGGAGTATTATATAAGTTAAGAAATTGATTATGACTTGCGGAGACGAATAATGTGTTGACAGTATATATATATATATATATATATATATATATATATATATATATATATATATATATATATATATATATAGTAGCTAACCCAGTGCGTGGGGGTGGGGGGTGGGGGTCTCCAAAAACTTAATGAAAATCCAGATTTGTCCCATCAAATCAAAGTAACAAAATTAGGCAAAAATACAAACCCATGATAAAACTACTTACTATTCAAGACTTGATAAATCATATAAATTAAATCAAACAGAGAGATAAGTAAGTACCACTATTCCAAAAGGTGACATATCAAGTGTAAGTAGTATTTAATTCTATACACATGATTCAATTCAATATATAACAGAACAGAACACAACAGTTCAAAATCGACAACATGCTTATTATACTACTAATACCAGGAATATAAAATTATGATAAAAGGTCAATTATTATTTTATTATACAAGACGGTGTCGTTTCACTTTCATTTCGTAGTCAAATCTGCTTTGACGATCTTACGTACCAAATAAAAGATCTGCTAAAATCCCTCGCTCACTCACTCACCCCACTGTACCCAAGCAGTTACTAATGGCAGGTCAGGATCATAGTGAATAGTAGGAGTACTAATTGACTAGTCCATATTATCATCCCACCACCCCACTGATGTTTGTGATAACTGACCAATTAGAAGAAGCGACGTGGCAACATAAGAACCAAATGTATGCGGCACGAAGATAGCATAAGAAAGAGATAATGGCCGACAAGGCGACAAGGACTGATTTGTGGACAGCATTCTTTAGCGTTTAATCTGCCGTACACGAATCACCATCGGACGGTTGATCCTCCGCCACGGACATGTACGGTAAGTGGCGGTCCTTGAATGTGCCTCGTCAATCACCATAACTGGAGAGAGAGAGAGAGTGAGAGAAAATATATACCGCTCCACAGCTCCTGATGCTACGTGAATTGAAAGAATAGAATGATTCATTTTATAGTTGGAATGACTTATTTCATATATTTTTTTAAAAAAAAAATTAAACATAATTTTTTTTATTCTAATCACAATTAAACACAATTTTTTTATTTAATAAAAATAAATTATTTTATTCTTATATTCATTACTTCAATCTAAACGTATTACAAGAATATATATAGAGAAAAATACTCCTTTTGTAGTATATATGTAGATTATGGAGAGAGATAATTACCTCGAAAATACCACCCTTCTCCAGTACCAGTAGTCAGTCATATGTAACTCATCTGCATAATTCTATCATAAAAATTATTACCCATAAAAACAATTTACAAACATAAATGTTTCAATTAAATAGAATATTTATACAACAAATTTAGTTTGAAGTTTTACACTCTGTTAATGAATTTTAAAATAAACATTAAAAATATAGACTAAAATTTTAATTAAATCTTCTGCTTAATTCTTTTGTTACTGAGTTCTTAATACGAAAAAAAATTAGCCATTTTTTTTACCAAACTTTTCGGTCCAAAAATAGGCGAATTTGAAAGTAAAAAAATAACATAAGAACATTTTATATAATTTCTATTATACCTTCTAGATTATGAATATAATAAAATTAATATAAGGATAACACTTAGTAACTTAAATGTAAAATTTAATTTATTTTTTATTTTTTTATAAACTCAATAAAAATATAAAAAAAATATGCAAGTTTTCTATTATTTTCTTTTCTAATATAAATTAAGTTTTTTATCCCTTTTTTCATCTTAAACTCAGAAAGAGAGTATTAAGAGTTGCTCATATCCAAGGGCGAAATCAATATTTCGTACCAGGGCCAAATTTAAATTATAAATAATAATATAATTAATAGTTCATCCGTTTCACAAAGATAAACTTTTAAAATATTAAGTTATTAGTAGAATGCGGGGATATAATAATAAAATTAAAATAATAAATTTGATAATATTGTCTCATTTTTATAATATTATAATTAAATAGAGTACAAATTTGTAGCCAAAAATGGCAAATAAGTCCTTTTTCGTAATAGTGGGAGGAGTAATATTTTATAAAAGTACACAACAAAAATATAAACAAACTTTTTTACTGAGGGCAACCTTAACTAAACAACATTAAAACATTTTTCATTCACGAAATGCATATGTATTAAATTTGTAGTGAAAGTATTGTAAATTTTTTTCTTTATCTATAAAATCATTGTGTATCCTATGTAACTAATAATAATTGTATACATTTTTAAAGCAATAAATCAAAAGTTAAACAGATCTTAAACGATTTTAAAGGATGAACGATTAAAAAAATTCATATTAAATATATTAATGAGTCTACCATTATCCTTTTCATATACATATAAAATTTATATTTTATCTGTTTAAATTATATATTTTATATAAAACCCATAAAAATTGAGAAATTTGGAAGTGTTACAAGTGAAATTTTATTAGAATTTAGAGGCCCAAGTGAAATTTTCCAAAATCTGAGTGGGGTCATGTGTAACACCTCAGTTTCACATCAAAATATAAAGAAAAAATTTCTCTGTATATAAGGAATTGAGTTATTAACAGTAATACCTTTACTCTTGACCTTTTTGGTGAGCTTGTTGTTAAGTAAGATAACTTAAGAAGATACTGTTGGGCTAATAGTTTAAGGCCTTATTTCGATGGATTTAATTTAATTCGGACTTGGGATTTGAGTCGAGATTTGTTTCAAACTCGAATTTTGACCCGAGTTGTTTCATATGGTATCAAAGCCGACTCTTAAAAGTAAATAGGGTTATCTGATCGAGTTGCCGGAGGTAAGGACACGAAGGCGAGTGGTAATATCCCACAATGGATGGAGGTCCAGAAGTGGGAACACGAATCAACCAGTATTATTCTACAATACCTATAGAGATAAATATTTGTGAACTGTGTATATGATTGGTTATGACAAGGACGTCAAAAATTTAAGTTTATAAAAAATTGAGTTTTTGTTTACCTTAAATCATGATCTTTTAGGAGAGTCTGTGGTGAATTAAGATAACTCAAGATTTTATTTGAATAAATTTAATTCAATTCAAACTTAAAATTTAACCTAAAAATTATTTTAAATTCAAAATTTGACCTGAATTATTTCATCTTACCTCTCCGGTCTTCAAAACTGATTTCATACATTTTTAAAAGAACAGTAGAAACTATGAAAAAGTAATAAAGAGTTCTAAATTATATTTTTAAAGATGTTAAACATGAACATTACAACCTCAACAAATTAAAATGGACGGTGTAAATTTTATCGTCTGCTCCGACAGTCCGACTAATGCAGTCGTGCCGCTTAGGAGGTGCTGTAGCTTATAGGGTTATATTTGTAATTTGAAGTTAGAATAACTTAGCAATGGGGTATTTATGGGGACATATGTGTAATTTGGTGTTTATTGTATCTTAGAAATAGAGGACGTTTAGAAGATATGCAGGGGATATTTGTCAGTTCAGAAGCTCCGTATGTTTAGAGAGAGAAAATGAGGAGGGAGAGAATTTTCTAAGAGTCGGCAAATGTGAACATTCACTTGGAATATAGCCGGAAACTTAGAATTCTCCGGCGCTGATCTGTCCTAATTTCGGGTTAGAATTTAAAATATTGTAAGTGTTACTGTTGCTGAATTTTTTTTATTGTGAATTTGTTGCTGGAAATGCAAGATATACATTCACTAGGCAGCGGCGGAGGAGGTGGAAGCCGGCAGTTCGGCGTGGACCGGAGACTTCGGCCGCACAACACCCTGAACCACCAACAAGCCCTCAAGTGCCCACGCTGCGAATCTCTCAACACCAAATTCTGCTACTACAACAATTACAACCTCTCACAGCCTCGCCACTTCTGCAAGGGCTGCCGCCGTTACTGGACCAAAGGCGGCGTACTCCGTAACGTGCCCGTCGGAGGTGGCTGCCGTAAAACCAAACGTGCATCCAAGCCCAAACAACCCACTTCCTCCGCCTCCGACGCCACCGCCACTGCTGCAGCTGCTCCTCGGAAGTCCAACTCTCATTCAAGCAGTGAGAGCTCCAGCCTCACCGCCACTACCACAGCTGCCACCGCCACCGCCGCCACCGAAGTAGTCTCCGGCGGAAGCTCGTCAAATTCCGCTCCCACGCTGTTCAATTTCCCGCCGGACTCCCAGTTCTTCATTTCTGAAGCCGGAAACCCTAACTTCAATATGCCGTTGATCGATCAGTCGCCTGACGTTGGATCAATCTTTCCCGAGATCGGAACCTTCACCAGCCTGATGACGTCATCGAACGATCCGTCGCCGTTAGGTTTTAATATCGCCGAAATCTCGTCGTACCGGTTGCAGAATCAGAATCAGGGGCAGCTGGTGGAGAATCAGAGCTCAAACCATCAGATGCAGGAGATGGCAAATGCAGGGTACTTAGATCAGACGGGTCAGATTGAATTCTCGGGATCACAGAGCAGGATTAGCAACGGTGGACTAGCGGGAGTGGATTGGCAAGCTGCTGGGGGAGATCAAGATGAAGGCATATTTGATTTAACGGGGACCGTTGATCAAGCATACTGGAGTCAAACTCAGTGGCCTGATCATAACGATCACTCGCTTCATTACCTTCCGTAAACACTCCCACCAATTTAACTCTGCTAAAAATATGAAACAGGTGATTTTAAGAAACCCAAAAAAAAAAAAAAATTCAAATATTATTAAAGACAAATGACTTGTCGCCAGGCCTATGTAAATTTCTCTCTTTTGGGGTGATTTTGGAAAATGTTTTGGGCTTTTTATAATGTTTCTGTGTTAATCCGAAGCTAACTTCTCATATTTTGTTTTGTTTTTGTTTTTTTGGTTTTGATAGTTAAAATAGTGATCTTTGATTCCTAATGTAATTGTGGATTTTACTATATATGTAATTTAATAGATCGAGTGCTTTTGGACTGTTCTTAATCCATATTTGAAGCTCTGTCTTTTCATTTGCAAGTTATTATTTGAATGAGCAAGGTTACCAGGAGCCAGGAGGGAAGGGGGGGTTTCTCAAGATACGCCTAGCAGCATCTTCTTATATTCAAAAGAATGTAATGTAATGTAAAGATTAATAATTCTCTATTTCCATAAAATTGTTTTGCTAGTAGAGATGGATATATTTGTAAATCATCTGCAACAATTTTTTAATGTGAATTTTAATTTTTGAAGGCACATCTTTAATATTAAGTACTATAAATGTAATAGTGATTTGAATATAAATATAATATAATAACAGTGTCATGATAATATAGATACGTATCGTATAAGAATGGAGTACTTAATTTATGTAATAAGCTTACTATAATATATATGCATAAATGTACATAAAAACATGGAGTTGAATATATATTAGTAAGCTCTTAATTTGTTTATTGATGAGAAGGGAAACTACACATCACATACAAATATCAATTCCTTCTGTTTGATTTTTATTTTTTATTATTATTGAAAAACAACATTTCTCAGTTGAGTAATATGGAGAGAGAATGGAATTTGAAAGTACAGAGGAGGGAGGGGGAGGGGGAGGGGAGGAGGATATGCAGGTCGGGAATTAGTCATATATTTGCATGTGGTTGGGTTGGTGGTGGAAGTCCCATGCGTGATCATTACACCACGTGGGGGCCGCTCATTGGCGGGGGTAGTGGAGGAGTACCACTCCCATCCCTATCCTTCACGAAAGAGTAGTAGGAGGGTCGGTTTGTCGTATTACAATCCAAATACTTTTATTCTTAATTAGTTAATTTGTAAAAATTTAAAATTTAAATTGACATAAATTAATAATTATAAAAAGAATTTTACTTTTAAAATATATTTTTATTCATGTAATACCAAAAATATTTTGTTGATACATAGTTAACAATGAATGTACTACTAAAATAAAATTATACCGATAAATTTAAATATTTTTGTAGTTGATTATTTTTAATAAACAAAAATTTAACAAATGTGAGATTATTTTTATAAAATTAAAATATTCTCAAGTATAAAACTATTGTTACGATAATTATAATTTAACTTTCACAAATTACCTAACATCAAAATCAAATTAAATTATTCTAATCAAACGGTAAAAATATATATAAAGAAACGATATTTTCATAAAAAATTAATAATTTTACAAGACTCTTTATATAAATAATAAATAAAACTTATATTTATATAAGTAAAATTTTATAAAAATATCTAAATTTTTTAATAAAAATAATAATTCTCTATATATATATCAGAAAATATTATTTTTACTTATATTTTTAACAGTTGTCTCTCACATTACATGAAAATATATGTGTGTCTCTCTTTCAACTCTGACAACAGAGTCGAATTCAGTAGTACCGTCAAAGGACGTGATGAGGATGGTAATGACAAGGACGGTGAGGTGGGACCCATTACGTGTAATGCAGGTGAGGTGGGACCCATTATTATTATGTATATTTATTTATAAAATAAGTAAAAATTAAAAATAACTCTATTTTAATTTAATTTATCTTATCATATTGATTATAATTTAATTTTGTCATATATTTATTGATATGTATATTTTTTTTGATACTAATGTTATAAGTATGGAATTCATACAAAACACAAACAAATTTATAAAATAGTTAATAATTAATTTATTGATTCAAAAGTAATTCAATTCTAAAGAGAAAGAAAGTGGGGGAAAGTTTTTATTAAGAGTTGACAAAAATAATTTTCTGATAAAACTTATTTTCAAAACTAAGGAGAATCAATTTTTACGGAAGGAGCTACATGTCGTGAGGAAAAGATCTGGTGTATCGATGACTCATCATCAACGCATTATCATCATTAAATGGTCGATAACTTCAATTTGCTGATTTTTAACACTTCCACTCTTTCAATCTTTCTCTATATGTTTCGATCTTTTTTTACCTACACTTTTCTATTTTATTCACACCCTCTTTTTTTTCTCTCTATGTGTACATATATAATAGATCTGATTGTATCTCTTTTCTCTCTCTATATATATATATATATATATTAGGACTTTAGTAATTATGGTGGAAGAGCTTAACGAGCTAGAATGTATAAGAATATGTAAAGGACATTTAGTGAAGGACGAAGAATCTCAATTTTTTGATTTTACAATTTAAATTAGATTATGATTCTTTCCAACGAAATTAACTCGTTTATATATTGACGTATAAAAAATTATGACCACATCTAATTTAATTTATTTTTGCCGATAACTCGATGCTAACTCAAAAAAACTCAGCTAATTTAAAAAATATTTACTCATTTAATATTTTATTAAATTGATTTAGTGCTTTTTATAGATAGGTATTGATTAATGGAGAAGCTCAGCTGGTCAAGACTTAAGTGTGGGGTCCATGATTGACTACCTCCTCCTCTTAGTCCCCTCTCACTGCATGTGCACTAGTGGTCTCCCCCTCACTCCTCTCCTCTATCAATAGAGACCCCTCAGCCTAGCTAGCCGTTGCGAATAGCTTCTCCGGTTCTCCCTCCCTTTCACAGACACAATATGTTTCATAAATTTAAAATTTACAAAAACAAGTGTGTGTTTATAATTGTTTTAATTGATATTAGTATAATAAATATTATGTAACTTTTTAAATTTGTCATCACAATAATTTATTATCATGTCATTATTTTATTAGTTATTATTTGTAAGAATAAATACAGAACAAAAATATATTCTTAATAATTATAAATTGTATAAAGGATAATTTTTAATAAAATAGAGAGAGTAATATTTTTTAGGGTCCTTCTAACGTGTGCCTCCTAAGTCACACATTGTACACAAAAATCGAGAGAATATTTTCTTGATTACTGTATATATTCTCTTGATTTCTGTGTTTACACACAGATCAAAAAAATATGCACAAAAATCAAGAAAATATTTTTTCGATTCCTATATATAATATGTACTCTTTGAGTACACATTAAGAAAATTCTATTTTTTATGTCAATTTTAAGTATTCAACCTTTTATACATGATACAATTGTGTGTGTGTCGCATTTGTGTTGGAATGAGAAACATCACGTCAGAAGCATCGGTCTCCTCTATATTTTAATTACTAAAAGACAAATTGCACCCCAAACTTTATTCATATGTTGACTTTTGATCTCAAACTGAAAAACGTATCTAAGTGCACCCTAAACTTCATATATGCGTAACAAAATGTACCCTCCATATATTTAGCCGGTCAAAAGTGACCGGCTAAGGCACTCGGGTCAAAAGTCAACAAGTTTGAGGTGCAATTTGTCTTTTAGTCTAACAATAATAATAATAATAAGACTTAATAATAATAATAATAATAACAGTAATAATAATAATAACAGTAATAATAACAATAATAATAATAATAATACTGATAATAATAATAATATCATTAATAATAATAATAATTATAATACCGATAATAATAATAATAATAATAATAATAATAATAATAATAATACCGATAATAATAATAATATTTATAATTTTTATATTTTATAATTTCCTTAATTATATTTGCTAATAATTATATCAAAACTCATTTGATATTAATTATAAAAATTAATTATTGGATACAAATAATGATACAATGCATTATTTGTATCAATTGATTTTTACCCAACCTCCAAGTCACTGTGCATTGTATCATTATTTGTTATTTGTATCCAATAATTGATTTTTATAATTAATATCAAATGAGTTTTGATGTATTTCTTAGCAAATATAATTAAGGAAATTATAAAATATAAAAATTATAAATATTATTATTATCTGTATTATTATTATCGGTATTATTATTATTATTATTAATGGTATTATTATTATCGGTATTATTATTATTATTATCGGTATTATTATTATTATTATTATCGGTATTATTATTATTATTATTATTGTTATTATTATTGTTATTATTACTGTTATTATTATTATTATTATTATTATTATTATTATTATTATTATTATTATTATTAGACTAAAAGACAAATTGTACCCCAAACTTGTTGACTTTTGACCCCAGTGCCTTAGTCGGTCACTTTTGACCGGCTAAATGTATAGAGGGTGCATTTTGTTACGCATATATGAAGTTTAGGGTGCACTTAGATACGTTTTTCAGTTTGGGGACAAAAGTCAACATATGGATAAAGTTTGGGATGCAATTTGTCTTTTAGTCTATTTTAATTCATGTTTATTAAGTGCTGGCTATATTGATTGTTTAGTTTAATATTATAGGTGCGATATTATTGTTGTGATGTTAAAACTTAATAAAACTGTGTTATTTAATACTTTTATTAATAAAAATAAAACTTTTTTTGTAAAAAAAATTATAATTTATAAATGAGACTTTTCTTTTATGTTGAATGGGAAACCACTTCCTCCGTTTTAAAGTATATATAAGATAAAGTTTAAATTTTGAAAGTCAATTTTATTTTTTTTTAATTTAACAATAATGTAATTTTTGAAATAATAAATTTTATAACTAATAATGTTATTTGAGGACATGGAAGGGGAGAGATACCTCTTGTTTTTGCGTGAACTGTATTCCAAAATAATACTGTTTTGAAAAATAACAAAACACCATTTTTATGCACAACATGAGATGGAGTGTATTTTTTACATATTTAATTACATAAATGACATCGTTTTTTAGCATAGTTTACCCAATTATGTCCATGTTTCTCTCCTCCTTTTTGTCATGTTATTTAAATAGTTAACAAGTTTTAAAATTATATTATCTAAAATTAAATTAATTTAAAATTATTTTTGAATTTAAAATATATAACAATTGATTTCAAAAGATTACTACTAAAATATATTTAAAACAGAGGTTTTAATACATAAAAAGTAACGCTCAATTGCTCATTCACCTGCTCCGTCCTTCACCCCGGGAACATAAGGTTTGTTATTGCAGTTGATCACACAGATGGGTATAACCAGCAGCCCAGACCCTTCAAAGTATACTTAGCCTAATTAATTTTAAGAAGGTTTAAATATAACTTATAGACTTTTCAAT
This sequence comes from Aralia elata, assembly GCA_034770075.1. Classification (NCBI taxonomy): domain Eukaryota; kingdom Viridiplantae; phylum Streptophyta; class Magnoliopsida; order Apiales; family Araliaceae; genus Aralia; species Aralia elata. The sequence continues at coordinate 1,435,112 of CM068386.1, forward strand.
TTTTACAATCAAGTGATTAAAATTTTAATGGATATGTCACGTCGTAAATTGATAATATGAAAATCATTAGTACTAGCTCTTAAAATAAGTGAAAATCGAATTTAAAACTTAAAAGTCATAGTAACTCAATCTTAACCACTAAACTAAGAACTCATTGACAATCAATGCTTATGTATGATTAAAAAAATGTTACTTCAAATAATTTTTTTTCACATTTATTAAAAATCAAAGAATAAAAAAAAGCGTTATAATTTCATATAATTTATCTATAAATACTACTAATTATATAATTTATCTTATAAATTTTAAAATTAAAAATATCTAAAAACCCACATTCAAAAAGATCAAATAATTTGGAACTTTGGAGTACTTTATACCCAAGGACCCTTGCATGTAATACGGTCACAGCATCCCAATTTCTCCGTTGTAAGATCCATAACGGGAAATCATCATTCTTCAAAATTGAAGTCCCCAAAGTCTCCACCAACTCCCTGAGTAGCACGCCATAAAATTCAAGAGCTCTTCTGTGTAAAGATAAAAATTAGACACGAGTGTATTTGAATTTCGTCTATTTATATTTCCGAACAGCCTCTTGGTTTGAGTTTAATTTATTTGTATGTATGGAATTTGTTAGGATAGGAAGGCAAACACTTCATTTACTCGTCGTGCCTCCATGATCTACACAAAGCATCCATCTCGAGAATCCCTGTCCAAGAAGTTCTAATTCTCATTTAAATTTTTCTATTTGCTTGTTAGTCTCTCTTAAGAGTTTGTTGACTGAACACAGATGAGGTTTTCATTTGTTTTTTAAGTTTGATACCACTTATAAAAGAATAATGTTTTAGGTTCGATATCCTAATATAAGAAGGATTGTGAAACCTGTTTTATTGTCTCTGAAACTAATTTTACAACTAGAATTTAATCCTCTATGAATTGGTCCAACAACCAACTTTGCCTTTTGAGTTTTGATTTAAGGGTGGGAAGGCTTTGAAGCTCATTGAAGTCCACATTTGCTGATGGTTCTCCAAATAAGAGTACATGCATTGACAGGGAGAAGCAAGCTTTCAGCTAATTCTTCTTGTAGGGTGCTATTAAAGTATATCTAACCTGAGTAACACTTCCACATAGTAAATGGGAAAAATTAATGAATTCTGCCGAAGGAAAGGGATCTATGAGGATGGATGTTTGATATGTAATGCATAACCTTAGATAGGAACCTACATTGCTGCTATCTCATTTTCCTCTTTGCTCCTTCCTTTTAGGTGAACTCTAACCACCACCCTTTATGCCTTGACCATGCTACTAACAAATTAAATGGGAATGAAAAGAGAATAATTAATGATTCAATTTTAGGTTATTCCAAATATGGACCTTATAATGCATGAAATGAATCTAAGGGAGAAATCGAATTTATACCTTTTGGAACCGTGCAGGTGTGCTTTCTAATTAGTTTATTCATTCCCCGGAGCATATCCCTAGCAGCCGCTCATCCATTTTACTTTTTACTTAAAAAAGATTATACACTGAAAACACTTCTTGTGATTGTAAGCTTTCTTAAAGCTCCTCCTCAACCGCCTAGAAACTCTTTACATTATAGGAGGAGAGGAGCAAACAAAACAATTAGTTTGTTAGCTTAATTTCAGTGTTACGTTTTGGACTACTGTTAACATGGCTAAAGATTTGGTATGGTTATGATGTGTCCACACAACTTTTCTCATTAAAAGTGACGATCTAAGATTAAAATCATCAGCTTCTTCACTCAACTTATGGTTTCCTTTCCATGCAAGTTAACTGACTGATGGATTATATGTGGCACTGATATTGGATTTTGGCAGACAAGTGAAGCGAAAGGAAGACATGCAGCTCAATCTATTCCAACAAAAAAGCGTAGGGACTCATGGAGACAAGGTGATAGACTCCACGGCACGCTTGCGTGAGGTGGTCGTCGCCCGGATCGTTTCCAACAAGTTGATAGGATGGATAGTTTGTCCTCATCACAAGGATCAAGGTAAGCATGCTAGCAATAACCAAGATGGATGTGGCAACAGCTTCTCAGTTTCCCCCTCGAGTACGTCACCAACAGAGAAGGACATAGAAGAATTGATTGTAATGAGAAATCAAGTGGAAGATCTACAAAGGAAATTATTAGAGAAAGATGGACTTTTGAAATCAGCTGAAATTTCGAAAAACCAGATGACTTCAACTCTTGCCAAGCTTGATGAATTGAAGCACCAGGTTTTCGAAAGGGATTCTTTATTGAAGTCTATCCAACTACAACTTTCTGATGCAAAGGAACAACTTTAATGCTTGTGTACTCTTTTCTTTTTCTCCTTTCTTTTTCATTTATTTGGCAAACTCATTCGACCCCTAGGTTAGTCTTATGGTCAGATCCTCGTTGAACAATTTTCATGCAGTTGACACTAAATCAATGCCAATTATTCCTGTGTAACATCTTGCATGAGAGGGAGACCATAGTGTTTTTCTTCTCTCTCTTTTTCTCTGTTAGTAGTTTAGGTAGACTGTACGTAGGTTTCATCATATTACTGGGAAATCTTACTTTAATTATTAGTGGTTATGACATCTATTACAATCATACTTGGGAGAAAAGTGCGTGTGAATGAAAATGAGTTGGCTAAGTCACATGAACTATGCTACTGGTATTTTTTTCTCGCCTTTTTTTAATACCTTTTTTCTTGGACTTGTTTTTAATTTCTTGCAGAGTCTATGTCGCTGCTGTTTTCTGTGATAGTTACCTTTGCATATCCATAATACTGCTGATGTTTTTCCAGATCAGTAATACTGTCAATCACCATCTCACTTTGCCATGATTAAGGTTTTTGTCCCCTAGATGCTTTTCTTAAGACTGTTAATTAGTTTTTCTCTCACTTGTACTAGCATGATAATATCTTGTGTTGTCACTTCAAATAATTAGCACGTGCACAAGGTAAACTTCCATGTGATTGCTTCCTCGCTCTCTCTCCCTCTCTCTCTGCTTGATCTTTCTCAGACTGTCTCAGGTCATTGTTAATAATTGTGCTTTCCACAGATTAAGCTTGCTGACAAACAATCAGCCTTGGAAAAGTTACAATGGGAAGCAATGACTTCTAACACACAAGCGGAGAAAAGCTTCGGGAAGACTTGACCACCATGCAAGAAGAGATGTCTTCATTCATGCTCTTATGTGAAGGCCTGAGAAAGAATAATGACGCCTTATCTGGTGAAGATTATGATGTCACAATGTATCATTCAGATCATATCCCAGATATAGTGAGCTACTGACCACTTGGCTGCACCATTGGTTATCATTTTAATAGTATAAAATTTGTTTTTAACAAGTTTATTTAGTAAACAAATAAGGCTAAAACTCGTATATTAGACTGCTGGTATCTAAACAGACTGCTAAATATACATTAATCTGGATTTTCTATTTCCAGTCATGTTATCGCTTTTTTCTCCGTTTTTTTTCTTCTTAGGGTGAGAGTGGGGATTATTGTGTTCTAATTGGTTTAAACTCAGGATTGTTTGGATGAGATGGAGTGGCAGAAAATGGAGGAGGCACAAGAAGCTTACATTGCTGCTGTTGCTGCTGCAAAAGAATATCAAGATGAAGAGTCTATTGCTGCGGCAGGAGTGCAAGGTTAAATCTTCAATCGTTTGTGTTTAAGAACTAAAAATATGAGTGCTATATGGAAGTGTTTGTTATGTTACATGTCCAAAGACCAGAGTTCTGAGATACTCTTATTGACCAAGACCTGGTGCTGAGACACTTGCTCACCACTCACCAGTTACTTGAGGTATTATGTAGCTGTTTATCGCAATAACTATAGCTATGAAATGATGTTGAGAATTATGGCCATATTAGTACAAGTGATGGTCCATTTTAACTATAGCTACGAAATGTTGTTGTTGATACAAGTGATGGCCGACTTTTACTTCCTTGAAGAACAAGGATGGAATCTACAAGTCATTAGTTTAAAATAACTTTATATGGGAATCATTGAACTAAATTAAAGTCCAAGCTTAGCTCAAGTCGACTCGTTATCAAATTACTGTATTGAGCAAATTATGAAAGACAGAGATGCTATTCTTCATAGAATCAATAATCAATAATATTTCATAATCTACTCAATCCAACAGGGAAAGAACTGAACTGAACTGAACTGTGTGTGTATAAAGAAAAAAGCTAATAAGCTGCATCTACTGCCTTAAACTAACAATGTTGTAGCTTTTAGAATCTACTGAGAGTTTGTGTTGGTAAAATGCATGAAGTCTTTTCCCAAGGGAAAAGCCTAATGAAACTGTGGCTACTACTGCCTCAAGCAAACAATGCTACAGCTTCTAAAATCTCCAACAAGGAATTCGTGCACCAGTCTTCCTTGTTTTGCTTCGCTCTTCTAATTTTGGCATTCTTGCTGGACTGCCTTTCCATTCCCAATTCATTCTGCAGATATATGTATATATGGTATTTGTCAAGTGCTATCAATACAATATGTTCGATTTAGTGAGTTAAACTGTATTCTCTATTCCAAAATTAGAGAGATGTTTTCGCTTTGTATTCTTGTGTATCTATAATTTTAGACTATAAAGTGATATGAAATTCTATTTAAGGTAAATTGAGTACTATTGTGCATCACTACTACATTATCTAATATTAGTGTTTGAAATTGTAAAAAAATAAAAATTTAAGATGTCATTTTAGAAATATATTTCTAATTTCGGAACAGATGGAGTACTCAAAAGGTTTAGATAATCCTTACACTGGGAAAGCAAAAGAACTTGAACTACTATCAGAGCAAGTTGAATCGCTCAATCTTGCAGGCACTGGCTTCGGTTCCATAGTCTCCTCAACCTCAGTTATATCTTTGATATCATCATCATCATCATCTGGAGGCAATTCGGGGTATGGGTGTATACTTTCTTTTTCCTCCCCCTGCGACAAACATACACCAAAGGAAAAAACAAGCTTGCTTTATCATCAAATCCATCTGGGTGGAAAGTTATTTTCATCTGTTTGGGGAAAAACACAAATTAATAAACCGTGGCGTGGGGGTGGGGGGTGTTCACCTCACTATCAGAAATGATATAGTCAATTTCCTCCACCTTGTTTTCACGGCTAAATTGGAAGACGTCCGAGTTATCACCAAAAATAAGCTGCTTTAAGATATCACAAAAAAATAAAAATGAAACCTACTTTATCTATCAAGTCAAAAAAAAAAAAAAATTGTAATCATTTAAATAGTTTTCATATCAAACCTTGGGAGTAATGTGTCTGGGTTCCATCCGATCAACCTGATCAGATACCGGCAACTTCCTCTCCTCCAAATCGATCCCTCCATCGTCCTTAAAGCAGAAGACTATGTAATCCTCATTGGTAAAAGATGGCCAATATGACTCATCACTAACAATATTTTCAGCCAAATTTTTCACTTTCTTCTGTCTATTTTTATTTTCTTTTGAAGTTTTTTCCATACTCTTATGGATTCTCCCATCACCCTTTTGGTTAAAAATCATAGTTCCACTTGAAGTGCACAACTTATCAGGTTCATGTTCCTCATCTGAAAAATCTTTAGAAAGTAAAACAAATCATACTCCATAATCTTAAGCTTATAAAAAAATTAAAATTACAAGAAAAAGAAAAAAGATTTTATGCATGTAGCAATTAAGTTTCCATCACATCAAATGATCAATAAAGAAAATTCTAATAATGAGATTTGCCCGAATGCCTCCAGTTACGGCCTGCAAGGTTAAAAATGATTCAAATTTGGCTCTATAGTGGAGAGCCAGCGGAGAAATTTGGAGCACAGATATCATTTCCATACATACATACATATATATATATATACACACACACACATATACTTGTTTACCTATAGGAAACCTGCATGAATATAAGCTGGACGCCAAATCTCTTACACTCCATCTCACCATCCTTGTTATGGTTGATGATGGTGTGCTCATTCTTGAAAATTTTCTTATAAGAGAGAGGAAGTAGAAAGCTGAAATGAGAGAGAGAATCCAGAAGAGAAGATTATAGAAATCTAAGAGGGGGAATTATAATTTGATTTGAAATTTAAAAATAATAAGTATGAAAATATTGGGAGTTATTGCGTTTTTACACAAATACATACATACATACATACATACATACATAATGCGCCAGTTATGAATTCTTGAGAGTGAAACGTGGAGATATACAAGGCAACTGTCACTAAATATGGTTGTTTGCTAGCTCATCATTTCATTCAAATTAGGAGAAAAATTCAATCTCATTTTTTAGTAATCTAGGAACATATTATTATGCATTAAATGATACTCCTAGATAATAAGAAATTATTAATTATAATTTTCATGAATAATTCTTCAAGATTTAATTAACGTAACGTCGTACCCCCCCATTATCTAACCAACCAATCATGTCCTTTAGTTTATGAAATCTAATTTTAAATATTAGAATTGAATTGTTAATTGAACTTTGGCCATCCATGGCTCTAGCTACCGTTGCATGACTATTTATGAATTCTCAAGTAATTAAGCTTCACTAAAGAGGATTCACGTAAGAATCGAGAGTGAAAATATGATAATTTTATCCTATTTTTTTAAATATCCGTGTTAGATTTGCATAATTATTTATGAAAATCTTGCTCACCAATAATTAATGGTGGATATCTCATTCTTTATTCGGCAAGCTATAATCCTTTTCTTCACATTTCAAGAATGATTAACACACAAAAATATTCTTAAATATTTTTCCTTATATAACCCAACATTTGAATGAAAATATTTTAAATCTTATTATAAAAAATATTATTACCCTTAATCAAAAAAAAATCATTCATTTTTCTTATATTTCATTTATTGCTCCCGGATACCAAATAAAGACAGAAGGTGGTCAAGTGACCCCTTAAGACTTTGAAAGATATGTATATAAATAGTAGTAGTATTTAATAATTCTAAAAATGCGTATGATTTTAAGGTAAAAAATATAGAGCTTTGTCCACCTTATTACCACTAAGCCAATAATATTGATTTTTAACTTCTAAAATATGATGTTGAATAGTATAATTTAGCCTAATATATTTGTAATCACCTTAATTTGTCACGTAAAATATATTGATCTAATCAATGCCGCAACGTGTTCACACCCCCGGACACTAACAACATTATGATTGAGGCCACCTATTACATATAATGCATGTACAATTTGATATGGGTTTATACAAAAGAATTTAAATATGGGTGGTGACCATGGATTCTCTCTAGCCTCTTTGATGCAGAAGGCAGAGAGACTGCAATGTGAGGCAAAAACTTTTGCTTGTTTTGGTTTTTTCAGCAGACAAGGAGTTAATTGATCCAAAATCAGCACCAAAAATAGAAGGATTAGTAGCATGTCCAGAACACACCAGCAACGTTATAAAAAGAGTATGCTTGCTTTGACAAGATTATTATTATTATAAAGAAGACTGATCCTCAAATACATTTCCATTGATATGAAGCTTTCTATCACGTAATTAAAATCCGGGCAAAACACACCAGGATTTTTATCTTCTTTGCTTTCAAACAAGTTGGCAAAATATATAATGACAATTGTACAACTACAATTGCGAATTTAAATGTCAAGGATTAACATTTAGCTAACTTTTATATTTAATTGAATAACTATCGGTCACAACTTGAATCTGAATGTAGGTGTTTCAATTGCCCCTATACTGCAGAAGTTCACTAGAAGAATGTATCAGATCGGTACAAATCATGTCCATGTTGTGTGATCAGCCAGCCGCCAGCAAACTGCTATCAGGAAAATCAGCAGAAGTCACCAGGCTTGCCAACTTTTATATTCTGCTCAGCTAGGAAACTCATAATGGCGTTTTTCTGCCAACCTTTGAAACTCCTGCATCAGTAAGTAACATTTGGCAACCTTAGATAGAAAATGTTGAATTGAAATAACCAATGTAAAAATAATTCGAGTAGCAGAATAAAATCCAATAGCAACTACTTCATGGGGACTAACTTGTGATCAAGATGTGCCAGAACATCTCCTCCAGGAAAAGCTGCTTTAGTAGTGTCAAATGAAACTTTGATAGCTTCCCTCCATGTTCCACCCACTCCATCTAAACTTGCCTCAGCTTTGGATTTAGGATCTTCCATTGGCAATGAATACCCAGAAAGCAGGTGGCCCACCCAGGCACCATCTTTCCTGAAAACATAATGAAACTTAAAATCAAGTCATGGACAAGTCAATTTTGACGTTAGCACTGAAGTTCACAAGTCGATGTTAGCACTGAAGTTCCCTCCAAACAGACCCGTTAACTTCCATGCATGTCGTAAAATAGGAGGATAGTTTAAAGGCCGAGTCTGCAATTGCAACAATTTGGGGGACAGATACTTAACAGTACATTCACATGTATAACAGGTATAAATAATCTGGAAATAGGTGGGGCGAAAACAAGATTAAGAACATTCACTCTACTTGCTAACAAATAATTTCACACTTCAGATTTATACCATTTGAAGGATAATCTAAACACCAGGTAAGCGCCAACATATGTACGTAAAGCAGCTTGTCATAAGGTGGTCAACTGAACTTGACTTCCCTACTTAGGAAAGGACTCCCCCATAAGGAAACAGAATTATAGTCCAAAACTGTAACCCTGCTAAAAACTAACTAGAATCAAGTACCGTGGTACTCAAAATATTGACATGGCTCAATGAATTGGCTTTTTCTTTTTCTTTTTTTTTTGAGGGTGTTTTAGAGGAAGTTATGTCTGCGATGAAAATATAGATCTTTCTTATGAAGCTTCTTTGTCAGTGTCTCTAATCTCATCTTGTATGAACTAAATAATGTCAAAATTTGGTATCAAGTTACTTACAAAATAATATCCATATGCCGAGGTACATAATGTCCACCACCAATACCTAGAAGAATTTTGTTTTTGCCATTGTTCCTACAGCATTAATAGAAGTGCCATATAAGAACGGAGAAGAATTACTTAAAGAAGAAAGGAAAATAATCCTTTTCTAGAAAGTCTTAATAAAAAAAATTAAATAAATAAATTAAAGAGAGAGAGTAAAGCTGTTGTACAGCTTCATTAAAGAAAAACGAATAAGACATGATGCATTAGTTTATTGCCTTAAAGACCAATCATAAATATGAGAATGTTTACATATAGAAATGATAAAACCAAACACAAAAGATGTACAAGATTAAATTAACACATTAACCAAGTGATTATAGCAAGAGAAGGTTTTTGAAACTTATAAAGGGCCACAGCTTCAAGTGGGAGTCTTAGTGTACCAATTGCCAAGGAAAAACAACTTTATGAGTAACTTAATACAATTTTAAACATATTGCAGATTCATACATGCTCTTCCAATTAGATATTTCTTTTCAAAACCGTACATAAAAACTTCACAAAAAAATAAGAACAATAATAATATGTTTGACCAATACCTGCTCCAGTCTCCAATGGCAACACCACCTCCAAGCCCCAATCCTTCCCAAACTAACTTCAATCACCACAGAAAAGATTTTTTGTCAAGCCCCCCAAAAAAATACTTCAACTATTTAATAGAACTTTTGGTGTCACATAACTCATGCCATTTTCTCTTGTTTTCATTCTTAGCAAGATACCAGTATTAGCCAGTTCTTGCTTGAAGATTTGTAGCAGTGAAAACATGCCACTAGTGAAGAAGTGAAGGTCAAAAATTAGATGCACGGAAAGAGAGAGATATACAAAGTGAACAGTGACTTCAAAATATGTAATTTGGCCGCCCAACTAATGACAGGAAGAACTATATATACAGTAAATAATACTAGAAATTGAAGAAGAAAAAGGGCTGAATGGTGGTGTGGTGCAAGATAATTTTTTAAACCAACACGGCATTGCATACACAATGAACTACCTTAAATTCGACGGCATATCAAGTAAAGCATGTTACAAGATTTTGAATTCCATTATCAGTAAACTCTGTATTTGAGACACAAATAAGGGATAAAAGGAGCAAGACGAGAAAAGAAAAAAGAGCATCATATAAAGAAGTGTTACAGTAAGAGAAGAGTTATCAATATACTAATCCAAGCTCTACTTAACTAAAGCAATGGCTTGTGCAGCATCCTGCCTCTTCCAGTACTCCTCTGTACTGCCTACAATAAATACATGAAAGTAGTTTGCAAAACTGAGATCCGGAAAATCTTCAAATAAGGAATCAAAAGTAAAAAAGAGAACTTTTAGCTTTGTCTATGGATTGCCCAAGGATGAGATATTACAAATTAGTTATTGGAATAACAATAATAGTAACCAGTGCAATTATATACAACAAAAAAAAAAAAAAAAAATCAAGGTTAAGAGATGAAATGGTATTATTAGCAAGAAGAAATATACCTATTTCTACAAACATTGTGGGAGAATTAAGCTCAGGTCCATGATGAGTTGCCTCAAGTGTGACCTACATTGAGCAACAAAGTAGAAAAGAACCCATCACACACATGCTTATATAACAGAGAATATAAATAAGAATAAAAGTAAAACTAAATATATACCAGATGCTATGTCACCAAAATTGAAACTCATGCAAGAAAAAGAAATATCCATTGGAAAAATAAATGCTATTAATCTGAAATTTAAGCTGACATTGCAATTAGTTTACCAGGATACAGAATTAAAAGCATGCTATGTTAAAACAAATAAAATGAAAAGTTACCTAAATCCAAATCACACCTTAATCAAGGATTAACTGAAACAAGGATATGCTAGCCAGATTGAATCTGGTTACTTTTACCGAGAGCCTTTGGCTCAAGTGGTATTCTAGATTTCTAGGCCTCTTGCTAAGCAAGAGGTCCTAGGTTCAAACCCCCTCCCCCAAATTAGCAAAAAAGAAAAATCTGGTTACTTTATTGTCCATATATCCCATGATGTAATTACATTCTTCTATATTTCTGGGGCTACCTTAAAACTTTCATGGAATAAGATGGTGTTAGAATATGACTTATCAGATGCATAGTTAACGAAGATGATCAGGATTGAGAAGGTGCAAGGTGATTATATACTGAAGAAAAGTAGGAAAAGGTATGTCTGTATGGATAGATGCATACTCTTTATTGGAAACACCAGTGACATCTGGGATTTGGCAAACTAATTTAGCACAGGCATGGAAAAACTTGATAAAAACGGCCACGCATAATACAAAAGATTAAAGGAAACAAACTATAGAAATTACTAAATGTTAACATATCCATAGGGCTGCAAACGAACCGAACTGTTCGCGAATCGGTTCGGTTCGATTCGAGTTCGGTTCGGTTCGAGTTCGACTTGCTCGCCTAGTCGAGTCGAGTTCGCACATAATATTTCGTTCGATTGCTCGATCGAACATGTTCGCGAACCATGTGGTTCGGTTCGTCTTTGTTCGCGAACAGTTCGAGTTCGGTTCGATTTGGTATGTTCGAGTTCGGTTCGATAAGTTCGAGATCGGTTCGAGTAGTTCGATTTCTTAATTACATGTTTAAATTATTTCTAAAATTTTAAATAAAAATAATTAGTTATTTCAAATAATTGGTTCGATAAGTTCGAGTTCGGTTCGATAAATTTGGTTCGATAATGTGTTTGTGAACTGTTCATGTTCGCGAACAACCTTATGTTCGACTTGTTCGCGAACTGTTCGCGACCTTGATCATGTTCGCGAACAGTTCGCGAACACCAAACGATCTGAACTCGTACATAGCTGTTAGTTCGATCAAGTTATTCGAACATGTTCGAGTTCGACTAAAAGTGTTCGAGTTCGGTTCGAGTTCGACAAAGTTCGGTTCGGTTCGGTTCGTTTGCAGCTCTACATATCCAAAAATATTGCTATTAATAAAAAATATTAAATGATCCATATGCTGACCATGTCCATGGATAACATCCTAGTTTCTCGTGCATAAGTGGAACATACATGTCATAGAATCAAAATCAACAATGACAAAAGAAACACGGTTAAAAAAATGTGTCAATTAAAAGGATGAATGAGACGGTGATTCCACAAAGACCAGAGAAGTAATCACATCAAAATAAAGAAATATTTTTCATTGAACAGGGCACTTCAAAGAGTATATTTTACCTCAAACTCAGGAGTTAAATTATGAGATTCTGCAATACTCCTCAGCAGCCTCAACCATGGTCCTATCCTAGGATTAGGAGGTGCAGCCCAACCGGGTTTTCCACCTGCTGGAGACTCATCACCTTCACGTAAATGAGGCACACCTAAACAACACTCGATACAAAAGACAAATTACAAAATTAGCAATCGTCTTTGCCTGGTAATTATAAAGAATGAATGATACATTACACAACATCAATTAGATGATTAAAGAAATTATAAGAAAAAAATTCTTATACCAATGGGATGAACCGTGAGAGCTGGACGATTTGAGACAGCAGTGTGCTTGCTAAGAAATATAACTTCATCAACAACCTCCCCAGTGGAGGCCTCCCACCGCTTATCTAAGTGATCCTCTTTCACTATGCTGTTATCATGTTTTAGCAGCCGTACTTCTTTATTCACAAAACTTGACATGTCCTCCTAAATCAACCCAAAAATCAAGTCAGAATTAACTAACGAATATCAAAATCAAAATTATACAACTCGATCGCAAACCACTTCCCACAGTCCACATGATTCTCATAGTTTGTTTAAAATACTATCTCAGATTTTATTTTATTTTCTATAGATCCTAGTCTTTTCTTCTTTAGTAGCCCTTTTGCCCCCTTTTTATTGCTGTTCAGTTATTATCTTATTGGTGATGTGGGTAATTTTTTAACCTGCAGCTGATCATAGGTATGCATGTATATTACAACACAATATATATACAGAGAGAGAGAGAGCGAGAGAAATGGTGAGACCTGGAGGGAGGGACCAGGGTGCCAACCGGGCATTGCTAAAAGGGCGGAGGCGGGGCCGATGGAAGCCGGGTCAGTGGTGGTTGCCACCACGAGCGTCACCATCTCTCTACTTGGTTTGCTAAAATGCTCCGTCGGCCAGAAGCTATTGTTTCTCAATATGCGAGGGGCAGAGGCACTGCTTACTCCTCTAATAAGGCGTGCAAAACCAGCCAAATACATTTCATTTCCTGTGGATTTTCTTTGGTCAAAAAGGTATGGGAAACTATTTCAGGTTCACCAAATTCTTTAAAATTGAAATAGGACTCTTTTTTCTTTTCTTTTTTGCTTTTTTCTCTTTTTCATTTTTTTTATTAGACATGATTTTTTTTTTTTTGAATTTACATGTTTTACATTATGTAGTAGTTTTTTTTTTTTTTTTGGGACATGATTTTATCTTATTTTTGAATTTACATAATGAAAAAGTATGTTTAGGTATCTAGCAAGTGAATTAATTAGTAAATGACTGCTTTATTATTATTAATATTGTGAATAATAACCTTTTGTACATGATGAAAAGTATGTTTAGGTATCTAGCAATTGACTTTATTTGTAAAATGTATATTTAATTGTTATAAATATTGAGCTTTTTTTTCCTTTTTTTTCCTAATTCCCCATTTTTTGGTAAAACATATACAAGTACAAAGAATTTAACGATTAACATCAATTATCTCACTCATAATTACAAAATCGGGTTACATTGGATTTCCATTAATTTTCTTCTCCATGTTGTGGAATACATAGTATTTTATTTTATTTCTTTTGGGCATCTAACTCTGTGAACTTGCTTTTATAGGAGCTGAAATTTTTTTTATTTTTTTTAACCTACTTCAACAAATATAAATTGAAGCCCAATCAGGTTAGTGATCCACATCTGTAGATGGGCAGTCCAAATGTAAGGTATTTTATGCCAAATGAAATCCACACCTGTAGATGGTTTATGCCGAATGAAATCCAAGGGTCTGTTGGTTTGTGCATTTCTATTTCGACCAAAAAGAGAAGCAGTGAAAGGTAATCAATTTCATTAAGAACTAAGGCCATGTTTGTTTACTAGAATAACACTTGGGATTGGACTAATAATCCTTAATCTCTTGTTTGTTTTTTAAATTAGACTTCGGACTATTAATCTCGGGATAACAAAATGACTTGAAAGGAGGGATTATTTAATATCATGTCTAACTAGGTATTATAATCCCTACCATTTGGGACTAAAAATTTGTGGACTAAATTAACATTTAACTTTGTTTACATCACATAAAACTTGTAATACATGATAAAACATTAATCATGCACTACGTATTGTATGTACGTAACTTTTTTTAATACCTTTTTTTTAGTACTAATTAAATAAACTTATTAAATAATAATAATACATACAACACCTTTTTTTTCATACAGTACGTTACATACATACATAATAATACATACAACACTTTTTTTTCATACAGTACGTTACATACATACATAATAATACATACAACACTTTTTTTCATAAAGTACATTACATACATACATAAAAATACATACATCACATTTTTTTCCCTGTTTTTTGCATACAGTACGTTACATACATACATAATAATACATACAACACCTTTTTTTCATACAGTACGTTACATATATACATAATAATACATACAACACCCTTTTTTTCTTTTTTTTTTGCATACAGTACATTACATACATACATAATAATACATACATCATCTTATTTTTTATTTTATTTTTTGCATACAGTATGTTACATACATACATAATAATACATGCACGTTGTTTTTTTTACATGCAATACATTTTTTTTTTGTTAAATTAGTATGTACATTTACATTGATCATATTTTTTTAATAGAAGTAAAAAAAAATAATTTTTTTTATTTTTGATAAAAATAATAATAATTTTTGATTTTTGATGTATAAACAAATTTAAATTATAGTTTAAAATATGTTATTATTGGTAAGGATAAAAAAGTCAAAACAATATTTTTTTATCCAGTCCTTTAATTAATCCTGAAAAAAACAAACATAACATGGGATTATTTTAAGTTATCTATGAATAATCTCATGAAAAACAAACATGTGACTATGACTATTTAATCCTAGGACTAATAGTCTTGGAATTATAATTCCATGGATTATAATCCCGAGATTGGGATTATAATCCTTGCAAACAAACATGGCCTAAAGTTTCAATAAACCCTCTGGAATATGTCTGCTCGCAAAGATTACACTTAGAATTGAACTACTAATCTCAAGTCTCTTATTTGTTTTTTAAATAAACTTTGGACTATTAGTCTCATGATAATAAAATGACTTAAAACATGAGATTATTTAATATTATGTCTAACTAGGTATTATAATCCCTATTATTTGGGATTAAAAATTTATGAACAAAATTAACATTTAACATTATTTAAAAAAGACATCTTATCTTATCTATCTATACTCAAACTAATAAGAATATGATATATTTGTTATTAGTAATAAGGGCATAATAGTCCAAACAATAAGTTTTAATCTAATTTTTTAAATAATTCAAGACAAAACAAACATAACATGAATTTTTTTTTTAAGTTATTTCATAAATAATTCTGTAAAAAACAAACATGTTCCTAGAACTATTTAATTTTAAAATTAATAATCGTGGAATTATAATACATAAAAAATCTCGAGATTATAATCTTTATAAACAAAAATAGTCACGAGAAATTAAAACTGAAGTATATTTCTCACCTTGGTCTTTGCATCATTAGTAGAAAACTAATCGTTTCAACCTTCCTTGTTAGTAATGTCAAAATCCTAGCAGAGCACTATTTATGTCCAGTACCCAATGCCCGTATAGTATCAAATAATATGGGCTTAAACTCAACGTAAGCCCATAAATATTCTAGTGGACTACATAAGCGTATCAGGCCAGGAATGTTACGGAGATGAGTATTTAAACTTTTAATGTAAGTAAACCAAGCCCAAATCTCGGAACAAAAATTTACTTTGGGTCCGATTCCTTAACAAATTATGTAGGATACTGTGTGGAGTATCTGGGTTCTCACTTGAGTTCGAGAAATGGGATTACTATACTGGGGAGTTACTAGTAGGACTTTCACAAAAAAAATAAAATAATAATAATAATAATAATCCATTTAAAAAAAGAAGAAGAAGAAGAGAACTTTAAGTATAAATGCTTTGAATATCTCGTACTGTGTTGTAAGGCAATAATATCTAGTCCAAATATTTAATAGATTGTGTTGTTAAAACATCTTGTCAAGTTGAATAATTAATATAATGCTTCAACAGCACATTCAGACTCAGACATTGGCTTGGAATGGTGTGGGTGAAATTAAATATTATTTATGGTAGAGTTTTAATAAAATCGCTTATATAAATATGTCAATGCTTTTTGCTACAAAATTGGAAAAAAATAATTTTTTTAAAAAAATAGAGGAATTATAAGTAGGTGTGAGGTATGAATTATTTAGGAGCATGTTTTTCTATATAAGTATTTAATGAAAACCTTATTTGTGTACTCCCTCCGTCCCAAATTAATTGCTTTTCTAGGACTTTTTAAGTCAAATTGACTATTTTTAAAATTAATAATTAAACATATATAAATATATTTCTAAAATTATAAAAATTGAAATTAGTAATAAATTGTATATACTTTCTTTTGGTTATAATATCTTTACCTATATGTTTGCAAAAATAGTAAAAAAATTAGTTTTAAAATTAGTCAATTTGACTTTAAAAAGTCCTAGAAATGCAATTAATTTGGGACGGATGGAATAATATTTATATTTTACGACGCACCACAGTTTTAAAAGTTTGCAAAAAATATTTGAAAGAAAAGTATATAGTCGTTATAATCAAAATATTTTGAATTGCAATTCAAAACAATTAATTTATATCACCGCAAATCCAGTCATCCCTCTGTCAAAATGCTGACTATATATCATGTGCATGGGTGTTTATTACTCCACCAAAAGGAAGCTCTGCTTATTTGTCCACGTTTCCCTCTTGACATATATATATATATATATATATATATATATATATATATATATATATATGGTCAAGCAAATAAATTTAACAAACAGGCATCGCACAGCACAGCACAACTAAGGAGGCCACAAGCACAAAAGTCTACGTAATTACCCCAATTTTAGGGTTTTGATACAAACATAACAAGTAGGCACAAAAGTACGTACTATATATGGAGTATTAGACCTTTTTGGGGTAGAATTAAAGGAAAGGAGGGAGGGAGGGAGGGAGGGAGGGAGGTTATCTGCTGATATTTCTTAATCATTTCAGCTCAATAATTGTGAATTTTGACAAGTTCCAATAATTCCCTAAAGTTTAGATGGTCTTTGAGTCCAAAGATGGAGACCAAATTTGTCAAACCGACCTTGCATCATCTATTCTAAATTATCTATCATCTCATATCCTCATATGATAATTTTAATATAAAAATAAAATTATAAAAAGATTCAATCAAAATATTTTTCCACCCAATTACTGTTTCCTTAGTAAAAAAAAATTACTCTTCCAAATTCAATTCCTATTTAACCTATTAAATCAACTAAAATACATTCAACTGATAAAATTATATAATTTTAATGAGAAATAAAATGAAAAATTCAAATCAGTTTAGGTGCATACACATATTAATCTATTATTTTTCTTTTGCCCTTTTGCGGTAATCCAACTATAACATAGGAGAGGACGAATACTAAAAAATCTTCTTCTTCTATATATACATAAACACATAAAATTATATATATATATATATATAAATAATTAAAAAACATAATGAAAAGTTTTATGAATTTATGAAAATTTATGAAAAACATAATGAAAATTTGAAGCAATAAAAAAGAAATGTAATCTGTATATGAGACAAAATATTTAAATATATGAAAGAAGGGCTAGAATGTACTTCGCGTCCTATAAAAGATGATTACATTTTTTTTTATAAAAGATGTTTATTATGGAAACAATAAGTTGGTGGGAAAAAAATATTGTAGTAGTTTCTTTTTTTATTTTGATTAAATTTTTGTATTTATTATATAAAAATAATATTAAAATTACCACATAGCACGATCTCTTTGTTAGGATATAAAATGAGATATAGTTTGAAATGGATGATCGGAACTCCCCTTATCGTCTTCATAACATAACATGTACTCTATGATCAGTCCAATAAAAAATACTACTTATTTGTACAATATGATTTGGTTTTGCAAAAGATATTTATTAAGAACTACAATAAGATGATTTTAAGTTATAAAAAATTGACTAAAATACAAAATTTAAACGTTAAAAAGTTATGTAAAAATCAAAAATAATTGAAGTGGAATCTACCTCCCGTAAGAAAAAGAAATAAATGCAAAATATGTTTAAACAAGTAGTGAAAAGTTTTAAGAACCATAGTTCATGATAAAATAATACTATGATGTAGATCTGCATGAGCTAAGGGGGACCAAAGTCTGATTTACTGTTTTTTTCTCACCCCTAGGTTTATAACATGCTGACATGCTGTATACAAAATCAATATTTTTCGGATCTGAAACTAAACCACACACTTGTCATCGAACAGAATGATTGATTGATTGATGCAATCTTCCGATTTCAATGATCTGGACCCATCTATATATATATATATATATATATAGTGGTTCTCGTTAACGAACAGGCTATAGCGACGATTTTTTTCGTAGTTATAGGTCTAAGTCGACGGTTCACATATGTGGACCGTCGTCGTAGACCTATAACGACGAAAAAAATTGTCGATATAGCTGGTCCGTTAACAAACCGGTTCTCCGAATAGTTTATACTTTTATCCCGCTGCTACACTGAAACAAGAGACCCTTTGGCCTTTGCATGCTGATTTATCATAAATATACTAACATTTGAGTCGATTCAAGTTTTAACATTCTTTAATAACATTCTTTTGTAATCTCCAGTGATTAGATTTATAAACTTGTCAAGCCAAGTTCAAAATTACTAAATTATTATTATAAAAAGCAATTGGCTCATTTAACGGCCTTGTTTCAAACAAGACATTCTTTTAATTTGGTCAAATTAACAATATAGTGTCTTTGTGATTCTTTCACAAAAAACAACTGATGTCATTGTGATATCACTATACTAAATTATTTTTTTTTCTTATTTTTAAATGTCTTAATCTGTTATAATAATTATCTTAAGTTAGGTTGAGAGATCTTTGTAGAGAAAGAGATAACTTATTTTTTAAATTAACTTTTATAATTCAAACATTTGACCTTTATATTAATAAAATAAGTCATATTAACTAATAGATTAATTTAAAACCATTGGTCAATATCAAATTGTTGATGTTTCACCTTTTACGAAACTTTTATTTCGAGCCTTTGAGGCTCATTATTTTTCACGAAAATAGAATCTAAGATAAACAACATCATATATTTCTTTGGATTGAACTGACATCCGTTATGGTCGTCATTCAATTCAAAGAATCTCAATTCTAAAATCCTACATGAAATATTTTTCTTATACAACTCTTCTTTTATATGCATAATGAAAATAAAATAGAAAATTAAAAAAATTAAAAATATTCTCATTATGAATTAATATTTTTACAAAAAAAATCAATTAACCTCCTTGCAAGAGATATTGTTTTTAATATCAAACGTCTGTGTACCGGATATTACATCGTCGTCTAAAATAGGATGACGAGATAAAACGACACGCTGTCTGTCTGCATATTATGGGTTCACGAAGAGGAGTAGTAACGTGTCGAGCTTTGGGAGTAGGACCACAATAGTCGGCGTCCGTTAAGACCAAGTCTAATACGTCCAAAACAGACCTTTTTGAAACTTCAGTCCCCTAAATGCCCTCATTCTTCACGTTCTATTACAATGCTCCCACCGTTAACCATATTTCCTTTCCTGCCCTTCCACTGTTAACCGAAGGATCAAAACGGATTGTTATTTTATTTTTTTTTGTTGTTTTGATTTTTTTTTTCTACTTTCGGTCTCTCTTTTGTTCTTTAGGTATGGTTGGTACTTGGTCGCTTGGTCCAAGTCATGCTATGTTTTCTTTCAAGCACGCATGGAAAATAATATATCTAAAAAATAACAAATAATTTATATGTCGACAAAGATATAACAAAAATAAATTGAGATCGACAAAAATATTTTCACAACATTTAGCAATTAAATATTTGAGATAAGGGCATAAAGGTCAAAAAAAATAAAGATAGTCTCAATTAACAACATAGCATGATGAGAGGGCAGAGAGTAGCATTTGGTATTTGACTTTGTGGACTGAGGAGGAGTTAGGTTGATTGCACATGCAACAACTTTAATTAGCTTCAAGGCTAGGCCTAGCCTTTCAAGTATGGAGCATAAGAAGAAGAAGATAATAATACAAGCTATGGGGCCCATCGCGAGCTCTGTCTCCACAGGATATACATAACCTTTTCAAAACTACCTTTACGTCTTTAATGCCCCCTTACTAATTGGGTCCCCGCATTAACCTTTTTAGCTTCATTACATTTGGAACACTTAGCATATACGGCTCTAACACCGTGTTGATAGAGTAATTATAAAAATAAATTTTAACAAATAATTATAAAAATATCGTTAAAGATATATTTATTTTGATAATATTAAACCCCTTTACTTTTCTTTCTTAATAAGATAAAAGATGAAAACAACTTTCAAGACTAAGAAATGGTAACTGACTTTTATTTTTAGGTTATTAAGGCTCTTCATTCTTATTGTTATGCTTCTTGTTAGGTAAGGTATACTATATAACATAGAGTGGCTCTCAGGAATCACCAAAAGCTTTGGGTGCAAATTATCTCCTTAAGGAGCTGAAAAAAGATTTATCTTCATTTCAAAAACTTAGAAATGGTAACTTTTTTTCATTTTTTTAGCTTATTTAAGCTCTTCATTTTATTGTTATGCTTCTTGTTAGGTAAGGTATATATAACATAGAGGGTGCAAATTATCTCCTTAAGGAGCTGAAAAAAGATTTATCTTCATTTCAAAAACTTTTCTGGCTGTCTGTGTGTCTGTCTTCATCCACCAACGAAAAAATTAAAGCTGGTGAGTCTGCTAATGGTACGTACTCCTATTAAATTGCAAAAGTAAGGGTTTCCTTTCGGTTTTCCTTTCCATTACAAGTACGGACACATATGGGGTCCACACGGAGTCAAAAATGTGAACCAAAAAGTCTTTACTACTAATTGGAGAGTATTGAAGATTTTTCCATTTCTTGGTCATCGTATCCCACTTGACTTGCCATGATATGTTTCCCTTGTATATGTTAAAAAAAATATTAGTAGAAAATATTACGAAAGTTTTTCCATCGAATTATAATTGCGATATATATATATATATATATATATATATATATATATATATATATATTTATTTATTAGGTAAAAATTAAAAATAACTCTATTTTAATTTATTCAATCTTATCACATAAATTTTTACATTAATCACAATTCAATTTCATCCCATATTCGTCAGCATATATATCGTTTCCCTAATTATAAACAAAAGTTTTGGATTCCCTTTAAATTCAGCGGTAATATAGTCATTAGAGAGGGGGGGCTTTCAGTAATTAAAAGTGAAGATAAAAATCTACTTTTTGAAGAAATCCATGGAAATCTTACACTGCACCTATAAATACACCACAACAGGAGACCAAACTCGGACATACCAAACATTTGAGGCCCATTCTTCACACCAAACAGATATTCAATTACCAATTCTCTCTCAAAGAGAGAAGCTTATTTTGTGGTGCCTCTCTCTCCAGTTCACCACATAACTTCCTGCCTCTTTTCTTCCAATTCTCTAACCACTTAAAAGTCTTTTAATTCATGTTTGAACCAATTTCTCTCCGAAATTTCTCTAATCTGCATCTCTCTCCCTGGATCACTGGAATTTAGCTGGGATTTTAGCTCTAGCAGTTAGAATTTTCTTTTCTTTTTTTTTCCAAAAATCTATTTCACTCTTTGCTTTTGGAGCAACGACAGTCCTTGTCTCCTCAAAAACCATTTTCCATCACCTTCTTCAAACATAAAATCCTCATTTTGAGAGGAAAAGGGGCAATTTTTAAGTAATCTTTTTCCTCCTCTGTTTTCCCCCTGTTTCTATTTAGCAAAACAGTCTTAACCACACCCCAAAAATTTCCAAGAAAAATGGACAGAATGGAAGAAACTAACATGCCATTCATACAATATGAGGGTACTGACATCCGGCCTTCACTACCAAATCTCATATTAGCAAGTGGCACAAACACTTTGGATTCAATATTCTCTCACTGCACATCATCAACCCCCAGTACAAGCCCTGTTTTTGAACCATTAGGCTCTTCGGTATATCTTAAACAAAGAGATTTACTCCAAAAGTTCTGCGATGAAAATCTATCAAGAAACCCAGTTTCACAAACAGTTCCTTCCAACCCACTTCAGAATTCTGCATACAAAAGCAGCTATATGGTTCCATCCAAGAAGAAGCTGTACAGAGGAGTGAGACAGAGGCATTGGGGAAAATGGGTGGCTGAGATTAGACTCCCGCAAAACAGAATGAGAGTGTGGTTGGGTACTTACGAGACAGCTGAAGCTGCAGCCTATGCTTATGATCGTGCTGCCTATAAGCTTCGCGGCGAATATGCACGCTTGAATTTCCCAAATCTTCGTGATCCAAGCAAGTTGGGATTTGGGGATGGTTCAAGATTGAATGCTTTGAAGTGTGCTGTGGATGCCAAAATTCAAGCCATTTTCCAGAAAGTGAAGAGAGAGAAAGCTAATAAGAGCAGCAAGAAAAGTGGTGGGGGTTCGGCTTGTAATGGGAGTGACAAAGTAACGGAAATTGAGTCGAATTCTTCGTCTTCATTGATTGGTAGTGGCAGTTGTTTGACTAACGAGATGGTCTCGTCAAGTGTTTCTGAAGATGGGTTATGGAATGGAGAGAACTCAACATACTCTGTTTCCGGCGGGTGTGGGGCGTTGCCGGAGGATCTGGAGTTTGAAGGCTGCTCCCTTGCGCGTATGCCATCGTATGATCCAGAGTTGATCTGGGAAGTTCTTGCTAATTAGGAAGAAACTTTTTTTTGTTTCACTCTCAAATGTTTATTTAAGTATTCCTTTATCAACTGACTTAAGTTGAGGAAAATTAGTTGCCCTTCTTTTATTTGCTATTTGTTTAATATTCCAAAATACAAATCTGTTTTTCCATAATCCTTTATGGGGGCAGAAGGTTCTTAGAATACTAGTGGATTTAATGTAAATAGATAAAAGAGTGCGAGAATAATAAGAAAGAGTAGAAGAGAGAAAGTAGGAATAAAAAAAATACTTTCAATTTAAGAGAATTAACAATAATGAAAAGGATAGAAACAAAAACACAAAAAAACGTCACAAAATTATTAACACTAAAAAGTCATTCAATGTGCCAATCTATAATATAGATAGATAGATAAATAGATGAGATAGATAGATAAATAGATGAGGCCGATTAAACTTCAATATCCATATTATTTCGTTCTTTAAAGGGAGATAATACAAGGTCTTCTTTAGATCTAATAATATACTAGTAATTGACTATTTTATTTTAAAAACAATTAAAAAATTAAAAAATTTATTGATTCAAATCATCTGATACAAGAAGAGGCATAATACAACAATAAAATGCACGGGATCTAAAATAACCTTAAAGTTGGTCACATATCATAAAAATTTGATCTTGAACAAACTAGGTAAAATAATTACAGACGGAGCTCAAGTAGTCTGGGTCCTAATCATAATAATTAGTACTTTTCCGTACTTGTGAAGAAAAAAGGTACCAACTTTTTTTTTTTTGAACATTAAGGCACACACAATTAAATTTTAAAAAAAATACTCCATCCGAGCTTAAAAAACTAATTTATTTTTACTTTTATATTTAAATTGGCTAATTTGATAATTAAAAATTAAGCTTATTTATTTATATTTTTAAATCTATGAAAATTGGAGGTAATAATAAATTCGATATAATTTCTTCCCTTACATTTACAAGAAAATAGTATATAATTTAATTACAAAATTGGTCAATTTTACTGAAAAGCCATTTTTTATGAGACGGAGGGAATACTAAATTTTTTATTTGAAAATAATTATGTAGTATTGTTATCAAACTCTTGTATTATTGTCAGACCTGTTTCAAAGTGGAAGAATTACAAGTTACTGGAAAAATCCTGGGAAAGCGAACTCAGCCACATCTCTTGACTTAAAAGTTATCCTTCGTGGCTCTTGATGATGTCGAATGCTGTTTAACGAAGAGAGGGTGTGGTCCTAAATCATGATGTTAATGTATCTATCTATCTATCTTTGCATATGAGAAGTAACTGATGCACGACTCTTCAGACTAGCTTACCTGTGTAAGAATGACAAGTCACTTGCACCCTATCCTTGGTGCATAATGACATCGAATTGTGGTATAATTTGCCAAAAAAAAGTTTGAAGTAGCTTAAGTACCAAGCTCAATACCCTTTGATCCCAAACCTTAAACCTTAAAAGTATATTGTAATATCCACTAGCTTACCTGTGAGAATAGCATGTAAGAATCAATAAAATGGGGGTCTATGGGGCAATAAACAGTATCGCAATCTCTATTCAAAAAGACTCTTTGACCTTTAATATATCCCAACGAATCCTAGCTCTAGCTGCAACAAGTGCCCACCTTTTATAAGGACAAGAAGCATTAAAAACTACCACAAGCAACCAAGGCATGTCTCATCTTTGGCACCTTTCAGAAAATCAGTGTTACATAATGCAGCTAACCAGAATCTTATCCAGAGGACATTTGTTGCACACTAAAGGCTATCTCCTACCTGCCAGTCCGAATATTCTACTTTGAAATATTTAATGAGACGATCAACAGAGGACATTCTTTTCAGAACAACAAAGCATGGGTCACATTAATGCAACAACTCACACTAATGTTTCAATGGTTTAAAGAACTCTATCACCACAAAACAGCTTCGCATATGAGTGACCAACATTATAGATACATCCTCTGATGCATAGGTTATTCCCAAATATTATCACAATAGTATAATACTTTACACACGATTATTTGAATTTTCTCACCTTTGCGTGGCAAGGTGACATGTACCCCAAACCATAACGTTCTCATCACATACAAATGAGTAACCAAACACACATACTTTGATCATGATGATTATAAGAAAATAAAAAGGAGACCTGAGGAGATAACTGGAAAGTACTACCAGCTCAGAGAGTTCCTTGACAGCTCATTTTTTGCATTGTAGGAGCTTTCCATCTCCTCCTGCAACAATCATGAATATGTGAACTTTAATACCCTCTTTTAAATTCTCCTTTTATTTAATAGAAAGTACATTGGAAATTATCTTTTAGACGTTTGAACAGACGAGGATAAAAGTGTATAATTATACCCATTTTAATAATTGACATCACTGACAATAAACAAACCTACTTCTCAATTGGAGGTTTACATAATATGTACCCAATTTATGAACCTATTGACGGAAAGAGTCGAAAAACAACAGCAGCAGGAGGATGGACTCGACCATTTTCAAGGCCTGGAAATATGTTTCCTGTGGCAGTGGTCTGACATATAGACTTGGAATGGAAATATTACAAGATGACCTTTGTGGAAGGCCCAATTTTTTATGAAAGGGTATGGTTGGGACGTCGGCTTGGCTTGGATCATCTTTTAAAAGGGGATTTGCGGAAAGCCCAATTACACAAAAGGAAACTAGGCCCACTAACGACCAATCACGAGCTCAAATGTTGTAAGTTGAGGCTTACCCAACGGTGACATACTGACATTCTAAACACAACCATGTAGCTTAATTAAACACGACATTATGGGAAAACAGAAGGATTTGGAAGTTCAGTTATTGTGAATTACCTTGCAAGACTTCAGCAAAGGCTGCAAGAAAGCTGCTCTGAAGTATCTGACTGATTGTCCAAGTGAGGTTGCATCAAATTCTGCCATCAAGTAATCCGACAAGGGAAAAAATAGAGGAAAAAATGATTATTAGCTGTACTGGAAAACAAGTACAACAGTACAAAGACATACCAACTCTTTCACCAACCGTACATTGTTTGGCAAGGATATTATCGCATTACAGTTGTTAGATCATCATTTGCAAACCACTAAAACATCTTATTAACGCACCAAAGGTTTTTTAAAATCACCACGAATTAAAGGATAACCCAATATAATATAGAAAAGCTTCAGTTTTACAAGTCTGATAATATACCATTATCACCCTCTGCTCTCAATCCCATGTTAATTTCTCCCAGAAGCTGCATATATGAATAAAAGAGATTTATCAGAATCCATAATTAAATATAACAGAACTAAAATCAGCAATTCATATAGCAGTATAAGTCAGCTTGAAATTCAGCATTCGTCCGCTCCAAAATGGCAAAGATGAAAATGAAATGACAAGATTGATAAAGAAAATCATCAAATGGGTAAATCAAGTTCAAAATCCTCACTAACTACCAGCAGTCTTCAACATGTGTTGGTAGTATGATGAATATAATTGTGTTAAAACAGTTATAAGAGGACAATAATGCATCTTACAAGGTCTACAATCCAATTCAAAATTGACAGCTGCAACAGATATTAACTACAATCAACAAATCTTTTCAAAGATAAGCAGTGAAGTAGGTAGATAATTCTCTCCAGGACATTCATACCTTGGAAAGGGTGGGCACAGTGGTAGGATCAAATTCCTCACAATGGTTTGGATCAATAGGAACACAAACACGGCCTGAACAAGACAAATGAATATCTTATCGAAGGAATTCCAGCTAGCTTGAAGGCATTTGAATGATGAAAGAATTATGCTTTCTTATTATACGAATTTAACTTAAAAATCTTGATTGTATTAAAAATAATATGATATGTTCAAAAATGTGACTATTTTTATTTTTTTTATTATTATCAACCACTTTCAAGCATTATGTCAATAGCCAGACACAATTTTTGAAATCTAATTCTCTCGCAGTTCATACATCATTAGTAATAATTTACAAGCTTCAAGACACTAACCTGTTTTGGGGTGTACACAGAATGGTGCCTTAAGCAAATGGTTCATGTGTTTTGAGACCTGAGATGTAGCCAGAAAGGTTCCATGTGTAGTATTAGAGATCAGTATTCCACACTATAGAAGAACTGGACTCTGTACTAGGTAAGGATAATGTAAGCTGCTTATCTTTAATGAAACGCACACGCGCGCACACTCCTCCCCCCCAAAAAAAGAAGTTATGAAGCTGTGAAAAATAGCACAAACCTCCATATCAAGCCTCGGATAGGCATAAGAGAACACAATCTCTTCAACACACCGACGGAGCCCCTGTGCCTAAAACATGGAAAGCAGTCTTTAGTTTAGTCAACTACAAGAAAATCATATTCCTCTATGAATTTGATAATTATCCTTGGTCCTGGAGACATAAATTTTTGTCCTGGAATGAAAGAAACATTAATTTGATGGACTACAACCATCTGTATGTTCGTTTATATTCTCCTTAGTACTGCAAAGATAGAATGAAATGAAAATTATTGTTGCAATAAAATAGAAAATAAAAAAAATGCCTTGACAATCTAGGCTGAGCAATTTGAAGCAAGCATGTGTTGCAAGGCAAAGGGGAGGTGTCAGCCACAATTTTGAGATTCCCTAATAGAGTGTTTCTTTAAGAGAGGTGTTACCTTCTGCTTCCCAGATTGAAGTAGATGTTTGAGTTGCTCCCACCGAAAAATATTAATGTCCTCTTTGGCCGTGGAGGAACGTCTGTTATCCTGCCACTTTCCGCGAAGCTCGGAAGTTACAGCTGAGAATATAACTTCTGTATTATGTACAACTGATGATAGAATACAAAAGCTACTAGGGAAGAAAGAAAAGAGAGTAATATGTATAAAGTCAATTTGCATACATTCATCAGGAATCATGTCAAGTATTTTTTCATATCTCTCTTCGGTTGAGAATAGTTTTTGACTGCGAAGCAATTTCCCTTCAAAGAAGTCTTTTAAAACCTCAGTATACGATCTCCTGCAAAGATGGGATGAGATTCAGTGGAAAAGTGATGAAGCTAGAATAGAATCATAGAAATATAAATCAAGCACTTACGCGAGGTAAGGATGAAGTCCATGACCCATCAAAGAAACCTTTTTATGACTATTCTCATTTCCCTAAAAAAATAGAATAGAGAGGGGAAAAAAACCATTACGCCTCGTGTTATGAAAGATTCTCCAAAATCCAATTGTTTAGAGAAAAAGTTGTAAACAACCTTGTAAACACGAAAATAATCAGCAATAGCCGCTCTTTGTTCGTTATTCAACCTGGATTTTAATGGCATTACATTTTAAACAATGAGAGATCACAACAAAACAGCCAACCAAATGAACTAAACTTTCACCTTTTGAATATCTGCAGCCCTTACCTTCTTGCTTTTCTGTCGCAGACCCAACAGTGGACACCACGTCGGCCACTGTACACCCAAAGAATGTGATTGAATCCAAAATCGTCTGTATAAAGGGAATCATGAAAGGTATTAGTTTAGTACATAATAATCAAATTATATATTAAACTTTCAGTATATGCATATGCATACATATGCACAGTATATCCATGTGCATGCCTACAGAGTAAGAGGTGGATATGAGTCAAATGCAAAACTTGCAAACACAATAATCTCAAAGCTCATAAGGTTTCTAGCTTTCTAGAACACACTACTCAGGAAGATATTATAAACATTAGGAAAAACTAAAATGTACACTGAATTAAGGGTCTGACCCTCACAGTAAGCTTTGTAAAAACATCTCCTCCATGAAGAATTTATCCGATTTGAAATATAATATATAGAACATAACCATGATGAATTCGAAGCATGATGATTCCAACTGCATGGTAATATGGATTAACCAGGAACTTGGAAATAATACACATATGGGCCATGGAACGTGCTACTACCTCCGTCCCAAGATGAGGGTCCATATTTGAAAATCAAGTTTTTAAAAGAAAACTTGACTTTAGCATAATCCACAACCAAGATTAAGACTTTCTTGAATATAATGAGATCTGGTTCATTGATTTTAAAAGTTGATCCTCAATTTAGGACATCCAATAAGTCAATCAGCTAGACTCTAATCTTGGATTTATGAGATTACTTATTGGCACTGAACTCCTAAAAAGTAGTACATTGTTTAAAATTATAACATAAAAACAACTCCAGACAAAATATACAAAGTGATGGGTTCATGCTAAGCACAAAACCAACTAATCCTTCGACAGACATCAACTGGATAATATCCTCACCTCTGAGGGCTGTATCAAGCACTTTAATGGCAACTGTCATCAGTGGCCAGCAGTCTAAGCAAACATCAGCTCCTGAGCAACAATATCTAACATCATCGTAATCTGTGATGTCCTGTTGTACAGATATAATTCAAACGTCTTAAATGATTATAAATTTGAATGTAAAAAAATAATTAAATAGTGTTTATTCAGAACTTAATCAACTTACTATATCAAAAACTAGTTCCCTCTCCACTGGAGTAAAAACATTATCACCAGCTTGTGCATAGGCATGCCTTTTAGCAGGCTGCATTCAAGATTAAGAAATGATACTCCTCGCCAAAGAGAAGGTAAACAGTTTTCCACTATAAGTACACAGGAAAGTCAGGTCGAGAAATCTTACATCAACACTGTACAAAGGTCCAATATCTATTTTGAATGGACACTTCTCTTTGATGGCATTTTCCATTTCAGATGCACTATTGAAAGATTGAAACCGCAGATATATGTCATCTTCCAATGTGAAAGAAAATTCTCTACGCCCAAAGAACGACTGGTCACATGCAGGATGCTTTCCATCTACATATAGTTAATTTAGGCATGGTTGGCTATGAAAGTGAAAAGAAAAATGTAAGGGAGCACATAGAATTCCAAATATGCGAATCAAGAACTTGGATTACCATTTCCGTAGGACATCCATCTAAAGATATCAGCATGTGGGAAGAGCTTTCCTGTCAAAAGTTAAAATTGCCATTATGTTATAAATTATTCTATGATCCTCTCAGTCAAAATTCATTATTTTGACATGAGAATTAACAAATATTAGAAAGAGTAAAGCATGTCAGAAACATCATGAGGAATCATCATTATGAACTAATCGTAAAATGATTTGTGTGGCATAGGATATTATTTATTTATTTACACCAAAGATCATTTAAAATACTTCAAAATCACTAAGAACTTGAATAAAATCATAAGACATCCTTAAAGTATTGATTAGTCTTAGAAACTGTTTAGCAATGAAAATGATTTGCATTGAAAGGCATTCCTGATGCTTCATAATAACTAGGGGAGAGAGTGGTGCAGTGTGGTGCGGTTATAAGCACCAACTGCAACCGCAACCACAACATGCGATTGCTAATATTAACAACCACAACTATGCGTTTACTTGCGGTTGCGATTACATGCGGTTGCGGTGCGGTGGTGGTGCGGTTGCAGTTACATAACCACTTTCATATATATTTTAGAAAATTATAATATATAATTTTTATACTAGTATTTCAAAAACTATTTTCACTTCAATACAAGCTATTTAAAAATCTTATGTATAAAACAAATAATAAAAAGTTCAATTTACAAATTGCAACTATACATGAATAATATGTAAGGAACTACTATTACATATAAACTAAAAATACATAAAGTCGTGAACTTAATTACATTAATTAAAGAGATTTTAATAACTCACTACAAATAAAGTTCTAACACGTTATTTATGTTTCTTGTACTAGTAGTGAATATCATATTTTCTCTTTCATATTAATTTGCATAAAGTTGAAGGGAATTAATGAATTTTTAAAATGATATACAATAAATGTAATATTACACGTACAAGTGACTAAATCAGAAACAAATTAAATTACATTATTCACTACCAACTTTATTATATGCACTACAACTTGATATTTAGTATATATAAAACATATATAGTTTGTTATAAGTGGAGTGCGGTTTGTGGTGTGGTATTAGGAGTGTATCCGCAATCGCAATCACAATGCGCGGTTAGTAAAAAATAAAAACCACACTGCATAACCTCACCGCTTCCACAAATTGTGTGGTTTAATGCGGTTGCAATTACAAATGCGGATTCTTGCTCTCCCCTAATAATAACTATCCACTTATATACTATCAAATGCAGCAACCTCAATGTTCAAGGCTTTCAGCAGGCCAAACCAATGAGTTCCTCTACTATCATACTCCCCCTGTCCCAAACTGAAAGTCACTTTTGAGAAATCATGCGTTTTAAGAAAGTTGTTGATTTCCAATTCAACTGCTAACTTAATTTAAAATAACAACAGAGGGGCATTAATGAGTAAGAATACCAAACATCAATCAGTTAGTGAATGGAATAACAAAGTTTAATGGAAGAAACGGATAAAAATCGAAAAATCATTATAAACATTTTTGCAATTGTAGAATCAAAACGAAATAACATCATAATCAACACAAATTGAGCAAGAATCATTTAAAAACAATAACGAGTGTCGTGAAAAATTACCGTAATATACTTTGAGGTAATTAGCATTGAAACCCTCGGGAATCGCGTTGCTTCGGCCCAGGTCAGATTCGGATTCATCAATTAACATATCACCTCTTCCAGTATCTGCTTCTTCTCTGGCCATGGTTGAATACTATAACCTTTCCTCCGATATTCAAATTCAAGTTTCTTATCTGAAGCTACGAACTAAATAGGAATAAACAATACTAAGATCTCGCACTCGGTGTTTGCCAAATCGCTGAGAACGAAAACGGCGGGAAAATAATGAAAGGCGTAATGAATGAGGGTGTTTTGGCGGGTATTCTGCTTCTTTACCTACCGATTCTACCCTTGATTCGCCTTTCCGACGGGTCACGCCCGACCCAACTATGGTATAACCTGGTTTGGAGAAAAAAATAAAAGAAAAGCATTAATGCTGCGTTTAGATTGGTGGAATAGGAGGGAGAATAGAATGACTCATTCATATGGAATGAAAAAATTGTATTTGGTTGCGATTGGAATAAAAAAATTGTGTTCTGTTCCTTGAGGGAGAGAGAGCATATGAAATAACTCATTCCAACTATAATGGAATGAATCATTCCACTCTTCATTTCATTCCTTCAATCCAAACGCAGCATAATAGTGACAAAAATATGTGTTGATTTTTGTTATGAGTCAATTAAATTGTCTATATATTTGTATTAATTTATAAATATGAGTTATTATATCTACTTGTAATAGGGGTCAATCGTCTCAGTCGAGTTTTGACTTATTAAACTTAAACTTAATTAAAAATTAAACGAGTTAGAGTCAAACAAGCTTTTAAACAAACTTGATTATGTTGTTCAAATTAAACTCGTTTATAAATGAGTCAAACTCAAATTTGTGTTTAAACGAGATTAGTTGAGTTCGAGTTGAACTTTAACAAGTTTAATTGATTAAATATATACAAGTTGAATTTATGCAAGCTCGAATTGAACTTAAACGAATAAGCTCGAGTTAGTTCGAGTTTACATTATTTAATTAAATAAGTATGATCTCTTGTTCGAACTCGATTCAATAAATAAACTTGAACCAAGTCGAGTTTAAACGAGCCTAGTCGAGTTTTATTTGCAAATGGCTTAATTCGTTTACTCTACAGGGGTAGGAAGGAGGAGTAGTATTTAAGTCATTCAATATTATTCTAATTATATATTTAATTCAAATATTGTTTTATTTCCATAATTAATATATACTAAATTTACTTAAAATTGTTAGCAATAAACATCAAATTTCTTTAACACTATAATAAATTGATAAATCCTAAAGTGAAAACTAGATATTATTGTGGTGGGCATGTAGTCAATTGAGGTGCAACTACGGGGGAGTATGAACCGATTTTACGATTGAAACCGTACGTAAAATTGTAAAAAATAACACCAAAGAACCCGCATCAATGGTTTCAGTGGCATACTGTAATTTTTCCATTAGAACTTGCACCCTTTACAGTTGCAGTTACGATTTTGGTACAAAAATCGTACCTCTTAAGGAATCGCACCCGCTTAGAGTCTAAGTTATTTAATATTTCTCATGTTTTTGTATATGTTTTAGAGTTCTTTAAGTTCTATTTAAATATAGTTTTAAATTTAATTTTGAAATAAATAAATTTTTATGATTTAATACTTCAAATTTGAAACAATGGTTGTACAGGAGTAATGTATGTATCTTCAAATTTTGTATGGTACTAATTAAACTTTAACCTTTTCAATTTAAGGAATTGAAAATTTTGAATTAATTTGGGATTAGTTTTCAAAAATCCAACCTTGTAGTTAAGTATTATTTACAGCAACATGTCAACAGTATTTGAGATTTATTTGGAACTAGCTAAGTGCCCCAAGCTCGAGTTTATTTTCAAATAAATTATTTTTAATTCCTTATTTATTATATACATATAATGATTATAAAATATTTTTTGAATTTTAATTTAACTTATTATAGAATGACTACAAACTTTGCTCAAACAAATAATTATTAAAGACTTGCAATTCAATATTAATAATATATTTATTTTGTTGTTGTTTTTAATTTAATATTCAATTTATATAGTTTTAAATTTAATATTTAGTTTTATTTTCAATCTTTTGACATAAAATTATTATACATTAAAGTTTTTAGTTATTTAGAGTCTAAAGTTGAGTAAAGTAAAATTCTGAATATGTTTTTGAAATTAAAATTTATTGTATGACTATGTAATTAAAGAACTAAAATTATTGTAGAATAATAAGTCTACTAAAATTTTTTTCCTGGTGGGAGAAAACCTTATATGCTAATTTTTATGCGTAAATAATTTTTCTCACTTATTTCTTAACAATTTTTTAATTATTATTAATATTATTATTATCATAATAATTAAATAAATAAATGTTGTCTTCAAATGCCTAACGGTGAAAGTATAAAATAATTGAGTAACGCTACGAATCAAATAAAGGTAAGCAATTAAATGTTTAGTTATTTATCAAGTGGGAGTAATTTGGACATAAGAACTAAATCATATAGTTAGGTGGTGTTTGTTTGTGTATGAATACCTCTTAATTCACTTGTATTTGATTCGGTGAAAGGCAAATCTTGTTTGGTAAATTTTTTTTTACCTCTTAATTGTTAAGATAGAAACTCAAATCTTAACTATTAAGAGTTGTCTATTAATAGTTTATTTAAAATTTATGGACAAAAATAGCCTCAATAAATATGGTACTCCGTCAATTTTAAATTTTAAGATCATTCAAATAAATTTTTTAAATAATTCAAAGGTTAAAATGATAAAATAGTGTCATTTAAATATTATATATTTTTTTAGTTATCAAACAATTTTTTAAATTCAGATGTTATTTCATTCAGATGATCTAATTTATTAAGACATATTAATCATTCAGATATTAATTACTCAATTTTATCAAACACTACATCAGTCTATTACTAAAAATAAGATCTATTTATAAAAATATTATATTAACTTATAAAAATATCAATTTTCTATTTTTATTGTTAACTCACTAAAATAATTACGTACGTATGAAATTAATTTATAATTAATTAACACTCGACTCAAATTAATTTATTTTTATAGGTATAGACTGTTATCATATTATTATAATCAGAAATATGGGAAGAAGATGTGGACGAGAGAGAAAGAGAGGAGTGAGAAAGAGCGAAGGGTCGTGGACCATTCACCCATTGGTGGTTTCAATGGTGGTGTGTTTTGGACGCTTCTGAATCCCCAACCAAAAACCTTTCTTTAGATTTCATAGATTCCGGTAATCGGAGAAATCGACTCCGTTGATCTTCAACTGAGGTGATAAAAGTACAACTATGGAGGATGAATACGTTAGAAGACACCATAAGCACGAGGTCAGAGAGAATCAGTGTACTTCTTCTCTCGTTAAACACATCAAAGCTCCTGTTCATTTGGTAAGCACTAAACTGCTGTTCTGTTGAATTATTACCCACTATTATATAATCAAAGAGAAATTTTGTTTATCCTATTAAATCCAAAGTAAATTCTAATTTTATATTGCCTTATCTGTTTTGAATTTTATCTGATATTAGTAATTTGTGTAAATCACTATGGAAAATGCTAAATACACCCCAGCCCATTTAAATTTTCTGGCGGATGATGTGTAAACATATAGTTGATTTTAATTGGAAAACTAATTGTCATTATTTACTAAGTTAAGGTGTATGTAGCATCAGATAGTTACAAAATATTTATGGTCTTGTACTACACTAAAATTAATTCTCGGGTATGTATTTCTTAAATTCTCTCTGTTAATGCTGAAAATTTGAATTAGCATGTTTGGAAGGGAAAATTTTGTTCCCATAAATAAGATGGCCTCTTAATTTATACTATTTTAGCATATAGTTTGCTTATCAACATGGGAGTTAACTCAATAAAGATGTAGCACAGTGGTGTATTGTAACTTGTAAGCATAACAAGGGATTGCAGTTGCTTTATATTTTGACTTGTTTTCTTAAGCAAAGTCCCTTAAATTTTGTAAAAAAGCTCACTTAAGAGCTAACCAAGCTAGACTTGGAGTTACTTTAGCTTAATTGCTTTTATTTGTTGAAAGAAAACAGATTAATTTTTGAAATTTGTTGTCATCAGTCCAATAAGCATGGATGATGGAACTATGTAGCTGACATAAAATATTTTTAACATTGATGAATTGGTTTAGCTTAGGTTTAAGCTTAAAACCTTGAGTTCCCAAGTCTTTAATGTTAAAAAGAGAAACTTTTTAGCGTTATGCTTTTAAATGATAATTTTTATCCTTTATATTCAATCGGATTGAGAACAGTTGAAACTATTAATGTCTAATTCCTCCACGAAACCTTTCTAATTTATTGGACTGTTTTTAGGTGTGGTCTTTGGTGAGGAGTTTTGATCAACCTCAAAAGTATAAACCGTTTGTGAGCGAGTGCGTTGTGCAGGGTGACTTTGAGATTGGGAGTGTTAGAGAAGTCAATGTAAGGTCTGGACTTCCGGCAACCACTAGCACTGAGAGGTTGGAACTTCTAGACGATAATGAGCATATCTTTGGCATGAAGATTGTTGGTGGTGATCACAGGCTTAGGGTATGAATTATTATTATTTTATTTTTTTCTTTTTCTCTATTCTTTTAACAGCTAGCTTCGCGGATTAAGAGGCAATTATCCTACTCAACGTTAATAGTTTTTTTTATAGGTATTAACATAATTATTTTAAACGTTACCAAAAGTGTAGTAATGAAGAACATTGCCCCCCTCATCATATATTGGCAGGATTTAATAGTTTCTCCACCTTCGAGGTCGAATTCTGGCTTTGCCTATTGGCAGGCTTTTAGCCTAGTTTGGCACTTATTAGTTCAGTTAGGAGTTAGCATGATTGTTGTACATTGTGGAGCTCCTTTGTTTAAATGGATAAAGTTGTACATATTAATTCAGAGAACTCTGAATGATATTAGATGCGAATTGCATTAAACATTGACCCAGGATAGAAATATGATGACAGTGAAATTTAAGCAGCAGGATAAGTTCACACCAATAAAAAAGATGTAATGCGTGTAAAGCTGAAATATATAGAACATCATATAGTAACGTAGAATTTACCGGTTGCGAGTGTTTTTTTTATGTGCAACTTTGTAAGCATGACCAGCCACACAGAGCTATCTCAAAGAATATGCATATGAATGAAGGTGTAGTGTGGGGGAAT
This sequence comes from Aralia elata, assembly GCA_034770075.1. Lineage (NCBI taxonomy): Eukaryota > Viridiplantae > Streptophyta > Magnoliopsida > Apiales > Araliaceae > Aralia > Aralia elata. The sequence goes on from CM068386.1 coordinate 1,471,811, forward strand.
CACATTATTGGCAGTGCATGTAATACAAAACTATGACTTTTGTATTTTTCCGAGTATGTTAGATTGTAGAGGGAAACTATATAACAAAAGCACATGTGTTTTTTTTTTATATTTCTAATTGTATCAAAGATGAAATTTTTTGAATTGTTTTTTCATTTAGAAGATGTATGTTACTCAAAAAACGGAAAAAGAAAAAAGAAAAAAGAAGAAGATTAGAATACTGGTTTGTACTCAAGCATGAGCTTTTATTATACAATGACGTTAATTATAGTATTATACATTGATATCTGACACTTCAGACAATTAAGAGACCCAATAATGCTTATATACGTATACATGGGTAAGTCCTTCCTAACACATCTTAATGCTGGAGTGCCCTTTGCATTGGTGTAGTCACTCGGGGTAAGTTCATGAACTGTACTGTATTTGGGAATTATTTTCTTATACAATTGATCCATTATACCAACATATCTCGAGGATAGATGAACAACTGGCTGATAGCTACTTTCACTCTGTTGCATGACTATGATGCATGTTCACCATGAAAATTATGATGATAGACAGGGAGCTGTTTGTGGGTGAATTCATATATATATATATATATTGGTATTTTAGCCCTTGAAGCCCTTTAAGCTGAAAATGTACTGCTTAAGTATCATGATCCGGATGAATCAACTGATATGACTTCAGACCTCAGTTGAGCCGAATCACGATTTGATTAGCTTGATCTGAAGATTCATTTGCATTGGAATTTTATTTATTGCTGGTTTTGGATAGCTGTGTATTTCTTAAATAGTTTTGTTAGCTGAATGCACTTCAACTATGTTCGTCCTAAATTTTGCAGAACTACTCTTCTGTAATTACTGTTCATCCAGAGATTATGGATGGGAGGCCAGGTACTGTGGTGATTGAATCATTTGTGGTGGATGTTCCTGACGGGAATACCAAGGATGAAACATGCTACTTTGTCGAGGCCCTGATAAAGTGCAACCTAAAATCATTGGCTGATGTCTCTGAGCGTTTGGCTGTGCAAGACCGAACTGAGCCCATTGACAGAATTTGAGGAAGTGGCTTGACACTGTAGCGTGATGTGCCAGTCGTTGTGGGTAAATCATTGAGATTTTTCTGTCTGAATTGTGTAAAGAGACTGGTACTTTTTTTTTTCAGCCGTAGCTTTTGGAATTATAAATATGGTTCATTTCTTCACTCTCATAAGCCCATTATCTCAAGTGGGTATAAAGTTGCTGTCCCAGATATTCTTAATGGCTCATAATCAGGTCTCTTCCTGCGTTCCACTTTGTAACAAAATTACCTTAGTTTTATTCACGGGGCAGGTATTGAGCCTGTGTTGTAAATATCTATGCTTGAGAGAAATGGATATTCATGTACTTGATTACGCCTATTCATACATGCATGTGCTTTAGACATTTTCCCACTTACAAATGTGATCTTGTTGTTTATGTTAGAAGGAAATAATAAAAAACAAACCTATGGTTGCATTATTGCTATGCTTCCCCCCCCCCCCCCCCCTTCTTTTCTATGTACCGCAAGATTTGAATCCCTAAGTATAGTGTTAATTAGCTAGCTGTTTGATTTGCCATGGTCGTGTTGTTTGATTAGCTATATGTTATTTTTATAGATTATTGGCTGTATGCCACATGAATGTTATCTAGTTCTGCATTATTGTAGAGACTGTACTTATAAAAATCTGTTGCTTGGATAATTGGTCATTTTCTGTGAGCCCATTAGCAGCTATAGTTTCAGTTCTGTTGTCCTCTAAATTCAGTGGAGCTTGCTTTTGATTACCATCATATTTTGATTGTTACTCTGCCATGTGACTGTGTGTATATATATATATATGTGTGTATATTCTGCAGTGTATTAAAGAAAATTTCTGAAGGTAGGAGGTTTTTGGGCACTTGATGTAGGGACTAGGGATGGATAATGGAACTAATCATTCGTCTTTTTTTGTCTAGAGTAGAGTGCTGAGAGTGAAGAATCTAAGATGTTACAAAATTTAGTGGAAAACAAGTTCTCAGCGAATGATAGCCGATCAGAGTGGTTCTGCTTGAGCTTTATTCTGCGAGTGCTTCTACATGAACATGTTTTTTGGACATGGAAATTGGACATTTCCATGTTCCCTTGTTTTTTTTTTGTTTTTTTTTTTGGTATATATCCAAACATATTTATACTATGGATTTATAAAAAAAAATTTAAAAAAAACAAAAAAAATAGGTGTAATTTGGATATATATCAAAAAAATGGTTGTATGGGCCCATACAACCATTTTTTTGATATATATTCAAATTACACCTATTTTTTTTGTTTTTCTTTTATTTTTTTTTTATAAATCTATAGTATAAATATGTTTGGATATATACCAAAAAAAAACAAAAAAAAAATAAGGGAACATGGGTAAACTAGGGGACCGGTCCAATTTTTCAGTCCAATTGGCCGGTCCGCCTAGACTTACTGTTATTCTGCAAGCCCCTTATTCATATCCCTTATTCATATCCCGAGATTCACACCTACCTATTAGGGGGGTAAAGTTTTGGACTCGAAAGGGAGTTTGACAAAGTACTTAAAAATGCTAAAGTCCATTAGTATATGGAAAAAAGATTAGATTAATCTAAAATCCAAAAGCAGGGCACGCAGCACAGTTAAGCTGGCCTTCTGGCTAATGTTCAATACGACAACTTTGAACAATCTGGGTAACATGATCCATGACCAATCCGTATAGTGGCTATTGGGTCGAATTTTCTCGCTCAATGTTTGAGTTTGATTCACGGTGGATGGTTGGTAGTAATTTTATGTCTTACATGCTATTTGCGGAGAATTTTTGAGTTTTCGTCCCGACATAAGTGTAGTGGAGGTTCTTTTAAATATGTGTAATTTTTGTATGCGTGTAATGTGTTAAGATGAGAGTTTGAGGTATCTTACCTACCTCCTATTTTATGCATAAAAAAAAAAGTAACATGATCTATGGACATGATCTCTTCTTTTCAATTTCATATTACACACTAATATGATTTTAAAGAAAAAAAAATAAAAAATTAATACTCCAAAAATAGAAATAAGAATCGATAGTAGCATAGGTAGGTATATAAATGCGGTATGAGCTGTGAGGACGGGTCCTATTGATGAGTGGGGCACTGTTGCACACCTTCCACTTCTCAACTATCCGTTAATAATTAATATTGTTGTTTATATTCTTTTCAGAATAATTTTAAATTTTAAAATTAATAAACCTCATATAAATCTTTAAAAAGTAATTCTTTTAAAATTAATAATATTTTTAGATAATTTATACTAATTACAGTTATATTAGTCAAAATAAAATGATTAAATTTTTCTAAAATTTAAATTATGATAAACTTTTAAAAAGTTAAACTAAAATTTTTTGTAGTAGTAGGGGTAGGGGAGCCAGTAAAAGTACCCATCTCTTTCACAAAAATCTCATTTTTATTTGTGTTTATTTTATAGAAGAATTTATTTTTTAATAATAATAATATACGACTTAGTCACGCATATTTAAATTTGCAATAATTCTACGGCGACATTTTTTTGTGGACATTCTAGCGACATTTTTTTTTTTTTTTTTTTTTTGGTTTTTTTTTTGGCTATGACTTCAAAATAATTTATATGATTTATTGGTACAAAAATTTTTAAAAAAAAACAGTGATTTAGGTGTGATTTGGATACATATACAAAACAGTATGTACAACACTGTTTTGTATATGTATCCAAATCACACCTAAATCACTGTTTTTTTTTTAAAATTTTTGTACCAATAAATCATATAAATTATTTTGAAGTCATAGCCAAAAAAAAAAACCAAAAAAAAAAAAAAAAAAAAATGTCGCTAGAATGTCCACAAAAAAATGTCGACGTAGAAGAACTCTTAAATTTGTCCTCATAATTTATATGTAAAAAGTATTTTTTAAACTTTATAAATGAGATTTTTTTTTTGGCATTAAAAAACGAAAAAGCAGAGGTGCCCAAAGGCGCGTGTAGTGTCAGTTATCCCCGTCACTTGGCAGAGTTCACCATATTCTTGCTTCATCAAATACACATAAGTGGCATAACAAAACAATCAAGCAAAGCAAACCCACTGTAAATTCTCTCTCTCTCTCTCTCTCTTCCGTTGAAGACAATCACTTGTAGACAAACCTCTGCTTTGAGACTTCTCTGGTAGCTCAGCTCCCTTGCCTCAGCATTTTCAGCCGTTCGATTTATATCTAACTCAACTTACTTCACAATCTCAGGTTCAGACATCCCTCTATCTGTCTATATAATTTGTAGGTATGGTGTAGTTGATGTTTCTACTGTATTTCTTTTCGTAACAATTGTTTCCTTTGAATTTTCTCAATATCTGTCTATACATTAATTTATGAGGATTTATCACTTGGAGCTTTCTCATTGGAACGTTTCTAGATCTATATTATAAATACGCACCAAACATATATTGTTTATGTATTTTCTTGACTAACTTCCTTGGACCTCAACCGACAAGTATCTGATTCTAATCTAATGACACCTTAAAACCACAATCTTTCTCAAAATTCATGGTTTTTTTTTCTCCTGCAAAATTATCCTCCATTAAAAGCGCTTTTTGGAGTTTTCTATTTGTTACTACTGTCGAATACTTATAATATTTTTGCTTAATTCCTCAGCAGACGCACCAAATTCCTTTCAGTTTCCAAGGGAAATCCTCAAGTGGGTAAAGTTATAAAACATTATTGTTGGCGGAGGATTGGGATTTCTTCAGGGTGCAAAATGTGTAGAAATTTTTATATCGCCCTGTGCATTGGGGCCATATTGTTCTTAATGAACTCCTTGGCACGTGCTGAAGTGGTAACCTGCTCCGGATTAGTACCAATGAGGTACCGGAATGATAAGATATCCATAACTGACTTTGGAGGTGTCGGTGATGGACGTACATTGAATACCAAAGCGTTTCAGGAGGCGATATATCGGATTGAGCATCTGAGGAGGAGAGGAGGCACACTTCTTTACATACCTTCTGGGGTGTATCTTACTGGGAGCTTCAATCTTACTAGTCACATGACTCTCTACTTAGCTAAAGGGGCCGTTATCAAAGCCACACAAGTATTTTACTCAGTTCCATTTTTTTTTTCATTTGTACATCACGTAAACTTGATACACTTACTATTATCGTTTTAGAGTTAGTCCATTCTTGTTGATTAATTTGCCTAGTTTTTGATTTAGATTGTTTTAAGTGTTTAAATTGGGTCCTTACTACCCACATAAGCCTCAGTCAGCTAGATCATGTGCAGTGAGCTATAAGCCTAAAAGTGGCATAGAGCTATAAAGTTGGTATACCCATGAACCGTAGTGGGTCTGCACCAAAAAAATAAAATAATATTGAACCGTGATGGGTCCATTTGATTGAATGTGGGGCCTAGTTGCATGTGGATGTCATTTAACTTATTGACAACTATGACAGTTGAACAGCTATATATAGAAAAGGATAGCATTGGTATGGTGTGCCAGCCTAGAAAAATAATAAAATAAAAGGAAAAGGATATTATGGGTTTCTGTGGTATCTTGTTATTTAAAATTTATAATTATTGTAATGTTTAGGGAACCATTTATTGAATGGTGAATATTACAGGCTCTTCCAGTTAAGGTGGTCCTATTCTCGCATTTTAACAATAAAAATATCACCAGACAAGGTTAAGACTTAAAAATTGCTTGATGTTTCTTTATTGGTCGTTGTAATCTCACAAATCCTGCCATTCTCTACGCAAATTCTGATTTATTATTGAATAAGTCTAGGGGGATTTATTATTGAATAAATCATGAAAAAAGGACCCAAAAATTGGACATTTCTAATTTCCTTTGTTTTTTTTTTTGGGTTTAGTCCAAATATATTATACTATGGATTTAAAAAAAAATTAGAAAAAAAATCAAAAATTAGGTCCAATTTGGATATATGTCAAAAAAATGGTTGTAATCATTTTTTTGACATATATCCAAATTGGACCTAATTTTTGATGTTTTTTTCTAATTTTTTTTTAAATCCATAGTATAAATATATTTGGACTAAATCCAAAAAAAAAAAAAACCAAAGGAAATTGGAAATGTCCAATTTTTGGGTCCCAAAATAATGTCCCAGTAGGAGGACTCTTTATTATTGCCAGAATAATGGTCATTACACCTAGAAGTATTCTTTTTTAAGCTTGGCATGCCCCTTTGTGTCAGTAGGCCGCTGTGTTATTTTTGTTGCTTAACTCTTCTGTTAACTCTTCTGTTGTTAGGACATGCTTTAGAGTTCATAACATTAGACTAAATCAGGTTTGGCTGCCAGACCATGATATGTTCGAATCGCAAATGTAATATGCACCCGAAATCAGTCTAATTAGAGCACTTAATATTGTGGTTAGTTTCCTTTCTTTTTTTCCAATTGTATTCATCCTATAGGCCATTTTTACATTGAGCTCAATTGAAGCCTAGCATTATTTTCTGGCATTTCTTCAAGTCATTCATTCATTCATTCATGACATAGCATCTCAATAAAACTTTTGCTCAATTTATGGATGAATTGTGACTGTTTTCTGGTCTTAAATATTGAAAACGTATGATTGAATAATTTTGATTCCATGTGATGTTCGACTATTAATCTGAAGTCAATCTATTATATATGGCTTTTTCACGCTAAGGACATGTTTTCATATGTGATGTGTTTTCCCTTAGATCCTGAGCTACTTGTAAATTATTATAAGCTAATATATATTTCTTCTTTTTCTTTTCCATCTTCTTTCAAACTTTTTTCTCCTGATGCTGCATATGTCTTATAAATTGATTATTCAGGATACAAGTGATTGGCCTTTAATTGCTCCCTTGCCTTCTTACGGAAGAGGTAGGGAGCGCCCTGGAGTAAGATATATGAGCTTTATTCATGGAGATGGGCTTCATGATGTGATTATCACTGGTTAGTATAAATATCAAGTATCAGCGTTTTGTATAGTGACTACTTTAATAACACATAGTTGTGCATTCTCTCTCCTTGAGCCACTACTGGGAAAAATATGCAGTATATTAGATTCTTTTTTTTTCCCGGAGATATTGATCTGTCCTTTCATGAATTTGAATTACATTAATATATTATTGATTGTACTTTGACATATATCACATTCAGCAATCATACTGCATATGTTATTGGCTGGTCATGGTAGCTGGGTTTTGATTTCATGCTATTAATAAATGATCTTCACTTGTGCATAAACTGTTAATTTTTCATGGTTGACTCATTTAACTATAAAAATTGTTCTTCCTTAGGTGAGAATGGGACGATTGATGGCCAAGGTGAGGTCTGGTGGAACATGTGGAGACAGGGAACCCTCCAATATACTAGACCGAATCTTATTGAACTGATGAACTCCAGAGGCATTATCATTTCCAATGTGATTTTCAAAAACTCACCCTTTTGGAACATTCACCCAGTATATTGCAGGTAAATATTGAACATAATTCTGGACACATTGTTTTGATTTATGGACATATCTGAGGTTCAATTCTTTGTGAAGTTATATTTTAAACCATTTCTATCCTATACACACGTTGATAAACTTATATTAGTAAGACAAAACCAATTTCTTCCAACAAAACACAAAGGAAGCATTCTTGTAAGATCTGGATATTTCCTATTTGTTACACGCTAAAGGTACTGACTACTACTGAGCAATTTGAAGTAATACACGGTTAAAACAATTGGTGTATAAGCCTGTAGCCTGATTGGTAGGTATATACCTAGTCATAATTAGTGTTTGGCGACCCCGCCAGAGCTGGCCTGCTTGATACTATTATAGTAGCATGTTACATCCCAAGAAATGGTATTGTAATATGACCTCATACTTCCCTTTTTCCTTCTCCAGCAATGTTGTTATTCGATACGTCACCATATTGGCTCCAGCTGACTCTCCCAACACCGATGGAATTGATCCAGGTACATTTTGTACATTCTATTGGTGATATGTAATACATTCATGTTTCATTTATTCATGTGTTATCCCAGATTTCTCATGTATAGGAAATAAGAAATGGTGCACATACATATAACATTGTAGAGAAGCTCGATAGCTCAAACTTCAACAAACTAAGTTCTAACTTTCCATCAGTTTCTGCATTGCAACACAATTTTTTCCAAATGGAGGGTCCTTGAATTCTATATTTGACTTTAATGAATTGGGAGGAGGTTACTTCATTAGGTGTATTTCTTCGTCTTGGAATACAACTTTGTTCAACCAGATAGAATTGGGTGGTTAAGAGTTAATACCATTGGATTGTTGCAATATTGGGTAGGGGCTCCATTGGTGCTGTTTGATAATCTATAAATACACAGAGGGAGGGGCAGATCCATGATTTTATGCTCATTTTCTAAATGTGAATAACAATATGTCTAAAATCATAACTTCATTCTTATATTTTTATACAGATTCCAGCACCCATGTCTGCATCGAGGACTCGTACATCTCTACAGGCGATGACCTTGTAGCTGTGAAGAGTGGGTGGGATGAGTATGGGATTGCTTATGGTCGCCCTAGCAATTTCATCACCATTAGGAGGGTAACAGGCTCATCCCCGTTTGCTGGAATAGCAGTTGGAAGTGAAACATCTGGTGGTGTAGCCAATGTATTGGCTGAGCACATAAGCCTTTTCAACATGGGCGTTGGCATCCATTTGAAGACAAACATTGGTAGAGGAGGGATCATAAGAAACATTACAGTGTCTAGTGTTTACATGGAAAACGTGCGGAAGGGGATAAAGATTGCAGGTGATGTTGGAGATCATCCTGATGAGAAATTCAACCCAAATGCTCTCCCTGTCGTCAAGGACGTCGTAATTAATAATGTCTGGGGTGAAAAGGTTCAACAGGCAGGTTCGATACAGGGCCTAAGAAACTCTCCTTTTACTGGAATATGCCTATCTAATATTCACCTTCATGGTACCACCGGACCAAGAAACCCTCCTTGGAAGTGTTCTGATGTTAGTGGGGCTGCTGTTGAAGTTAGCCCATGGCCATGTTCAGAACTGACCAGCACCCATCAGACTGGTGCATGCTCTGTTCCTTTTTAAGACCATGTAATTTTTCAGCTCTATCCAAGTAAGCAAGAAATGACGAATTTTAATCATTGCAACAGAAAGAATTTGAATAGTCTCCACTGTTTTATTATAAAATCTTACCATGCATTTCCCAAGGGCCTGCAGATGTAGTGAATTGAAATATCACATTTCCCAAAAGTTTAGCATTTAATACACTCATTTCACCTATGGACTAAATACCAACTCTATCTTTGGACCTATGATGCTTATGCTTGAATTCTGATTCATTTTGCATGAACATTAATGTCAAAATCGAAAGGAGTTTATATGCTACAAATCATGTCAATCTGAGGCTTCAAATCACACTAGATATACAGCCATAACCCGTGTATATGTTCTAATATATTATTTATATGGAACAACCGTGTATGCTTCTACATCGCTCATGGATGCAAGATGCAAAATTATTTACAGAATACAAGAACACACATCATATATGTAAGTATATGCATCAGAGTCACTATTGCTTATAACTATATCCGTATCAAAACTCAAATGTGGTTAAGAAACTTGCGGACTTTCTTCATGAAACCACCTTCCTTTCTCTCTTCCTGGTCTTTTCTCTTTTCATTCTCCTCCTCTACTTTTCTCTTGAGCTTCTGTTTAGCAAACATGTATTGCCTGAACGGATGCCTCTTCATCATGCTGTCATCTTCATCACGTTGGTAATGGTGGATCCTACCCCACTTTGCTGGGGTAGAACCAACACTTTCATGAAGCATAGATGGTTCAAAGCGATCAATGGTCTGTCCTGCTAAGATCATGTCATCACCGTATGGAACCTCGTGACCCTTGTTGCCATGGTTCATATGATGGTGGTGGTGGTGGCAACGGTGGATGCGAAAAAGTGACGGTTTTATGCGGAAATGACGGTTGATTGGACGAATTCTAATGTAACTTGACGGATTAAGATGGAGTGTCTCAATGGAGATGATGTCCGATAGGACCGGCAGATCTTTGTCGGATCCACCAGGTTGATTGTTGTTGGTTCGTGTTTGTGGGCTGGTAATTTCTGGTTCTAGCTCTAGCTCGAGGATGGTGGCTGGTTCGGAAGACTCGAGCTTTTGGCTTGGGAGGATGGTGGTTGGGTCCGTTGACTCGGGCTTTTGGCCTGGGAGGATGGTGGCTTGGTTCGATGACTTGGTCTTTTGGCCTTGGAGGATGGTGGTTGGGTTGGATGACTCGGGCTTTTGGCCTGGGAGGATAGTGGTTGGGTCCGATGACTCGGGCTTTTGGCCTGGGAGGATGGTTGCTGGGTTCGATGACTCGATCTTTTGGCCTGGGAGGATGGTGGTTGGGTCCGATGACTCGGGCTTTTGGCCTGGGAGGATAGTGGTTGGGTCCGATGACTCGGGCTTTTGGCCTGGGAGGATGATGGCTGGGTTCGATGACTCGGGCTTTTGGCCTGGGAGGATAGTGGTTGGGTCCGACAACTCAGGCTTTTGGCCTGGGAGGATAGTGGTTGGGTCCGACGACTTGAGCTTTTGGGTTGGGAGAATGGTGGCTGGATTCAACGACTCGGGCTTTTGGCCTGGGAGAATGCTGACTGGGTTCGACGACTCGGGCTTTTGGGTTGGGAGGAGAATTGTTTGCATGGAATTAGATTGTGGAGAAGAATTGGAGAAGTCGACGACATAACTTTTGGGCAAGGTTAATGGAAGGCTAATACGGGCAGAAGAGAAGGTGAAGGTGAAGAAGAGAATGGTGAAGGTAAGGGTGAGGGTGGCCATTGCCGGATCGAGGAAGAAGGGTATGAAAATGGTTTGTGATGGTGGGTGGGTGGGTGTTTGAATATAAAATGAGTTAGGTGGTGGAAAATGGCATGGATTGGTTGGTTGGTTAGTTGGACTGAAGAGCGGGCAGCCGGGCACTACGGGTTACCCTCCAAGTCATTGGAGCTCTAGAAATTTTCATTTTTTTTTAATTTTTATTTTTCTACCATTTGCGTTTGACTGGTTTGTTAAATAAAATTAAAAAGTTAATGCCAAAAATAGAATAATGAAAAAGACGAAAAAGAAAGGATCTTGTTATATTCGAAACCAAAAAAAAAAAGTAAAGAGAAAGGAAGGTTTGCTGGGCGTACTAGACAATCCCTCATGCCGATTACCCTTTTCTAAGTTGACTTTCCTTTGTGACAAGATTCCACATATATATATATATTAACATTTTTGTAATAAAATTGAAAGTTTTATAAATTCTTTTCACGTAAATAATAGATGAATTTTATATTCATATAATTTTTTTGTTATAAAAATATCAAATTTTACTTATAAATAAGTGAAAAAATCACATTAAAATGAAATGAATTATGTTCAAACTCAATCAAAAAAAACTGATTGAGTAACTTGATGGTTAGACAAATTGAGTATAATCGAGCCGAGTAGGCCCGGTTAATTAGTCAAGTCATATTTGATCCAAAATCAAATATCTATTTTGAATTTGTGTTGATCGGACCGGAAATAATACCAGTGGAATCTAACCTAAGGGTGTTTTTTATTTACATTTACATTCCTATTTATTTATTCTCTCTGTTTTTAAAAGGATGATTAAAGATATAATTTATTTTGTTTTTAAAAATATGACTTAAAATACATAAAATAAAAGATAAGTATGCCATTTAGTAGAGTCTGTTAGTATAAAAAAATTAAAATACTCATCACTATATGTAATCATGTGAGGTTACTAAATATTTTTTTTTTCTTTTTCTTTTTTAACTTTTTTTAATATATATAAAACATGTACTTTGATGTATATAAGATTCTGATGTAAGATTCTAATTTAAGGCCCAGAACTTACAATTCTTCTACTTGCCATATGAAATGAGAGAGAGAGAGAGAGAAGCTTAGCTAAGCTTAGGTAGGTGGGTAGCTAGTTTTTATTTAGCTGCAACCATTTATAAGACTTTTTCTTCCACATATGAAGAAGTTGAACCTCACAAAAGTATTTGAAGTTTAGACCATAAAGTTGAGAACTAAGTACTATCCATCTGTCCAAATGAGAGTATAATGGAGTATCCTTCTCAATAAGCTTTTATGGTTGATTGCTTATCCCTGCCTCTTAATATTTGCTTTATTTTCCATGTTTGTTCTGTTCTAGCTAGTTATGTAGGATTGGATCTTGCTTTTATATCACTTTTTTTTTTTTTTTGTAGTTAATATTTGTATATTTTGAGTTGAATGAATGGGCTGTTGCTGAAAACATCAATTATAGTATTGTCGAAAACAAGTTAAGATGATGTTACTTAACTATATATCACCACCTAGTTTCGGTGTAGGCTGTCGCCAGTTTGGTCCTTGATTCCTTGTTATTTTGTGAAATTGCCTGAAAGAGCCACCCCTCAAGCTTTAAGTTTTGACTTTTGAGAGCTTAGACACTTATATTTTGTAATGGGAGAGTTTTTTTATACCAAAAATGTTAGAAACTGTCATCACTGTATCAAACTCTTTGAAGTTTTTTGCCCGAGGTATAAGAGTACTCATTAATCTTGGAGATCAAATTATTCAAGAGGTAGTAATACATGATATACACAAAGAAATTAAGGAAAATATATAGTTTGTACAGTTTCCTGCAGGGAGTTGTGACAAAAAACTATAAAGAGAAATCTTTAGTACTTAGAAATCAAACTGAATCCATACTGGACCTTGTTCTTTGTATATTATTCTTTGTATTTTCTTATAATTTCATCTGACAGCTTGTTAAAGGTAGTGTAAACTACATTGAAGAGAACAAACAAAGGGTTGTACTGGTTAGCCCTCTAGCTATACTGATATCACACAAGGGAGTTTCAAAGCAAGCACCATTTTATGAATTCAATAAATACAAAAAGACAAGTCTCCAATAGGAATTGAAAATCTAACCCCACCTCATACAATGAGTCCTTGCATATGTGGTTCATTCTTTTTACTTTTGAGGTGTGTGGATTAAACCTGCTAGCTCCTGGTTTATTCCGATAGAACCACACCTCCCTTTTCTCCGTTATTTATTTATATGCTTAAATGACAAACTATCACTGGCTCATATACAACCAACAATTTTCATGGATGTAAGTTTGATTTTAATTGGTACACTATTTTATAACATTAGGAGAGACATGTTGCTGCTGTTCATCATCTCATCTATATAATTTAAGATAGCTTATTATGTTGGGAAAAATCACCTCCCAAATACTGTTGTCTTTGATAAATTAAATGACCAAAAATATCAGTACATGCCAAACAGATTAAATTTGCAGTTTCACCAAAATAATAACCACTGCAGGAAATAATGAGAAGAAATAACCAAGCACAAGACACCAAGATTTTTACGTGGAAAACCCTCTATAACTAAGAGGCAAAAACTACGGGACAAACTCCGAACAATTCACTAGAATAATATGAGAGAATACAAAAATATATTAATTTGAGTACAAACTCAAATTACTTCACCACAATACCTATGTGATGGAACCCAAATAAAACACCTTTTATTTGAACTATCTTTCTTTCTCTATTTTTCTTAAGCTTGTATAAGCTTTTCTCTCTCTCCCTCCTTTTTCTCCTTTCCTCTCTCGGATGGAAGTATATGAATTTGGTGTGTGTTTCCTTGGCAACATTGGTGGCCTTTTATAGCAAAAAAATCTCACCTACTCCATGCTTAAATTCCTCCTTGGCTAGCTATTAGTTGGTGAAAAGAAGAAAAACAAAACAATTTGCCTAACTTCCTAATAAAACAAAACTTGCCTACCCATATTTTGCACATGGGTGATGATTACTTAACAATCTCCCCCTCCGAACCCATGAGGGGAGGTATTCACCATGACCCCGTCACTTGGAGTCGATTCTTGTGTCAAACCCAACTCTTGAAAACCACAACATTTCGTTGTCAACTCAGTAGTAGACAAAACAACACACTTCTATAATTTGGACTGCCATAACACAGCTCCCCCTGCAAAAGTAAACAAATACCCCGAAGTAGACTTCTTCTCTTCGGAACCTGCCATGTCTGCTTCTGTATAAGCTTCCAAGACTGAATTTGCACACCAAACCATAGCTCCCTCACTTGGAGCTAATCCCAACGAAGCCTTGAATCAACTCAAGCTTCTTGGAATTCACTTTCTTCATATCGGATTTTATCTCATCGGCACGGTTCATCTCGATGGGAGGATCCAACTCAAACTTGACATATTTATGCTTGCCAAATTCTTTCACAACCGCTTTGTATCCTGGCTGCGAGCTATCATTTTCCTTCTTCACTTTTGGTACCCATTTAAAGCGAAAAGTTTTCTTCTCGTGGTTCTCATGCAAGGCTTTTCTTCCATCTCGCATGGCTTTGCACCACATCTTTTTACACCTAGCTCCCCCATTTTCAACACCTTTCACACGCGTCTGCATCGTGTAAAGCGTGCCAACCTTCTTTCCTCTAGTCACCACTAGAGACCCTTTAGTGAGCTTCCATTGACCTTCACCAAAGGAACTGCTATAACCATTCTCATCAAGCTTACCAGTAGACATTAAATTAAGGCGGATACCAGGAACATGTATGACTTCTCTAAGCATCAACTTATAACCACTGTTAGTCTCTAAACAAATATCTCCAATGCCGATAACCTTGGATGCACTACCATTTCCCATCCGTACATAGCCAAAATCACCACTAGTGTAGGATGTGAAGATCTCACCACACAAAGTTGCATGGAACGAAGCACCCGAATCAATAACCCATTCATTAACTTGGCATTTGGGTTTACCATCACTAACAATGGCTACATCAACGTCGGATAAATACACAATTAAGTCTTTATCCTCATTTTTTTCCTTAGACTGCTCCTTCTTTAGAAATCTGCACTCTCGCCTTATATGACCCGGTCTCTGGCAGTGAAAACAAATTATCTCTTTTCCTCTCATCTTTCTCCTAAATTTGTCATCTTTAGGAGAGTTCGTCTCTCTGTTTTTGCCGCTACTCTGCGCAACAAAAACTTGTGTGTGTGTCTCAAAATTCACACTTTGCTCCTTCCGTCTTGTCTCCTCATTATGAAGACTGTCCTTGACCATCTGCACGGTCAGCTTTCCTTCTAGAGTTGAATTACTTAGAGACACCACCAAAGTCTCCCAGCTATTTGGCAACGAATTGAGAAGTACAAGAGCCTGAATCTCATCATCAAGATTCAACTTCATGGTGGACAACTGGTTCACCAATCCTTGGAACTCACTCATATGCTCCGACGCACTGCTCCCGTCTTTGTACTTCAAGTTCACAATTTTCCGAATCACAAAAGTTTTATTTTGTGCATTCTTCTTCTCGTGCATAGACTCTAGTGTAGTCCATAAAGTGTGAGCATCCGTCTCCTGCGAAACATGGTGGAACACACTTTGATCAATCCACTGTCGGATGTGACCAATAGTCTTCCTGTTCATCTTTTTCCAATCAGCCTCAGATTTAGCCGCGAGCTTCTTTCCCTCTAGCTCCAACGGATCATACAAATCCTTACAGTAAAGGATATCCTCCATTTTGGGCTTCCAAATCGAAAATTTTGAAGAGGTCAATTTAATCATGGCTCCACCTGATTCCTCCATAAAATTTATCAAAAAACAGCTGAGCAAATAACCTTAGCTCTTTAAACGGATCGTACCAGTTGACCAGGTAAGTGTAAGTCGGGCGGGAGTCTCTCCGTGCTTTCGCAACGGTGACTAATTAAGTAACCACCGTTCTTAAAGGCGTTGCCTTTTGAACCACTTTCTTAGACACCAACGGCGTGAACCAAAAGCTCTGATACCAATTGTTGGGAAAAATCACCTCTCAAATACTGTTGTCTTTGATAAATTAAATGACCAAAAATATCAGTACATGCCAAACAGATTAAATTTGCAGTTCCACCAAAATAATAACCACTGCAGGAAATAATGAGAAGAAATAACCAAGCACAAGACACCAAGATTTTTACGTGGAAAACCCTCTATAACTAAGAGGCAAAAACTACGGGACAAACTCCGAACAATTCACTAGAATAATATGAGAGAATACAAAGATATATTAATTTGAGTACAAACTCAAATTACTTCACCACAATAACTATGTGATGGAACCCAAATAAAACACCTTTTATTTGAACTATCTTTCTCTCTCTATTTTTCTTAAGCTTGTATAAGCTTTTCTCTCTCTCCCTCCTTTTTCTCCTTTCCTCTCTCGGATGGAAGTATATGAATTTGGTGTGTGTTTCCTTGGCAACATTGGTGGCCTTTTATAGCAAAAAAATCTGACCTACTCCATGCTTAAATTCCTCCTTGGCTAGCTATTAGTTGGTGAAAAGAAGAAAAACAAAACAATTTGCCTAACTTCCTAACAAAACAAAACTTGCCTACCCATATTTTACACATGGGTGAGGATTACTTAACATATTATTCATTGGATATTTTCTTTTCTTATGTTTTTCATAAAAAAACTATATCTTAGAGATATCAACCATGTCACTGATGACATATACCATTTTAATTTTAACTTACCAGGGTGCTCAACTGTGAATCCTTGGGCAGGTTCAACAGCAGCAGTGGCGGAAAAGCCTCAATTTACTGGTTTTGGGTCAACAGGACAAACATTCCATTCTTACTTTGGCTGCTAGGTTAGTTACTTTATTAAAGTTGATTCGTTGTAGCTATAATAATGTATAATCTATAATTTTGGCATTTAGATTTGTTAAACTTGAAAAAAAATGCAGTTTTATACTGATATTTGATATTGGATATGAGGATATCCAATATCAATGAAGTATTACTCAAAATGAAACTTTCAAGGGGAGCAACATTGAAGAGAATATTGATGATGTTGAAGCTACCCTTACTCAATTGAAAAAGGAAATTGGGTTTATGAGAATAATGAGGCATCAGAATGCCAAGTAAAAGATATAGGTAAAACCATGGCTATCACCTGAAATGAGGCATTCTTTTCTTTTAGGACATTAACATTTTTCTTGTGGAAAATGTTGTTTTTCATTTCATATTTTTCTATTTGTTCAAGGTAGGAGCTGTAGAGTTGAAGACAAGTTAGTGCCATGAGTGCATGGCCTTAGATTTGCACTTGGATTACTTTTTGTCTTGTATACACTTCAAGAATTGTAACATCAGTAAGAATTTTAGAATGCAGTTTTCTGATTAGTACTTCATTGATATAATAAGGATATCCAATATCAAATATTGAAAAATTGCAGTTTTTTTAACTATTTTCTTGTGATAAACTTTTAAACAGGTAGCATCATCATGAAAGATGGCAAGCTCGAATCGGCCGGTGGAAACAAGGACCTCTATCTTGAGACATCGAGTAAGTTCTTCACAATATTAAATATTTTGTAATGTAGTTTTGTGCATGAGTTTATACATTGCTTGGAATTATGGTCTTCCTAATGTTTATATAAATTTGTCATTGAACTTCAACTTTAGGCATCCAAGAGGAAGCAACTGAAGCTTATTAAAATATGGACATAAAATGTACAATATGAATTGGTGTAGCTTGTTCTTGGTTTATTGCTATTATCTATCCTAATTGTTCTTGGTTTATTGCTATTATCTATCCTAATTTTATCTTGTCATCGGGAAAATTTCTTGCAGGTTATTGGGGAATCAAAATGAAAAATGAGGCAAAGAGTAAACAAGCTATGAATCATAAAGTGGAAACCTCAACAAATAAATACAAGGCATTATTATTATTATTATTATTTTTTATATATAATTTTCATTATCCGAGTAACGTGATATTGTAATATTTAAATATTTGAAGTTATATCAATGTTAGACTATACTTTTTTTTAAGTACATATTGTGAGAATGCCTTTGTAACATTTTGGTTGTTTATATTAAATTATATATATATGTTAATCATTAAAAAAAATAGATTTAAAGTAATTACAAAATATAAAATAAAATACTTTTTTAATAATAAAGATAATATTGGTTTTCAAACTGTCACCAATAAAATAAAACGGAGGGAATTCTTATAGCATTCGCACCAAAATTAGTTTTGTGACGAATATAGTTGTCACCAATGACAGAATCTGGCTCCATTTTTTGTTTATTCATGACAGATAGTTATAAGATTAGTGACAGTACTAAACCGTCTCCAATAGGCAAGTATGCAAGACCGAACAAACGTGACGGTCTCAATAGAATCGTGGCATATAGTTTTAGTGATGGTTTAAAACCGTCACAAAAAACGCAAGATACCTTCAAATGTGTGACAACATGAAACTGTCGTTTTCTCGCTTGCTTAAAGCTATATTCCTTAACTAGCTAAGAGTTGAGTAAGGACTTTAGTGCCTACCCTGAAACTCCTCTTTATCGCATTTTTTTCGAAACCGTCACTAATACTATTCGCGACGGTTTTTAGCTTTTAGAGATGGTTTTTGCTGTCACAAAAACCCTGCTTTTTTTTTGTAATGCGGGTTTCGTTTATTCGGTTAATACATTTTTCGGATACTTATTCGGATAATGAAGTTTTATAAAATTTAGTATTCGATTATAATTGAATAGACAATTCGATTCGGTTACAAACAAATACTCACCCCTAAGAGAGAGAGAGAGAGTAAGAATGAATCTATTTATATAAATTGAGGATGTGCTTCAGAGGACATCAAGGAAAATCGGTAATACTGTTCTTTTACCATTAAGAACACACTAAAACTTAGG
Source organism: Aralia elata (assembly GCA_034770075.1). Lineage (NCBI taxonomy): Eukaryota > Viridiplantae > Streptophyta > Magnoliopsida > Apiales > Araliaceae > Aralia > Aralia elata. Next base: position 1,490,587 of record CM068386.1, read on the forward strand.
GGAGGGGGTTGATAATTAATTAGAAAGATTAACCACAATTTTTAATGAAAAATGATATATATTGTGAATGCATGTTTACGTTGATTTTTTGATTGTCAGTTACGTGAATAAATATTAGCGATAATCTTTTTGGAAATATGTATAATAAGTAGGGTTCTCTTAGAATTTTATCAATCTCATGTATGGATAAGTTTTATAATTATAATTCGACTAAAATTAATCGCAATACATAGTACAACACATTTTTAATTGACTACTGCTCCAGTACATTCAACTCTTTGGAATTTTGTGCAATAATAAATTAAAAAGAATCAATTTGTTTTAGATACTACTCCATATTTTATTTGAAATTAATGGTATGCTGCTAGACTTTGTCTTCTTTCCACAGTGCATCTCCATTGTATGCCATTGGCCAACAGAGAAGTGTATTACTTACCCGGGGGTTAGAGACGACCGATTGATTGATACTTTCCCATCATTTTTTGGTCATGCATGTACGTATGTATACGTACAAATTACATGCATACTACGTGTATTATATACTGCCACTTCATAAAAGATCTGAAAAAGTAGGTTGTGCTACCACATTACCTAATTTGCCAATTAAATTCATGCATGTAAAGCTTTCCTTTTTCTTGAATCCTTATTCCCATGCATGTTTTCCCTTAGATCGCTACATGCCTAAGGCAGCGCCTTTACGGCTTTACACTATATTAGGGGTATATATGAGGCACATGCGTTATTATAATATATATATATATATATATATATATATATATAATGTATATTCTATTTTTAATATAATACCCTTTTTTTTAAATTTAATGTCAAATAGTGATATTATTATATTTGAAGGATATCAAATAGGCAGGTCTAACGCTCCCACATTATATATAGATACTTACCCTGGCCCGTCAAGTATTTTTGTTAATTATTTTTTAAAATTAGAGTTTATGTATGTAGAGAACACATTGTGACATAATAAATTTTCAACTTTATATTTATTAAAAATTCAAAAAGTAAAACTATATGTATATGTATCTTATCCAATCTTAACCAGTTTTCGAAAACTAATTTTATTTTCTTTCTTTTCTCTCCAATTTCGAACTCTAAGATAGGGTGTTAGTCCATTGTTGGAGTTAGTTTTGAACACATAAGCACTCTGGCTGGCGTATAGACTTGCATGCCACAACATGCATGAGATGTGTAATGGTTGTTCGAAAGTACCCTTGCTTTCTTGAGGTTCATTTAATACTCTCTCAGATTTAAAATTAAAAATATATTTCTAACCGGCAACAGTTAATGATAATTTTATATTTTTAAAATATATGGCAGAGCAACGCATCATCACCCTTTGTATACTCCCGTAATTATACGCTATATATATATATATATATATATATATATATATATATATATATATATATATATATATGCGGACAAGGTCAACAACTAGTCGCCCTAGCTGGTACGTTCCTATCGACTATTATGCATGTTTGGTTGTTACCACTTACCGCTCGTGACCATTATTATATTATTTAATTTCTATATATTGCTTCCCTTCCCTTTTCCCAATTAATTAATTAGTTCCCATTTTACAAAACCAATTAACTTTTTTTTGGGTGTGCATGTCCTTGTGTTAAACGTTAGGTACCGTGAAATAAATTAGATAATCTAGCCATGGACAAACATCACGAGAAGCAAGCTGCTAAGAGGCCCAAGACCAGGAATTCTAGCTCAGAAGGCAAGTTTTAGTTAGTTAAATGCTCCATATGTTTTAAATTTAAAGATATATTTTGATTTTATTAAAATCAAGTTGTGAAATTTTAAAATTTTAAATAAATATGATTTTTCTTTTTTAATATAAACAGCCATAATTATAGTTAGTAAACAAACTAAAAAAATAATACCTCTATGTTCCAAATTATATGATCATTATCGACGGTTGAAAATCAATATAAGATAATATTGATGAGATTTTCTTAAAAGTTACAAAATAATATATCAATTTTGAGTTCGAATATATTTTAATTGACTTCAAAAAGTTAAAAATGATATTATATTTTGGAACATATTACTAATTATACTAAATTTGTTGTTTTCAAAACTTAAACAGAATTATCAATAATTTTCAATTTTAAAATTCCACAAATATACATATTTAATTTTGAAACAAATGGACTATTAGTTTGTGATCTTATAATATTGTTTTATTGTTCGCTATTGTTTCAGTTTTTCTACCCACATAACAGCTTTCTAGTCTAGCTAGGGCATAGTTAATTTTCAAGAAAAGGTGAAGGAAATCTTCTTCTAATACTTTATCAATTAATGGTTTTTGTATTAATTTCTTAATCAATTGTTTTGATCTAGCAGAAGTGACCAGTGTTAAGTGGGAGTTCATAAACATGAGTGAAGAAGAAGAAGATCTTGTCAACAGAATGTACAGACTGGTCGGAGATAGGTATATACTTTATTAGACAACTTAACTAGCCTAATAATCAATGTTTATTAGACTAGATTGTATAGTACTTTGGGAATAAACCATTTCTATCGCACGCGGAAACCACTAATTTAAATAAGGAGATAACAAAAATTATTCTAGATGAAGATCATACGAACAAGAACATAAAACAGTACCTTGTACTATGTTCCTTAATTTTTTTTTGACTTTAGATATAACTAGTTTGATATCATGTGGGATGCACAGACCAATTTATATCATTTTTTTTCATAAATATTTGATAGTTTTTTATTGACATATATTTATCATTTTTTATCGACATAATACATTGTGGGTCCAAGTGCATATTAGGGTTCACATGACCTAATTAGATTAAATGTACAAATTAGGGTTTACAAAAAACCTAATTAAATGTACAAATTAGGGTTCATGTGACCTAATTAAATGTACTAGACCCAGGGAAGTCTCCACGTGTTCCAAGGCAGAAGACTCGTGGATGCGACCCATTTTGGGAATTGATTGAGGGATTGGATTGGTGGCTAGAAGAACAGGACAATTTGGGCATTACTTTGATGATTAAAGGGCATTTCTGGAATTTCTCCTTTAAAACATAATTAAAGGGTATTTCGGAAATTTTCCTTAAAACATGTGTCTGGCATGTGACTATTTCTCAGGAAAACTCTATAAATAGCCCCTCTATTCTAACAAAAGGGGATGACTCTCAAGACATTACACTTAGACTCTTGGAAGCTCTAAACACTTGAAACTCTCTCACAACTCGAAGACTCTAGAAGGCCGGATTCTAGGAGTTCTGCCACGTGTCATTGGAGTAATTGCCCACCTGTTCTTCTCCCCTCTTCAATCAATCAATCAGTTCCGTACTCTTCGTGGATTTCTCTCCTCTCCAGCCAATACGAAACCCTAACCCTAGCAAGGTGTAATTTTCTTACCTACATACATATATAACGTTGGAGATAATTTGAATCAGCATATAACTTTTAGTATTGAATTCAGGATTCCTCCATAATTAAAGGAAATTTAATTACAGTTAATTGTCATTATTAGTTATCGTATTAATATTGGTCATTCGAGTTAACTAATGACACCCGAGTTAACTCATGACACCCGAGTTAACTTATTCTAATTGATTGATGAGTTAACTTGGATAATTATGAAGTATAATTGTTGATCGTGCTTTTATATATATATATATATATATATATATATATATATATATATATATATATATATATATATATATATATATAAAGCTAAGAAGATTTTAGGGCCTAAATGCAACAATCTTAATGTAATACTGTATTTTGCTTACAGTGATGCTATTGAACTCTTTTTAAGCAAACAAGCTAATATTCTTGAATGCCTTCTGAAGTACTCTTTAATTAATTACTATATGTAAAATCGTTATTCTTAAATTAATTAAGCGATTATGAAGTACGTACTCTTAATTGCTGTGTAAAATGTTAATTGTAGGTGGGATCTTATAGCTGGGCGTATTCCTGGACGAAAGCCAGAAGAAATAGAGAGGTTTTGGATAATGAAACATGGTCAAGCATTCACTGAAAAAAGAATTCAGCATTCTTCAAAAAAGTCCTGATACATAGCTTGCTGTACTAATATATACTTCATCCGTCTCAAAATAATCGTTCTAATTAGTTTCGGCATGCTAATTAATAATATATTTTTTTTATTTAAATTGTCGTTTTGAATTACTTATTAATATTTGAGGTATTTCTCCACTTTTCTATGAAGTATTACGTCTTCTCATTTGAATTAGTTTTCTAGGTCATTCTTTTTGTTATTTACACATTTCCGATCGAATGAATAGAGAAAAAGAATCCAGAAAGTCATTAAATAAAAGACATGTTATACTGGTAATATGAGAGAGAAAGTGGTATAATAATTCATCACTTCCCAATGTAAACCTTTTCTCATTTCTTCAATTTCCAACAAAAAATGAGTAAAAAGATTATATAAGTGAAAAAAAGGGATAAAAATAGTTACAAATATAGAAATAGAATATTTATTGTGGAACATCCTAAAAAAGAAATTATGACGTTTAATATGGGACGGAGGGAGTATAATATATTCCCTCCGTTCCATATTATAAGATTGATATTGATTTTTTAAAAGTCAATTTTAAACTCAAAATTGATATGAATTCATGTAGTTTATGTCAACACAATTATGAATATAATAAACTACCTAAAAAAGATATTACCAATTATAAAATTTATTGTTTTTAAAATTTAAATAAATTATGTCAATTTTAAATTTTAAAATATCTCAAATTAACTTTTAAAAAGTTAGTATTAATCTTATAATTTGAAATGAAAAAGAGGCCAGTCCTAAGGGAGACCATGTAAATGGTTGAATTGATGACTTCGCTTCGATCTCTTCGACTGAACCTGAAGGAGACGATCATTCAACTTCAGCTTCTGAAATAAGAGTCTTTTTCATTTTTACTATAATGGTGTTAAAGAGTCGATCCATTTTATTTCGTTCATTCACATAATTAGTAGAAGTGATTTTTATTGTTTTAATAAAAATAAAGTCTGACTATGCACCAATAATAAGTAAATTTGAAATTCTCCCTGCACAACATAACGTAGGTTGCATAGCAGAGAATGTTACGTAGAGTGGAAGGCACTATTACTTTGTGTGTGGTATTTTTTATTTTTTTTTCCTGTTCGATGTTAAAATTGATAGTGTTGTGTTTCGTCCGATTCAACTATTAAAATTAGGTGTTCCAAAATACCTGAAAATGAACAAATGCGTGGATAATTGATCTCTGGATTCACCTTCGATGGTTGAGTCAGTAACAGTGTATGGAGGTTATTAATCTGAGAATATAAAAGTGTGCATAAAAATATACCGGAGGTCGTATGTCCCTCATGTATATTTATAACTGATATTCAGATATATAATTTCCCTCCGTCTAAGACGGAGACGTTACTGAGAAGTCTAAATATATATAGACTAATTTGAATAAGGGCCTCCAGTGGAAAGAGATATGACCCTTTACACATTTCACGCATGATAGGAACTTGAGTCGTATTCACTGGTATTTGAGCTCATCGTGTGATGTTTGGGGGACCCTACGGAATTTGAGCCCCTATATTAGTAGGTTCGGGGTCACTTAAGGATCCGGTCCCTGGACTCTCAAAAATTTAGGTCCCTAAGGTACGTTTGGATTGAAGGAATAGAATGATTCATTCCATTCTAGTGGAAATGAGTTATTCCATATGCTCTCCCTCCTTATAAGAATCAAACACAATTTTTTTCATTCCAATCGCAACCAAACACAATTTTTTTCATTCCATAGGAATAAATTATTTCATTCTCCTTCCTATTCCACCGATCCAAACGCAACATAAGGGTTTCAGGGGTTTGCTCCCTAACAAGCCCCCAATCGTATAGTCTTTGTAATGGAGTGGGAGAGTATTTAGTCTCGATGGCATCTTGTAGGCCAATAGTTTCAATGTGTCAAGGATGTTCGCGGACGTAATGTGAGGTTAGGGATTCGGGCCCACTAGGAGATCAGGGATTAGGGATCCGGGCCCCTAGCTCGGGGTATTATTTCCTAACAAGCCCCCACTCTCGCACTGCATTTGTAATGGAATGAGAGAGTATTTGGTCCTGACCATGTTACGTGGCCTGATCCATTATTTAATTGTTTGTGGCCCTCTGATAGAGTTCGGGCTCCATTCCTATTTCCTAGGTCGGGCTATTGAGCACATTCGGGTCCTTGAGGGAGTTCAGGATAATTCTTTCCTAAGGGGGATTTGGAGTTACCAGCCCATAACAAAAATCAACGGTTTAAGACGAGTAACTCGATAAGTTGGTCTCTATATATAGTAATGTACTGTAGGAAGAAGTTTAGTTTCCCTCTAGATGGTCAGAACTCTCCTCTCTGATTAATTTGTATGTTCGTTTCTCACGAGTTTGTAATAAAATATGTGATTATATTTTATTTTATATTATCATTAATACTATCTCAGATGTTATATAAGACCTCAAAGCAAGATTTGGGTCTGGGTCTAAATAATTAAATATACTACGTACGTACGTACGTGTAGCCATTAGCCAAACATCGTCCTTAATTTAATTTGTCACTCCGAATATTCAAAAATATTCTTTCCTCATTTAATTACCACACGCTTAATTTGTCACCGTACATACATTACTAGTTTACTACGTCCAATGACCAAGATGAGAGTATGTTTTCAGATTTTTTTCTTTTCGTTACTATGCATTATGATGATATGGGGACAAATTAAACATATATGTTGGTTGATTTGGAATCATGATCATAAGTATTTCAAGCTTCAATTCTCCCTTGGAATATTAATATATTGTCGACGCAACCAAAATGAATTATTATTATTATTATTTTTTAAAGTCTTATTTTTTGGAGAGTATAATATAATTTATAATCAAGTACATCATAAGAACCGATCAAATCTCATTAGGAGAGGAAAAAATAAATTCACAAACCAACAAACAAACAAGCTTCACATAAAAGAGGAATTAAACTTCTCATAATGGAATAAATAAACTCACTTAAGTGAGAATTGAACCTAAGATCTAAAGAAACTTTAATTTTTACTACCAATATAATTTTAAGCTTCTAGAAAGGGAATTTTTTAAATTTCCATGAAAGTCTAAAGGCTAATTATGAGAATTACAAGGACTTGGTCTTCAAAAATAACTTAATAATTGATAACTAGCTAGCTAGTGTGAAACTCATTGAAGCTGATTAATTAATTATTTTTTAATAATATTAACCCGTGTTTACCAACCTGAAAATTTCTAGTTCTCTCTCTTTATGGCTGCAAGTAAGGCTATGTTTGAATATTATATATATATATATATATATATATATAAAATTTAGTTAGTTAAGCTTTTGGATAATCTAAAACTATTGTGTCTAAAAAAAGAGTATAATTTTCTTTGTTAAATATAACAAACATCTTTTCAAATTTTAAATTTATTTATTCTTCTTTCATTTTTTTTTCCTTTTTACGATTAAGGTCCAAACATATATAGGCTTGTAATGGCAATTGGCAAAGAGAAGATTAGCATATTCTCCCAAATAGGACTGAGTAGAAAACGGTTATAACCGAATTACCGAACCGAATCGAAATAATTTTACCGAGTTTTTCTGAAATTTCGGTTATTTTTACTATTTCGGTTATATCCGAATTATTTTACGGTTTTCGGTGAGTTTGTACGGGTATCATTTTTGGGTTATTCGGTTTAACCGAATAACCGAATAAAACTGTGTAAGGGAGAAGGATTCACATAACCGAACAAACACAGCCTTCAATCTTCATTTTACTAAATAGTAAATACTAAATAGTCTAAACTCTAAATTACTTTACTCTCTCTCTCTCAGTCATCACTCTCTCTCTGTCTCTCAGATCTCGAACTCTCTTCTCTCAGATCTCGAACTCTCTCAGTCTCTCTGTCTCTCAAATCCAGACGAGTCGAATGTCGTCGATTCCCCCCAGACGCGACCCGACCCAGTCACCCAACTCTCGATTTCTATCATCGGTCGACGGCTCGAACTGAGAACTGAAGGTACGGAGAATTTCTATCATCGGTCGACGGCTCCAACTGAGAATTGAAGGTACGGAGTTTCCTTCAACTTTGATTCTTTGACTGTGAGAACTGAGAAATTCTTTGTCTTACTGAACTTATCTTGATGGTAACTGATGGGTCATGGGTCTAAGTTCTAATCCGTCTAAGTCTTCAGAGGATCAGAGACTCACAGTGGTGTTTCTTTGCTCATTAAGTCATTAAATATCAGTTTATTATTAAGGGGAGACTTTTGTTTGCATTATGGATCAAATAAGCTTCATTTGGTTATTCTGCTATGTTTTTTCGTCTAAATTAATGATCTTTCTTTCCTTGTCTTATTCCTCCATGAATGGATTTATTTCTATTTATCTCTTGTTATTTATTTATTTATTTATAATGCTTTGGAAGTTGTTCTAACAAAATTCTCAGGAGCCCAATATCATAAATGATAAATCCATCTTGATTTGATATCAACTTCTAGGTTATTTCAGATAATTGAACTGTAATTTTAGTATCTGTTTTAGTTTTTATTTTGATGTTTTGACAAGACATACAACAACAACAAAAATGACTTGATTGACTTATATTTGATTACTCATTGTATGATTATAAACTCTGGTGATGCTTATATTTGATTTTGTTTTTTCTTTTAATTGCATTTTTTTGGGAGGTCTTCAAATTTTATACAGGTTTTGGAACATATAAAAACTCTGATTAAAGTAAAGTTTTGTTATCATAGATTTATAATTACTGCTGTACACACAGATTTTCCTTTCTGGAAAGCTCTTATTCATGGACTTTTCCCTTAGGAAGCCTGATTACATAAATTGGACATGTGAAAGGGCCTGTAATTTAATTATTTTTATCTTAGTGGGTTTGAGCTATTGCCAATTTAGAAATGAATCAGTAAAGTTCATTGTGTTTATAAAAAAAAATAAAAAAAAAGAGGGAAAATTTTTTTATGTAAATTAGCAGGATTACTTACATCATTGGTGCTCTAAAGGAACGGAGTGCAGTGCTTTAGCTCTATATCGTTTTTCTTATTTTTTATTTTGGTTTGTTAAATTGCTTCAACTTCTAAGTTGATTATTTTTGCAATTCTGCTATATAAGAGTCTTTGAAGATAATATTGCAAATAATAATTGCAATTTCTGTTAGCTTATTCTGCAATTTTCCTGTTAGTTGCTATTCCAAATTGACATGATCAACTATTCAACTTTGAAATGAAGCTTTGGTTTTGAAGTAACCAGAGTAATTAGCCAAAATCTTGTTTGCACTTAGAAGGAGCTACTTTTGTTGTTTTTTGTTCATTTCTTATTAATTGACTAATTGAGTAGCGGATTACATTTCAGATGATGTCAAGAAAGTATTTTAAACGATTTGCATATGATGGATGATACAGATGAGCCTGACCTTGATGACCTTGATGCAATTGGTATTGGTCATGAGAAAGAAGGGGGTGACAGTGTGTATCCCACCCCCACCCCCACACCCACCTCCACCCCCAAATAGAGACAAGTACAAAGACTACGGGAGACCAATCAGAAAATGGTAAAGCTGCAAAGAAAGAGGATGGCACCTAGATCCAAGGTGTGGACTGAGGGGCACTTCATTCCAGTTAAAGATAATGATGGTAATATTATCAAAGGTAAGTGTACTTATTGTGGAAAAGAATTAGTTGCTAAATAATTTTTTTTTTTTTTTTTATTCATCTTTAAATGGCACTACTGGTTTAAGAAATCACTTTAGAACTTGTAAAAAAAATCCCATCAACATGGATAAAGCTCAACCCCAACTTGTAGGAAGTGGAGAGGGTGATGGGGAGGGTAGGGGCATGTGAGAGTACACTCACCACTTGGAGGTTTGACCAAGAAGTTTGTTAGGGCAGCCATTACTTACCATCTTATTGTAGATGAGCTTCCTTTCAAACATGTTGAGAAAGATGGGTTTTTTTAAACGACTTATGCAAGCTGCATGTCCTAGGTTTTCAGTTGCCTTCACGTTTTTACATTTTGCTAGAGATTGCATTCGTTTGTATGATAATGAGAAAATTAGCTGAAAAACATTCCTTAGAAAAAATTGTGAACGTGTTTGCCTCACTACTGATTCTTAGGACTTCCAATCAACGCTTGAATTATATGTGTGTTACTGCCCATTTTATTGATGAAAATTGGAAATTGCATAAGAAAATCTTAAATTTTCGAACCATCACAAGTCATAAGGGGAAGGATATTGGGGAAATGGTTGAGTCTTGTCTCAAAGAGTGGGGACTTTCTAAAGTTATGACACTCACTGTAGATAATGCTAGCTCAAATGATACGGCAGCTGCTTACTTGAGAGAGAGATGTACATCTTGGAAAACCAATGTCTTGGGTGGTAAGTTCATTCACATGAGATGTATAACTCACATTATTAATTTTGTTGTGAATGATGGGTTGAAGTTGATTGAGAATTCTGTTGAGAATGTTAGGCGTGCAGTGAAGTATGCAAAACAATCCCGGCTAGGGTCAAGTCATTTATGGACTGTATTGAGTATTGTGGTCTTCAAGACAAGAAAGGCTTAAGTCTAGATTGTCCAACTAGATGGAACTCTACTTACTTGATGTTAAGTCCAGCCTTAAAGTACAAAGAAGCTTTTGATCGATTTGGATTTGAAGATCGTGGCTTTGTAAAAGAGATGGGGGGCCAAGATATTCCAACGGACTCGGATTGGAATAGGGCTAAATTGTTTGTGAGATTCTTAGAACATTTTTATAATCTCACTGTGCGTATTTCAGGCTCATCTTATGTGACATCAAATAATGCATTTCATGAAATATAAGTGAAACTTATATTAATGTTGAGTGGAGTGGGAAAGAAGCAATGATAGAGAATTGAAACAAATGGCAAAGGCAATGAAAAGAAAATATGATAAGTATTGGGAAAATGTTAGAAAGATGAATATGTTGTTGTATATTCCCGTTGTGCTTGATCCTCGATCTAAGTTGAGTTTTGTTCAATTTGGTTTAGACGAAATGTATGGAGTTGATGAAATTGAAGTTGATGATCCATTGAAGGGTATGGGAGTAGATCTTCATTTTGATATTGATAATGAAGATAGAGATTTAGAATTTCAAGCAAGTAATAGGGCCACGGGAATAGAGATTGCCGATGGTGTGAAGAAAGCAATGGAAGATTTGTTTAATGAGTACAAAAGAAAGTATTCAACACAAAGAAAGTGGGTTCCAAGTGTGGCACATCAAGTTTAAGTAATCTGTCATCCCAAGGTTCTAATTTAATGGAATTCCAAAATACAAACAGACTTATGGATAAGTTCAAAAAGCGTCGGACCGGAGTGATACTTGGAGAAAAATCGGAGTTGGACAAATATTTAAGTGAAGATGTGGAAGAAGCCGATGAGTCTTTCGATATTTTGGTGTGGTGGAAAGCTAATAGTGCAAGATTCCCTATCCTTGCACGTATTGCCCGTGATGTGTTGGCTATTCCCATTTCTACTGTTGCTTCAGAATCCGCATTTAGCACGGGGGGGGGGGGGGGGGGCGCATTCTTGATTCATTTAGGCAAGTTTATATTTTTAATTTTTTATACAAGGATCCAAATTCGCCTTTCACAAAAAACTCTATATAAGGATGCTGTCACTTGTTTTGTTTTTGTTTGTGGGGAGAACTTTACCTTGGTATGTGCTTGTTTGTTAAGTTGTGGACATTCCAGTAAGCTTTTGTTAATTCTTATATTTTGCTTTTGTTCCATTTTTATTTTAAGTTCAAATATTAGATTTTCCATATTTGTGGTCAAGGTATATATTGATTTGGATTTCATGCGACAACATCTCCTTTTATGGATTTGATGGGGTGTTGTAGCTAGGGAATACTTATTCTTTTGGATTTTTAATGCAGCTGGCTAGAAATCTGTATTTGCTTGAGGTGTGTTCATACCCCCCCCCTTATCTCAACATGCAAGTCGATCTCCTTTTTGTTCTAAGAGCAGGATGCTAATTTATAGTATTATGAATTTTGTTGCGTTCTGGTGATCATCATGCTCTTTCTTGGGGGCATTTGCAGAAGAGATCTCAAAACCTGGTACATATGAACATCTTATGGGATGATAATGATTATGATAGTCAGTGTAAGAAACTTGAGTGTGGTAAATTGGTAATGATTATGTTAATGTAGATTAGATAGTCACTGTAAGAAAAATCTTATGGGATTTGATGATTTGTATGTAGTCACATTGATAAGTGTTAATTGCTCATTTGTTTTTTGGTAGTATTGTTTATTTTACTTATCATTGAATCATCTATTTATTTATAAGTGACTGAGTGCCTGATTCTTTCTTTATGATTGTTATAATTGAATCATCTGTTAGACTAATTATTTATCATTGAATCATCTATTTATTTATAAGTGAGTTGTTCATATAAACTGAAAGAAAGGTATATTGCATTCTTTTCTTATTAGTTGGCTTGTATTCTTCTTCTTTCAGATTTCATCTTTTGCTGTCTGGCTGTCTGCAATCTTAATGTTGCATTGTTGCTGACCTGGCTTCTGGCTTCTGCCTATGTTTCCACTGCTTGACTGCTTCTAGCCTGCTGCTTGTTATGGTCTTAGTCTTACTGCTGCGCAGCTGCGGTGCTTTCATAGCTTCTGCAGTTCTGTTGTCTATACTTATGCTTCACTGCTTCAGTGACAGTGCCTAGGACTAGTAGCACTGTAGCAGTAGACTTTGTGAAATTATGGATTATGTACTGAAATTTAAATTAAGTTAATTATGTATTGTTAATTTTTAATCATATTTAATTTATTAATTTTAGACCTGCTTGGGTTTGGCTACCTGTTGTTGACAGTTGACACTTGATTCAGTTGATTGCTTGCTGTCTGCTACTGTTAATTTATGCAAACCTGCAAATTATCTATTTCGGTTATTACCCGAATAACTGAATAACTAATTCGGTTATTCGGTAATTCGGTTATCTTACATTTCGGGTAGTAATTCGGATAGTTAAAACAGTAGAATTTCGGTTTTCGGTTATAACCGAATAGCTAATTCGGTTCGGTTAATAACCGAATGCTCACTTCTACTCCCAAACAAGCTTAACTTTAATTTTCTATAAACCAATTGATAATAAACAAAAAAATAAAATAAAAATCAGGGGGTACCACATATATACCCTTCCCCATAGCTTCTCCCTGGCTAGAACATATACCGAAGAGCATAATTTTTTTATTTTTTTTTATTGTGTGGGTAAATTGTAAGAATTTTGTTTATGAATAATAAATTAAGTACAATTACAGTAGAAGCAGAAAAGTAAATTGGACCACCAGCTTTCTAGAAGTAGGAAAGAATAATAGTGGTAGTATACGGGACGGGAGGCGAGGGGAGGGGAGATGAATATGCTTCACTATTATTACTAGTAAGTATTATGTTGACGAATGATGAGGCCAAGTTGTGATGAGCTCAGCAGCCCACGTACCACTACCATCTCTTTCCCAGTTCAGTAGTAACCGGACTATATAAATTTTGTTTCAGAATATGTATAAGATTATTATCAATTTTTTAAAATATAATTCATAAACAATGATTATTATTATTATTATTATTATAAATTATCTAAAAATACTATTGATTATAAAATTTGTTATTTTATACTTTTAAATGGATTTACATCAAGTTTGACTCCAAAAATTATTTGAATTTACTTTTAAAGAATCGGTCAATAATTTTTTTGTTTTAATTTTGAAACAAAAAAGCGTACAACATGGAAGTTGAATAAAATAAGCAACGCCTAATAAGGTTAGAAGAAGCTTCTTATCCTGTGGTCTACGAATCTTTTCTATTCTAATTCTAATTCTATTCACCAGAATTCAATCTCTGACTTTTATTGCATGAATGTATGTATGCATGTTCTCCTTTTTCTCTCAATGATTAAATCATTAAATAAATGGGTAGAAGTTGATCATTTGGAATTTTGAATTGGTCAAAAGCATTTTAACCTCCCTCCCTTCCTCACTCTCGAGTCCTAGTACTCCCTCCTTTTTTAAGAAGAATTTTTTTTCTTCATAATATAAAATATTTTATATATATCTAAAAAAAAAATATTTATTTTTTTAATTTATTCTTAAAAAGTAGAGTAATTAAGAAAGAGGATGAAGAGTAATTATTTAGTACATAGATAGTAATGAAATTTTAAATTAACATTAATTATCTAACATAAAAATTAATAGATTTTTTTAACATGTGTGATTATGCCTTAACTAATTAACATAATCAGTGACGGATCCAGCTTATAGTCAGCTATGGCAATGCCATAGCTGAATTTTGGGCAAACTTCTAGTAGTATTATATATTGTGAGCATATGGAGAGAGTATCACTTAACAAAGGATGCAAACGAGAGTCGGGATTAAACCAATCCACTAGTATGAAGTTAGTTGGCTTGTTGTAGGAGAGTAGTTTTACATGTTACAAACTGTTTGCATTTATATGAGAGCTTGACAATTAAATAATATTATTAAATGATCATTCTTGTACGTATGCTTGACTTGAATTATGGATAATCTCTCAACATAAACCCATCGCCCATGGTTAATAATTACACTATCCTCTATCTTAAAAGATATTTAGCATGAATTTTAAAATGGTTCAAGGGGATTAAGAAATTTTGTGAAGGGCAAAAGCTTGGGTAACTTGAATTTCTGTAATACTTCTTCTATCCCAAAATTTAAGATCATTTAATGTTGCAAAATATAAAAATAAGTGATTTTATATTAGAACGAATATAGTACAATTTAAAAAATTAAAATTTTATAATATATGTAGCTTACTCACGTAGATGTGAGTCTCATTTACTATTCATATGAGATGAGACTTGTGAAACTATCAAATTTTCTTGTGAAAATATCAATTCTCTTAAAATATAATATCAAATTTGACTTTTTAAAATTAATTTGAGACAAATGTACCATTTAGTTGGTTTACAATTTTTATAATTGTATTTATCTAAATAATTAATTTATTTTCGAATTTAAAAATATCTCAAATTAATTTTATATTTTAGAACGAAACAAATAACCATAATTAAAAAAAAAAAAAAAGGAATGTCAACGCATCTCGAAAGAAATAATTAAGTTATTGTAAATTTTAAGACAACAAAGGGCGAAACATAATTTAGTGTAAATCACATATGATAAATAATTTTTTAATCTACTCTGTCAGTACTTTTATAATTGATGTTAGTGACATAGAGTCGCTTGTTAGAGATTTGAATGGGTCAGCAGTTGGACCTCCTTACACTCTCACCAAACTATCCATACGACAAAAGACCAGTCCAAGCGAAAAAAAAAAATACTCGTTTTCTCAGTCAACCTTCAACTCTCCCACTACTCTGCTCTCAAATCAAAATCCTTAATAAGAATCTCCTCCTTAAACTAAAAACTACAAATACCTCACTCTCTGCCCAAGCCTTATATATAATATACCCGTCATCCCCATATTTCCAGAGCTTAAGAATTCACAACTATAGTTCAACCATTTATGTAAAATACAACCCACTTCCAATTTCAACCAGCTGAATCCACTAATTCAAGGATTCCTGATCTCTAAAGCCAAATTCACTACTTCAATCCAACTGAATTCACCATTTTATGCACAAGTCAACTTCATATGATCTAATATTCAGAAAAAGTCAACTCTTATTTTGCTCCTAATCTACAGTTATTTAGCTAGAATTATACAGAAATGGACACCAATTGTAACTGGGAACAGAATACGCTGGCCAATGAGATCATCCAAGGGATGGAGATAGCCAAGCAGCTAAAGTTTCATTTGAGCTCATCTAGATCTTCTCCTGAAACCCAAGAAATGTTACTACAGAGGATATTGTCTTCATACGACAATGCTTTATTGATTCTTAATTGGGGTGGGTCTTCAGTTGGGCAGCCTCCCCAGCCTCAGCCGGGGGCAAAGGCAACAGCCGTGCCGGAGTCTCCAATCTCAGTCGACGGAAGTCCTCGGATTGGAGATTCCAACACGGGCTTTAAAGATCAGCAGGAGCAGGACCACAGATACGTATCAAAGAAGAGGTGATTTTGCACTTTTAAAGTCTAAACACGTGATTTTTCTATTTATTGTGGTAATTTTGGATGTAGTCATCTAATAGTTTTCTCTACAAAATCTGTTCTTTTTATTGGTATTGCAGAAAGGCATTGCCTACATGGAAAGACCAAGTGAGAATATGTTCTGATAATGGTATAGAAGGTTCCAGTGATGATGGCTTTAGTTGGAGGAAGTATGGTCAGAAAGACATTTTAGGTGCTAAATATCCTAGGTAAGAGATCCACTCTGTTAGTGTAAATGAAAGAAGAGTACTTTTTTGATACAGTCAGCATGATGATAAATAAGTACTAGTAGAATACAAGTCTTATGATAACAATGCAGGTAGGGACGTATAATTACAGCAATAATCCATAAGTAAAAACTAATTTTAATGTGAATATATTTTCATTTAAATAAATAAAAAATTAATGGTACCTTGTTCATTTATGCAGAAGCTATTATAGATGCACATATCGTAACACTAAAACCTGCTGGGCTACAAAGCAAGTGCAAAGATCGGATGAGGACCCTGCTTTATTTGAAATCACATACAAAGGAAGACATACATGCCACCAAGCTAGCCATGCAATTGCGTCACCGGCATCACCAGAAAAGCAAGAACAAAAGCATAAGAACCATTACAATAACCATCAACAGCAGCATCCAGATGAGAACCTGTTTAACCTTCGAGCAAACCTAAGAGTCAAATCAGAGGACTTGAACAAGAAAGATATGCCTGATCCTTTCTATTTTCCTTCTGCATTTGGATGCCTGACAAGTGAAAGCCAACTTTCATTTTCAACACCGGTTAATGACAATCTGACCGGCAGTTTCTCTCCGTTTATCTCTCCCGCCACATCTGGGTCACCATTTATCTCTCCGGCCACATCTGGGTCAAGCTACTTCTCGGTTTCACCCTATCAAATAAACAGCTTTGGACAGGTTTCAGAGTCTGATCATACTGAAATAATCTCAGCCCATACTACAACCACCAATTCCCCAATTGTGGACTTGGATTTCTCCCTTGACCAAGTTGATCTCGATCCAAATTTTCCATTTAACACCCCAGGATTTTTCACATAATTCCTCAAAAATTTCAAGAGACAGTAGAGAAACAAGTTTTGTACAAAGCTACAAAATAACATAACTTCAATATGCTAGCCAAAGGTTTTAGACTAATATAGTAGTAACTATAATATCTTTATCTACTTTTATGTAGATGTAATATCTTCTAGTGTACTTAAGAATTTCTTTGTGAGAATGTAAACATTGTAGCAACACCCCAAATGCCAAACTGGCTAATGAATATTTTAACCTCAGTACTTCAACAATGCAACAGTCATCAACTTGGGCTGGAGGACTGATATTAGATAAGCTAAGGAAGCTTTTTCTAGACAAACATCCCTGATCCCATAAGAATGTTTAGGTATTCAGTCCCTAAATAAAAAATTATCAAATCTGAGCTCTTAATTTAAAAGTTGGCCTGGAAATACAATACACAACTTAAAGAAAGAAACAGAATTCCCTGTCATTAATCAAAAATTCATCATACACACCATCATCTATCATATCAAGCAAAAGAAAAAGAAAGATTTCAATCCCCAATAAATGCATAAGGAAGCATGGAAATTCAATATTGAATTATAATCTAGAAAGTTAATTTGAAGCTAATTAATAGACTTCATATATTGACACAACGAATGAATAGAACAGAAATTCAAAGAAATAGAGGATAATAGACTTGACTCCTATTGCTGCTGATCAGCAGAATTGCTTTCAGGCATCTGATTTTCCTGATTCGCAAGCTTTTTCTTCATTTCTTCCATTGTAATCTTCAATTGCTCAAGTTCATTGAAATCCAAATTCTCAATTTCCTCATCCCACAATCGCCTGCTGCCACCGTTTTTGTCAATGGCCTTGTCCAATATCTCTCCTACTTTCTTTTCCGCTTTAAATCGAGCCAAATCCTGATCGGAAAAGGGCTCGGTTTTCGATGAAGATGCGGCGGAGTTAAGGTATCGATTAACGACGGACTGGACGGAAGGGTCGCCGAAAGCGTAGGCGTTGCCCGCCATGGAAAAGGCGATAACGGCAACTTGGGCATTACATTTAGTGCAGAGCTCCCCTGCTTTCTTGAAAAGCCCTTGACGGCGCTTCGTAAAGGTAATCTGCCTTTTGGATCTGTCCTCTATTTTCTTGATTTCTACTCTTCTGCGTGCCATGTCTCTTCTTTCTCTTCCGATTTCTGCAACGGTAGAAGTATAAACCCTAAACTCACAAAAAAAGTCAACAGAGACAGATATGGAGTTGGACTTCCTAAACCCTAATACGAAACGAGAGGTTTTGAGAGGGTAGAGGAAGAATATAGAGGAGTTTCGTACTTATATTCCATATATTCCAAATTTAGATATACACTTTACTCTTCTTCTTTTTTTCCTATTAATTAAAAAAAATTTAAAAAAACCATTGTAAATTTTTTAAATTTAATATAAATAATTATAATCATTATAAATTAACTAAAAAAATACTTTAATTATCATTTTTGATGTTTTAAAATTTAAACACTTCCAAAAATTGACTTTAAAAAACTAAAAAGTAATTTTAAATTTAAAAACAGAAGCTGGTAAAAAAATTGGGCAAATAAAAGATAATTGAGAGTTAAAATGACAGTTTCACTCACATTCACGTCCTCCCTACCTCTAATAAGATAAATTATTTTACGAGTATCTTACGCTTACAAAGAATTCTCATTAAAAATAATTTATAAAATAATATGTCAAAGTGTAATTTTTTTTTTTGAAGAACAATCTATAGATAAAAGATTTTATTACTTCAAATCATCAAATACAACTAAAGAAAGAATACTAAAATGAACTTCATCCATCTAAAAAATAGAAACTTGAAATTCTAAATATTCAACGAGATCACCATGAATTACTATATTTTTAGTTGGTCGAGCATGATGAAAATCACCAAAGTCACTAATTAGCCGGCGATAATTCTTAATAAATGTAATCAATTATAGCAATAGACATTATTTTATATCTCTTTTTTATAACAATTCTTTAATTAGTAAAGTATTATTGTTATTTTAATAGTTGATCAAAGTTTGAAAGTAAATATTTGAGTTTGGAGTTGGAGTCAATGCAGGATATCCCCATCCGGCCCCACTCACGTCCCAAATTTATAATGGTATAATGTTTGCTTAATTCTTAAACTTTAGATATTTATAATATAATTTTATATATTATACACATTTATATCATTATAAAGGTTAATGAATATGTTGCTTGCAAAATTCAAGTAAATATATTTATTGTATAGAAATTTAAGGGTTTTGTATAATTGACTTTATTGATGAAAAAGACATGTGAAAAGCAGCTAGTTTTAGTAAACTAGATAGTTTGATGCTTCCTTCATCACAATGGGTCTAATAAAAAATATTTTGATCAAATGTTTATATAATGTGTTTCATATATATTAAAAAGTTATTTTTATGACAAAATTTCAACTTTGACTTCACCACCACCGCAACAAAATAATAATAAGAAGAAACAAATAATAACGCCTTAATAAAACCACTCAAATATAAACCATTTATTTGGCATTATATCCGTGCTAATATACCAATTAAACAAACTTGACCCCTAATGAACGCAAACAAATTACTAAGGGTATGTTTGTTATACGTTTGTTAATATTTAGTACATTTTGAAAGTTCTAGCGTACTTAAAAAATTTATTTGTCTAAAAATAATTTATATTAAAAATAATTTATTTAACTCATAAATGTAGTATTTGAAGCTCAAATGTAACACACAAAAAATAATGAGATGCATTTAAAGGTTCAAAGACTACCGCCACAAATTAACGCTGCAAACAATAATAACAAAACAAACCCTAATCTACTATTAATACAATACAGAATAATCTATAGCAATATATAACAAGATAAGTACCGAGTCACTTTGGTTGATCCTGAGTCAACTCAGTAGTCTAATATTGGTGACTCGATAGCTCAAAAATTTTATTATTATTATTATTTTTGTTGATTTTCATGTCTTCTAATTGATCATAAATTTTGATATTCCTAAAAGTCAACTCAAAAGCTCAAAAGTTATGTTTTTTTTTCACAAAATTTTAGTACACATTTATTATTAAAGATACAATGTACTATTTGTCACTTAAATTTGAGTAAAGATAAAAAAATAAAATTAAATTAAATTAAAAAAAAAATTGAACTATCAAGATATCAAATTTGGACTGCTAAGTTAACTTAAGAAAAATTAAAATATTGTAATTATATAAAATTTACTTGATTAGTTATTTTTAATTTTATCTGCACGAGTTATTAAGTTTCTTTGTAATCAAACCACAAATTAGTCCACCTTTGAATACAGAGTAACTATCAATCAAACATCTAAAAGCACAAAAAAATATATGAATTTGTGCGATTTCACTGTTGGGAAAAGTGCACCAAATAGTCTCAATCCCAAGAATTACTTTTCTCTCTTTGTGCAACTAAATAAGAAATCAACATGCCCAATATTGAGAACAAAAATAATAAATAACCATCCACAAGTAAGACACAATATTTAACCTGAAAAACCCTTAAAGAAAAAATCACAGGTCGAACTCCAAATCTCCACTATATCATTAATAATGAGCTTTACAATAATCCTCTTAAAGTTTACGTCCTAAAACTTGAGGTTACACAATAAATTAAGAGAGTATAAATTTACCTTTAATTAGGTTGAAAAGCCTAATTTACTTCACCATCTAAAAACACCCTAAGTAATAAAGTCTTTAAGGTTCAATTGAACGGAGATGGCGGCAAATACCCACGAGCAACAAACTGTAATCCTCTCAATTCATTTTTTCGGCGTCTTCTTGTTACTGAGCTTGTCTCATGTAATAATAAGATTCTATCATAGCTTTATTTACAGTACTCTTCCTAATCCATTCCTATTATAATTTAGAAACAATTTATTCTATTAATCAAATTAGAGATCACACTACTTGTCTTGGTCACCAATCAATCTAATAAGTAAATCTTTTTCAAATTAGATTTCTTTCATGGTTGAGCTCAATTTATCCAGCTATCCTTGAATAAAACTCGGATAAACCATTATGTATACCACACGAAATATGAAAGGCTCATATATATAGCACTGATTTAAACAGCTGCTCGTAGATGATTCAAAAAGGAAGGAAAAAAAGAAGAAAAAAGAAGCTGGAGTACAGAATGCAGAACCATTTGTAAATATATGAGCACAAGTATATGAATGGTTGGATATAGTAATGTATAACTACTTGTGAGAGAGAACTCCCAGTCGTCTTCCACATTCTACACTATCATCTAATATATTTGCCATGTTAAATTTGTACTCAAATCCCTGCTTTATGAGCTCCAAGGAATCGCAACTGCTTCCTCTCTCTGCTCCTCCCAAGAATCTAAAATTCAAAAGCAGTGGTTAATAGCTAGCTCAACTAGCAGTTTTAACATTGAAAAGAGTTAAAAAAGTAGTAATACTAATACTGTAATACACTACTAATAGAATGCCAGAGGAACGGAGCGGAGAACTATAAAGTTTTATTGAAATACTCTGTCTGTGCCTAAAGAGTCAAAATCTACTATCTCATATCATGTATTGTTACAATCTAGTTTTATTTTTTATAGTAAATTGGCAAATGGATTAATATTACATGATACCAATATACTAGATGAGACAATAATTGGGACAATAGATTTGAATTCCGCAAAGAAAGAATTTATAAATACTGAGAATGTATTTTTATTTCTTATTTATCCCTAATAATTAAGTTACTAGCGTAGCCGTCAGTGGTGCAACGATAATGAAAAACTTGTGTACATTTTGTCATTTTATACCATAATCAATAAAAAGGATACTGTTATGAAATTTTTTATTGACAAATTAAGCTGACTCTTTTTGTGGAAGCGAGTAAGCATCAGTTTACGTACTCTTGCAGTATCTGAAACTCGGCGTGATTGGACCTGTAATAATCAGCAATCTCTCCAATAGTTGGATCCCCGTTGGAACATAGAAATCTGCCTTTGATGGAAGGTTTCTCAATGCAGAATATATGTGCATCACAAACATCTTCAATGTGAACCAGAGGAATAGAGCCCAAAAGTTCTTGCAGAAATTGCAAGGCTCTGTAAGCAGATAGGTTGCCTCTAAGTGGAGATAAGAGTACATCCACACTTCCAGGTACATAGGAAAGAAGTGTGTCTCCTCCTACTAGGGCAACACACAGGCTCACAACTTCTAAATTTTTACTCGTTTCAATATCGTTATAGCTCAATATCTCTTTCTCTGCTAATGTCTTTGATGTAGTATAGTCCTTCAAAGACAAATATTGCAGATATATCAAAGTAAAGATTAAATAATTTTTTGGCAAATTGGTAACACTAATAAGAATTGAGAAATAATTATCGAATACCTCTAAGGAATCATTGCCATAAATAAACGATAAGTTGGGAGGAGTCCAACATGATTCATCGAGGGAGTATTTGAAACCAGTCCCATCATCTTTCAATGGGGATGATGCGGTTACTGAGGCAGTATATATGAGCCTCTTCACGTTTTGTGATCTAAGGCAAGTATCAGCTATAATTCTTACCCCGGCAATGGCTGCTTCAACTGTGTCCTTGTACTGTTTCATATACAATCACACCCATCTTTAATTTACTCAAAATTTCTTTCAAACATAAGGAAATGTTTGAAAAATAAAACTATCCTTCACTAAAAGTTTTCGTTTTAGACATATTTCAAATTTTAAAATAGAAATAGTGTGTGTGTGTGTGTATATATATATATATGTATGTATGTATGTATGTATCTATATCGAAAGCGAGCCAAAGTCTGCAGTAATATTAAACACTATCTACGTAACAAATATACAGATGTTGAATCAGCCTCACAGCCAATATTGGCTATATATGGATAGATATTGTATATTAAAGATCAAACTTAGAGTGATGATAAGGCAAATAAGAGAGTGTTTACCTTCGACTTCTGAGTGTGGAGAATGGGGGTAGCCACATGGAAAACATAATGGCAGCCCTCAATTGCAGCTTCAAATTCAGTAGGATTGTATATATCTGCTTTAAATAACACTAATCCGGTGTCCGCATTAGGCAGCGACTTAATACTTTAACTTTGTCATCTGCAACAACAATCAAACAACATCATAAAGTTGCATAAACATTATAATATGTATATAGTTATAGATAGAGAGATACCTAAGCTCCTTAAAGTAGCATGAACGATGTAGCCCTTCTCCAAGAGCTTCTTAACTAGCCAAGATCCTATATATCCAGAACCTCCTGTAACACATACCTTAGTCTTCTCCATTAAAGATATGGTACAAATTTTATGAACTCCCTGAAATTCTATCCTATATATATATATATATAGCTACAAAGGGGTTTTTTGACCCTCTTTTCTTTTCTGGTCTTTTTTAAAACTTTTTATTCCCTTTAATTGGATATATAGAAAATATGTGAAGAAAACCTCCAGTACCTAAAACTTGTACATTAGATATGGACCACTAGTTAAAAGTAGGTGTATGTCTAAATCTAATCGCTTTGTTCAAAAAGAGATACATTCATTGGCACCTAAACAGTTATGTCCAGAAGGCAGCAGTAGTTAGTATCAGGGCCGGTCCTGGGCTTTGCAAGGCCCAGGGCGAAATTTCTCGAGGGTGCCCAGTGACGGGGGTTCGGGGGCAGCGCCCCCGAGCCAAATTTTTTATAATATTTTTGTATTTTTTTTTAATTTGACGGGAGTTCGTAGTGTATTGAAATAAAATACTTTTTTTAATATAAAAGTTTGACAAAAAAAATTTACAACATAATTAAAACAATATTTCATATCAACAATTGTAAAAGTGTTTTTGAAAAAAAATAAATTAAAAAAATAGTAAGGTTGCCTTTGTAGTCAATATTGTGCCATTTAAGGTCATTGTGTGAAATTAACCCTATAGTTGGTCATTTGTCATATTAGGCTAGTTCTTTTTTTTCCCCTTAGAATTTAAGCATTGAAAAATTACAAATAGAAAACATTTAATGTTTGAGCTTTTTTTGGACCGTTAGTGAAAAAAGAAATGGAAAGCAAAATCAAAATGCAACCCGCCAGGAATTGAACCCAGGTTTATACTAAGACAAGGAACTCTCTTACCACTAGTCCACTGAAGTTTTAGTTATAAATATACATACATACACATATATACACAAACTTATAATTAATTTTGGGCCCTCTTTAACTTTGGGCCCTGGGCGGTCGCCCTGGTTGCCCTGGCCCAGGGCCGGCCCTGGTTAGTATGCTGAACTAATATATGAAGCCAGACGATCATGCCAAACTCCATTTAGGTAAAATTGTAATTGGACTGTGTTAAGATATAAAGTCCACATAGGACTAAGACATGGAGACTCAATATATAATTTTAGAGGCTACTTCACACATTATGAGTTGGTTTTAAGTTGGATGCTTCAATATGGTATCAGAGCATGCATCATTCATGTGCAGGCCCAACGACCCATATGCCCCACGTTACCCAATTAAAATTGTTCACGTGTTTGACTCAAAATTATGCCACACATGAGGGGCGTATTAAGATATAAAGTCCCACATGGGACTAAGACGGAGAGACTCAATATATAACTTAGAGGCTACTTTACTCATTGCCAATTAATTTTGAATTGGATGCTTCAATAGACTGCCACAATCTCACCATTCCATCACTCCCCGCATTTGCTATATGTTGTCATTCCACTAGCTCATATCTCCATACATCTGCCATGTCGAGTCAAAAATCGTTAACTTTGTCAGCCATTTTTGGCTAGACAGTGTTATGTGTCGCTAAAAGTATTGGATGTAAAGTGTCTATTTATAAAGCGTGGAATGCAAAATTACAAAATGAGGATAAACTAGAGGATGCAAAATGCATTTAACTCAACTATTGACTCATTGAAATTAATTTTAATTTGAATTAAGTATTTTTAAGAATTATTTTGGTATTATTTGACTAACTAAATTAACGAAATTTTAAATATTACAAATATATAACCTCCCTAATTACTTTAGCATTCAGTTAATTACTAGCAATTACCATAACTTTAGTATTATATTTTCACCAATTACTTTTAGCCAAAGGAACAAAACCATTATATATTGTTCATCCATTTTTGAACCACATCAGAAAGTGACTTTATGGAAGAACCCTCGTCCCAAAAAAACCTTGGCAGCACCGTCCTTATTCACCTTTACCCTCGACGCAACCTTCAAATCCTCAGCCAACATTACACCATTCAGCCTTTGCTGTACAAATAGTGGCCATGCAATTAAAGGCACCCCATGCACTATGCTCTCTAGTGTATATGTGTGAGATCGCTCTCTGACATGAATTTTGGAGCCATTACTTTTGCCGGTTGGTAGTCAATAACGTGGTCTTAGGATTCAATTTGGTTAATTCTACAATTCAAAAGTATTATTAAATACAAAATTATTATTTTGAAAATTAAAATAAATTTATATCAATATTTCAATTCCAAGAATTCACACATTAATTAGGATCAAAGCTTTTCAGGAGGAAGTAGGAGTTAGTAGTAGTAAATTGCAGTCAAAAAATTCTTTATTTATTTATTTATTTATTATTATTAATCTTTATTATTTTTTTAATATATATCTTGTTGTCAACTAATTGATGTGCATACATTAAAAATTACTGCACTATCCTTCAATTTAAAATTCATAGTGACAGAGACAAAATATTACCGTTTTGACATGCGGCTGGAGGCTCAGAATCGCACAATGATGGTTTCAGGTCAAGAAAGTTCAAATTCTTCTCATCACAACATCTTGCAACGAAACAAACACCACTCAATCCTCAATATTGAGTAGCTATATATTACACGCAGCGTTTCAATTTAGTTGTTAATTTTTATTTATTTAATTGTATTCAATAACACGTGTCATTGTGAGAGTGGAGAGGCTGTTAGATATTTTCTCAGAATTTTGTCTGTCCTTGGGCTTGAATCTTGATTGCTTTCATTCATTCATTTATGATCTAGAGTAGAGTCATCCCACCTAGCAGTCCACTCTGCATCTATCTCACCTTTTAGCCGATTCTTTCTAGCTGTCTCTGTGTGTGACAGAAGAGAAGAGAACAAAATCAACCAAGCCATGTGATGTTGAGCTAGTTCACCCAATCTTATCACAGGTTTGGGATTTTATGGGCTCTCTTTTTTTTTTTTTTTGTACTTCTCTCTCATCATATGATTAAATTGGGATATATACTGGTTATTTCATATTCTGATTGTTTTCTCATTTGGGATTTTATCATGTACACTGCACACTTTTAATTTTAGTTTATTTGTTCATTAGATATTAGATATCATGGTGATTGCTAGAATAGTATTTTCACCAACAGTTTATTATGGATGGAACCCTTTTATTTATTTATATATGTATATATATATATATAATATCAGTAAGTCAACCTGATCCTTCATTAATCACCTAGTGGAGCACAATCCACCCTTGTAAGCAAAGATCCAGTCCAACTTTCAAAAAACCAGAAATTTCTGTTTTTATCTTTTTCTAGTTATTCTCAATTCATTCAGATATTCTTGAATAACACTCATATAATGGCATTATTTATTACACGATAAATATAAAAGGTTCATATATTTTACATTTAATTAAACAACTGCTCGAAGATGATTCGAAGAGTAAGGAAAAAAAGAAGAAGCTGGAGTACAGAATGCAGAACCATTTGTAAATATATGAGGACAAGTATATGAATGGTTGGCAAATAATTTAAAACTACTTGTGAGAGAGAACTCCCAGTCGTCTTCCACATTCTACACTATCATCTAATATATTTGCCATGTTAAATTTGTACTCAAATCCCTGTTTTATGAGCTCCGTGGAATCGCATCTGCTTCCTCTCTCTGCTACTCCCAAGAAACTGAAATTCAAAAGCAGTGGTTAATAGCTAGCTTAACCATCACTTTAACATTACTAATACACTGCTAATAGAATGCCAAAGGAACGGACTGGAGGACTAGTAAGTTTTATTGAAATACTGTCTATCCCATAAAAGGAGTCAAATCTACAGTCTTGTGACTCATTTTATTTTTTTTAAAAGTAAATTTGTAGATGGATAAATATTACATGATACCGGTAGACAATAGATCTGAATTCCCACAAAGAAAAAATTTACAAATATTGAGAATGTATTTTTATTTCATACAGTGTGTCATTTTATACCATAATCAATAAAAACGAGTACTTCTGTTATGAAATTTTTTATTTTGACAGAGGTGAGTCTCTTTGTGGAAGCAAGTAATAAAATTCAACATCAGTTTACGTACTCATGCGGTATCTGAAACTCGGGGTGATTGGCCCTGTAATAATCAGCAATCTCTCCAGTAGTTGGATTCCCGTTGGAACATAGAAATCTACCCTTGATGGAAGGTTTCTCAATGCAGAATATATGTGCGTCACAAACATCTTCGATGTGAACCAGAGGAATACAGCCCAAAAGTTCTTCCATAAATTGCAAGGCTCTGTAAGCAGATAGGTTGCCTCTAAGTGGAGATAAGATTGCATCCACACTTCCAGGTACATAGGAAAGAAGTGTGTCTCCTCCTACTACGGCAACACACAGGCTCACAACTTCTAAATTTTTACTCGTTTCGATATCGTTATAGCTCAATATCTCTTTCTCTGCTAATGTCTTTGATGTAGTATAGTCCTTCAAATTAAAGACAAATTTATGAGGATTAAATAATATTTTGGCAAATTGGTAAGGCTAATGAGAATTGAAAAATAATTATCGAATACCTGGAAGAAATCATTGCCATAAATAAATGATAAGTTGATAGGAGTCCAACATGATTCATCCACAGAGTATTTGAAACCAGTCCCATCGTCCTTCAACGGGGATGATGCGGTTACAGAGGCAGTATATATGAGTCTCTTCACGTTTTGTGATCTAAGGCAAGCATCTGCAATAATTCTTACCCCGGCAACGGCTGCTTCAGTAGTGTCCTTGTACTGTTTCATATACAATCACATCATCTTATATACATATATATATATATATATATATATATATATATTGTCAAGTTCTCTTAAATTAACATATTCTTTCTCGGTTCCAAAATAAGATATATAATTTGGTTAATACAATTATTATAATTGTATAGTTTATAAAAACATTATTAATTACAAAATTTATTCATTCTAAATTTTTATGAGTTATACCAATGTTAAAAATTTAATATGCTGTTATTTGACCTAAAAAATTAAATTGTATATCTAATTTTAAAACGAATGTAGTAAATATTAATGATATATTTGAATAATAAAACTATCCTTAATTAAAAATAATTATTTTTGACATATATCTCGAATTTTAGAATAAAAATAAAATAAATAATAAATAATTATATATGGAGAGGGATGCATATATAACTGTCAAACCAAAGTCTGCAGTAATATTAAACACAATCCGCATATGGATAGACACTGTATATTATAGATCAAACTTAAAGGTGATGATAAAACAAAGGATAGAGTGTTTACCTGAGAGTTGTGAGTGTGGAGCATAGGGGTGGCCACGTGGAAAACAAAATGGCAGCCCTCGATTGCGGCTTCAAATTCAGTAGGGTTGTATATATCTGCTTTAAATAATACTAATCCGGTGTCCGCATTAGGCAGCGACTTAAGAAGGCCTACTTTAACTGTGTCATCTGAAAAAAACATCATAAAGTTGCATAAACAATATCACACACACACACACAGATATATATATATATATATATATATAGAGAGAGAGAGAGAGACCTAAGCTCCTTAAAGTAGCATGAACAATGTAGCCCTTGTCCAAGAGCTTCTTAACTAGCCAAGATCCTATATATCCAGAACCTCCTGTAACACATACCCTAGTCTTCTCCATTAAAGATTGGTACAAATTTTATGAACTCCCTGAAATTCTATCCTACAAATTGGGTGATATATATTATATGGTCATCCTTTATTCATATATACTATGTGGTTGTCCTGTATTCTTTTTATGACCTTAAGAAGAGATGGGTTTTGCTTGTCCTTTTCTGACCCTCTTTTCTTTTCTGTTCTGTTCTTTTTTTAAACTTTTTATTCTCTTTAATCGGATGCATATAAAATATGTGAGAGATCTCTGTTTCTCTCTCATTAATTAACTATTATTTTGGAGCCAATAGATATTTTCTTGATACTTGGATTTTTGTGGGTTTTTATTTAAACAAAAAAAAAGAAAAGAAAAGAAGATTGTTGCACCACAAATAGGTAATTAGTGTCACAGTTTGTTTTATGTGATGAAATTCAAGCCAAACAATTGCTTTTGCTTGCACGGAATGAATGAATTATAATCGAAAAGAAAATGATATGTTTTTCTCACATTTGGTTTAACACGTGGAAGTTAGGGCTCCAATAACATCATATCTGTAAGTATTTTTTATTTTTATTTTTTTGAGGAGAAAGAAAGAGGAGGGAAAGAAAAATAATTAAAATCTCTTTAAATTCTATGTTTGAGAGTTTTTTTTAGAAAGGAGGGGAAGGAATTTGAAGGTAAAATTACTTTTATTTTTGGCTTAAAATTTTCCTTTCAAAAGTGGGCTGAATTATTATATGAAGCGTGTTCATGCCAAACTCCATTTAGGTATTTGTAATTCCACTATGTTAAGATATCACAAGTGAATTACATTCTCATATTAGAAAATAAAAAAAAGTAAAAAATTAATACACATGAATGCATCCAAAATCTTAGGCCAAATCAGATTCTAAACATGTGTTAGTATCTTATGTAACTGGTTGATCATTGTCCGATTTTACCAGTGTGATGGAAAATAGATATACTTGAGTGGTCTAATTAATAATTATAACTAATTACTTTTATACATATCATTTTGTATCTAATCTTTTTTCACCAAAACAGTCATGTTACAAAACAATAAGCTCGTTTTGTGATAACTTCATTTTCATTTCATTATCATAATCAATTATCCTTTAAGAGAAGAAATTCTCCTGTTAAGGAAGAATAAAGAAGATTTTAGTTAAGATCAACGAAATAATTTTTATTTTATTCAAAAGCGACATTATATAGCAGATGCTCATTTATATTGGCAATTCATTAATTAATCATCGCAAATCCATAACTCGAAAACAAACTACTTTGAAGGCTAAATAGCAGGAAACCGATAAAAAGGCTCAAAGTTATAAATTTTTGTAGCCACATACATTAACTTGCATAATCTTGCACCGTGATTGGTATTAGGTATTGAAGAAAATGTCAGGGTTGCAAACTAATAACTCATTGAAATTAACTTTGATTTGAATAGATATTTTTAAGAACTATTTCGGTATTATTATTATTATTATTATTATTATTATATATTCTAATAACTAAATTAACGTAACTACAAATATATAACTCCCTAATTACTTTAGCAATTACTCTATAACTTCTTCATTATTATATTTTGACCAATTACTTTTAGCTGAAAGGAACAAAAACCATTATATATATATATGGGCAATGATCCATAGTATTTATTTACTATGAATCAAAAAATGACAAATAACATCCTAACTTTTCATTATAAAATTAAAGTGTTGTTATTCAAAAAGAGGACTCGCCGTCCGCGGACCGGATAAAAATAATTTTTGAACAAAAATACCCCTAGTCAAACCTAAGTCAACAAATATTTTTATTTAAAGCAATGTTAAAAATATAAGTTTCTTCTTCTCACTCATACGTACATCTATTTAAAGCAATGTTAAAAATGATTTCTGATTCTTTAATATCTAGTACATTCACGTAATTATAAAAAAAATTAGAATTGACAAATGGGCTGGGTCATGGCTGAGTTGGACTAAAAATGGGTTAGGCTGAAAAGGCTCAATTTTTATTGGGCGCTAAAAATAAGGCCCAATGCACAATGGGCGGGCTGACCCATAGACTTTTACATATATTTTTTTTCTCTAACAAATAAAGTCATTGTAATTTTAAATTTTTTTTTTGTGAAATAGAAAGTAATTATCATTTGGAGAAAAAAAATGATGTAGAGCAAAACAAACAAGTAGTTTCAATTGATTAACACGACAATGATAATAGATAATCAATTTTGACTAACTCACTAATTGTTGCTGAGTTTTTTATTATATTTTTTATATCACATATGGCTACCTGTACACAATCCAAATACCGTGTATAATTTATTTTATTTTTTCGACAAAATAATACTAAATGATTTGACATCATCATTCTCAAGTAGTCCAACTACAAAAATTAAAACACTAATTATAAAATATAATGATTTTCTTCGATTCACAATTCAACAATATAGAAAGAGATGAAAGTAATTTTCGATAAAGACACTAAATTAAAAACTAAATTTAATTGATTTAAGTAAAACGGGTGAGAGACAGAGTAAGAATAGAAGTCGAGTATAACAGAACTGAAAGTAATATATATATATATATATATATATATATATATATATATATATATATATATATATTTAGAGTAGTGTTATAGTGGATAGAGTTAGTGAAATAAATTAATTTTGAATTGTGATGAATGGATTGGGCTAGACTGGGTTACCCGTGAGTTGGGCTGCTTTGTGTTAGGACAAAAAGCCTAAGGTTTTATTGGGCTTAATAAAATATGCAAAAACATTTTTTTTTTGGATGAGTTGAGCTAACCCATGAGTTTGGACCGCTTTTTGTCTAAGTCTATATATATATATATATATGAGCAATTCAATTTTATGATATTTGTTTCTTTGTTGCACTTGGCATTTCTTTCCAATTTAAATGAACTTATATCAATTTTAAAACTTGCAAATTGATATTAAAAAATCAAAATGTACCTCTTAATTTAGGAAATTGTGATGGAATATTATATTCCCTTCATACCAAAATTAGAGATAGATTTTAACGTTTCAAAATAAATTTGGAAAATCATAAATTCAAAATTGATATAATTATCTGTATTAAAACTAAATAAATTTTTATTAATTTGAAATTTTAGAATTTTTTTTAATGAACCCTAAAAAGTTATTTCTTATATACGGACTTGGAAGAAAATAAATTAATTCCTGGCCTGGGTACTCTTGGGGTTTGTTTTTTCTACTTTCCCCAAACGAAACGATTCTTGATGTTGCCACCGGCTATGCTAATTCCCTGGGGCGAAGGAAATTCAAATGTAAGAAGATTGATGCCATGACCAATTAACTACAACCAGCGAATATAATTAAAGAGGGTCGTCATTGCATTTAGTTTCCATAAATAACTGATCGACCCTCTTTTCATTAAAATCAACTAAAAGTTGAGAGGTATATTTCCTAGCTAGTGAAACCAAATGTACGTTCCTATAGGCTATATATATATATATATATATATATATATATATATATATATATATATATATATAGGATAAGGATCAGGTGCGGGATCTCGCATTTTGTTAAAATGCGGGACTTTTTTTTTTGCTGTTTTTTTTAAAGACTGTACATACATGTTTTGTTATATGTATTCAAATCACGCTCAAAACATTGTATTATGTAAAAATTTCAGTTCCATAATTAATTATTTATTTTTTTTAGTTGTTTTAAAAAAAAAAAGTCCCGCATTTTGTTAAAATGCGGACTCCCGGACTGGATCCTCATTGTATATATATATATATATACATACACACACACACACATTAGTAATACTTTCTGCATGCGTTATTTCAATTAACATTTCATGAGATGAGAAATTAAAATTATTAGCTTCACATAAGGTTTGTGAATTAGTGATTAGCTGATAATGAGTTACGAATATCTATCTTTTCGCTAAACAGAATATATTGTTTAATTTCAACCAGGGACAACATGACGAGACCAAGTTGCAAAAATAGTTTAGAACACAAGGGAATGAAAATAAAACTCCTTCCCTTACTTAATTTGGCAGTTCATAAATTAAAATACAAAATTATGAGTACCTTCAATTTATCATTTTGTAAATATATGTCTTATATTTTTAATGGTATGATTTTGTATTGTATTTTGAAGGAGGAATTCACTAATTAGTATATATTTAGTCACAATGGATAATAAGCCATGGGAGATAAAGCTTATTAATCATATTTCTTTCTCTAATTAAAGACTTAAAATAGGTTCAATATATATGCAGGATAAGCATGCAACCAGAGAGAGAAAAAACAAAACCAAAAACTAAACTAAACAACGGTCACAAATCAAAAGAACCTCAATTAATGAGAAATTAAAATTACTGATCGAAGTCGGTGGATATATATATATATAAGTTTTCACATAACATCGATCTAAAATCCTTTATACATTTCGTATGTACCCCCCAGAGATACGTTTCTACACACTATGATCTTAACCCCAAGATCAATCATATACTTCCCTCCATCCAACAAATTAATTGTCACGACCACCTTCTTTTTTTCTTTTTCTTTTTTTTTTTGTAAAATTAATAATCACAAAACTATCTTAACTGTATACTTGTCCCAAAGTGATTATTTTTTGTTCCAAATACTTTGCTCAACAAGACACACTCAGTGTGAGTTACAGTTGCAATCATATTAATTTTTTTACAAAAATAAAATTTAGGTAGGTGTAACAATTCTTTGCACGATAGAGGAAGTAATACATGTCAAAGTTGTCTAGCTAGCTAGTACAACAACATTCTGAAATATAAAATATTAGGTCTACAAACTTTGACACTTGACACGCTACACATATTGTATTATCTCAAAGTAAATATTTATATTAAGCACATGAAATACCGATAGAAGTGGCGGTAAACCGGTCAGAGGCTGATCTTCCAAGTAATGACCTAATATCAGGCGAAAGACCGGCATCATAATCTGCAGCAACATTCTCTGGAACCTCAGGAATCGTCGTAAGTGCCCCATACCGATCAAAAACAACATAAACTCCCTCTTGTGATCGTTCTTGAACCCGAAACAAGGAGCCATACTTGCTTTGTTTAGGCCTAAAGACAGAACGTATGAATTTGTGAAGTGACCTAGAGATTTTTGAATATTTTTTGGACAAGGCCGGCGCTTGAGGTGGTGGAGGAGCTCGACGTTCGAAGAAATGAGGCATTGATAAGCTTCTTGCACTAGTTATGGCCGAGTCAAGTTGGCGTTCGAATGATTTGAGCTCGAATGAGTCGTAGAGTGAGCTCTCGCAATCCCATACTAATGGATTGGCCTTTTGGGATTGTGTTTCTTTTGGTTTATTCACTTTCCCCATTTTTTGGTGCTCGGAATACTTGGAATATATGTTAATAACCTGAGAAAATGCAGAGATGGAGAAGATAATGAATGGAGAGGGATCGAAGAGTTGAAAATAAATAGTGGGTATGAGAAAAAGGGGTACATATTCACGTCTTCATGATATGGACCATTAATTAGTAGTATAAGGTAAGCCCCAACATTTATTGAGGGACAGTTGGCTTCAATTATTTAGGTGTTATGTTAGTATTAGTTTATTTAGTTAAGAAGATTTAGTCTACCCTTGTTATTACTCATGCAAGAGCATTATTTATGCTATTAAAATAAGTACATATTCCTATTTTATAGTCTATCGGTTTCTAAATAATTGATATTATAAGTTAATTTTTTTGTTCTCAAATATTTGACGTTATAAGATTTCTAGAAGAATTTATATATATATATATATATATATATATATATCCATGTAATCATCTCTCTCCTTCCTATTGGAGTTCTAAAGAAAATTAAAAACTTGAAAATTCTCTCTCTTCTTTTTATTGGAGTCTTATGAAAAATTAAAGACTTAAAAATTTTTTTTCTCCTTTCTATTGGACTCTTTTATCCTTTTATGTATATCCGTGCAATCCTCTCTCCCCTTCAAACAAATAAATTGGAGTAATTAAGTTTTTTAATTGGTGTTCATTGACGTATAACGTCAATTATTTAGGAACCGAGAGAGTACATAATTTTATGCTTAGTTTAATAAAATTTTCATTTTTTAATAATATTTATTGTTATGACAACATAAATTTTAATACAAATCAAGAGAATGAAGATAGAATAAAGCTGAGGTCAAATTTATGGTTTTTTAATTGTATTTTAAATAAGGTCGCCATATGAAGAAGACTTTTAGATTAATTGCTCTACGCGTATACGGTATAACAATGGTTGATCAAAAGGAGGATTGGGATCTCTAGGAAACCTAACCCAAAGAAAAGTCTATACAGTGATATCATCACCGATACATAGGGATTAATTTGTCAAAGTTTTTGTAGATCCAGAACATTATCGTACATACTTATACTTCCGCGTCGGAGTATTTGATTTGTGTAGCAGCTGATGTGTCGGATTACATTTATTTAAAATTATAAAATTAATAGATTAACTTTACAATTAATATTAACAGTTGCGTGTATTTAGGTATATTAAACATTTGTACAGACTAATCAATATGATTATGAATAATGTTGAATATAAGTGGTATTTAGAAGAAGAAATTAAAAAAGATCAGGGAAGTAATTCGATATATATATATATACACACACACACACACCATTAATTACCAAATATTCAGAGACCAAACATTTAATATGACTGTGTGTTCACCACTGGACTGGTAAACAGTCGTTTGGTGATCGATCACATGATTCTTGTGAGTAGATGAATCATTGGCCGTGTCTTTTTCTTTTACTCCTATTTATTTATGGATAAAGCTTATAATTCATTTAATGTTTACAGAAATTAATCTGATAAAGTGGGCATGCAGTTTGGTCTATCCGATTTAAAAGTTAGCAGCCAATAAATACTACTCCCTTTTTCTTTTCTTTTTTTTTTTTTTAAAAAAAGGACAATTTTAATTTTTAGGAGTCCATTCAAAATTTTAAAATTAATGTGCATTTATTATGTTTTGAAAGTATTTTTTTTGAAAATTGATTTTTATAATTATAGTTCATTGCTAATGGAATCCTGCAATGTATTACGATAAATTTGTGTCGAATTAGAATTACAAAACGTATTATTCGAATGAAAATCATAAATTCAGTCTGATACTAATATTTATGCACGAATTTAGTATGTAATTAAAAAATCGATCTAAACATTCAACATATATATTATTTTCCTTACTAATGGTATTCGTAGGAGCATAATAGCTGGTGATGAATTGTGAAGTAAAGACAAATAAAAAGATTTTCGGGAGCAAAGTTTGGTGGCATGTCATTGACTTCCAAACCAACCAAAATAAATGCAGAAACTTTAAAAACGACAAACGGATCTGAATTGTATAGCCCGTCCGAGATGAATTGGAATAATGGATGATGAACCCCCAAAATTGTTCAATTTGTTTAAAATTGGAATATTAATGATAGAATCAACTTGTTAACTTATTATAATCTAGTAGTAGTATTTGTTTACGAAATTCACTAATTTGATGTGCAAATGCATAAGCACGATGTTAGCTCAAACTAGATTGTTTGAAATATTTTATGGATATTACAAAATTAAATATATATTTTATAAACAATGATTTTTAAGGGGGGTGGGGAATTCAAAAATATCACTAAAAAACATAAATTTTAGAGATTAATTGCCTGGTATTGCAATGAAACATTATTGTTTATTTGTCTGCATAAGATAAAAGGTTGTACTTGACGCGAGGAGCAAGTGCGCACTTGTTGAATGCTTATTAAGAAAGATTATAGATAAAATAACAAAAATACAAACGTGCATATAAAATACACAGGCTAATCATATGTTCTATAAATAAATCTGTAAACTAAATTTTCTGTATTATTGACCTATATTCTGGTCAATCATGGCTATTTTCTATTGAGTAGTAGTAGACTAGCCCAAACTATACTCCTGTAATTGGGATGACACAATGATTAAAGAAGGATATGGGGAGCCAAATGTGTTTCTCCATCCTCTGCATTCAGCCTGAAAATTTTGCCTTATATACTAGACAGCTATGGGAACAAAAAGAAAATCATAATAATATAAAAATAATAAGTATACAAAGGAAAAAAAAAAGGTTCCCTAGATCCTAAACCAAACATAAGAAGGTTTCCAACTCGAGTCATTTGAACCTTTGTCATCCTCAAACTCAAGTTCCTGTTGTATCTCTCTGTCCTTGGGGAGCTAAACCCTGTACATTGTAGTACAACCGTCCGTTGTAAAAACATATATGTGGCATCAATCAACTCCATTAGTAGAAAAGGGTTTGAACTTGCCAGCATCATGAATCAACTTTCGTATAGAAGAGAATGCGCCCAAGAGTCCTACACATGTAAACACTACCATAATAATGTTGTTGATCCAATAGATGTAGGATGATCGCGAGGGCTTATAAGTCATGTTGTAGAGAAGCATTGGGAGGATGAAATCCAGAGGAATGAAGCCTACAGCTCCAACTACAGCATTAATGTCTCCAAAAAATGGTAACATTGTTGCAAAAAAGCCGCAGAATATCATGTAGAGTGATCGAAGAATTATCCTGGGTATTAGGTTTCTTTTGGAGAACAATCCTTGTTTCACATCAGCTGATTTCTTTTCCATAATCTCATATGCTACTTGTGAGTAAACCTGCGATATAGTTGGATTATTTTACAGCAGAACCAAAACAACTTTTGTTTTTTTTTCCCAGATGCATGAAGATACATTTTTATGAATATGGATTAATGAGAAAAAATGGATAAGCTTACCAGGCCAATGGCAAAGAGTTGAAGAAGAATGAAAACAACTGCGAGGATTAAAACCCATGTGGGAGCCAGTGCAGGTCTTACACCTGGCAGTAGGCTATTGAGAATGTTTGAACTAGCTTTGTTCCCAAACACCCAATACCCAGAAACTGCAGCGGAGTAGAAAGTAATAAAAATTACTAAGTAACACATTATCAGGCCTTTCACCATCTTCCCGGTGGCTGGTGGAGCCAGAGTTGCCTGTGTAGATTGACATCATGGCCATTTATATCATTAAATATATAAAGTAAGAACAAGTGTGCCATTCAAAGTTAGATATGTTTCAACGTAGATCAAGAAATTGAGAATTTAGGTTCATATATATTCAACAGATCATTTTGATGATCATGATGAGTCAACCAATATATTGAGCTGAATAATTAAATGTTTAATTTTCTATAAATAAATCTAAAAATCACTGCTGAAACTAAAATCAGTAAGATGTTTCGTTAAGGAAATGAAATTACTTGTATCTCAGGCAGTATCCCAGTTCCAAATATTGCAGCTATTATAGAGATGGAAGTGAAAGCGCTGAAAATCCTTGACGCTGCTGAAGTTTCTAAGGAGTAGTCCCTTGGAGGCGCATTTTTTACAGTACCTGCATATCATTGTCAGAAAGATTCAGAAGGCTAGCGATGAAATGGTATTTCATTAACATATCTAATTGTGTCCATTATTGATTAAAATAGAGTCCACATGGAATACAAATATTCTGGATTTATAAAAGGAAATGCAGTAAACTTTCTAAGGCACCTGAAGATTGAAATTTTCAACAGGGAATAGATTATAACTTTATGAAATAATTGAAAAAAAAAAAAGCAAAATTGAAAGCCTTTATTAGATTAATTCAGGTTGGACACTAAAATTATGCAAGTAGTGGGGGCTCATTGTTAAATAATTAACACAAGCTTTATGCAGTTACCCTGCACTATGGATTTGTTCAATATATTGATTACACATTCCTGTCCATTTAATATCAAATACCTTAGGATTCGAGATATACTTGGGCATCCATGCAAGCTTTAGTTTTTGATGTCATGCAAATTTTGAGCAAGTATATGCAAATTTTGAGCAAGTATATGCAAATTTCGGCGCAGCTAAACCAATAAAAAAAAGTGAATGATAAAAGATTTGCGACAAATAATGGAATTATAACAAATGCAGAGAAAGGTAGCTTGACTTGTAACCAAACTCCTGCAAATTCAGCACTCATTTGTGTTTATCTTCTAGTTATAGCATCTTCTTAATTTCATCAGCCACAAATATATTTATCCATTACTCAGCATCTACTAATTAAACTTCTTCAGAGCAGGAAAAGCACAGAATTAATAGGCACGTATGATCAATTGATGACTCAAAATCTTTACCTGCATAGATACAAGCGCCAGTGATGATGAAAGTGTAGCCCAAGCTGAGAAGAAGTGAGCCCAGATTGATGTGCCTGAGAGAGTGGAAGGTTGGCAGCTGAGAGAGAACTATCATGACTGCTGTCACCATTGCTATGAAGTCATATAATTTCAAGGACCCACTGGGAGAAAGTTCCGTGTACACGATCTTGAACAGAAAAAAGAGAGGGGCTTCAGGATCAGTAACACCACACAGGAAGGAAACATTTATACCTTGAGTTAAATCTATGATGATATTTATATATATGACTACCTGTGTGTTAAAGTTTAAACTTTAAAAACCTGATTATACTGAAATTGAAAGAAATATATATCCTTTTTCACTGTCATTACTCGATATTAGTTTACCCAAAAAAACAACTTGATGAAATATATTGACAAAGGTCCTCTCTTGGGTTGTTCCACAAGCATTAATTAATATATAATTATCGATGAAATAGTACAGAACTACCCGGCTTAACTTGGAATAAAAAGATAATAATGGCTGAAGTCACTTTGTGCACATCCTTTGCCCATCCAATCACTTGTCATCTTTAGTCTTGATGAAAAAACTTTTTAATGATGCATATTTAGAACTTTTCCCACCGTTGATAATAAATAACAAGCATTTTAGTTTAAGAAGTGACAGTTATCATGATTGTAATATATAACTAGATAATTGATGCAAATGGCCAACTAGTCTGCAGAATCATTTCATTATTAATAGACAACTAAAAGCACAGGTCAAAAATTATCCATAAAACCTGAAGTTGGCTCTATTCAATCCCAAATAACCTAAGGCAAAAGGTCATCTTTTACTATTGAATTACACTTCTCTGCTGTTGTGAACTGATGCAGTGAAAGGTATACCTCTGAGAAATTAAGATGTATGTATGTACATGTAGCATCATGAGCCTTTAGATACCTACCAGGAGGCAATCTCCTGAAAGCAAAATAACTCCAATCGATATTCCGGTATTGATTGCCGTTTGAATGAATATGACAAAATAAAATATCCAGCCAGACCCTATAAGAAACCAGTACAATAAAATACACACATTAATATCAATGAAATTTGTATTATATTTATTAGGTTTGTGTAACCATGCACTCCCAATTTTCAATACAATAGGAGCTTGCAATTGTAATCATCAATTTCTGTAATTGCCATAAGTAAAAAGTTTCTTTTTAAAACAGAAGAACTAAATATTCAAGAAGCCAGGCAAAGAAATGATGGATCGCATTTGTAATTCGATTAAAAGGTTTTTCCAGAACTGATAGCAAAATTAGTTGTCTAAACGTCAACTATTTGTCATTTGGCTCAGGTCATAACATTGTAACAGTACAGCTGCTGCTTATGCCCCTTTTCTAAATAAATGAAATTGTGGGGTTAAGAACATAGTTATTGAGATATATGTGGTGAACATATATGCTATAGTTAGTAACTTCATGATATTATCTATTGGTCCTATACTGGTAGCTTTTAAAATACTTTGGTACAATCCATTAGTTTTCTTCCTATGAAAAACAAGCAGCTGACTTTGGAAACAGGTAGAAACACAAGTTGATAATTTTGGCCAAGTTAAACCATTCTTTTGGAGACAAAGCCACAATGCCATTATTGTTAGACTAGTTAAGATGTTCCTTTCTGAAAGGGTAAAATGCATGCCTGATTCCTCTTTCAAGACCTTAACATGGAGTAACTTCACTGTCATCTATGCATTCAAACATCCACCTAACAGACCCACAGTAGGCCACCAGTTACCCCACATTTCACTTTTTTGTATGCGAAATAACTATTGTAATTACTATAACTTTTTACATAACAAATAATATGAGTAAATCAAAATCTAAATTTAAGTAGCTCAGACATGAAAAAGAATACAGAGAACAGAACAAAAAAAAGTGATAACACATGCCTTACTTTGTTTTCTTCCCATAATTAATACTCCATATAACACATGATATGTTTAATGTTTACACATGAAACACCACAAAGTAGAATAATTACCTAAGACATCAGCGGCAAGTTCGCGGAAGCGGATATGACGGCGGCCGGCCTTTTCACAGTGGTCCAGCACAAGGGACATTAGATAGTAAGAGTAAAAGGTAACAGCGCCCATAATCGTCAAAGAGACCAACCCCAGCCCCCAACCCATCCCTCTGAACGCAAACGGCAACGTCAATATTGTCGGCCCCACTATTGCTGTCGTCAAATGGAACCCCGCATGCCACCATTCCCCTGTTCATGCATATACGTCAATATATTACAATAAAATAGTACTGATAAATAAATCAACCGATCAATCAATAAGTGTTAGCTGCATCCCAATTTCTCATCCGATCATTATTCGTTATTTTTAAAAGTTAAAATTGACACGAATTCCTTTAGTTTTAATTAATACAATAAAAAAAATTATTATTAAAAAAGTATCATTCCGCAATAAATTTTAGTTTCCCCTTTTATTCCATAAAACTCTAGTTTCTTATTGAAGAAACAAAAAACAA
This sequence comes from Aralia elata, assembly GCA_034770075.1. Classification (NCBI taxonomy): domain Eukaryota; kingdom Viridiplantae; phylum Streptophyta; class Magnoliopsida; order Apiales; family Araliaceae; genus Aralia; species Aralia elata. The sequence goes on from CM068386.1 coordinate 1,532,451, forward strand.
AACCAAAAAAGGAGGCTGCTGAGAATTAAGTAGATTTGTTAGTAGTACCTTTTGATTCTAGGACGAAAGCAGCACCGGCGTCTCCTTGGCGACTGTTGTCCCTAGGCACTAAACCGATTTCTGGGTTCACAGCTGCCATTAATATTTATGAATTATGAGCACATATCATATTATATGTATATACATATTTAGACAGAGAAATTATGATAAAGGAGGAGGAGGAGGAGGAGGAGCTGGATTTGTATGAAAACTAATTTGGAGGCATTCGTTGCTGCTAAGCTAAGCAAGGATGCAGACGCCTTTTGCCAATTAATCCCAGATCATTTAGTGCTGGAGATATATTAAATTTTATAATTAAATATATGTATATAATATACTATACTACTGCATTAGATTCGATTTGTTTTGTAAATAAGTGAGCTTAGAGAAAGCGGGCGATAAAGAGCTGAAGGAGATGGTTAACTACTACTACTAGTCTACTACATCTTAAATGGAATATTTGTGGGCTCAAATTACGCGGTTAGCCTTGATTAAAACTAACTGCTAATACCTACAAACTTAAGTTAAAGAAAGATAGGGGGTTGTTTTGGTCATCCTATTGGAACTGAGAGGTTGTTAGGCGGAACAAGTGGAGTCAGTAAACAAACCAATAAAATTCAGATTAATAATTTGAAATTCTGTAGTTCAGTTCATCTGGGGATATACATGGACTCTAATTTGACCACGTGGCTAAGATTATTGGTTTTTAGTCAAACTTTCAACTATGAAAATTAATAAAATAAAACAAACAATGGGCTTATATTGTGTTTTATATATGGGGTAGGCACAAACGAATAATATACCCAATTAAATATATACCCGATATAATTATCCTAACTGGCACTTAAAAAGTAGTACTAATGGGATAAAGTTGTACAGTAATACAGTAAGTAACAAGTATTAGAAAGAGAAAAACAAAATCTATCTTTTTCGGCTGTTACATTTTGGTGTTATCCCCAAAATCAAAACATATACATGCATTTGCCCTCAACCCAATTCAGTTATTTATATATACACATTAAAACTATTCTACCAATATGGGTTGGGTAAAAAAGTAATTTTTCAGACCCTTTACTTTCAAAAACCTCTACCGATACAATCCACAAACGTAACTCACGTAAGTTGTTAATATCTCTCCACGAATGTGGGTTACTTACTCCCTATCTACGTACGAAGTTAAATTCATTCGTGGGTTACTCCCCTACTAAAATAAAAATGTCGACAGGAGGATATATATATATATATATATATATATATATATATATATATATATATATATATATATATATATATATATATATCGGATCTTAAGCATTACATTTTAAATAGAATTCTAAGCATACTCTCTTTAGCGACGGATCGAGCGACGATTTGGTCCGTCACTAAAGACTATAAGTTTTAGCGACGGATTACATATAGCGACGGACAACATATAGCGATAGATCCGTCACTAAAAACTATGGCGACGGATCAAACCGTCGTCCGGTCCGTCGCTAAAAGAAATATGCTTGGAATGCAATTTAAGGTGTAATGCTTAAAATTCAGCCTCTATATATATATATTACAAGGTTATCATCCCACCATGTTAAATCTGTTTTTTATTCCTCTAGTGATTTGTGTTCGATCGTTTTCTATGCATTGATCATTTGCAAAGGACTCATTCTCCATGCTCTCACGTTCCTTCAATTGGTAATAAGCTAGCATACCATTTGTTGTGTTATTCTTGATTTTTTTTTCGCACTTCTAGATAACTGTGTGTTACTCTCTCTTTGCGTTTTGATCTTTAAATAACCCTTATGGTGTTTGTCTTCACACATGAAATTAAGAACTGAAAGAAGAAAAATTAAGAACGAAAGAAGGGAAAGAAAAACCAAGTAAACTGACCGTGCAGGTTGTCTTTGGATTTTAAATTTTGAATTCTGATGTTTCATATAATGCATATATAAATTATTTGTTCACGAAGAGTATTTGACCATATTTATGCATTTTTCATCTATTTTATTTATAATTTTTTTTTTGTCATACACATCGCGTATGGGCGAATACTAGTATCAATAATGCTACGGTGATAAAAAATAGTAACAGAAAAATGAATATAAAAATGATGCATGTATTATGTATTAGATTTAGATTATAAGTAGTTAACGCATGCATGTTTCACCATATATACGTGAATGGATTCAATTGTTAGAATGATCCACCTCATTTTGTATTTAATCTTTTCTCATCAAAACATTATTATTGAAATATAAATATCTACTAATTAAATAATGACGGAGTATTATACTCCATTATGAAAGACTACAATAAATAAAGAAACCCGAGAACCCATTGGAACCTTAGAATCCGAAAGATGATGGAGGAGGTACAGAAGAGAGAAGGTAACAAGTACCTGGTGGCAGCAGCAGCAGCAACAGCATGTCAGCAACGGAGATCGGATTTTCTAACCAAAGGAATAAAAGGGGGAAGGGAAGCTGCTCTATATATTCCATTTAAGCCCACTTTTTTACGCTGTTTTGCACCTCTAGTCCTCTCCTCCTCCTCATTATACATACATATATATATATATATATATATATAGAGAGAGAGAGAGAGAGAGAGAGAGAGTCTCTTTGTGTGGGACGAAGAGAGTAATAATATTCAAGTTATGCGAAGATATAGACGTGATAGCTATTAGTTGCATTTTTAAAAATGTTTATAAATCATGGCCACTGTTTCAAAAATTAAAACCCATTCACAAATATAGTCCTAAATTTGATTTAAAATAATACTCAAAAAAATGCTCGCAATTCATAAGCATTGCTTGTACACCTTATGAGTTATGATGTGAGATTGCTTTTTTTTCTGGAACCACCAGCAAGCTGCATTATTATACAGTCCGTCATTCAAATATAGCCTCAAATTTTCTAAAATTTTAAAGATACAGACATTTGCTTATATATGCACTTGGATTAGCAAGTTCTGCAACATAACAGTGATCTTCCAGTCAATTAAAATTGGATCAAAAAGAAGATAAATTAACAAAATAAATGCAGCTAGTACATGTGGAGTCTAAAAACAAGATGACTACATGTACCAATCTACAGTAATATTTTCTGAGCTATGAAAATGAGTTTATTTGGCAAAAAAAACACAGGGACCTATTTTGGCAAGAGGAAACAACTACTTGGCAGAACTATCATAGAGCACTATTAACAGAAACAATAAAATAAATAAAAAAAAACAGTTAAATTTGACATCAAATGTATTACAACAAACAACAAGATAGAAGAATACAACCACCTAATGAAAAAATAAAATTGGTACTAGTCTTATAATGGTGATAAAGGTTGGGAATAAAGAACCTCAGATTATGAACTGAACTCTGTAGTATTCACATGGCGAAGGAGGATATCCGTTATTCACCCACCAAATTCTGTGACTCTGATTTCATGAACAACTCAACCATTTACCACCATTTCCATTAACAAATCATTCCAATAATCTATAGGCCCAGGTAAACACCAATGCAAGCAGTCTCTTATAATTTTGTCTTTGTTTTCCTTTGCAAATGGTTGGAAGTGTCTGTATGGACCTGGGTGTCCATCGGGCCTCAATAACGAAAGAGGGGTTACATCTAGAAGTTTAAACTTTACCCCAGCTTCAGAAGCTCTAGTTGCTGCCTTCTCAAATTCCTCTAATTCAACCTCGCGAAGAATTCTGTTCAACTCATTGTATTGGAAGTCACCTTCCTCGGCTGGTTCTGTTCTTTGGCAACTCCCACCACTAAACCATTCCCCATTCTCGAAGTGATCTGGTGTTGATGTCCTGTAAAAGACCATACCTTTGTGATTGGACTTGATGATGAAGTTGAAAACGTTATTGATGACTTTGCGATAAGCAAAACCGAAACCTAGCTCCGTGAGGTTCCTTCCAGGACAGTAATGGCAGCCCAGTATTTTGTCATTCTCGTAGTAGATTGCAGTTTTGACAAACCATTTACCGGATGAAAATATAATGTAGTCCAAGTTATGATACAAATTAGTCCAATTCGAATCAAATATGTCCAGATGCAGCTCGATTTCCGATGATGAAACACCATTATAGTCTTCAAAAATGTTAGCTTTTGCAAGGAAAGGAGACCACATAACCGAGATAGTAAAGTTGTAAGAGGAGAAGAGCCATCTTCGATTTTTGTAGTCTGCATCATGGTAAACATGAATAGGTTGTTCCACCTGAATAGTTCAACGTGATCAGTTGGTTTAGAGCAGTGTATAACATCAAATATATGCAAACCTAAAATTTGTTTGGTCATATTACAGGTTGAGATGGATTAATGCACCCCAATATAGAAAATTATAGTAACACAAACTAATATTGTCATATTGATACTATCTCTGCAGCCAAAAGAAAATTTAGAACGAGTATAAAATGCCTAGTCCAAATCCTGGTACATTTTATAAGATGAACTACTTAAGTTGAACTCTGCCTTGCCAATTTTAAAAGCCCATCTTCCTTCTGTAATGCACAATTTGTTATCGGCCTGATTTTTTCTAAACTACAAGAAATGTACTGCTACTTACGGTTAACTATAATCCACATCAAAACAAAGAAACAGGTATTTAAAATCCATCTGCGCATAGATCTATGAAAGAAGAAAGTGTACTGGATATAATACAACCACAAATACTTCTGTTAAACTAAATCATATCAGTTCTTAGGCTTTGGAATGCAAAGCATGAACAGAAAGATATTGAACAACAGGGCTCAGAAATTAAGTATATCACAATCCAACTATCAAATACATTTACAAATAAAACTGTTTTATGAACTTCCTATCCCAGAGATAATTGTTTATGCATTATAGAGTGACAATGAAGCAACTGGATGACCATCACAGTTGGCAATAGGGTCCTTTCCTTTTTATCTTTATCTTTTTTGCCATTTTATCTTAAGTTCTTTGTAAATGCACTATGTTGAATTGACATTAATTATGACCAAATGTTTATCACCTATAACACCATATAAGGAAATTGTTTTTACAATAGTTTTGTAATTAAAGTAAGTCTAGGTGAACAATCACTGCCAACAAGACTGATAACGTATAGAAGACAAAAGTGATCCTGAATTTCTTGAACTCGAGACATTATGAGCCTCACTAATGCATATCCTATAGCTTCTTGGGATTTCATGACCAGCCTACAACCAGTTTGGCTACACCTCACAAAAACGCACATGAAGACGAAATATGAAGATGTTCAACAAGTAAAGAAAGTTACAAAAAATTAGATAAATAAAAACAAAATAGGTTATTTAGGTGCTCCCAGAAAAATTCAGGAAACCCATAAATTTTACTTCCTATCAACCCGAGATTGGGTACAAATTGATAGTTGCGTGCAAGAACGACACAAAATTTCCTTTTGCATCTTGCAAAAAAGACAGAACACCAGTGCCATTTGTCACAACAGGTTGGTGAGCAGAGACAAACCTAGATGTCCAAAACAACACATGAGTGACAACTTCAAGACTTGACAACATCCAGTAACAAAATATGATAATTTCATAAATAAATGCAACCATATGAAACAAATCAGAAAATACAGCAAACTCTGCTTTTCTAAACCTCAAACTCGTATACACGGGACATGGAATGGTAGATTTCAGATAAACCATGATATCTTTTGAGAGTGTGATATCTCTAGAAAAGCTAGCAAGAGACCCAATGGTTACAAGCAGTGCAACTATTTAAATTGTTATCACAATTTTGGACCATTACATCCTGCCTAATGGAGAGAATAAACACCAAGAAAATAATTGAAGCCAAAGGCTTATATATAAAGGTGATCTGTGGCACATCCCATGGCCATTAGATTACACTATAATCAAATTGCCGTGTCATCAATCAGACAATTTAGACAATTTATCTGCAATTATAAGTAATGATACTAGTAGCATTATAGAGGAGGCAGCAAAGAAGAAAGGTATAAACCGCAAAATACTAATAAAACTAGTATCAATCAGTGAAAAGGGTATAAATAAGATTATACTATATATATCAAAAGACAATAGTATTTAGTTTGTACCTTTGAGAGAATACAAAGCAATGATTGAACATGATTTCGAGATATTGAATCGCCAATCAGTGCCCATGCTTTATTCCTCATCATCTCAAGAAATCTCTTGGCATTGAATTGGGGCAGCTCACAGTCTCGTGGATTCCACCTCCAATAAAGATACCCTTTATCAGGCCGCCCATTCTTCATACAATTCTGATGAGTTTCAATAAATTGGCAGCTGTCATTAGTGTAAAGAGGACCTGCCGGATTTCGGATCCAATTCCCAATAGAAAGATCACATTTTCCTGCACTATCTTCAGCTTAACCAAAAACAACAACTCAGTACATAACAAAAATCAAATCAAAGACAGCCTTAACATTTGCATTTTCTTGTATAATCTAAAAATTTAAAGAGAACCACCCAGTTAAGGAAACATCAGTAGATCAACCAAAATTTGCAGCTAGAGCTGCCAACTATAATACCCAGAAATTCAAAATTGATTCTTGAGTACCTTTATGAGGAATCTGATCTCTAGTTTCAGGTAAATTTGAAGAAGCTTGAGGTTTTGGGTCATGAGGTTCCTGAAGAAAAGGGGTTTCTGTAACATTGGGAAACTCAGTGGATCGAGAGGAAAGAAGTCTAAAAGCAAGACCCACCAAGAGAAATGCGACTGCTAATTTAACAACCCAGTGATTGTTCTTAAGAAGAGACCACCGCCATGCTTTCCAATTCAGCTTCATTTCTTTCACCATCTATCTACTCTCTGTGTCTAGGAAAAAAATTGCCATAAAAATGGAGTCTTTAAAACAAAATTGCTTGATTTAGCTATCAGTAATTCATAAATGCATCTAAAAGTTACAAATCTCTACAATGGAAGATCGAAAGAGACCCAATAATTTAGATTCTAATAGACTAACCGACAAAACAGTCTGGGCTGTGACATATATTCGTACTGTAAATATTTATATGGTTGTCAATAGGATAACCTAGATACAACATTAGTAGTCTACAAAAAAGTATTTTTTATTTTGGGAAATTACTTGTGTTTTTACAGGACCATCTTGAATCGAAACAAAATACCTTAACTAGTCACGTGGGTCGCATTTTTCCAAATTTTAGGCCTACTAACATATATACTCGGTCGCTTCCCAAAATATATTATTTTTATTGATGGTATTATAAAATCGTATAATATGTTTTAAAAGTAATTGATATAAAATCGTTTAGTTCATGATCATATTACAAGACAATATTTTCTTTACATGTAGTTTTATATTTTTACAAGATTTTTACACATATTGAAATGAGTCTCATAGACGAGGGCTTTGAAAATGTTAAAACACCAAGTAAAAAATATCATTTACCTTTTATTATTACTTATTGTTTTTATTTTTGATTAAAAATAATAATCAAAAAAAAAATATTTCAGATGGTAGGAGTATTAAAACATAGTCAAATTTTTATCGAAACGCTCCAAGTCAACTACGGTTATAAAATTATTTTAATCAAACGGCTTAGGGCCAATTATAGGAACTAACGAATTCAAATGTCGGAAAATGAAGATAATCTAATTTGCACCCAAAAAATGAAAAATAAAAGATAATCAATTCCCCTCAAGGAGTAGGTGTTTAATTGGCTCACCACCTAATCCTGCGTTATACAAGAAAGAAAGAACTTGTTGACAATTCTTTAAAAGAAAAGGAGAAAAAATCATAGCTAAGTTAACTTAAAAAATGGATAACATCATAGGCACGAAAATGAAAATCTACTTTGTACTTTGTAGACACCCAAATTTTGCGTTTCCTTCTACTAACCATGACAGGAGGGCGAAATCGTCAATTGAACCGGCTTGCGGGAGCAAAGGAGCGGGCACAAGGGCGAACGCCCGGCACCGCCGCAATGTTTTGGGCAGCCCAAGTCGACGTGACAGCAGAGCCGTCCGAAGCAGGCATTTCCGAATGAGGTGGCACGTCTCCCGGAAATTCCCGGACTGCAGAACACGAGCATGTCAGCGAAAACCGACGTTGCGGCACGGAAATCGAGGCGTGGCACGAAAATCGAGAAAGTCAAGCCCGCCAGCCGCGGATAGATCTGCGGCCAAGTGGGTGCGCCAGCACGGAAACCAGGAAATCAGCACTACCAGCTTAGTGCGATGGGAGGCGTGCCAGCTGGCCAGCCGCAGATCCATCTGCGGCCAGCCGCAGATAGATCTACGGCTGGCTCTGGCCAGCCTATTTAAGCCCAGCTTCGGGCAGCATACAGGAGGTTGGAGAATTTGAGGAAGAAGGAGAATACAGCAGCAGCCAACTCGGAAATTGAGGAAGAAATAGCATAAATTTTGCAATCAAATAGGAAGAAAAGAGAGAAAAAAGAGAGGAATAATTTTCTTTTGATTTGATTGTATCAAATAGATTCTTTCCTTCTATTCAAATACATCAAGTTCACATCCATTTGGATATCAATTACAAGGTGAAATCTCTTTGTGATATCAATTTCTATCATATCATTTGATCAAATTAGATGCAATTTTTCATGTAATTTATTGATTGAACAATGAATTAGGGATTATGAGTGAAGTTTCCATCGGAATAAAACTCTTCCTAATAACCCGATGATATTCGTTCATTAATTTCTTTGTTTGTTTTAAGGTGTTATATTTGGTATCAATTCCTTTAAATCGTTATTTTAGGATGTCTTGGTATTGTTAGATTATCCGGGTTGGTTTATTTTCTTGTAATATCCGATTGTTTGTGTGTGGATACTTGGTTGTGAGCCTAGGAAAGCGACCCCGGGGTCCCAATCCGATGATGGACATATCTTGATGTAAGAAGTAGAAATGACGTAGTTTTCATTGTAAATATGTAATCGTTGGGCCTTAAAACGACGCTAAGGCGAGAATCGTGCTTAAGGCCCCGAAATAGTGAAATTTGTGATTGTTGGCGTTCGGGGACATTTTGATGGCTTACATGCCCATGAATAGCCCCGACGCGTGTTTATGCTTGATTTGATTTATGACACGAAATTGATTTCAAAGCTAAATGATAAGATTTTCATAAAATCAATCAAAGTAGGATATTAGAATCACAAGGTTAAAATTTGAGAAATGTTAATGAATGTCGATTCCTATCTAACGAGAAAGCTAAAGAAAGATCGTTTTCCAAAACATCACACAAAATGATTTTATAAATAAGTAACGTTTTATTAAATCTTTGTGCATAGGGTGAAAGAGATTCTAGAAATTGCCCGATCATTTCACGAAAGCAACGTATAGATCTCGATTCCTATTTTGACGAAGGTTTAAAACTCTTGTTTTGCCAAAACGACACCTAATGAAAATCTCATAGTTTTGATAAATAAAAAATCAAATTTTTCTTATAACAAACCAAGCTTTCTCGTGTATACCGAAAAGACATTCCGAAGCGTTCTCAAATTAAAACACGATTTTCCCTAAAATCCAAATGATTCTTTCATACAAATTCATCACAACATTCACATAGGTACACACACATACACGCGCACTTACACACACACATTTCATGAATTAAAGGATAGGAAAGCATTGAGATCGCGGTAACCGTGTTTCACGGAAGTCGAGGGATGCCTAACACCTTCCCCTCACTTAAACAAGCCCCCGAACTCTATGAATCTCGATTCGCAGACCAATTAATTCGGAGTCACACATGAGCCAGCGATTTATAAAAAATGAAAACTCGGATGAGTTGGTACATCCATTTCAAATATACCAACTGGCGACTCTGGTTAATTGGCTCATCATAAAAACGATCTTTCAAAACCCCGTCGACATCAATGCCGACCTTTTCCAAACGTCATCTAAATCAAAAGGCTAAAATTGGAAAAGACGAGAAAGCGAAAACCCGGCGTCGACAGCTGGCGACTCTGCTGGGGAGATTAGAGGGCTTAAGCCGCGTCAAGTCTTGATGCTATCCTATCCTTTAAAATTTATAAATGTGTATGTGCGTGCGACATTTTGACTTCTTTTTATTGTTGTGTGAATGTGTGTTGTTGTCCAATGAATGAATGATTGAATGGGTTTGCTTTACTTCAAAGTAATCATTTGCATACGGTGAGGACGATGAATGTGAATGTATGTTGAGAGAGTACCTCCTCCTGAGGCGAACCCGTCGGTTGCTTATTACTGGACTCGATGGGGCTGCTCCCCGGAGATGGCTCAGGAAACGCACCACTCAAATCCGCTCCAATCGAAAGGGCTCAAACGAGTAGATTGCGAAGATTTGGGAACCTTCATGCCGAAAAGCCCGCGAGAGTAACCCTAGGGTAGGTCAGCCTCAGATTAACCCAACGCAGGAAAAGTCTCTTCATGCCTTTCTACGTTTATATGTCTAAATGTCATGATCTCATTCAATATTCATACATCCCTTTTCTGTGTCGAAAGAGATTACTAACCGCTGTGAATTGCAGGGAATAGTTGGGGGAGCATTATAAAGCATGTTTAGCATTGGTTATGGCACTAAAGGACTACTAACTTTCTCTTTTGCAGGGAAAGATTAAAAAAAAACCCAAAAAAAAACACACAAAAAATTACAGTTTTAGCATGCATCCATTTTGCGTTTCCCCAAGACTAAACTTCGAACCTTTGTCTCTGTAGGATTGCTCCTCAAACCCGTTCGCAGTCTAAGAAAGCCCAGGTCTCTACCTCTGAAATGGCTGATATTCCTAATCATAGTTCCATATCTCGGGAAGAGTTTGATGATTTCAAAAAATAGATGATGGAAATGGCCACAATGCTAAAGGAACAGTTCTTAATCATACAGGATCCGGCAAACCAGGGATCGCATAATGTTCCACCACCAGGGGATGATCAGAATCCTCCTAAAAATGGTACAAACTTTCTTAAAGAGGACCAACCCCGACTCAAGGACGAGCCAGTCATCCCAAAGCCCGTTCCCATACCTAGCAGGACAGTGATTACTATCCCAGAAGAAGGGGACAATGACGACCTTCGGAGAAAAATGAAACACATGGAGGAGACCATCCAATCTCTAAGGGGCATAGGCTCCCTGGGCAGGGTTAATTATTCGGATCTATGTGTTTTCCCCGGAGCCAGATATCCAGAAAAGTTCAAAGTTCCCGAGTTTGAAAAATACAATGGAAAGGGAGACCCCTATACACACTTGAAAATATACATTGGAGAACTCGGGTCTTATGCCGAAGACGAGGGGTTAAGAATGCAACTATTCCAGAAAAGCTTAACAGGGGAGGCAAGAATCTGGTATGCCCGCCTCGACAACGCCCGAATCCACAACTGGGAGGAATTGGCCCATACCTTCTTAACCCAATACAGCTTTCAGGCCCAGATGGCTCTTGACAGGTACCAAATGACAAAGGTTAAAAAACAGCCTAGGGAATCCTTCAGGGAATATGCGCAACGATGGAGGGGCATGGCCGCACAGGTAACCCCCCCGATGAGCGAATCAGAGATGGTAATGACCTTTGTAGACATTCAGGAGGCACCGTATTATGAGCGGGTCATCTCGGGGATTGGAAGACCCTTTGCTGAAATGATTAAACATGGAGAGATGGTTGACATGGGGTTGAAATCGGGTAAAATCCGGGATCTTACTGCTTTAGAAACTGCTGCCGAGCAAATACAGAATGGAAACTACGGTAGCACTTCCCGGAGGGTCCAAAAGAAAAAGGAGGAGGATGTCTCCCTCATCCTACAGGGGTCATCCAGAAAAGCAGAAGGTCATCCTCCGGTGCAGGTGCAGAGGGGAGGGCCATCCCGACAGCCAAACTTCATAGATCAAAGGGCAGAGGGGCGAAGAAGATATGAGGCCTCGCAGAATCGAGTATTCACCCCGCTCGGGGAGCCGCTTGAACGGGTATTAGCGGTATTGGTAGCCCAAAAGAAAATAGTTGGTCTGGCACCACCGAGTGACCCAAAGGGTAGAAGGTTTGACCCGAGCAAGCGATGTGCATACCACTCCAGTTCCCCTGGCCATGATACACAAGATTGCTGGACGTTGAAGCATCGAATCCAAAACATGATAGACAGTGGGGAAATTGTGGTGGAACAACCGGACTCCCCGAATGTTAAAGCAAATCCCCTGCCACGACATGATGGAGGGGGAGTTAATGCGACGGAGGCAAGTGAGGCTGGGGGGCCGCCAAGGTTGAACTATGTGCAGAAAATTGAGGAATTGATCAACGTGATACATGATCATGGGAGTGAACAGGGAGCGCCCATCAGGTTGATAGGGATAAGTACAAATGGCATGGAAAGACCTGTCAAGTTGACAGCCCCGAGGCCCATCATCCTTGCAGCAAGGCCGCAACTCCCTATCAGTAGTCTGAAGACTGTACCCTGGAATTACGGGGGAATACCAGAGGAAGCGGCCAGTTGTGCTTCCGTGACGAGCAAGGGGAACCCCTTATATCTTCCCGGGCGAGTCCTTGAGAGCCAAAAGAGGAAAAATGAAGAGGTTTCCGAGGAAAGGGCCATAGAGTTTTTGAAAAGGATGGATCACCCAGAAACGAGGGGGATCCAGATTTTAAATGAGGAATCAACCCTAACATCAGTCATGGACTTGGTGTTGTCATCCATTGAGCATTGCAAAACCCTGATGAAGGTTCTGGAGGAGGCATTTGTGCCCAAAGAAATTAGTGAGGGGGATTTCGGCCAGCTGGTAGGCCACTTATTGGAAACCGATGCAATATCCTTTACGGATGAGGACATTCCCGAAGAGGGAAGGGGGCACCGAAAACCGCTACACATCGCGGTAATCTCCTCAGGATATGTCATGAATGGGGTGCTGATCGACGGGGGATCGGCATTGAATATATGTCCTCTCAGTACGCTAAAGAAAATGAACATCAGTCCCAAGCGCCTACGGGCCAGTCATGTGGTGGTCCGGGCTTTTGACGGATCCCGGAGGGATACCATCGGAGAGATAGAATTGCCAGTGGAGATAGGGCCCTGTGCTTTTGATATATCCTTCCAAGTCCTAGATATTACGGCAAGCTATAACCTGCTGTTAGGGAGGCCGTGGATACACATGGCCGGGGCAGTTCCTTCCACGCTCCACCAACAAATCAAGTTGATCATCGGTGGGAATCTGGTAACAATCTCGGCCGAATGTGACGACCCTTCTCCTCCCAGGAGAGTGGCCTACCAGTAATCAATGTGGATGAGTCAGCGGCGCCTGCCAGCTTTCAAGCACTAGAGATTAGCACTCCCCATTATAGATGCATGGGAGCTCCAGCTGTGAAACCAAGGGTCTCTCCGGAACTCACCTTTGTGGCAAGGGAAATGATTAAAATGAACTTCCAACCTGGACAGGGACTAGGGAAAAGCAGTCAGGGAATCACCGAGCCCATCCACCTACCACAGCAGATAGGCAAGGCAGGATTGGGATACCATGTGGGCGCAGTACGGGGACACCGTCAGGGTGCGACTCCGATTCGACTAGTTGGCAGCCCGGTGACCAAAGTCGACAATGAGCAGGGGATCAGCGGACCTGTGATTGGGGCAGGGAATGAAGAGTTAACCCCCACACGTAATGAGTCGGCCCGGAGGGAAAGTTTCCTGCAGGAGGTCGCAAAAGAGTTTGAAACCAAATGCTATATCCCCGAACAATCAACAAGCAGTAAGGAGGGGACGAATGTTATCACACCACCGGGAGCCCAACGAGTTGTGCCTGTCATCGATTGGGCGGGGCTGATTATTCCTGGAGAAGATATAGAGAAGGACTCAGGCGACGTATCCGTAATCGTCGGGGAGGTGTCCGATGTGAGGCCCTCCTTTATCCAGCGCATTTCATCTGACCTGACCATCGATAATTGGACCCAGAAACCAGTGATATCCAAACAAGGGTAAAGCTCGACGTCAGGGTGGTTAACCCTAGAGGATGGGGGAATGAAGAAGTTTTATTTTGTTGTTGTTTTATTTCTGCATAATTGTGTCGTTTCTTCGTGTTATTTGAAATTGCGATCGTCGTGAAAAAATGATTTATATATGACAAGTATTTTGTTTCATGTCAGGTGTACCCATTTGAGTAATCCTTGCCTAACAAATGGTCTTTCAAATTTGAATGACGATTATGATTTTGACATTGAGCTGGATTTCGATTTAATGGGCATTGAGCAAGACGAGACAGATTACGACGACGCACCTGATGAGATCAAAGGATGGGTCGAAGATAAACCCAAACCCAATTTGGACCAAACCATCACTATAGATATCGGAACCCCTGACAATCCAAAAGAACTCAAGATAGGGACAGACCTTACCCCCAGCCAAAAAGCAGAAATAATTGAGTTACTAAGCCAATATGAGGATGTCTTTGCCTGGTCGCACGAGGATATGATCGGATTGTCCACCGACATTGTGGTACACCAGTTACCCATCAAGGAGGGTTTCAGGCCTGTCAAGCAGAAACTAAGAAAGTTGAAACCTGAGTGGAGCTTAAAAGTGAAGGAAGAGATCATCAAACAGTTCAGGGCGGGAATCATTATGGTGTCCACTTACCCGGAATGGCTATCCAATGTGGTCCCAGTGGCTAAACCTGGAGGAAAGGTGAGGGTATGCGTAGACTACAGAGATCTAAACAAGGCCAGTCTCAAGGATAATTTCCCGGTGCCTTTCATACACATCCTGGTAGATAACACAGCCCAGTACGAAATGTATTGTTTTGTGGATTGCTTTGCGGGATATCATCAGATAATGGTGGCGGAAGAAGACCGGGAAAAGGCCGCATTCATCACCCCCTGGGGCACTTTCTGCTATAGACGACTGGCTTTCGGTCTCACAAATGCAGGGGCTACTTATCAGAGAGCCATGATGGCCTTGTTCCACGATATGATGCACAAGGAGATAGAGGTCTACGTGGATGACATTATTGTGAAATCGAAGGTAGAGTCCGATCATATAACTCATCTCAAAAAGCTATTCGATCGGCTCAGAAAGTATAATCTGAAACTCAATCCAGCCAAGTGTGCTTTCGGAGTACAATCGGGCAAGCTCTTGGGTTTCCTGGTTAGTGATCGGGGCCTTGAGTTGGACCCAGCAAAGATTAAGGCCATTGTGGATATGTCGGCACCCCGCACAGAGAAGGAGATAAGAGGATTCCTGGGGAGAATAAACTTCATCAGCCGTTTTATATCCCACTTGACGACTACATGTGAGCCGATTTTTAAACTGTTAAGAAAAGGGGTGTCCCAAGAATGGAATGAGCAATGTCAGAGGGCGTTTCAGACCATTAAGAAACAATTGACGGAGGCACCAGTGCTGGTACCCCCGAAGGATGGGATCCCTCTGTTTATGTATATATCGGTAAATGCCATCGCGATGGGATGTATGTTGGGACAGAAAAATGAGGCGGGAAAAGAGCAGGCCATCTATTACCTCAGCAAAAGATTTAGCCAATGTGAGCAGAATTACACTCCCATTGAGAAGACCTGTTGTGCTCTGGCCTGGGCTGCAGGGAGATTACAGCACTACCTCCATGGGCATACAACGTACCTGATATCAAGAATGGATCCCCTGAAATATATTTTCGAAAGGCCCATGCTGAATTGTCGACTATCAAGATGGCAGTTAATTTTACAACAGTTTGACATGGTGTACGTGACCCAGAAGGCCATGAAAGGGGAGGGAATTGCAGATCAGTTGGCAGAAACCCCGGCAGGAGGGATGGAGCCGTTAGAAACTCCTCTCCCGGGCGAGGATATATTTTGGGTATCGCGCGAAAAATGTGATGACGAGGGACAATTTTGGAAGCTGTATTTTGATGGTGCCATGAATGCCGAGGGGGCAGGAGCCGGAGCGGTCCTAGTCTCTATCACCGGAGAACAATACCCCGTGGCCACTAAACTTCGTTTCAGCAATTCGAACAACACCGCTGAATACGAGGGGTGTATCTTGGGACTCCGATTGGCCCGTGACATGGAAGTAAAAAGACTAGCGGTGTTCGGGGATTCAGAATTGGTAATCAGACAAGCAATCGGGGTATACAACACTAAGGAGCTTCGGTTACTTCCATACCATCGTTGTGTCACCCAGCTTATGCAAGAGTTCGAAGATATCGCCTTCCGCCATATTCCTCGGGGACGAAATGATTTTGCCGATGCATTGGCGACTTTGGCTTCCTTAATCCACGTGATCAAGAGTAGGGACAGTCCACAGATTGAGATCACCGTACAGAATGCCCCGGCATATGAGGAAAATGTGGCAGTGTTGTCAAACGAGGTGGTGTTGACAAGGCACCCCTGGTATCACGACATCAGGGAATATCTGAGGGACAGATCCCTTCCCGATCAGGCAAATCGGACTGAGAGGATGAGAATTCAAAGGATGGCGATGAAGTTTTACCTGAGTGGCGATTCACTCTACAAGAGGGATGCTGGGTTGGGACTGTTGCAGTGCGTAGATGAAAACACAGGCCCGAAAGATTATGAATGAAATACATGGTGGAGTGTGTGGACCCCATATGAGTGGACCGATGCTTGCCAAAAAGATTTTGAGGACAGGGCATTATTGGCTGACGCTGGGGGCCGATTGAGATGATCATGTCAAACGATGTTATCAATGTCAGGCGCACGGTAATGTGATCCATACGCCTCCCAATGAACTGCACTGTATGACCTCCCCGTGGCCATTTTCGATGTGGGGAATGGATGTAATCGGACCAATAGAGCCCAAAGCAAGCAACGGGCACCGATTCATCTTCGTCATGATCGATTATTTCACCAAATGGGTAGAAGCAGCCTCTTTCCCCAAAGTCACTCAGGAGGTTATCGTTGGGTTCATCAGGAATAATGTCATTTGTCGATATGGGCAACCTGAGGTTTTGGTCTCCGACAATGCCAAGAATTTGAATAACGCCCTCATGAAGGGGTTGTGCGACCAGTTTAAGATCAAACACCTCAATTCTGTTATTTACCGTCCCAAAATGAATGGGGCAGTGGAGGCTGCCAATAAGAACATCAAGAAGATCATGACAAAAATGTCTGCTAATCATCGGGGATGGCCGGATTTGTTACCCCTCACCTTGCTAGCCTACCGAACGTCAACGCGTACTTCCACAGGGGCAACCCCTTACGCCTTGGTATATGGAATGGAGGCTGTCCTGCCAGTTGAAGTTGAGATGGCGTCCCTCAGAATAGTGATCGATGCTCAGATAAGCGAGGAGGATTGGATGCAAAGCCGATACGACCAGTTGGCCCTAATTGATGAAAGGAGGGTGGCTGCTGTTTGGCACGGCCAGCTATATCAACAGAGGATCTCTCGATTGTACGACAAAAGGATCAGACCTCGGAAGTTCAAGGAAAATGATCTGGTGCTAAAAAGAGTCATGCCTTGTCAAGACGAAGCCAAAGGGAAGTTTGCCCCGAATTGGGAAGGACCATTCGTGATTAAGAAAGTGTTATCCGGAGGAGCCCTCATATTGCAAGAAATGGATGGTGAGGTATTTCCACAACCCCTCAATTCTGACTCGGTGAAGCGGTTCTACGCTTGAATCATCAGGTCCTTTTTCCTTGAGAGCGAACTACGTAGGACCTGATCTTCCAACTTGTGGGGGTACGTAGGCAGCCATCACGGCGCGGTCCGATCTTTTAAAAGAAATAATCCTTTCCCTAACCAAAACCAATTTTCGATAGCCAGATAAAACCTTCCTACACCCTCAAAACCTTCCCGAAACCAACTGCCTAACCAGTTTCATCCCAGAATACATACCCTGATCCAACCCAAACAGTTATCCAAAATCTGAGATTCAATCTGACGAAATCAAAAGGTGTGCGGCAATATCTGTCAAATCTCCATCAAGTCTTGAGGAAAGAAAGAAGGCGAAATGTCAAAATCATGGTCAGTTGGATAAAATGATGATCCAATGGATGGCAATGATACGACAAAAGGGGAAAATGACTAAATTTAAATGCATGTCTATATATATAAGTCGTTTTATTACAAGATTTCTCTTTCAATAACTGATGAAACCAACATAGTCTATGCAGGAAATAAAATAATCTACAAATCTGAAACTAGCCGAAGCAGGATGGACAGGGTGGTGGATAGATCTGAAGCATCAGCATCTCCTGCAATCTGCTGCCCCATCATATCAATACGATCCAGTAAAGCAGTAGCTCGGCTGACAGTCCCAAAATGAGCATCTACCACTGCCCTGGTCTGAAATACAATGGCCTCTCTATCAGCAATGGCAGCATCTCTAGCCCGAATGGCCTCATCTCTCTCGGCAAGGGCGGCATCCCTCTCGGCTTCAGTAGTAATCAGGGCCAGGCGGAGTCGGGAATCCTCAGCGACCCGACTCGGGGCAGAATCGGCTGAAATGGAATGGTCTGTGGTATCTTCTGTGGAAATCACTCCAGAGTCATCAAAGGCCCCAGTCCGACTCAAACTAGCCTAATCCAGGTCTCCACGCAACCACTGTACGTAGGCAAATGTCTGGATGTGACAGCTCGCACTATATTCGGCAAAGATCCTGCGATCCCAAAGCTCGTATACCTGCAATAGATCCCTCTCTGTACAGGATGATATAAGGAATCGGTATGCGGCTGCACCCGCGAAGGGGTGTAAATCTTGTGTCTGATCAAACTGCCCCATAACCGCCAGGGGATGATAGGTCGTCACGCCCCTTAACCCAGCAATGGGAATGAAATCCATGCCAGGCACATGAGTCAAGAAGCTCATGAAGGAGCAATAGCCCGAGTAAACCAATAGATGAAAGGGGTCCTCAATGATAGACAAAAATGATGTCCAGGAGGCCACGTCAGTACAACTCGCGGGACGAAGCGAAAACTGCGTGGTTATGTCATGGCTGAAGCAAAACCCTTGGCGACGGAAATGGCCGATGGGACTAAGATGACTCATGAACCACATATACAATAAGGTCGAACTCCCTCGGAAGAATCTCCCTCGGAAGGACTGGCAATATGTGGCCGACATATAGGTATCCGCCAATATCATGGGGAGAATGGTGTGATCCTCCTGAAGGGCCCTAACGGCCGCAACAATCCGCATGTCCAAATGATCGGATCCTGCAGGCAAATACAAAACTGAGATGACACAGGCCATCAGAACGCCCACTCTCAAGGCATCCCAGCGCTCCTCGGACACGGAAAAATCACCGAGGAAAAGACGGAAACTGTCAAGTGAGCCAAATCGGTCAATCAAGAATTGAAGAGGAACCATATGGTCTGATGTGATTACCGGTAATAAGACAGCCCTCCGCAAACCGGTGAAAGTCAAGAATTGACGGCGCATGGAACCAACGGTAACCCTAGCACAGGGACCATCCAACGGCAAGCCGGTGAAGCGAGCATACTCCTCAAGGGTGGGGGTCAGCTCTACTGTCCCAAACCTAAACACCTGACGGGCAGGGGCCCAATAGCTCAGAAGACCATCCACAAAGCCCACTGGCACCCGGAAGGTTAATAAGGACCAAGAATGTCCCAGAAGACCATCTACGATAACCCTATATGTTGGCAGTAGACTGTCCAACCAGCGGAAGAGGCTGCCAACCAACCCTGTGAAAGGAGTGGAATCCAAACGAACCACGGCATCTGAGGACGACATCTGTGAAAAAATAGTATCAAAAAGACTGTACAGGGGTCATTCTCTACCCATAAATAAAAAGCATGCATCATACAGTTAATAATAAAGCAGGTGAATCCCATAAAGATGAAAAGAAACTGTGCGTAAATAAATAAATGAGTTCAGTACATAGTGCATAAATGAAAAAGAAATCTAAGCAGGTGACGATACAAAAAGCCCTATCCTATCCTGGTCTAAATAAAATCAGTATCATCTATGAAAGCAGGATCCTCGAACTGATCCCCTGGAGTCGTCGAGCTCGGAGGACCAAAGTTCATATCAGGGATGTAGGGATGCGCTGTGGCATCAGATGAACTCGGGCCTGCATCATAACCTGCACCATCAGGATCGTAGGTGTAAGCCTCCTCCGGGGTCCGGCCCAACCCCCGAATAAACAGCGACAACTGGTCCACCTGACGGGTCAATGTGGCAATCTGCTCAGCATGGGTAGGGGTCCGAACACAGGCAGCCCAATCAGTCATCGTAACCGAGCCTGGAACCATGTCTCCAAGAAAGAAAGTGGCCCGAGTCTGGGGACCGATGGTACGAGGTATCCACCAAGTCCTGAAAGCCTCACTCGTACTGGGCCTGTGGAAAGCATCCGACCATCCTCCCCGGCGAGCATGATCTTCTAGGGCTGAGAATCCAGCGGCCAGAAAGTAGTGAAAGAAAGGGAGTGCGGGATGCGGCGACGATACCCGGCCCCGACGAGACGATCGACCGGCGACGATAACCGGCGATCACGAGATGGATGTCCGGCGACGATAACCGGCTCCGACAAGGTAACCGACCGGCGACGATAACCGGGGGTTACGAGATGGGTGACCGGCGACGATACCCGGCCCCGACATGACGATCGACCGGCGACGATAACCGGCGATCACGAGATGGATGTCCGGCGACGATAACCGGCTCCGACAAGGTAACCGACCGGCGACGATAACCGGGGGTTACGAGATGGGTGACCGGCGACGATACCCGGCCCCGACATGACGATCGACCGACGACGATAACCGGCGATCACGAGATGGATGTCCGGCGACGATAACCGGCTCCGACAAGATAACCGACCGGCGGCGATAACCGGGGGTTACGAGATGGGTGACCGGCGACGATACCCGGCCCCGACAAAACGATCGACCGGCGACGATAACCGGCGATCACGAGATGGATGTCCGGCGACGATAACCGGCTCCGACAGATAACCAACCGGCAACGATAACCGGGGGTTACGAGATGGGTGACCGGCGACGATACCCGGCCCCGACGAGACGATCGACCGGCGACGATAACCGGCGATCACGAGATGGATGTCCGGCGACGATAACCGGCTCCGACAAGGTAACCGACCGGCGACGATAACCGGGGGTTACGAGATGGGTGACCGGCGACGATACCCGGCCCCGACATGACGATCGACCGACGACGATAACCGGCGATCACGAGATGGATGTCCGGCGACGATAACCGGCTCCGACAAGATAACCGACCGGCGACGATAACCGGGGGTTACGAGATGGGTGACCGGCGATGATACCCGGCCCCGACAAAACGATCGACCGGCGACGATAACCGGCGATCACGAGATGGATGTCCGGCGACGATAACCGGCTCCGACAGATAACCAACCGGCAACGATAACCGGGGGTTACGAGATGGGTGACCGGCGACGATACCCGGCCCCGACAAAACGATCGACCGGCGACGATAACCGGCGATCACGAGATGGATGTCCGGCGACGATAACCGGCTCCGACAAGATAACCGACCGGCGACGATAACCGGGGGTTACGAGATGGGTGACCGGCGACGATACCCGGCCCCGACATGATGATCGACCGGCGACGATAACCGGCGATCACGAGATGGATGACCGGCGACGATAACCGGCTCCGACAGATAACCGACCGGCGACGATACCCGGCCCCGACATGACGATCGACCGGCGACGATAACCGGCGATCACGAGATGGATGACCGGCGACGATAACCGGCTCCGACAGATAACCGACCGGCGACGATAACCGGGGGTTACGAGATGGGTGACCGGCGACGATACCCGGCCCCGAACGAGACGATAGATTGAAGGAGTGAACCCAAAGGCTAACAAACACGGCCAAGGGGTTGATACATTGACACTCTTACGAATGTCTTGCATGCATTGCATCTTATGTTGCACCATAAGCCATATGTGTTGCATCATGTATGTATTGTCAATTCTTATGCACTGTCATTCATGTATGTATTGTCAATTCTTATGCACTGTCATTCATGCATCGAGTGTCTATTCTTTATCCTGTTCATTTCATTTATCATTTCATAAACATGATAAAGAGGGGCAGCTGTAGACACCCAAATTTTGCGTTTCCTTCTACTAACCATGACAGGAGGGCGAAATCGTCAATTGAACCGGCTTGCGGGAGCAAAGGAGCGGGCACAAGGGCGAACGCCCGGCACCGCCGCAATGTTTTGGGCAGCCCAAGTCGACGTGACAGCAGAGCCGTCCGAAGCAGGCACTTCCGAATGAGGTGGCACGTCTCCCGGAAATTCCCGGACTGCAGAACACGAGCATGTCAGCGAAAACCGACGTTGCGGCACGGAAATCGAGGCGTGGCACGAAAATCGAGAAAGTCAAGCCCGCCAGCCGCGGATAGATCTGCGGCCAAGTGGGTGCGCCAGCACGGAAACCAGGAAATCAGCACTACCAGCTGAGTGCGATGGGAGGCGTGCCAGCTGGCCAGCCGCAGATCCATCTGCGGCCAGCCGCAGATAGATCTACGGCTGGCTCTGGCCAGCCTATTTAAGCCCAGCTTCGGGCAGCATACAGGAGGTTGGAGAATTTGAGGAAGAAGGAGAATACAGCAGCAGCCAACTCGGAAATTGAGGAAGAAATAGCATAAATTTTGCAATCAAATAGGAAGAAAAGAGAGAAAAAAGAGAGGAATAATTTTCTTTTGATTTGATTGTATCAAATAGATTCTTTCCTTCTATTCAAATACATCAAGTTCACATCCATTTGGATATCAATTGCAAGGTGAAATCTCTTTGTGATATCAATTTCTATCATATCATTTGATCAAATTAGATGCAATTTTTCATGTAATTTATTGATTGAACAATGAATTAGGGATTATGAGTGAAGTTTCCATCGGAATAAAACTCTTCCTAATAACCCGATGATATTCGTTCATTAATTTCTTTGTTTGTTTTAAGGTGTTATATTTGGTATCAATTCCTTTAAATCGTTATTTTAGGATGTCTTGGTATTGTTAGATTATCCGAGTTGGTTTATTTTCTTGTAATATCCGATTGTTTGTGTGTGGATACTTGGTTGTGAGCCTAGGAAAGCGACCCCGGGGTCCCAATCCGATGATGGACATATCTTGATGTAAGAAGTAGAAATGACGTAGTTTTCATTGTAAATATGTAATCGTTGGGCCTTAAAACGACGCTAAGGCGAGAATCGTGCTTAAGGCCCCGAAATAGTGAAATTTGTGATTGTTGGCGTTCGGGGACATTTTGATGGCTTACATGCCCATGAATAGCCCCGACGCGTGTTTATGCTTGATTTGATTTATGACACGAAATTGATTTCAAAGCTAAATGATAAGATTTTCATAAAATCAATCAAAGTAGGATATTAGAATCACGAGGTTAAAATTTGAGAAATGTTAATGAATGTCGATTCCTATCTAACGAGAAAGCTAAAGAAAGATCGTTTTCCAAAACATCACACAAAATGATTTTATAAATAAGTAACGTTTTATTAAATCTTTGTGCATAGGGTGAAAGAGATTCTAGAAATTGCCCGATCATTTCACGAAAGCAACGTATAGATCTCGATTCCTATTTTGACGAAGGTTTAAAACTCTTGTTTTGCCAAAACGACACCTAATGAAAATCTCATAGTTTTGATAAATAAAAAATCAAATTTTTCTTATAACGAACCAAGCTTTCTCGTGTATACCGAAAAGACATTCCGAAGCGTTCTCAAATTAAAACACGATTTTCCCTAAAATCCAAATGATTCTTTCATACAAATTCATCACAACATTCACATAGGTACACACACATACACGCGCACTTACACACACACATTTCATGAATTAAAGGATAGGAAAGCATTGAGATCGCGGTAACCGTGTTTCACGGAAGTCGAGGGATGCCTAACACCTTCCCCTCACTTAAACAAGCCCCCGAACTCTATGAATCTCGATTCGCAGACCAATTAATTCGGAGTCACACATGAGCCAGCGATTTATAAAAAACGAAAACTCGGATGAGTTGGTACATCCATTTCAAATATACCAACTGGCGACTCTGGTTAATTGGCTCATCATAAAAACGATCTTTCAAAACCCCGTCGACATCAATGTCGACCTTTTCCAAACGTCATCTAAATCAAAAGGCTAAAATTGGAAAAGACGAGAAAGCGAAAACCCGGCGTCGACACTTATGACATAAGATAATATAGTAAGACTTCTAAAATAAATATATTGAAAGTCACGAAATTCAAGCACTTTTTACTTTGGTTGTTATGAGCGTATATAATTCATATTCAAACACTTTTTTCTTCCGCTACGGATTTATATAATCATAATCAAGTACATTACTACTATTACAATATCAAGAATTAATCAAATTTTATTAAAAGGAAAAAAAATAAACTTACAAATAAATCTAACGTAAATAAAAAACCAACTTCTCATAATAAAAAAAAAATATCACCTAAATGAGAATTAATCAAATCTCATTGCAAATAAACATTACTCGAGTGTATAAGAAAAAAGTTACATTTATGTTAGCAATCGATGTCTATCCGGTGTAAACTTTTGGTGGACAAGACATTAATTTTTTATCTTCTGCTCAAAGAGTCAAGTAGGATGCCTCTGAGAAAAAGAGACAGAAGTAGCTTTAGTATTTCCAAGTGGGCAGTCCAACTAAACATAATCAGAGAAGAGCAGCCCAATTTTATCACAGCTTGGGTGTTTTTAAAGCCTGTTTCTTATTAGTAATCGAAAAATACTAATATATTATATATAATTTTTTTTTTGTTATAAATTACCTGAATAATTATAATTTATAATTTATTTAACGAAGCATTTAATATAATACGTCAATTCCACAACAAATTTTACGGTACATAACATAAACGGACTCTAATTTTTAATTTTTGAGTTGGAGGGCTGAAGGCCCGCTCAATTAAACGTATCAAATATAACAAGGAACAATCGATCCATTTTGAGATGCCGCCAAACCAACACACTCCCCAATACACTAGTACTAGTGTTGATTTATATACAGCGACGAACGAACACGTGTATATAAGCGTCTTATATCACACTTAGCTCCTCATTTTCGCCAAAGGACCTTTTCTCTATCGAGGGCGCCGGAGATCCTGACGACTCCGATTTTTGTTGTAGGGTTCCGGTGCGTTGGAGATTGAATGGTGTCGGAGGATGTGGTAGGTAAAACTGGCGAGACAGCGGTATCGACAATCGTAAATCTGGCCGAAGAAGCGAAGATAGCAAGTGAAGGAGTTAAGGCTCCGAGTCGTCACGCCTTGCTTAGCATCTGCAAGTCTCTCATTGCTGGCGGCGTCGCCGGTGGAGTGTCAGTTCTTTTTCTCTATAAATTTCATTTCTCTTTCAACTTTACTTGGGCTATATGTCTGTATGTATCAATGTATTATGTATATCTATTTGCTCTTTTGATCGATTCATTTAATTAATTGAAGGTATTAAGTGTATCAGTAATTGATTCAATAAATTAGTTTAGGTGTTGTTTATATGGATAATCCTATTCTTATTATTTTTATACACCGGTGAGTGTTCTGAACGGGAAGTGGCCTGAGATTCTGCTAGTAATTTTTTTGATAATTTTGTTGTGTAATTCTTATTTTTTTTATTGTATCTTATGCCAAAAAATTGCCCCAAGTATCCGAACCCGTGGGTGCATGTTTTGGTTCTAGGAGGCTTTAAATAAAAGGATTTACAACATTGTAATATAAATAACTGCTGCAGACTAAAGATTAAGCACATGGTTTTCATTCATAGAAGAATGCATCTTTAGCATTGGTAGTGACTATTCTATGCTAAAAATGTTGTTGTTGACCTCATGCTGCAGGTCGCGTACTGCTGTTGCTCCGCTAGAAAGGTTAAAAATTTTGCTCCAGGTAAAATGTCTGTACTGGTTTGATTTATGTCATTTCATTTTAGTGATCTGCATTCTTCCGGTTGTTGAAATAATCCATTTTATTAAATTGTTTGCTAATGAGGGAGTACACTGCAATGCACAGTTTTAATGGTTGTGTGGCGGAATGAATGAGGTTGTTGTATGTAGTGTTTGGAACATCAATTTCACTATTTTCCTTTTGCTTCTAATCGCTAAAGGTCATAGCTGATGAAAAGGAAAAGATGCATCCACCATTAAGCTTTTAAAATATTAGTATGTTCTCTAGTTACTAGTTAGATGAAATTGGAAAACGTGATATACATATAGTCCACTTATTTTATATATGCAAGAATAATTACTTAAGCACTTGGCTATAAAATGATCATGCTCTAAATATGGCTCTTTTCATCCGTAAAATCACTGATATAGCACAAGTTCACCCAGTAGGAAGAAATGAATTTCATCTTTTCCATACAGGAGATCCGAGTTCCCGAGTATATTTTGTGATTACAACTACCCTAACATTCAATAATGTCAATATACTTATATACGGCCTCTTTAGTGGCTATGGAATTTTCAGTTGACCACTTTCATCTCCTCAATGGGGATTCAGGTTATTTCAGTGAAAGTGCAAACACATAGTTCTGAGTCATTTTACAATTCTAGTACACATTGTGCATTGCCATTAACAGTAACATTATTGTCAGGTGCCCTGCTTCCACTACTACCTTTGTTACTTTTATAACCAAAGGCCTGTCAGTTTTGTGTCTTTAAAATACTCATGTCATTTTGCTATAATTGTTAGTTTTTGTGACTTTTGTTTAAGTTTCATGGATTATCATTATTTGTGCTTTATAATCGGGTGATCAAGTATGTGATTCCCCACAACATTCCTATATGGAAATTCCTATAATCCTATGTTTCATCTATTTGTGTTTATATTATCTGTACTTCCATGCGACATAACATAAATATATCAATAAAACAGTAGCTACCTTCCAAAACTGAATTTTGGGCTTGTGAGGGTAAGCGTGGTTGATAACTTGAGATGCTTTTTACTCATTTTAATTTTTTTCTCTTTTGTTTATTCTTTTTAATTTATGCACATTGGGAGTGTTTGAGTTATTTCCAAAAAATCATCATATCAGCTTTTGATTTTACTTCATATTATATTTTTTCTTAGAAAACCTTATGCGTTTATCTGGCGTTTAACGCAGGTTCAAAATCCGCATAGTATAAAATACAATGGAACAGTCCAGGGGCTGAAGTATATATGGAGAACTGAGGGTTTTCGAGGATTGTTCAAAGGCAATGGCACTAACTGTGCTCGCATTGTGCCAAACTCAGCTGTTAAGTTCTTTAGCTATGAGGAAGCATCCAAGTATGGTTCTACAGTTCTTTTTCTTCAAATAGTGATCTCTAAATACATTAGTATTGTTGTCTGCATTCTTCAATGGGACTTTGTACCTTCCCATGTGAGAGTGGAAGAAAATACTACTTAAGCGAAGCGATAATGCTCTTTGAAAACAGTCATACAATAATGTGAAACAATTGTCTGTGGAAGTTTGTGATAACTTTGAAGTAATTTTTTTTTCCAATAGAACTATCATACAAGTGCACGTTAAGACTTCAAGGCGCATCTATTCAGGATAGGTTTAAATATTCTTAGTGCAACCATCCACCAAGTGTAAGGCCAGGACTGGAAGTGGAAAATAGCCAAGTTAGGGTGGCTCAAATATTAGTTAGAAATTAGAATATTATAGTACTAGTGCACATGGGGAAGTTATTATTTCCTTGGTGCTAGATTGCACAGCAGTGCATGGTAGTTATCCTATAGATAAGAGTGTGAGAAGTGTGAATCATATGGGAATATTGAAAATGGCTCAGTCCATTCAATATATCCTCAGTTATCCTAGCTATCTTTTCCCTCGAGTTTCTATCATTATCATTACTGAATTCCTTACTTTCTGCTAATTAATTACTGTTCGTGATCTTTTTTCCATTGTTCTTGACGGTTTGAGCTTCAATTATCAACTAACAACCATTGTTAGTTGATTAGATGCTCACTAAATTCGGAGTAGTCAAGCTTAATCAGGTTAAGTCTGACATAAAACTTTAAGGTCATATATCCATTCAATGTAGGCATACTCATGTGTGCAGTGATGTTAGGATTGTTAGTAGAGATCCCAAAAATAGATCATCCAATCTAAATGCAATACATATTTCTTTGAATGTCCATTAAGTGTATGCAATACTTGCTCAATTTTAGTTTACTTTATTCATGTCGGGCCTAATCAGAGATTTTTAAGGATCCTTTTAAGGTCTATTTAACCTGTGATTTAATACTTTTTAGTTAGTGATATTCCTATTTTGTGGTCCTGTAACAATGAAAATTGAGCATTATATCTTTGTGTTTTTTAGTCTTTCTATAAGATATGATTTGAATTGCATCATCCAAGCTTTGGTCTATCTCTCTCTTCATAGAAATTTTAGCTAAATTGCATATCCTGATCCTATGCTTTGTATTTTTATTTTATTTTTTATTTTATCTTGAAGTGTGTTTGAATGATAATTCCTTCATATGGAAATTGTTACTTTAAATTTGAAAATCAACGGCATTACATTTGCCTAATTGTTTTCATTGATAGGGAGAGCAGATGTAAAATCACTTTCGAAAAGAAATTGATACATAGCTTTTGCATTCTTGTACATCCACATTATAGTATGTATCACGTATTTTTAATCCCTAGCTCATTGTTTGTCATCCACCAGGGGAATATTGTGGCTTTATCGACAGCAACCTGGAAAAGGTATGACCATCCTTTTCTCTCTTCTTAATTATCATGCAAGCTATCTTCTTTATTGTGCATGCTTGTCATCATCTCAATCTAAATGTTAATGTTTGGTCAAATTCTACTTTCCCTTGCTTCTGTTTTCTCATGTAAGTTGCTACCTGGGGCAGAGGAAAGGGAGGGCTGACAGGGACTAACCCCAAGCGGTGAAGCTTCACGATATTCATTGTTCTCGACATCATGAAACACGTACTTCTTGCAATACATGGCTTCTCATAGTAAATATGTTTTCGTACCATTCTTATACTTGTTACTGCCTAAAATCTTTAAATTGGGTTACTTATCAGAAAAAATTAAGAAATTAACTTTTTAAGTGGCTGTTACAAGTTTGAAGCCCTTTATGTTTTTTCTTTCAAAGTTTGATTAGTTCCTCCCTTAAATGTCATTTCATGCCTTTTTGTATTACCTGCAGTCCTATAATATTTATTATAATTTTCTTTATAGTAATTTTTTTTCAATTTAGCCATTTCATTAAAATGTTCTAAGAAAGGTTACTTCCTTGTGTTTTTGACCCAAAATTAAATTAACTTTTCATAAGCTATTATGACTACTAATTCGTTAGAAGCTCTTTTTATATGACCTACTTATAGGTTATGAGATGGGAAAATTCCCAATTATAATTTTCACTTTCCATAGTGTGGCGTTGTTTAAAGCATAGGAATAGAACTTTGCCTGCTTGTGCTTTTTCCCATTATGCTACTGTTGTTGTTGGTTTTTCTGCTTGTCCTTCAAAGGAAATGCTAAATGATACTCCCTGGGGTTAGATATTGTTCCACTTTTTTATGTACCAGTGTTAGGGTTAATGCTAATGAGAATTAAATGGCTTTGGATATTTGGAGATTTAGTTTTGCCCAAATTTTCTTTGGTATATTCTCCTTAAAATAATTTACATTTCACTGAACTCAAATAGCTCACTTTTTAAAACTCATTATGAACTCTATGTGATTCATGTTGTTCATTTGCTTGCTAAAACACTTGAAGGATATCATTACTTATTGGTTGAACCTCCATGGTAAATGCCCTCCCAAAAACCACAACAAAAAAAATAAAAATAAAATAAAAATAGTAAGAAAGAAAACGAAAAATACAATTTGATTTGTGGAACCTTAAAAAGCCCTGGTGCTATCTTTCTGTCAGGGAATTAATATATTAAATCTAGCGGTAATGAAAAATAATTTATTCATGTGAATTGCTGAAGATAGATTTATACACTGTTTATAGGATTTTTTAATTTAATTGTCAAATTTCAGATGCTTTGACATGAGAAACAGATGTCGTCTAGACATCTAGTGCTATCAACAGGCAGTCTTTACTTGATTGCCATTGAAATGAACTTGATTGTTAAGTTTTGATGGAATCTGATTCCTGCATAGTTTTCTTTTTTTTCAATTTTTCCTTGGGGGAATTTGTTTTTCATGCTAATTGTAATTATGATAATTTATCAGATACTTGCAATAAATAAACACATGAACTAGCATGGAGGTTTGATTTCATAAGTATGTATGTAGTCTTTATGGTTATCTTACACTAGTGCAGAGGATGCTGAACTCACTCCCCTTTTACGACTTGGAGCTGGAGCATGTGCTGGAATAATTGCCATGTCAGCGACCTACCCGATGGACCTGGTGCGAGGTCGGCTGACAGTCCAGGTACAGTTATATTTTCTTATGGATATTAAATGCAGGCATCCATGGGGTTTTAAACAGTACAGGTATGCATTAGAATATAGTAGGGAGTTGAAAATGCCACTGATTTCATGTCCGATGTTTTGTAGACGACCAACTCTCCCAGCCAGTATAGAGGAATTGCCCATGCTCTTTCAACAGTCCTCCGTGAAGAAGGACCTCGTGCATTGTATAAAGGATGGCTTCCTTCTGTCATAGGAGTTGTAAGTCTCAAGTTGTATATATTTTTGGCTGATAGCTTTACTCTTTTATTGAGCCTTAGTTTCCCGTCTGAGTTGAAGTGTAGATGGATGGGCGTGTGTACTTTAGGTTCAGCTTGAAATGTGTTTTAATGCCTTAATGGTAGTATATGTGGTTAAAAAAAAGATCTGCTTCAAGATGGAATCTGCTGATCAAATTAACCAAAATTTATGCTCCAATACTGATCATATTGTTAATACATTACTGATAAATGATAATGCTTGGGTTGTAAGGTTGTGTTATATTGCAGCATCATTGTCATGCAAGTTAATAGCAAAAAAAGTTACTCTTTCTGTAGATACTACATTGTTTTTTGTAAATACTCCTGCAGCCAATAACTGTCCATGTATGTGTTTACGAGTTCGTTCGTGTTCACTCTAGTGATCTCAAACATATCAATTGGGAGAGTTGAAGAAATAGAGGGCATATGAATGCAAAACCAAAGGAAATTTGATTTAAATGTTAGATGTTGAGGTATGATTGCAGAATTTAATCTGCTGCTTGCTGCATGTTTAACTAGAAATTAAGATAGTGAAATAATTTGGCTGAGAGGATCAAGAAATTTGTTGAATAGTTTCGTGATTTTATGCAATCGATTATAATGTGTGTCATCAAAGCCAACTGTATGGCCGCTCATCCACATTACGAGTTTTTGGTTAGTGTTTTACTCTATACAAAGTGGTTTAGATGATGAATATATGCTCTCTATTATGTATCCTGGATGTGTAAGGAATGGCAAAGACCGTATGACGAAAATGCCGCATGCGCGTCATTTTCTTGCCTAAGGGCTTGGCATTAGTTTTTGGATAAGAGTTGGGTTTTGCAAATTGTTGATTGGAACTATCTGGTGTTTATTTTAGACATTCTTCTTGTCACAACTGTAGCAAGATGAACTTGTGTTCTGTTTTCTCTGTCAAGATGCCTGAAAAGGGAGATGTTGGTGTTTGTAGATACCTTATGTGGGACTCAACTTTGCCGTGTATGAATCTTTAAAAGACTGGTTAATCAAATCTAGACCATTTGGACTAGTTGAAGACACAGAGTTGAGTGTAACAACAAAACTTGCATGCGGGGCTGCAGCTGGAACTGTTGGCCAGACAGTTGCTTATCCTCTTGATGTTATCCGTCGAAGAATGCAGATGGTGGGCTGGAAAGATGCTGCTACAGTTGTTACCGGTGATGGGATGACCAAAGCACCACTTGAATATACTGGTATGATTGATGCATTTAGGAAAACAGTTCGCCATGAAGGCTTTGGAGCTTTGTACAAGGGTTTGGTCCCCAATTCAGTGAAGGTTAGTCTTTAGCACGAGTCTATATTTTCACTGTATGGCAGATGAACTTTATTAACTGTTGATATGTCTGATGAGAGGGTTCAAGTTATTTGTTTCGGTATGTTATGCTTCAAAATTGTAAATTTGGTTTCCAAATACCGTTTCATTTTAGCTAATGGTTAGCATTTCATTTAAGATGTAAACCGATAAACTTCTCTTCATTTTCTTCTAAGAAGTAGTTTACTTGTTTAATGTTGTTGACATTTCTTACTTTCTTCCTAGGTGGTCCCATCTATAGCGATTGCATTTGTGACATACGAGGTGGTAAAAGATGTTCTTGGAGTTGAGATGAGGATATCTGATTGAAACCAAGGGAAAGTAAAGATTATTTGTTGAACTCTCGTTAAAACTTTTCAAGCAGAAGGAAAGGAAAGTAAAACGTAAACTGTGGGGAATCTTTTTTCACGGACTTTTTGAGATTATTGAGGAGACTTAGAAGCTCTGTTCTTACCCATGTCAATACTGTCTGCCCCATGTATACCCTTCTTTTCCCGGCTTACTTTTAGCTTCGGTCATTAATATGGGCCAACATTACCAGTAAGCTTTTTTTGAGAAGTAATGAACAAGATTGCTTCGTACTAGGTCTCTAGAAATATAACTTCTTGTTTGCCCAAATATTATTTGTGTAACAAATTATGTCTCAGTTTTGGTGTTCTACTTCCCTTAAGAGTGTAACTTTTTTTTTTTTCCTTTTAAGCTTTTAAATTTTGTATGTCAACGAGTACTTTACTGTATAGTATCTGTATGGATGACCCTTAACTGGTAAGCTGGTAATAAACCTCTATTTAAGAACTTTTGTGATGAGCAATGCACCGATCTCCGTTTGTAGTTCGTCGAAGTTTTTAGCGAGAATAGTATTTCCCGTCCAAAAGAAATTTTGTAAAAGGAAATAATGATGATAATTATTCACTGACTATAGTATTTGAAAACTGCCTATACATAAATAAATGCTTATCAAAATTAAAATGAAAAATAATCATCTAATGTGCAGTCTGATTTATCCGAGTCATACCAGTGAGCAATTTCTTGAGATGATCCGAGTGACTGCGGTGATAATCAATCCACGCACAACTGTTTTATTGCTTCCCTCTTTTCCTCCCCAAGACTTTTAACATTCCCTCTTCCTTTTGTTTCACTATTTTCCCCACTTCTGTCACTTCATTCTCTAACTTCCAAACCTTTTCTCTCAGTCCCAATATTTCTGTCTCTTTTCCATCCAGTTGTGCCAACAGAGTATCTAGATCATCCTTCGCATGTGTTATTGCCTTGTTTTAATATATCACTGCCATCAGAAATCAGTCAATTATTCAGTAATGCACAACAAATCACCGTTACCCTTAGAAGAAAATGTAATAATAATTTATTGTAGCATTACAAAACCAAAAACAAAAGGGGGAATTATGAGGGCATGTATTCGCACAAATCTAACAAATTCCAAATGCTCCATTAGAAAAATGATGAAATGACATGAAATTTAAATATAATGTTGCTGTATTGTGAGAAAGGAAAATTTTTAGCTTTCAATTTTGATCTTATTTTCATCTAGCAGACAAACAAAAGTAAAAGCAAACTAATAATTAATTACCTTCCGTATCCAAGATCTGAATAGAAAGAGAAAGGACAAACACAGAGATGAAGAGGCTCATGGATTTGC
Source organism: Aralia elata (assembly GCA_034770075.1). NCBI lineage: Eukaryota > Viridiplantae > Streptophyta > Magnoliopsida > Apiales > Araliaceae > Aralia > Aralia elata. The sequence continues at coordinate 1,566,056 of CM068386.1, forward strand.
ATTACTCGTGAAAAAAGAGTTTATATACTTTCCGCATTAATATATCCACGTGTCCCGCTAATGCTAATGTTATGTGTTACCTATTGATTTGTGGTGGAGTAATAAATTATGGAGTATTTATTAGATTGATACATCAAAAAAAAAGAAAAGAAGAGAGTTTATTATATATATATATATATATATATATATATATATATATGGGGAATGATCCATAACATGTATTTGCTATGGATCAAAAATGGGCAAATACCATATTTACCTTCCATTACATTTATTAACGGCTAAGATTAAAAAGAAACTTAAGTTGTCCGCTAGTTATACTAGCGGACTGAATACCTGCATTTTTTGGACGTTTATACCCCTACTGAACCAACGTGAAAGTGAAGTTTTTTAAAGCAGTCCGCTAGAACTACTAGCGGACTACTCACCAACACCAAAGCACCAGCAGTTAAAAGCAACATTCCGATGCTTTTTTATTTTATTCGGTAATATGTCCTATACACGCTCTTGAATAACAAACGAATTTTTCACTGATGTTGCAAACACAGTTAGCATCACATGACACATTACTGAGAATAAGTTGAGATAAATGACAAAAGATAAACAACTTTTTATCTTTAGTGTTGCCCATAATGATAACAAATTATAAACTTATTACCATGAAATAATATGATAAACATCCCAACCAATATACACTACTGTACTAGGATTCAGCAAGAATTTAACTTCTAAACCATGGAAAGCAATATTGGAAAGAAAGAACCTATGCAAATATATCACAATCTATATACTACAATAACATGCAACATGTAAGCTGAATAAATGACAAATTCACAGCTGGTCCTCAGTTTCTGATGAAAGTTCTGATGAAAGCAATCATGACATGTAATCAGGCCCTTGAACAGCAGGAGAGTAAGAGCAAACCCCACCCTTAGTCCCATGAACAGCAGGAGCAAAAACCTTAGAACTATAACAACCACCTAATTGAGGACTTTTCACAAACAGGTTGTGGGCATCCATTTTCCTGGAAATAACAACCTTAGCCGAGAATTCATTTACCTCCTACATAGAAAATCCATGAGCAGAGATGACTTCCACCAAAGATTGGTTCTTTTTCCCTTCATCAACAACATCAAGTCGATCTTGACGAGAGAAATGTTGGGCCCCTTAAAAATTTCCTACATATCCGACTTAAGGCCCAGGCCCATGTTCGCATTTATAATGCTATTTGCATCAGATTCAGTCGAATCAAAAGAGAGAACCAGTGGCAAAGCCTCCAATTCAACCATTTTGGGAGAATTTGGGTTTGACACTCAATACTCAGCGAACAATTCAGAAGAAAGGCTAGTAGGAGAGTTTCCTTCAGATAAGTGCGAATGACTAACCATGAGGAGGAAAGAAGATGAGGGCCAGAGAAATGGGAAAGGAAGGGAAACAGAGCGGAGAAAAGGAAGCGATGATAGGTAATGGGGGGTATTATCGGCAGAAATGGGGCATGAACCAGTCCGCTAGTTATTCTAGCGGATGGGGAGTTTGATTTTTAAATCTTAGCCGTTCATAAATGTAATGGAAGGTAAATATGCTATTTGCCTATTTTTGATCCATAACAAATACATGTTATGGATCATTCCCCTATATATATAAAACATATTTATAATTTATTATGTAATAAAATAATGTTAAATGTGTACGTATTATTCGACGGCAGCAATCATAATGAATATAAATATCAAATTATGTCATGCTTTTGTTGCAGTCGGTGTCACATAAAAGCGTGAGAGACCTTATTATCACCTCTTGAAAATAGATCTATCATATAGATAAATTATAATTCCATTTAACTCGCAAAAAAAAAAAACTAATACACAAGAAAATAAGTCAACAACACAGTAAAATAAAAAGAGAAATGATATATATGTAAACAAATAATGTGATTAAGTTGTATCGCGACCAACATACAAGTTTGTCTCATAAAATAAATAAGGCATTCTTAATTTCTTATTTATTTTATGTATACACATATGTAATAATTATAATTTGGTTGAAAATTTTCGTAATACATAATATGACTCTATTGTCTCTTTTTAAAAAAGAGAAACCATTCTATTATATATATTTAAAACTTTTTGAAGGTTAGAGTTATTTGAGTCTCTTGTATTACGTCATTTGAAAAAATAAGAAAGAAAAAAGAAAACGACATTGTGTTTGTGAGTTTAAGAAATTAAAAAATAGAAAAAAGAAGAAGAGAGAGTTTGGGAACAAAGGGATCTTCCTTTGTTGGTGAGTTTTTATTTTCAAGGAAGAAGAGGAATGAATAATGAGAGAAAATAATTAATTTTTTCGAAAAATTTTTATTTAATAAAAAATGGTGAAGACTAATAAGAGTATAAATACTTCAAAATATAAAAACTATCATTATAGTGGTCTATCAATTATCATCATAGCAAATTTAGTCTTACCAAAGGTAAAATAATAATTTAATTAGCGGCAAAAAATTAAATAGATATTTACTTTATTTTTAAAACTCAAAGAAGAAGATAGAATGAAAATTACAATCACTTTCCCCTTCCCCCACGTCGTCCTTTTCCGTCGTCCCATTCATTTCCTTTATATAAAGCAAATGAGGGAAAAAGAATTTCCGCTGATCAAAGTTGATTGACGTGGCGTCATCTGAGCCGCAGCCTGAGCCCAAATGGAGGTTCGGAGGTGAGCCAAACCCAATAATTAAAGCAGATAAATAGTACTCTCCTGCACTATTCAAATTGAATTGGGTAACTAATTTGGGAGGTTCAAATTGAATTGGGGAACAGATATTTTCCTTTTTTGCCATTTGAGGCAAGTACGATAAATTATTCTATCTATATAATATATAATTATATATATCACACACATATTTTTTTTTGGTTAATGTCTGTATCTCTTTAGGGCTTTTTAGTTCAGGGCTTACCAAATCTCGCACTTGTTCAGGGATGTTCTTCAGTACACCTCTGCTTGATTTTTTCCAATTTGGGCCCAAGTAGGTATGACGATCTTTCAATAATATCATATATATATATATATATATTTATGTTATATAATTTGGTATTTTGATTTAATACTCAGTTGAGTTGAACTGATAATTTACTGCGTTTGGTTTATAAGAAAAGATCGGAAAAGAGAAGAACTTGGAAGTTTGAATCTTGTTTTCTAAATTGTCTGACAATTATTCATCATACTTAAAAACGAATTGACCATGGAGAGCCTATTTTGCATTTATATTTAGAGTAAGTTACTGTATCTGTGTTAACATTGAGTTGAATTGAGCTAATATTTTACTGTGTTTGGTTGGGTGGAACGATTGAAAAAGATAACAACTTCCCAACTGAAAACTGCACTGAAGATAGGATAGTACACCTCATTTAGATTTTGGTAATTTATTTGTGGGAGGTTTTATGGGGATCATACATAATCGGACCTGATTCTATTCTTTTTATGGATGATTCAAGCTTCGAGCCCTCAGATTTTAGGCTCTTTTGGTATTGGGGCTCGGGTTCTCACATGGATACAATTTCAAAAGATGTTTTGAAAGTGAAGTTTAAGTCATATCTGATGATCTTTGTTGAACACCTTTTTTTGTGTACTTGTGTGTGTGTACAATGTGTATGGGTTTCTGTTTTCTTCATCATTCTATGTTTCAAGGATAACTTCTTATTGCAAGTTACTCTATTTGATGCTGCTAGATGTGCTTTCGAACTTAAAAGGCAATGAATTAATATATGTAGTTCAGCTTTATAGTTGTTGTATAAATCGACAATCTCTGCTGTAACATTTGTTTTGTGGAGTAATATTTGTCTTGTAATTATTGTAGTTTCAGACTGAGTATGCTCTTAATTTGCTGAAAATTCAATATGAACGAGTGAAGTGTTCTTGGAATGGACGGTATGGATGTAGGAATGGGTGATGAAGTTACTGCAATCGAAGTCATTAATGGCACACACCTCCAGAGCAAAGAGAGTGAGTACTCATTACAGCCCAACAGCTCCGATATGCTGGAATTGAATGAAATGGTAATACCCAGTGAATGTGATGATCACAAAAACTCACCTGACTTCTTCACAGATACTTTGGATGCTATTAACCTGGATAGAATTGGTGCATCTGAAAATACATGTGCTAGCCCTCGCTGTATGGATGATGCTGGGGTCATGGTTGAAGAGTTAACATTGAGAAATTATAGTAGCGAAAACTTAGCTGTAGTGGGTACCTCAAGTAATATAGATAAAATGCATACTAGACAGAGCAAGTGGCAACATTTGTATCAAATAGCAGGTGGATCTGGAAATGGGGCTTCTCATGGAGATGCTGCTTACAGAGTCAGCAGTGGGGAAATGTCTAATGTTTGGGCTGATGCAGGATATAAAAATAATCCAGAAATCTTGGATCAAAAATCTCCAAACAACAATCGCAATGAAGTTGCAGAAAATTTGCTGAGTAATACAAGTAAACCTGTTTTGAACAATTCATTATTCTCCCCTAGTGGCATTAGGACAAAAATTCTCTCTAAATCTGGGTTTTCTGAATATTTCGTTAAAAATACGTTGAAGGGTAAAGGAGTCATATTTAGAGGGCCAGTCCGTGAAGGACTGGGAGTTGAACTTAGAGACCAGACTTATCCAAAGGCTGCTAGCGTCAAGGTAGATTCAGGTGCACTACTGAGTTCAAATAGAGAAGTTGTTTCGCCTCATTCCCATGTAATTCCAAAACCATTGTCTGGTTTTTTCCCTGGTGCTTTTCATGATGGGGTCAGCCTGAGAGAATGGCTGAAATCCGGGAAGAATAAGGTAAATAAAATTAAAAGCTTGTATATATTTAGGCAAATTGTGGATATGGTAAATAACTCTCACTCTCGAGGAGTTGCTTTGGTAGACTTACGGCCATCCTACTTTAAGTTGCTGCTATCAAATGAGGTTATGTACCTTGGCTCATCTGTCCAGATCGAGAATATAGAGAACTTAAGGGATCAAGATGTTCACCACCCAGATAACAATCGAAATGAGAAGAGGCCACTAGAACAGGGTAGTCTTCCCATTGTTAGTCAATGGGCAAAAAAAATAAAACCTGGAGAGAACACAAACTTAGTCAGACGGTGGCCTCAGTTTCCAAATAGATCTGGTGTCAAATCTGCAAATGAGTGCAATGTCAATATCGCTGGTCCGCAATATTCTGGGAATGAATTCAATGAAGGGTGTAAGCCTGCTACGGAAAATAGGACCCAGAGCAATTCCAGAGGCCTTCATGTGTCTGATTCATCCAAATCACTGTTAACTTTTGCAAGTGATTCATCGGAAATGAAGTGGTATGCCAGTCCCGAGGAGCTCGAGGATAACCGCTGCACATTGTCATCAAATATCTACTGTCTTGGGATTCTTCTGTTTGAGGTGAGCGAATGGTTATCCGTGACAAGTACTTTCTTACAATATCGTATGGTTTTTGCTTGGTAGACCTTATGATAGACATAAATTAAATGTTTGTTATTGTATACCACAAGTCCACAAACTCAATGATCTTTCTTGTATCTATTTTAACTGATCTTATAGACAAATTCAGTTTGTTTTCTTGTTACCGTCATCGAGGTTGATTCGTGTATGCTTGCCATTTATTATGCTGATTTTTGTTATAGAAAATTTCTTAAAAAGTTAATACAGAGAGGACTTGAGGAAGCTTTTGAAATTTGAACAGCTTTCGATATTTCTTGAAGTTGTCGTTTTAGGAAAATTTGAATTCCCCTTTGAACAAGATTTTAATTAAGCCTTGTAGGGACTTCATCAATATTTTGCTTGGATCTTAAATCATCACGGTGATATTGGTTATGCACAATGTTACGTGGATCACGGTTCGATGTAGATGTAGTGCGCAGAAATGGAAAACATCACTTTCATGTTACGGAGTACAGTAGGGGTAGGTTTTTTCGTGTCACTTAGTTGGTACGCGATACATTATCCGAAACGTGCTACACTAGGATAACTTTCTTAAAAGATATATTTAACTTTGGTTGAGTTAGTGTCACAACATGAGCATTTTCAAGAGGCTACGCCATGTCAGCTCTTATTGGACGCCCACAATGTGCCTAACCAAATCAAGGTAGTAGATGACTGCCTAGCCCCTAGGCGGGAATTATTAGAATGATTGATCACTTCCTCAATTTTTTAAAAACTTTTTAACTTTTAATCTGATTTTTAATGATGCAGGAAATGATGACCATTTACTTTTGACTTGTAGCAGTTGCAGTTGCAGGATAAGCATGTTAAATTATTGTTAGTACAAGATATGAAATTGTTGCTTAAAAACTCCTAAAAGGAAGGGTCTTTAGGCAGTTGATTAGTTTTTTGGATGAGATTAAGTTTGATAATGACTGTTTATGTTATCTAAGAAGAGTCATTCTCATTCTATCCTTCCTAGTAGTTAATGCATTGCTCCTTTCCCCAGTGTATTGTAATTATAGTTCTTGCTCTTGAAGCGGCTGAGAGACGACATTACTTTTGCAACTTACGTGTACTTTTTTTCCTTTTCAGTTACTTTGCTCCTTTGACTCTGAAAGAGCTCGTGCTGTCGCAATGCTGGATCTGCGTTATAGGATTCTTCCTCCGAATTTCTTGTCAGAGAGTTCCAAGGAAGCTGGATTCTGTCTTTGGCTGCTTCATCCTGAACCTTCATCACGTCCAACAACCAGGTACTACTGAACCAGTATCTAAGAAATATTTTGAGGATAGTTAGAAGTTGTGCTACTTCCTTTTGTACTGTTGTAAAGTTCTATAAATATAAGTCAGTGTATTGCAAAACATGGCTCTAAGTGTATCTTTTTCTGGTTTAGAATGTTAGAAGTCGTATTACTTCCTGGAAGCAGATAAAAAGGTTTCATACAATACATCATGAGTAGTGGGCTGTGAGATGGATCGTATGGGAGAATAGAATGCTGCTTCTTTGTGGTCAACTTCAATGACCATGGGGGGAATGCTTGATAGTTGCAAAGCCAGCCTCAGTACTATTAGATGTTGAGGTTTAAGCCACTTCCCCCAAGTTCCTAAATGTACCCCCCAAAAAAAAAATGAATAACAACTCAGATGAACCTGACTTATCAAAAGGAAAAAAGAAAAGAAAAAAAACTCAGCTGAACCTGTTGAGTAATCGAAGTCCCACATTGGGCATCCCAAATCCCACTTTATCTTATCCAGTTTCCCTTCTATAATTATGACACTATATGCCAATAAGGGTGCACATCCCACGTACAAAAGACCTATTTTAAGATTCAGCCAAAAAATTTGTAAAGGAAAGCAACTAAATTCAAGAAAACAAAAAAAAAGACTTAATGAAAACGGTGTTAGGTATCTCTCCAAAATTAGATCCTCTTAATCATTTACAGAGTAGTAAAACTGAACACTAACTACTTGGTCTTATGGACAAGAAGCTCAAGCCCTTAAAATGACTTCCTATATCTTTTGATCCAAACCGTCAACTATTAGTCTCTTGACTTTCTAGCGGGGCTTTCAGAAAGCATGTATCAACCTGGACACCTTGAATGAGGCAGTCATTACATCATAAGGCTCCCTAGCAACCCTACAAAGGTGCAATGAGATGTTTGACGATTAGCGACAAGAGGTGAAATATAAGCACTAATGACTTATAAATTAGCATTCTGATATTGGCTAGAAGAATCAAGTTCTCAAGTAGAAAGCCTATATCAACCAGAACACATAGAACGAGGCAATCATTACATCCCAAGGCTCCCTAGCAACCCCCCCCCCCCAATTGCGGTAAAAAGATGTTTGGCAATTATGCAACACGAGGTGAAATGTAAATACTAGTGAATTGCATACTGGCATTCTGATGTTGGATAGAAGAATCATGTTCTCAACTAGATCTGTTTGTACGAGCCCACCTCTACTTTTACCAGCCTTGCCCTAATTCTAGAACTTGTCGAAGTCCTTATTGCTTGTGTTGAGTTATATCCAATGATAATGATGTCATGTTGCTTTCGCATAAATATGTTATGAAGTTCACATTAGTTTTATCCAGAGCTAAAACGAGTTATACGGCCGGTAGCAATAACCACTTTTTCAACCATTTGACATTGGGGGGTATCTCTAAACCCCTACCTAGCGATTAATTGTCTAACATTTGTAATTTTTAATTGTTGGTGTACAACAGAGAAATCCTACAATCTGATGTTATCAATGGAATTCAAGACTTATTTGGGAACGAGTTATCATCATCTATTAACCATGAGGATGCTGAATCTGAATTGTTATTGCATTTTCTCGAGTCTTTGAAAGAGCAAAAGCACAAGAGCTCCTCTAAGTTAGTGGAAGAAATTAAGTTTTTAGAAGCAGATATTGAAGAAGTTGAGAGAAGGCAGACAAAGAAGTCATTGTTTATTTCTTGCTTGCCCAATGAGTCCGTTAATGCAAGAGAAAACATTTCATCACATATAAATAATTCAGGTTTAGAAGTGAATTATAGTATTTCCGCACCATTCTGTAATGAATCAAGGTTGATGAGGAATATCAATCAGCTTGAAAGTGCTTACTTTTCGGAGAGATCCAATGTTCAGCGTTCTGATAGTGGGCTGGCAGCGCGTGATGGCAAGGAATTGCTAGAAAACCGAGAAAATTGGAACCGGACATACAAGGATGGTGAGATAAACAAACCCACTGATCGCCTAGGGGCATTCTTTAATGGTTTGTGCAAGTATGCTCGCTACAGTAAGTTCAAAGTACGTGGGATATTAAGGAATGGGGATTTTAATAATTCTGCAAATGTTATATGCTCTTTGAGTTTTGACCGAGACGAGGACTACTTCTCTGCAGCCGGGGTGTCAAAGAAAATAAAGATATATGACTTTCATGCACTTTTTAATGATTCTGTTGACATCCATTATCCAGTGATTGAGTTGTCAAACAAATCCAAACTCACCTGCACTTGTTGGAATAGCTATATCAGGAGTTACCTGGCTTCGACTGACTATGATGGCGTGGTGAAGGTGTGTATTCTTCGTCCTTTACATATTTTTAAAGTCAAAACTCAAACTTTTACCATATCATATGTGGACCAACACTTAGTTGCCGACTTCATCATCTCTTTGTATTAGATGCAGTGTATTCTGAGTGGTTATATACATTAGCAGGAATATATTACCTATCTAATGCAAGAGCAGTTGCATTTGATTCTAATGTACATAGTGGGATGGAGCCTTTGAGGTCTCGCAATTCAGATGTAGTGTTCCAGATGGTTTTATTTCCAAAATAATCATGTTTATAAATTGCTCTCTGATATTATGCCTTTATCTGTCAGTGAAATGTAATCATCTGAGCTGCTATCTAATATAAAGTTTATATCATTAGCGTAATTGGAACGCCTTATTTCATTGATGTGTTTTTTTCTTATGTAAGATTTTTGTTGTATTTTGTCATATTTTCTTTTGTCAAAGGACTCCACTCCTTGCCGGCGGCATTTCATATATCTCCCTTCTTTACTAATAAAATCTTCTCGTCTTATAAAAAGAATAAATTAATACAATATGCCCATGTTTAAAGAACATTTTAAATTTTTCACTGGCTCACTGTTTCCCGTAAAAAAAATAAAATAATCCTTCTCTTTTTCTTTTGCCTTCCACAAATTCTTAATTTGCCTAATGCTCCAATTATCAATACTACGTTGTTGCTTTTCCATGCATTTCTCATTCCATAACTTGATGGTTGATTTCAGTTATGGGATGCGGGAACTGGTCAAGAGATATCCCAATACGTTGAGCACGGTAGAAGAGCTTGGTCTGTTGACTTCTCTCAAGTGGATCCTACAAAATTAGCCAGTGGAAGTGATGATTGTTCTGTGAAACTGTGGAATATCAATGAGGCATGTCTTTTTCATCTTAAAATTTCGTTAACCATTAAACTTTATTTAGAATTGGGTGCTGTTATCTGTTTTTTCTTGTCTGTTGTTAATGGATCACTGAGAGGAAATCATAAGAAATCAAATTACTATTCCCTCTTTATCTTTTAATTCGTCCTTTTAATCAAATTTCAAAGGAACCAGATTTGAATCAACTCCACATCTTTATAATATCTTGGTACATGATTTAATTTGAGCTTTTTATTTGGGAAATCTTCAAAGGAAGATCGTGCAACATGCTAAGTGCACGCCTTGCCGGTTGACATTTGATAATAATCTTAAAAGCATTTTTGCCCCTAACCTATTCAACATTTGTGAAATTGAATCCGAAATAAATAGTTTGAGACATTGAACCCTGAAATATATTACTCCCTTTATCCCCAAAAGGATGACTAAAAATACAATTTTTTTTGTCCCCAAAAGGATGAGATAAAAGTACATAAAGTGTGAAGGGTAACTAAGTTATTTAGTGGGGTCCATTAATATAAAAAAATAAAAGTACTCATCATTTTATATAATTTTGTGCGGCCATTAAGTATAAATTTGGAACTTTTTTACTCTTTTCCCTCAACTTTTAATTTTCTTAATATGTGTGCAAATTATACTTTACTCATCCTTTTGGGGACGGAGGGAGTAATTATTTGAAATCAAACCTTCCACCCAAGTCGAGTTCAATTTTGTTAGAGTTAGTCATGTGCGTTAGTCATGTGCGTTAGACTTGCCACTCATTTAAGGGTACGTTCGGTATTTCAAATCTTCATATTTCCTTTATCATTTTCTAGAACCATGGTCACCACTGCTGGTGCCAGAGATGGCAACATTGGGTGGCGGGAATGGCATGAATGTACACTTTGTCCTCCCATCTTCCTCTCTCCTCACCTAGGAGAGATCATGTTATCCCGAGACTTGACCTTGAGCCAGAATGGAACTATTGCTGGGTGAAGCTCATATAACCTTACATCATCCCTTCCTACAGTCAAACCATTTGGTAAATCACCGCCTTCCATCACTAACTTCAGCAATGACCATCACCTCTAATCTCTACCATGTTAACTTTCGCTACCATTAAGAACCACTACCCAAAATTAAGAAATAATATATATATATATATATATATATATATATATATATAAACATAGACAAAGTATAGTTGGAACTCTCACGGGAAAATTCATAGTCCATTTCATAGTTATCATGGCGTCGCCATGGCGCCTAGACGACGCCTATGCGTCTTGGCTTTGGAGAAGGGAAATGCAACGTCTTGGACGCCGAGCTGCCAAGGCTCACATGCCTTGGTAGCTGGCCCAAGGTAAGTGATTAAGTCATTTTTTATCCATAACTCATCATAACCCATGGACTTACTATGTGGTGTAATTTTATCACGTATTAGACTTGTAATGAGTGATGCCTTGGTTGATTACTTATTTTCTACATGGTGCTTGTTTACTTGTTCTACTAGTTTTTAATGTCAAGTGTTTTACTTTTGAATTTTGATTGTGAAGTATTCATAGAATTGTGTTTTTACATTTATTCCATAATGTTAGTTATTATGTTTTGGGTTTTGATATATTAAAATTTTTATTGTTCAATATATTTTTGAAGTAAAATAAATAATGTATAAATTGCACATTGTTAATGACTTGTTGTCATATGGACGCCATGGTGGGCGTCCTATCGCCTAGGCGTCCTGGCGGGCGTCTCGCCGTGACGACAAACGTGTTGCTAACCACAGCTGTCGCTGTTTCCATATCCGGTGGCAGTGGTGGCTATGATTTTAGAAATTTAAAAAGAGATGAAGATTGTAATAGTGAAATACCCTTTGCTGATAAGCATGAACTCCAGTGAAAACTGAAATGTGTGATTTTGAAAAATTATTTTACTTAATGTTCAATGTTTGAATAATTTTATTTTGGGGTTCAATGTCACAAATGTGACTCATTTTAGGGTAAAATAATGCTATTAAGCCTTGTTAATAACACCTTTTATTCCCTGCATTAGATAATACTTAGATAACAACTATTTCACCACCCATCCCTTTCCTCATGTTGGTGATCCTCTTGGGCAAAATCTATGCACTGCTTGAAATTCACAAAAGCTCTACATGTATTAGTATCAATCCCATTCAATTTGTTCCTTTTTGATGCAGAAGAACAGTTTATGCACAATCAGGAACATTGCAAATGTCTGCTGTGTTCAGTTCTCAGCGAAGTCCAGTCATTTGATTGCATTTGGTTCTGCGGATTACATGACTTACTGTTATGATCTTCGCAATGTTTCAACACCCTGGTGTATATTGGCTGGCCATGACAAGGCTGTTAGCTATGTGAAATTTTTGGATTCTGAAACCCTTATTTCTGCGTCCACCGACAACACACTAAAACTTTGGGACCTCAATAAAACCAGTTCCAGTGGTTTATCAACCAATGCTTGCATCTTAACTCTTCGAGGGCATACTAACGAGAAGGTTGGTTTCTCAATGCTGGAAGCCTCTGTTTTGGAATTAAATAGTAATATTTTTTTATTGTCCTTCACTATAGTAATCATCCATATTCTCATTATTGCTTTAACTTTCCGGCTTTGCTACCTCAGAACTTTGTGGGTTTATCTGTTGCTGATGATGGATACATTGCATGTGGTTCAGAGACAAATGAGGTGGGCATACTGTTCCTCAGTTATTATGACCCATCTGGTTCTTTTAATCATCCAAATTTTGTTTGCTTTTCTGTAAATAGTTATGAGTGCGAAAATTACACCTCATGATTATATTTAACATCTTCTGAATCTTTTTGCTTGCAAAGGAAGTCTGAAATTCAAGAGCTACCTTTCATTATCAACATTTTTACTTGATATTGACCTAATCATTGCCTTATTTCCTTTATAGGTGTTTGCTTACTATAGATCCCTGCCTATGCCGATCACTTCCCACAAGTTCGGCTCCATTGATCCTATTTCTGGTAAAGAGACTGATGATGACGGCGGACAATTTGTTTCAAGTGTTTGTTGGAGACAAAAATCAGATATGGTGGTTGCTGCCAATTCCACTGGATCTATAAAATTGTTGCAGATGACTTAAAGTAGTATCCAGTCAGTGAGATTCATTATGAAATTGCACCCATCAATGCTTTTGCAGCTTCAGTCCAGAATTTTCTGAAGCCCCGTACTTAAGCCAGGCCTTTACCGGTAGAGATCTCTAAGGACTTCTCAAGTTAAGTACTTGTCAGATGGAAGTGCTTCAAATCTGCTACTCTAGGGCTGCAGCATTTGGGTAAAAAATGATGCCAGTATAGTTGGTGTATACAAGATTACAGATTGTCAAGGAGCTGAAATTAGTGCAACAGTAGCTTGACAGTGAATACAGATCTTGGAGCTTCATTGTTGATGGCTCAGCAGCATGACTTGCTTCAATACCAGATATATTGATTTCGCCAAACTCAAAGACTGAATGTTTGATCAATTCTTGCAACAGCCGGTCAAAAATGATTTGGACAAGGTGTGCAGTTAAAAATTTTGTGAATCACATTTGTAGCTGTTTGTTCATAAAATAGCATTTGATGTTTGCTTGCATCAGTGAGAAAGCCTGTTGGGATTGGCAGACATTGGTATTTATTTATGTCCAAATTATCCATGAAAATACAAAGACCAGCTACTGTATAATTCCTAAGCTTTGAATGTATATGAAAGTTGAGCGTGTTGGCAAATAAAGGTGTTACTATTATTTTTCTAAATGATTAAAAAGATAAGAAAAGTATGCAATTATAAATTTGCTACACCTTGTTCTGTTCCAGCTGAAAATTGTGTGTGTAAGCGTTCATTTTGTTGAAACATTCACCAAATACGAAGTTCTATTTGTTGAACCTTCACCAGGTAAAAAAGTTGTGTGCAAACAAAGCAGTCTTGATCAAAATGCCGTGATGCTTATGTTTTATGCCATCTTTGGCACTTTGAGGCATGATCTCTTCACATTCTTCTTGGGCTCATAGCCGATGATACTAGGCTCTCTCTGTGCGTCCTTGTACAGCGAGTACAAGGATTCAATGGTGATGAAACTTCTTTATAACCTCGTGCTGGTGAAGATGTAGATGATGAACATTCTTTAGGTGCTCTTGCTCGTGAAGACCTAGGTGATGAAATTCCATTTAAAGCTCGCGCTGGCGAAGTTCTTGGTGAATGTCCTTTGATTTTACCTGTTCATCAAACCAATGCCCTTAGATTAATGATCTTCTTTTGTTTAGAGTTTCCATAGGAGTTAGATGATTGAAATTATCCTAACTAAGAAGAAATTTGAACCAAACAAAGGGTCACTAGATAATAGATATAAAAGCAAAAGACTAACATGAAGATTTGCTGGTGTTGGTATCTTTCAGTTTCTCTGTGGACAAAGCTACCTTCTCTGGGATCTTGTGACTGCTTGACCGTTGAGTGGTTACTGTTGTTGATACAACTTTCTTCTCTGGAATTACAGTACAATTTGACCTTCGTACTGCTACCTTGGGCATAGTCTTCCTTACTGGAGTCTCAGGAGAGATTGACTTTTGATCACCTTTGGATCGGGATAAATTATCACTGTTTGATGCCTCAGGATGGACTTGTTTTTCATCAGATGTTGCATTTGATGGTATTTTTTCTTGATTTTCAGAACATATTGACCTTGACTCATCTGCTGCTGTTGGTAAAAATTTTGTTTCTGTAGTCTCCGAACCAGATGACTTATGATCACATGTTGATAGCATTTTCTTCTCTGGAATACCACAAGTGACTGACTTTCTATCAGCTGTTGAAGTTTTTCGCCCAAGATTCATGGAAAATGACCTTCTATATATTGGTTGGGCTGATGTAACTCTCGTAGGATTCGGGGTTTGAGCATACAGTGGACTTTGATCAACTTCTGTTAATGATGAGAATTTCCCCCTTGGACTTTCAGAACAAACTGAGCTTTGATCAGCTAACAGAGATTTCCTTGGAGGAAACTCAGAGAAAACTGACCTTAGATCAGCCACGGACATTGATGAATTTTTTCTCTGTAAAAACTCAGAGCGAACTGACCTTAGATCACTTTCTGCCATAAACAGATCATCCATTATAGCCCCATTCTCATCCCCAAAGTTGGAAGCTGGTCTCCCTCCTAAAGAGGCTTCACTTGCCAGATCCCAGCTCTTCCCGGAAGTTTTCTCCTTCTCAACAAGTTTATATGCAAACATCTGAAAAGGAATTTGTGACACAGAAGCCAAATCAGACCTTCCCTCTCCAGGGAACTTCTTTGAGTACCCTGCCTCTATGTCACAGTAGTCTACAAGAGGAGGTGGTGCATCAGGTTGTCCATGATCCGGATTTATTACTAGCACCTTCTTGATATAGCGTAAAATCCTACAAATGGATGAGAAACTTGGACGACGAGATGTATTAGATTGCCAGCATTTTTTGGTCAGGTTTGAAAGGTATTTTGGTGAAGGGTGTGGGAAAAGAGGCCTCCCTCCTAATCTTATATTCCGAACCATCTTGTCCCCTTGAAGATGGTCATCTTCAAAGGGAACCTTCCCAGTCAAAAGCTCGAAGCAAATCATTGCAAAGCTGTATACATCAGCTTTCTCTGTATACTTGGTACTACATATACTTCCTCCTCTTTCCTTTTCAGCTAGAACTTCAGGAGCATACCATATAACAGGGTCAATCCCATTTTGGTTATTAGAGTTTCGAGAAGTGTAACTCTTTATGGAGGTTACACCAAACCCCGTCAGTTTTGCGTGAAAATAACCTTCTGTGGATGAATTCCTTGCTTTGAGAAGAACGTTACAAGGGTTCAAATCTCCATGATATATCTTTTGAGAATGTAGATATTCCATTCCTCTTGCAATCTGAAGCATGATATCTACCGCAACTGGGATAGAAAATGGAACCCGCTTTCGTTGACCACAATTCTCTTTTATATAAATTCCAAGATTCTTCTGCATCAGCTCCATAACAAGAAATCCCTCTTTCTTTTCCTCATCATAGAATGCACAAAGGTACTGCATTACATTTGGATGGGAAATTGATAAAACCAAAGAAATCTCTGCATTTAGTGGTTCAATCTCCCCATAAAAGGTTCTTAAAGCAAAATTCTCCCCTAACCAGTGGATCTCCTTATAGTGGCTTCTCCCTGATCCTAATCTTCTCTTCACATTATAATCTTTGGCTCCCACTAAGATCCAACTTGGCAAGACCTTCGATTGTAATGGCTCGGAGCCACTTAGTTTACCAATCAGTAAATCTCCAAGTCTCTGCTCATGCTTGGCCATAACATTGGCAGCTGAACTTTTCCTCTCATTAACTGATTCAAGTAGGAACCATCTATCTTCTTTCCAAGCATTTTCCAATCGATTGCATATTTCTCGAGGAACCAAGTACTGTTTTCCTAACCTCCATTGGAAAAGTTTGGGGTCATTCCACTCTGAGTCGTATTTTCTCATTGACAATAGTCTCCTCTTTTGCATATCATCGTGGTCTAATGCCGAGATTTCTGCAGCAGTCTCAATGGCTTCAATGACAACCAAAAAGCAGCAGAACAAGTTGTGTATGTGGAGCTCTACGCAGTCCTTGTTTTGATGTAGGCTAATCGCTTTGCCCCACCAATCATTAATTTCTAAACAATGCTTGATATAGAGTTCACCTTCTTTGAATATCTTGTGAAGCTCTCTTAAAGGGTATTCAAGAGATTTCCATTTCGTATTCTTGTCTTCTAGCCTTAAGTTTTGCCTAATCTCTTCTGCAATAGTTTCAAAAGCCAGATTGAATAAATCAAACAGCAAACAACACTGCTTCTGATTGATAGAGATATCATGTTTCAACACCATTAGAGCCTTCAAACTTCCCAAAACCTCCCCAATTTGCCGGAATTGATCCATTCTAAGCTTTCCAAATATCAACTTGGGTGGTGGGTGCCTTGAAAGACGCCCAAAATTCACCTCAAAATTCAAAAACTCAGCTGCATTAAGCTGCCTAGCAAAATTATTCCAAAACTCTTCAAAAGAAGCAGCAGTTCATGAAACTCCAAGTTGTAACAATATATATATATATATATATATATATATAAATATATATATATATGACATCAAAGCTATACTCGTAACAATGCTTTGTTGTAACACAGAGTTGTTTTGCTATGCAATGCAATGCAATGATCACAGCAAAGTGAAACCAGAAAGGAAAAAGGCATGTGTGTGTATATATATAAATATAATAGTGGTTTTATTCCAAAACTAAAAATTATGAAGTGGGATGACAAGAAAATTGAAACAACAGGGTATAGATATGTATTAACACAACCATTTCAAGATTTTTAAAAAATAATGCAAAATTTAGAAACATGAGAAAGTAATAACCAGCTGAATTAATTATTCTTCAATTTTTATTTACCTTCATTTCTATCTGCAAGCGGGCTGTGCTTCAAATAAAAGGCAATTGTTATGGGAGCCAAGAGAAATTAAGAAAACCCTTTATGATCCTATCAAACAACACCCGATTCCAAGTGAAAAACTAGCGGAACATATATTCACGAGGAAAGGAAGCATTGAAAAATAACAGCATAATTAGATAAACCCAAAAAAGGATAGGAAAATAAAATAGTAAGATCAATTAATTAAAAGTTGATATATGAGTGAGCAATTTGGAAACGGATCAAAAGTATAACGGAAAGTCTGAGGAGGAGGAGGTGAAAGAAACTGTCAGGTTGGTTGGTCAAAATAACATCTTTTTTAATTTTGAGGAAAATTCCTTTATAAGAAAATAAATAAAAGAAAGAAAGAAAGAAATATTCATGTTCTTGACCAACCTGAGGAACTTTTCAGCTTCTCCTCTTAGGAAGTAAATATTTTGGCCGTTAAAATCTCCGTTTTTTGGGGGGTCTATTTAAAATTTTAGTTATGGGCTAACGTTATATGGAATTTTTTTTAGGTCCCCTCGATTTTAGCTAATTTTATCTATATCTGTTGATCAAACAATACACCTACAATTTGGTGACTTACGATTGTATTAATTAATTAATTAATTTAAAGTTACAGAAAAACAACAAAAGATTAATGGAGAACGAGATTCATAAATTTTCACCCACGTCTAGAAGGCCGAATCACTCCAACAATTATAAATATTAAGTAGATTGATAGAATATGCAGTTGTTGATCACAATTTACTTGTGTGTTGAGCAAGATAAATGCTCCAAAATTACTGAGATGTTACAATTGTTAGATTAAGATTTATTTTATTTTAATTGTTTTGATTTTTTTATTGGAGAGGTTATGAACACACTTGGGATATCCACACTGGAATCCAAATTTGCCGTCCAATGTCTTTTAAATGCTGCCACATATATAACTGGGTCACTCTAGCTAGTTAAGTGCAATGTCTTTCTTTCTTTTTTTTCTTTGCTTTTCGTTACATTTATTTATTTGGATGCATCACTCCAGAACTAGAACTCTCCCTTAGCAGTGTTTAGCTCCTTCTTGAATCAATCTTATATACTTACTATATATTCTTACTAGCCTTATATGGGAAGTGATTTTCATATTCTTCGCATTGAAGAGTAATTAATATGTCATTCTGAAAAAAGAGTTTAATTTATAATTTTTATAATTTATCAATCATACTTGTATATATATATATATATTAATGCATACTTATAAATAAATATTAAATTCAAAACTCAAAACTCAAAACCAAGATTTTTTTTTTTTTTGTGTAAAGGCAATTATTGTTGTGATTTGATTCAACTTTGTAATGATCAGGTTTGGCTTTCCAACTTTATATGCAAGATTGTTTTATTGTCAACGAATCATAAACTCAAATGCTAAAATCAAAATTCACCTTTTTGCATTTTCTGGACTGAAGTTTTGCCACCTATCACATTAAGAATCATATACTATAGTATAGGATCAACTTCCTTACTAATTATATCATTTCCTATAAGTTCACGACATGTCACCCAAATAACATGATTTTATTCTCTTTGAAAGCAAATATTGAAAAATACTAAAGTTGTTCCTTCCTAAATAGTCTATAGAATTTTATCATAGCACAATTGTGTTGGCCACAACAAGCCTTGTTTCAATTGAGAAGAGATAGATTTTGAATCGAGTTATATTAGACACATTATTGTTATGGATTAACAAGTAAAAATTATGGTCGTAAATAATCTAGACTTTCTCCGACCCCAAGTTGACATCAAGCAAGACTTTTTGTCTTTCGAGCGAATTGTGGTTTGTCCGGTTTAAAATAGACTCAATTCTAGCTCGATTAAACCTGAACATAATTCATATATATAGTTTCTAATTATAATACTTATTTTATATAAAATGTATAATATAAGCTCGGCTAACTTAAAATTGATTTAAATCTGAACGAACTAGAGTTCAACTCAACTGACTTAAGTCTGACCGGAACTTAACTTAACTCATTTATCACTACAAAACTGTCTCTTTGATTGTCTCCATGCATTTGATTAATTTGTTAACTGTTGCTCGTATAAATTATAATTTCTTTTAATTAATTATATGTAGTTCAATTCTTTTCAATCCAATAACTTTCTAAGATACCAGTCAGGATCACTTGGAGTGAGATGATATATGATTGAATAGCATAGTGTAACTAAATATACATCCATTCCTATTCGGCAGTACTATACAAATCAAGTTAAGTAACAGAGTAGTGTTGTTAGCAAATTTTAAAAAAGAATAAGAGGTTAAAAAAAAAAAAAAAAATTGGGCCTTTGTATCTCTGGTCACTTTTTTTTTTTTTTTTTTAAAACAAGGATTTTTGGACTAAAAGGGAAAAATAATTCAGGTGAACGTTCTCGCTTTACTACGAACATAAGCCCTCCATTGGCACAAACGTTAGGAAACTACTACTATTAATTATAATTATTTGTTTAAGACAGATTCTCTTTGTAATATTGTAATATAACATTAATAAACTATTTAAAATAACAATATATTAGTCATGACAATAAGTGTCATTTAACAATTTAAATGTCATTAAATATATATTTAGTATGGCAATAATAGTATTTTTTTTATTAATGATAATATAAAATGACATGTATAACAACTCAACTTTACCCTCGTGCTTAATGCCACCACTACTAAATTAAATATGAAAGAAAAATATATTCAAATTTGCAAACGAGTATAATTTAAGATAGAGTTATCAAAAACAAAGGAAAAAGATTGACCTTCAAAACAATGTATGCAAAATTGCAGCAGCACTCGAGCTCTTTCTTTCTTTCCTTTGTTTCTAAATTTAGATTATTATTATTATTATTATTTTCATTTTTTAATTACTTTCTCCAGTGCAAGAATAATCTTCTTCACTATCTTGAATACTTGTACATCATTCATTTTCTGTGTGCTTCCTGAGGTATTAGCAATTCTTCATAATCATCAACTTCCACCTGATTACATTTAGACATCAAAGTTTAGTTTCAGTCAATTGAGTATCGCACAATATGCTGAAAAAGGAGGCAACTTGGTACCTCATATCTGTTGCCACCACACCTATAAACAGCTTAGGTTCTCCCGAACAAGGATTCCCAAAATCCCATGATGCCCGACTTCTTTACACCCTCATGAAGCTGCACATTTTACTAGCCAGATGTCACATAAGATTTTCGGACAGATAAAGCTAAAATATATAAACCTCCATCATACAGGATCTTTAGGGGTATATAAACTATACAACGAAGCTATTGTTTTGGATACTTTATAAACTGAGAAATTCAAAGACCAGATCATTTAATGGGATTAATCATGGGTATAGTTGATTATAATTTAATTCACTAGTAATATTTTAAGAGCTGATTTTAAAGCGATACATACTATATATAATACTGGGAATCATTTCCTTTCCCAACCTTAGGATTCTAATAGACCCATCCTTCCTTTGAGGCAAATGCTCATAAACTACCACGAACCCCGATGATTAATTGAAATTTTGACAGGAGCCACCCATGTTATTAAGAGGAGATGCATTATTTGTGTAGTAGTCAGTTTTTCCATTCCTACCAATCCAAGTGATTTATCTACACATATCATAGCAGAAGCATACCTAGTCATAAAGCACATTTAGGTGTTCATAATGGTAGATAGGTTATTACATGTCAAAATTTAGCTAGTAAAATATGTGTCATGTTTATATTTACATCAACACATATTATTCAACCCTAAATATAGATACAACAAAACTCTACTTAAAATTCATTAATAAATTAAACTGATGACAAAAATTGGGGTTTTAAATAGTCCAGCTATTACTGTAGAGAGGCTATGTATTTATCCAAGTGTGTAGGGGAGAATTTTCTTTACCTCTGAAGATTTGTCATGAGTATCGACAAAAGCTCGTGTTACCTATAAGCAACAA
This sequence comes from Aralia elata, assembly GCA_034770075.1. Taxonomy (NCBI): domain Eukaryota; kingdom Viridiplantae; phylum Streptophyta; class Magnoliopsida; order Apiales; family Araliaceae; genus Aralia; species Aralia elata. The sequence continues at coordinate 1,587,362 of CM068386.1, forward strand.
AAAAAAAAAGTGTTCCATCAACATCATTACAAAATAAGCAGAGAATTTTTTTTTTATCCAACATCTCAAAAACTTGAAAAGTCTAACCTCGGAACTGTTTGCATTCCCATTATTGTCCATGTATGAAGCCCTTGGCGTAGATCCTTCTTCCGATCCCTCTGCCACGGGTGATGGTTGCTGGGGTGGAGAAACATAGACCACTCTCAATTTGCATTCCTCCACAACATGTCCAGCCTCCTTAGAGAACTGTGAACACACAACCTCCGTAAATAACAATATCATCAAAAATAAAATGCACGACTTTTACTGCAGTTCAAGCTTTTTGCACACCATATCTTAAGTACTTCAGAAATTAAAGTTGAGATTTTCAAACTGAACCTAAATTTAAACCAAAACCTAATAAGTCCTAACCAACTTGCAACTATAGTTAGGATGATACAGAAACATACTAACATACCATTTCAGGGGTAATGTCCTTAGCAGTTACTCCATTACTTGTAACTACGCTCTGAAGAAGAAACTTGTCCTTGCATTGCATGTCGGGAGGAGCCTCCTTCTGAGCTTGCATTGTAACTGTAGCATACTAGTACTTGTCAAGAATATTGTAGCATAATAGACAATTGACAGATATAATACTTTAAATCTCCATTATGATTGCTGACAAACTTAGAAAACAAGTCAAATAACTGAAAGTTATTTTTGAAAGTAATTGTTAAAAAGAACATAAGACCTAGTTTGAAATGTCCTTAGAATGCATTCTAGTTAATTGGTGCTCCTTCATTATCATCAATGTTTAACTTTTCCTAAAGATGGATTTTTGTACAATTTATACTCCCTCCATTCCAAAAAAAGAGTTCCATTTGCAAAAAATAGTTGTTCCTCAAAAAGAGTCCTATTTCTTTTGACAGTAGTATAAACTGATAAAATGTCCTCGAGTTTGTCCCCATAACTTCATTACCATTTAACAACTAGTAAACAAACAATATTTTACTTTTAGGGGTAAACATGAAATAAAAAGGCATCCTTAATATTTGGAACTTTGGTAAATAAGACTTCATTTTGTGGGAAGGACGGAGTACTTTTTACAAACTTCAGCTTATATAGATTACAAGTTGGAGTGTTGATGTAAATGGATGAAACTCGCTATCATGGTTCTACGGTACGGAAGATAATCCTCCAAAATCTCTTTGGAAATATCTTCATCTATAATGTCTACTACTACTCTTACCCCTTTTCCTCCTTGTGTATCTCTCTGAATTTATTTATATAAAGATAGATATATACATAATGAATAAACTATTTTAAATAATGCAATTCATCATCCATCTGGCCTAAATCTCCACTCAACTATCTGGATTCACATAACAAATCAATTTTTGTTTCCACCAATACCAAAAACAATCAAAAAATAAGAACCTTGATATGTTTTCTCTTCTTCTTTTTGTGTTTTTTCTTTTCTTTTTTTTCTTAGCAACCACACCCATGTACAGGGAAAATGCTTTAGAAAAGAAGAAATTTTGACAGTCACCTATAACATCACATGTTGATCGAGGCAAAACAACACCTGTATTTGGACGCACACAATACTTCTTTGGATTCGTTGTCTTCACCTGAACAAACAAATACAAAATGTATAATTTTTCCAAAACAAAAATGCATGAGTCACCTGAAAGATCGCATGCAATAACAAATCTAATCTACATTTCGTATATCCAAATCTTCAGCAAGTCTTAAGCCAATTTCTCAAAGCCAAATCCTCAATAAATATATTAAAATTGAAAAAAAATTACCTCAAAAGCGACATAGCTCTCGGTCTTATTCGACAATTGAAGCGAAGAAGAGATCTGCTTATGGAGCTCGACTGCAAATTAATTGGGAAAAAAAAATAACAGAACTAAAATTATCAAAACTGTAACAAAATCAATAAAATTAAAAAATAGATCGGTGATGAGATCGCGGTGAGACTTACATGGGAATTTGAGCTCTAGAGGTTCGATGTCGAGAAGCTCTCCCGTGCTCATTTTCTGAGGAATGAATTGATTTGATTTGGCCCGAAATGAATGAAATGGAAACAAAAATCAAAAGAAAGGGAAATCCTTTTGATTTGAAAAGCTAATTTTAGGGTGATCCGGGAATGTCTTAAACAAAAGAATAGCGTATTTTATTTATTTATTTATTTTTATTTTTTAGATGTGTAAAAACGTTTTCTGGAAACAATAAAAAACGGAAAAATCAAGGTCAATTTCGGGAGTTGACCAACTTTAATTTTGGGTGGTGGGAAATGATATACATGTCTGATAAAATTTATCAAACTTTAAAATTTGCTATTTGAAGAGGTTCGATGCAATTTGAAGAGGTTCAATGCAATTTATCAAGAGGTTAAATTTCGGGAGTAAACCTGCTTCAGCACCTTGAAGATGTAGATCTTGTAAGTTTCCACGCTCTTCTTCACTCTCTTCTTCTTCTTGTCTTCGGCAACAGCTCCGCCTTCCTTCGGCAGCTTCTTTCCGGCCTTGGGCTTCTTCTCCGCCGTGGCTTTCTCCGCGACAACTATTTTCTTCTCCTTAGCGGGTTTCTTCTCAGCGGGCTTCTTATCTGCCTTGGGAGCTGATGTAATAAAAATATGTAACTGCAAGTGCACAATGTCAAATTGAAGAACTTGACAAGTACAGGTCGAACTCAAAAAGACTAGATTAATTTTAATTTATCCTTAATATATATTTTAGGCGAATTAGAAATAAAGTTTGAGAATCAATTAACTAACTAATAATAAGAAACTGACAGTGATACGGTAAATAAATATTTATTTAACATAGTAAAATATGTGTCATGTTTATATTTATATCAACACATATTATTCAACCCTAAATATAGCTACAAAAAATCTCTACTTAAAATTCACTAATAAATTAAACTGATGACAAAAATTGGGGTTTTAAATAGTCCAGCTATTTCTGTACAGAAACTATGTATTTATGCAAGTGTGTAGGGGAGAATTTTCTTAACCTCTGAAGATTTGTCATCAGTATCGACAAAAGCTCGCGTTACCTATAAGCAACAAAAAAAAAGTGTTCCATCTACATCATTACAAAATAAGTAGGGAAGGAAGTCTAACCTCGGAACTGTTTGCATTCCCATTATTGTCCGTGTGTGAAGCCCTTGGCGAAGATCCTTCTTCCGATCCCTCTGCCACGGGTGATGGTGGCTGGGGTGGAGAAAGATAGACCACTCTCAATTTGCGTTCCTCCACAACATGTCCAGCCTCCTTAGAGAACTGTGAACACAACCTCCATAAATAACAATATCATCAAAAATAAAATGCACGACTTTTACTGCAGTTCAAGCTTTTTGCACACCATATCTTAAGTACTTCAGAAATTAAAGTTGAGATTTTCAAACTGAACCTAAATTTAAACCAACACCTAATAAATTTCTAACCAACTTGCCACTATAGTTAGGATGATACAGAAACATACTAACATACCATTTCAGGGGTAATGTCCTTGGCTGTCACTCTATTACTTGTAACTACGCTCTGACGAAGAAACTTGTCCTTGCATTGCATGTCGGGAGGAGCCTCCTTCTGAGCTTGCATTGTAACTGTAGCATACTAGTACTTGTCAAAATAATTGTAGCATAATAGACAATTGACAGTTATAATACTTTAAATCTCCATTAAGATTGCTAGCAAACTTAGAAAACAAGTCAAATAACTGGAAGTTATTTTTGAAAGTAATTGATAGAAAGAACATACGACCTAGTTTGAATGTCCTTAGAATGCATTCTAGTTAATTGGTGCTCCTTCATTATCATCAATGTTTAACTTTCCTAAAGATGGATTTTTGTACAATTTATACTCCCTCCATTCCAAAAAAAAAGAGTTCCATTTGCAAAAAATAGTTGTTCCTCAAATAGAGTCCTATTTCTATTGACAGTAGTATAAACTGATAAAATGTCCTCGAGTTTGTCCCCATAAGTTCATTATCATTTAACAACTAGTAAACAAAAATTTTTTTACTTTTAGGGGTAAACATGAAATAAAAAGGCATCCTTAACATTTGGAACTTTTTGTAAATAAGACTCATTTTGGGAGAAGGACGGAGTACTTTTTACAAACTTCAGCTTATATAGATTACAAGTTGGAGTCTTGATGTAAATGGATGAAACTCGCTATCATGGTCCTACAGTACGGAAGATAATCCTCCAAAATCTCTTTGGAAATATCTTCATCTATAATGTCTACTACTACTTTTACCCCTTTTCCTCCGTATGTATCTCTCTGAATTTATTTATATAAAGATAGATAATATACATAATGAATAAACTATTTTAAATAATGCAATTCATCATCCATCTGGCTTAAATCTCCACTCAACTATCTGGATTCACATAACAAATCAATTTTAGTTTCCACCAAAAACAAAAACAATCAAAAAATAAGACCGTTGATTTGTTTTCTCTTCTTGATTTTTTGTTTTTTTTCTTAGCAACCACACCCATGTACAGGGAAAATGCTGTAGAAAAAAAGAAATTTTGACAGAGCAACCTATAACATAACATGTTGATCGAGGCAAAACAACACCTGTATTTGGACGCACACAATACTTCTTTGGATTCATTGTCTTCACCTGAACAAACAAAGATGCATCAGTCACCTGGAAGATCGCATGCAATAACAACTAGAATCTACATTTCGAATCTCCAAATCTTCAGCAAGTCTTAAGCCAATTTCTCAAAGCCAAATCCTCAATAACTATATTCAAATTGAAAAACAAATTACCTTGAAAGCGACATAGCTCTCGGTCTTATTTGACAATTGAAGAGAAGATGAGATCTGCTTCTGGAGCTCAACTGCAAATTAATTGGGAAAAAAAATAACAGAACTAAAATTATCAAAACTGTAACAAAATCAATAAAATAAAAAAATAGATCGGTGATGAGATCGCGGTGAGACTTACATTGGAATTTGAGCTCTAGAGGTTCGATGTCGAGAAGCTCTCCCGTGCTCATTTTCTGAGGAATGAATTGATTTGATTTGCCCGGAATGAATGAAATGGAAACAAAAATCAAAAGAAAGGGAAATCTTTTTGATTTGAAAAGCTAATTTTAGGGTGATCCGGGAATGTCTTAAAGAAAAGAATAGTGTATTTTTTTTATATTTTTTTTTTAGATTTGTAAAAACATTTTCCGGAAACAATAATAAACTGAGAAATCAAGGTGAATTTCGGGAGTTGACCAACTTTAATTTTGGGTGGTGGGAAATGATATACATGTCTGATAAAATTTATCAAACTTTAAAATTTGCTATTTGAAGAGGTTCAATGCAATTTATCAAGAAGTTAAATTTCGGGAGTGGACCTGCTTCAGCACCTTGAAGATGTAGATATTGTAGGTTTTCACACTCTTCTTCACTCTCTTCTTCTTGTCTCCGGCAACAGCTCCGCCTTCCTTCGGCAGCTTCTTTTCGGCCTTGGGCTTCTTCTCCGCCGTGGCTTTCTCCGCGACAGCTATTTTCTTCTCCTTAGCGGGTTTCTTCTCAGCGGGCTTCTTATCTGCCTTGGGAGCTGATGTAATAAAAATATGTAACTGCAAGTGCACAATGTCAAATTGAAGAACTGACAAGTACAGGTCGAACTCAAAAAGACTAGATTAATTTTAATTTATCCTTAATATATATTTTAGGCGAATTAGAAATAAAGATTGAGAATCAATTAACTAACTAATATTAAGAAACTGACAGTGATACGGTAAATAAAAATTTATTAAACATAGTAAAATATGTGTCATGTTTATATTTACATCAACACATATTATTCAACCCTAAATATAGCTACAAAAAATCTCTACTTCAAATTCACTAATAAATTAAACTGATGACAAAAATTAGGGTTTTAAATAGTCCAGCTATTTCTGTACAGAAACTATGTATTTATGCAAGTGTGTAGGGGAGAATTTTCTTAACCTCTGAAGATTTGTCATCAGTATCGACAAAAGCTCGCGTTACCTATAAGCAACAAAAAAAAAGTGTTCCATCAACATCATTACAAAATAAGTAGGGAATGAAGTCTAACCTCGGAACTGTTTGCATTCCCATTATTGTCCGTGTGTGAAGCCCTTGGCGAAGATCCTTCTTCCGATCCCTCTGCCACAGGTGATGGCGGCTGGGGTGGAGAAACAGAGACCACTCTCAATTTGCATTCCTCCACAACATGTCCAACCTCCTTAGAGAACTGTGAACACAACCTCCATAAATAACAATATCATCAAAAATAAAATGCACGAGTTTTACTGCAGTTCAAGCTTTTGCACACCATATCTTAAGTACTTCAGAAATTAAAGTTGAGATTTTCAAACTGAACCTAAATTTAAACCAAAACCTAATGAGTCCTAACCAACTTGCCACAATAGTTAGGATGATACAGAAACATTCTAACATACCATTTCAGGGGTAATGTCCTTAGCAGTTACTCCATTACTTGTAACTACGCTCTGAAGAAGAAACTTGTCCTTGCATTGCATGTCAAGAGGAGCCTCCTGAGCTTGCATTGTAACTGTAGCATACTAGTACTTGTCAAGAAAATTGTAGCATAATAGACAATTGACAGATATAATACTTTAAATCACCATTATGATTGCTGACAAACTTAGAAAACAAGTCAAATAACTGAAAGTTATTTTTGAAAGTAATTGTTAGAAAGAACATAAGACCTAGTTTGAAATGTCCTTAGAATGCATTCTAGTTAATTGGTGCTCCTTCATTATCATCAATGTTTAACTAGTCCTAAAGATGGATTTTTGTACAATTTATACTCCCTCCATTCCAAAAAAAGAGTTCCATTTGCAAAAAATAGTTGTTCCTAAAAAAGAGTCCTATTATTATTGACAGTAGTATAAACTGATAAAATGTCCTCAACTTTGTCCCCATAACTTCAGTAAACAAACAATTTTTTACTTTTAGGGATAAACATGAAATAAAAAAGCATCCTTAATATTTGGAACTTTTGTAAATAAGACTCATTTTGTGGGAAGGACGGAGTACTTTTTACAAACTTCAGCTTATATAGATTACAAGTTGGAGTGTCGATGTAAATGGATGAAACTCGCTATCATGGTCCTACGGTACGGAAGATAATCCTCCAAAATCTCTTTGGAAATATCTTCATCTATAATGTCTACTACTACTCTTACCCCTTTTCCTCCTTATGTATCTCTCTGAATTTATTTATATAAAGATAGATATATACATACTGAATAAACTATTTTAAATAATACAATTCATCATCCATCTGGCCTAAATCTCCACTCAACTATCTGGATTCACATAACAAATCAATTTTTGTTTCCACAAATAACAAAAACAATCAAAAAATAAGACCGTTGATTTGTTTTCTCTTCTTGATTTTTTGTTTTTTTTCTTAGCAACCAGACCCATGTACAGGGAAAATGCTTTAGAAAAGAAGAAATTTTGACAGTCACCTATAACATCACATGTTCATCGAGGCAAAACAACACCTGTATTTGGATGCACACAATACTTCTTTGGATTCGTTGTCTTCACCTGAACAAACAAATACAAAAAGTATAATTTTTCCAAAACAAAAATGCATCAGTAACCTGAAAGATCGCATGCAATAACAAATCTAATCTACCTTTCGTATCTCCAAATCTTCAGCAAGTCTTAAGCCAATTTCTCAAAGCCAAATCCTCAATAACTATAATCAAACTGAAAAAAAAAATTACCTTGAAAGCGACATAGCTCTCGGTCTTATTCGACAATTGAAGCGAAGAAGAGATCTGCTTCTGGAGCTCGACTGCAAATTAATTGGAAAAAAAAATAACAGAACTAAAATTATCAAAACTGTAACAAAATCAATAAAATTAAAAAAAAAGATCGGTGATGAGATCGCGGTGAGACTTACATGGGAATTTGAGCTCTAGAGGTTCGATGTCGAGAAGCTCTCCCGTGCTCATTTTCTGAGGAATGAATTGATTTGATTTGCCCGAAATGAATGAAATGGAAACAAAAATCAAAAGAAAGGGAATCATTTTGATTTGAAAAGCTAATTTGAGGGTGATCCGGGAATGTCTTAAACAAAAGAATAGTTTTTTTTTTTCAATTTTTTTTAGATTTGTAAAAACGTTTTCTGGAAACAATAATAAAATTTCGGGAGTGGACCAAATTTAATTTTGTGTGGTGGGAAATGATATAATGTCTGATAAAATTTCTCAAACTTTAAAATTTGCTATTTGAAGAGGTTCAATGCAATTTGAATAGGTTTAATGCAATTTATCTAAGAGGTTAAATTTCGGGAGTGAACCTGCTTCAGCACCTTGAATATGTAGATCTTGTAAGTTTCCACGCTCTTCTTCACTCTCTTATTCTTCCTGTCTCCGGCAACAGCTCCGCCTTCCTTCGGCAGCTTCTTTCCGGCCTTGGGCTTCTTCTCCGCCGGGGCTTTCTCCGCGACAGCTGTTTTCGTCTCCTCAGCGGGTTTCTTCTCGGCGGGCTTCTTATCTGCCTTGGGAGCCATCGGAAATTCTAGGGTTTGAAATTGGGGGCGATATGACTGGAGAGAAAATAGACTTGTTTCAAACGGATTTGTATGTGAGGATGGAGGTGAGTTTAAGAGATGGTCATATAGAAGAGATTGATGAACTTATTAGGTAAGTCATCGAAATCCTATTCAGAAAAGAATTCTATTAGGAAGAGGATGATATTCTATTTCTTAATAAGATATAAGATATTTATTATATGTGCGAAAATGAATCTTATTTGGTAGGGGCTAAACGGCCAGTTGCACTTTTCATTTTCTCATTTATAATTTATAGTTAAAAAATTTTATTAAAAATTATATAATTCTAAATACACTTTTTTTTTATATTTTTTTTAAAAAAAAATTAAAAACATTTTAAACACAGTGAAACTATAAAAATAAATCAAAAATCATTTACATAAGTTGAAAATTAAGTTTTTATATAAACTGAACATTAAAATCTAAGCATTCAATAATAAAAATAAGCTAAATAAATAAGAATGTGCCTCAATTTCACTAAAAGCAAATTCTAGACTCCCGAGTTCCGAGTTGATTTGTGTAGTTCGAGACTTCCGAGTTGTGTGTTCTCCCTATATTATGTTAAATTCCCTGTGTGGCTCATAAGGTCATGTCTCAAATTATCTGATTAGTTACTGCTAGTTCGGTTCTATGTTAAGTGTCTTTTTTAAAGAAAAAATTTATTTTAATTTATTTGTCGTTTATAATTTTTTAGGAGAATAAATTATTTACTTTCCCATATCACCCATAACTTCTCTCGTTGTCTCAAGAAATTTTCTCCTTTGTATTAATAGTTTTCAACTTCCCATAAAGGGGTAGTGGTGAAATTTCATACAAAATTTAATTATTAAATGATAGTATTAAATGACTTTCTTAATTTATACGTATGAAACTAAAACGATACTTAATATGAAACCGATGGAGTAGTAGTTATTCATTTGCGTTGTTGGCTTTCCCAACAATAGCCTTTAAAAAAACAATTCACCTTGACATTTGTATTCAAAATAATAAATCTTATATCTAACTACTACCTCCATTCCATATTAAGTGACTTTTTAGAAGAAAAAATTTGTTCCAATTTATCTGTCGTTTACAACTTTCTATGAGAATAAATTATTTACTTTCCAATATCACCCCTAACTTCTCTCATTATCCCAAGAAATTTTCTCCCTTGTATTAATAGTTTTCAACTTCCCATAAAGGGGTAGTGATGGAATTTCATACAAATTTTAATTATTAAATGATAGTATTAAATGACTTTCTTAATTCATGTGCATGAAGCTAAAACGACACTTAATATGGAACCGAGGGAGTAATATATAAATATTTGTGCGTGCGTCCTCCGTTCCATCTTACTAATATAGAAATATTTTTCATCATATATATATATATATATAATTTTAATATTTTCACAAAGTATTAGAAGTATTATTCAAAAATTGATTGATGTATATAATATATATATATATATATATTATATTATATCGAAAAGTGAAAGAAATATCGATTAATCACTTTTGTGAATAATAATATACAAACTATTATATTTCTAGTATATTTTTTTTATAAATATAAACTTCAAATATTAGATCATCAAGTTTCTTAAGAGCGGGTGATTTATTATATTCATGATCATTCCGATTTGGCCAGATTATCCCATCCCGCATGAAAATGACACCGTCCAACCAAATATGATTTGAATAAACTAGATCCTCAAACTCTTTAATCAGCTCCTTTGGGTAAAGAAGGTAGCCAATCTAAAGCTCTAAACCTGTCCTCCTCATGTTTGAGAACGAGCCTGGTATATAAAGTCACCAACCAATAATTTGTTTGCCTTGGTTAAACTATGATCAAATCCTGCCCCAGCTCCTCCATGCCAGCATGCAAATCTTAGATGACAAAGTCATTAATAGAGTTGTCAATTGTTATAGGTTCAAAAAATAGATAATTAGCCAATTTTTATTTAAATAAATGAATTTAATTTAAGCAAGGAATGTATTAGCTCGTATCCTAGTATTTTTCAAGACTCAAACTAACTCCAAATAATTTTCTTTCTGTACCTCAACAGTTGAAAATTTACTTCCAGTTCTTGATAATCTGAATTCCAAGGAAACGCAAAAAGTACTGAAAATGTATGCAAGCAGCAGTTTCATCATGCAGGTCCTTCAAGATCTCTGCTTGTTCGATTTGCTCTTCCTATAAGATACTTTTCTTGCCTTCTTTTGCCTTTTCTTTCTAATTTGGTCAAGATTCTTAATTTCTGATCGAACATGAGCATTGGGTATGAGTGAATGTTTCTTTCGGCTTTTGAAACGTCTGTTATCCTCTTGTAATCCATGAGATCCTGCCATAAGAAGAACATGTGCAGCGATAAATTAACGATAAACAAAAAGACCGTGTTTAACAATCTTCTTTACGTAACAAAAGAGATTAAAGAGCAGGGATGACAAATATAAAGCCAACTGAATTGCATTAGATCTAACATCAACATCACTTTTTGTCCCAAGCTAGTTGGGTCCGCATCCAATGAATCCCATTATGAAAAAAAGCATTTGATCTAATTTATATTAAAAATATTTTGTATATGTATCCCATTGTCAAGGCCCTAGAGTTTGACACTCAACTATAGTCCCAAACTGTGCGGCACTTTGGCAATTCAAGTCCCTCAGCAAGCCTGAGCAAGTCATCCTCACACTACCCCAAGCAAACTTGGTGCCAATTATCACTAATGACTCAAGCTCTCAATCACTCAAACAAGAGAGTGATAAAATGAATAATTGTATTGAGATAAGTGGTGGATACAACCGCCATAAAGCCCCGTCTAGAAGCCTCCAAGAATGTTCCCAGAAATATCCATGGTATTTACATCTCTCTTTACCATTCTACTATACTCTAGAGCATCACACACCCATTGACATTATACAAAAACCTTTTAGACTAAACAAGGGGAAGTTCGAACACAGTAGAATACTCGAAGAATGTGGAACTCTCCAGAACCTTGCTTTGAAGACTTCCTGTAAGCGCAAGCATGTAAGCGCCCGCGTATCGTAACCTTTACCAAGTAGGAGGGGGATGAAACCATCTCCCTATTTCCGATGCTCAAAGTTTGACATACCCAACTAGAGGGCTAGATAAAGCAGTATTTTGCTTTACATGATATAGCAACATAGCACAGAGAAAACGTATAATCAAACCTTCATTAACATGAGAAACTTCCCTGGGAGCTTTTTAGTTGTAGAAAAGAAAAGAACGTTAAAGAAGAGAAGGGAAGAGAAGAGAAAGTTTTACTTTATTTTCTCTACTTCTTCTCAAAAGTGAGAAGAAATTTTTTGACTCAAAATGCACTCACTTTCCTTAGCTTTCCTTTCTTTTCTTCTCCAACTAAATTTCATTAGCTTTCTTTTCTCCTCTTCTATTAAAAAACTCAATGACACCACCTCTTTTTATTTTCCTTCACTTTCTTTTCTTTTCTCTCCAAATTAAAACTCACAGACATGGTACAAGTACTGTAAAGTTGTTTGAATAATATGGTGAAGACCTACACGTGCATTCCTACATAATAATCATGAGCAGCCACCAAGCATCATCTATGCATGCAATGCATTCATATGCATGCATGCATAAGGACCAAAAGTGATGTTTCATCAAGGTAGGCTGCTAGAGGGATGAAACATAGAACTCATATGACAATGAATTAAGGCCAAGGCTCATTTGAAAACTAACAATCAAGTGTAGAAGAGTGAATTCCAATTGAGTGTTGATGAATTTGAATGCAGTACAATTGTAGTCTTTTGCCAAGTTTATCAAGAAAAAAGTGATAATGCTCGAGTCGTCATTACTTGATAACATTCAGTGGCCTTTGTCATTTTATGTAAGTCATTACCATTTCCAAATGCACTTAATACAATGAGGTTTTAATGTATTCAGTTTTAGGCTCCCTTTGATGGGCGGAAAATGTTTTCCTGGAAAACATTTTTCACATTTTCGGCGTTTGGCAACGTTGGGAAAACAAAGTCAACGGAAGGGTCATTTCTTGTTGTATGTCATAGCTATGTTAGACTAAGTTTGACAGTTTTATGCTCCGTTTGTCTTTCATTTCTTGTTTTTTTGTAATAGCCACATTAGACTAAGTTTGAATGAATGAATCAGCACCTAAAGCGTGAATAGTCCCAGATATCACTAGATCCTTTACAAGCTTTGATGAAAACCCAATGCCAAAAAAGAAGACCTAGACTTTGGCATAAAGGATCTACTCTGATCAGACATGGAAGGGTTGACATGAAGGATTTCGTTATATCCAACTACCCTTTTGGGGAAGTGGCTTCACATACATTCTAGAGAGAAAAGGCGTTTATGGATATGGATGATTGAGGAAAGATTTGGAAGATTAACTGATGGGTGCATGTCAATGGGGACCGGGCCTCTCTTTGCTATGAGAATTTGGAAGGCTAGTCAAGTTTGTCAAGTGTATCTAACATACAGCTAATTATAGGAAGCACATTAGTTTTCAGCATGTTGTGAAACTTCCTCGTGCTATATTTACCGAGTTTGGCTGGGTCGTGACTCTGAGGGTCCGATTGCACAATATGTGGATCTGTCCGGAATGGAGGTAGAGTTGTCTAAACACCTGTTTTAGTAGGCAACTTTGAGACGGAGATGGAGGCTGTTGTCTCTTTCTTGATAATTTTTCTTCAGAGTACCAGGAAGATTTGATCAGATGGCTGTGCCTCAGCAGCGTAGTAGTAGTTTTTCTTCGATTGGTCTTTTTTATTATGCTGTATCAGAGTAGCTACACAGGTTTCCTTGGGCAGGGTATTTGGAATTCAGGGGTTCCATTGACCATTGGAAATTGATTTTTGTGTAGATAGCTGCTCTCAAGGCTATTTTTAACTGTGGACAACTTCAGAAGAAAGGGCTAGTACTTTGTTGAGCATTGCAAAGGGATGTGTTACATAGATGATGTTGAAAACCCGTGGACTTTATTCCAGAGCTGGAGAGGTGCACGGATCCATAGTGGGAAAATCTGGACAGAAGGAACAGGAGGCGTTATGTTAGCTTCTGTTGTACAGGTTTTGGTACTTGAGACCGAGTCTCTCACTCTTTTTTGGGTACACAAGGTCTTTTCCCGATCAACACTTACAGATGTTTGTGAGAGTTAGCAAAAGCCCTTAATTGCAGATTTCTTTGTGGGCTATGCACTTATACTGGTTCCTCGTATTTTCGGAACCCTCCTACAGGTTTTGTCTAGTCTCTTGGAAGCAAAGGCTCGTTTTAGCACTCCTTGATTGGATAAACCTTTTTTACACTACGTTCACATCTTTTTAGAATACTTAAATTATTGAAAAATCTAAAACTAGGCTTTTGGTGCAAAACTATCTCAAACTATGAACTAAAAGTTGCAAAATAACCAACATCATGTGACCAAAGATCCACACAAAGACCTTCAGTGGAATATATTGGGAGTAACAAATGGGTGCGTCAATGTTCCGTTAACAGACCAACAAAGAAGAAAAGTTACAATTTCCATTAGTACATAAGGAGTTTGATGACAGAATGTGAACCGAACATTTATAGTTAGTCTTGCATGATAATATATTTGCAAATGAAATCCTTATTGGAGAGCATATGCAGAATGTGAACCAAACATTTATAGTAGTCTCGCACGATAATATATTTGCAAGTGAAATCTTTATTGGAGAGAATATGCACTGATCCGATATATAATGGCTTAAAGGCACAAATAAAATAAGAAACAACAAGAAACAACATCTACAAGAGAAGACAACAGATCATATGACAATGAATATGCTGATACCTAGATATAATGGCTTAAAGGCACAAATAAAACAAGAAATGACATCAACAAGAGAGGAAAACAGATCACATAACGATGAACCATATAAGATATGTACAATAGTAGAGAACCACCACTAACTAAAATATATAAGATATGTACAATAGTAGAGAACCACCACTAACTAAAATTTTTGGAGAAACGGGAAAAAGAAGAGCTTCAGATTTCAAAACATCTACCTGCCAAACTTGTAGATTCAGCACTATCTTTGTTTCCTTTGAAACGTATCATATTGTGTGACCGTTCTTTCCACCTCTTGTATATTCCGGTTTTATTAGATTTTACTTTTGCACCACTCTCTGTCTTCACCTAAGCACCATAAGAATAAACATTAAACAATCTAGAAGAACCTCCAGGCAAGTAAAATAAGCAAAACAATCCAATGGCAATGACTTCCTAATCAGACAAGCAATGCACCCTTCATACCTAATCTAGAGCAAAGTATTGAAGGAGTACCATAACACATGGTTGAGAATAATCTCATTTCAAGTCCTAAGACTCCCCAGATTTCTTACTTTATTTGGTTGGATTTAAGTTTGAGATAACCCTAATGGGCTGTTTGGTTAGACGAAAAAGGGGAAGAATGGAATGCTCATTCGGAGTTTGGTAATTTTAATTTTGGTCAATATGAGCATTCCGAAGGAATTTCTTTTCCGCTATGCATGTAAAATAGCATTCTGTAAGGGGTAAAGAAAGCTGGCCATTGAAGGAAATGAATCAAAAACAAAACAAAAACAAAATCGAAAAAAAAGGTAAAAAATAACCATGGTCAACTCATTTTTGTGTCCTCATTTTATCTCGTAAAAACTCTCTCCTCACTTTCTCTCTCAAACTTTTTTCTTGGAACTCTAAAAAATTCAAGCTGAAAGTTTTTCCATAAAATATTCTACATCAATTTTTTCTCTAAAATTCTCTAATTGTTTTTCCTCTTCTTTCTTTCTTTCTTTAAAAAGTTTCTCCAATCACTTTCTTAAAAAATATCCATTATCAGGAGTAATTTGATCATTTGTCATAAAAACCACTACGTTCAAATCTACTGTCCTACATACCATACGACATAATGGAATGGTAATGCCCCGTGTTATTTAAGGCGTGAGGCACACCAAGATGCAAATGTCTCCTTGGGCCTAGGGCGCCACGTAAGGCGCGCACCTCATTTCGATGAGGAGCATATATTTTAAAACAAATTAAGAATATATATACACACATTTAATATATATCCCTGGTAATTACCTGATTATAGTATCTTCTATATCCTTATAATTTGAATGCTGACCCAATTCTTAATATAAATCTCAAAACGGCAAGTGTTTAAAAAAGTACCTTCCCGCTGGCGGTCACATGTTGCCCGTTGTTTAGCTTGATGTATTTCTTACTTCTCTGCCACAAGCAGATATACATATTATTAAGAGAGAAAGAGATAAACAAACTTGCAGACACAGCTAAATAATAGTCAAGATTTGAAACCTTATCCCAATGATACAAAGATTTCTGTTTCTGCCACCCTTCAACATCATCTGCAACAAGATCCAGAACAGTATCTTCCAACCTATTTAGCAAATTAAAAACAACAAACACCAAAACGATGATAGAATCAGGACATTATCAATTAATCTAGCAAATTATTAATAAGATGCTCATTCCTTGTCACATTAAATATGGGTCTGTACTATTATTAAATTGCTTACAGAAAAAGTAAAGAAACACTTCAAAACTCAGACCATACAGTTGAACAGAAGCAAGATAGCCAGATACAAAATCGGAAACAGTCCTGAACACTACCATGTCGAATAATTGGTTACTTGTAAAACAAAAGGTTAGATCCTCCTGTAAAAGAGACGCTCCTGCCACTCTCACTTTGTGAAACTAAGAGCCAGATACGCATATTCACAAATATCCGGTGTATCTCCTCCCGTCTGATCACATGATGCTGCAAGTCCTTTACAAACAGACTCTGACCAATTTGGTCATTGATCCTTTCAAATTTTATCTAGTTGCCATTCAGGAATACGCAAACTTGGTTTACCCAAAGACATGCTTGTAATTCATTGCAACTTTTGGGGAAAATTCGTTAATTAGAGTATATATCGAACCCAACAACACCTTGCTAGGGATGTGTTTTGTTGCAAATGAGCCCCAAAAACCCTCTTCAAAGAAAAGATGAAGAATGATTTGCTATAGAATTGAGTTATCATGAATGAGAACTGATATCGAGTCATCAATTCCAGCTCTAGTTCGCAGCCACCATTGTGGATGGAAATTTTATGTTAGACTAGGTAATATTCATTTGAATACTTTTACATCGTTGAATCTTTGTATGTCAAATGAATGAACATTTTTGCTATTACTGAATACAATGCAAATGCAAGTGCTATGTTAAATGGACTCGAGCGTGGGTTTCGGATGCGGATATGTGCCCGCGTCAGACCTTCTTGAACTCAAGTCAAGATACAGGGACTCAGTTTCAAAAGTGTCCAAATATAGGATACAGATACGGGGACACATCTTGCGTAGCTGAATTCGATATATTTTAGATATTATTGAACCATTAATGTTCAGATGTATACGTTATTAACTTTTATATATAATTATATTAAATGAGTTATAGTAAGGAAGAGGATTTCATTTTTTTCTTCATTAAAGAAGAAATAATGCTTCTTCATTATAGTATACGAACTATTACTTTCTCTTCTATATAAACACTCAAAGGCCTAAAGCGTCCAATTTCGGACACTGGTGGTGGACACTAGTGACAGACACATATCCCATCAAAAATTTTGCACCACACCCCATCCCCAACCACCCCATTTAACACCTAGTGGGTTGGGGCCCCAATATTTATACCCATTGAGACATTGCCATCCCAAAGTATAATATTTCATTTTATTGTTCTAGGCCACACATTTACCTACAGAGTAACATACATTGTATAATCAAATATACATAATAACCACAACATCCAAGATCAATATGCACAATACACATTAATCATTACCTCTTTGGCTCGAAGCCTTGGTTTGCTCTCACTGAGAGTCCGGACTCAAAATGCTGAAATGAACAATGAAAAGTTCATCAGAAGGCTCATAACGATGTTTGCATGAAGCAAGGAAAATTGATAAAGACATGATTTTCAGATACCCAGAACCAAACCCATAAGAACCATGATGTTGCACAGTACGACTAAGGCTAAAATTGTAATGCCCATAGAATTTAATTTTAATATTTCTATAAATAATTGGCTATGTTTAATTTATATTCTATGTATTGGGTCTGAATTATAACTAATTGAGGAAACCATTAATAAATAATTGATTATATAAATTGGATGGATTCTATTTACTTGGCTTGAAATATTTGGAGAGTACTAGGGTTAGCAATTTGAATATATATATATATATATATATATAGGGTTAATAATATTTGCTATAGTCGGGTCATAAATAAAGTCGGTCCAATTTAAAATACTAGGATTCATGTAAGCTAATAACTTATTAGGATAAAAACTCTATTTATTTAGTACTTGTATTGTATCATTCATTTGGAACATCAAACGGCAGAAACCAAAGTAGCGACAAAGGAAGACAAAGACCAGACTATTTGTTTTGATTTCGTTGGAGAGGAGAGAGTTGAATTGAAGAACTGAAATAATTTATAGAAAAGGTAATAAATCCATTTCAGTTTGTATAATATATATACCTACGATATAATTTGTTACTAGTATAGTACAACAATAATAATAGAAAAGATGGAATAGTAAAAAGAATATTCTGATTTTTACAAGTAAGTTCCTGATTCATAGAGTAACCTTATACATTTATGGACATAAGAGTGTATATACAGTTAGTTACTTATATATGCACTTGGGAACATGAGATGATAATATGTATAAATATGGATCTATATAAATGTCAGAATATGTATGAATGATCGAACAGAAACAGATTATAATGCCCATTGACTCCGTAAAATATAACTAGTGTATAGTAAATCATTATTATATTACAAGAGTCATGACAAATTCATGGCTTTATAATATACACACACACACAGAGGTTATGCTTAATTAATCATGCTTCCTGATTATATATTTTGGGTATTAAATTTATGACAACCCTGGAATAATAATAAATGAGTTTTAAAATTTTGGAACAAAGGAAATATAATATAAAATTAAAATCATGAAACAAAAGATTAAGGAATTGTAATTTTGATTAATTTAACAGTCTTATCTTATTTTATTGGTAAGATCAAAAGGAGGGAGTCTAGCGAGTTATACTTGGATTTTTAATAAGTATTGCAGCCCTTAATTCTGGTACGGATTTCATGTTTCTTCAGACTTACTCTACCTAGTTGGGATAAGTTTTTTTTTTTTACTTAGTTTTGGTGTTCGACATCGGTATACTTCATTTTGACCCTTGGTATTCAATAATTTGTTATTTGTACTCTTTATACTTGTTCATCATGAATATCGCATTTTAATCTTTGTAGAGCGGTACATTTTATAATTAATTCATGTGACATTATGCTTATGATTTGATCTTGTTCAACATGTACAATTAGAAAGCTTTGATGGTATGACACATGTGTTATTTTTGTCAGTATGTACGTTAGGGTATAATACCGAGTTATAACCATCTGTGGGAGTACCATAGGCATGTCTTCATGGCACCGAGGCATGACACTTCCATGGCGGTATGATCAATTCAAAGTGTTTCTAGGTGTGTGCTCTGGTGTGTTGGTGATTGTTGTGGGAGGCGTATGGGTCAACCCTAGTTTCTGTTTTGTTTTGTTCTGCGGATAGGTGATGCTTGTACCAAACACCTTCTAATTCTGCATGCATCTAGATTTGCAGTCCGATGTGTTGTTACTCTGATTGCTTGTATGGCTATATTATTTGCTTCTGCGGCAATATATATATATATATATATATATATATAAAAAAATTTTGTTTCGAGTTCAGTATGAAATAATCACTTAGCCATTTTATTTCAGCCTTTAATTCGTTCTGTTTAGTTTTGTTAGCTATGTTTAGTTTTGTTCCAATTTAGTGATTATTCGCTTATGTATTTATATGGAGATTTTTAGTTCTATATTTTGCATAGTCACTTCTATAACTTTATTTAGTTTCTTTTGTACTTTATATTCATATTGAGTTGAGTGTTTGGCTCATGTTGTATTTTTGTTCTGGCAGGTAATCAAGGGTGCATCAAGGGCTTGTGTGATGAGAAAGTTAACTTGAAAAATCTATAGGTTGTTTTGAGTTTAGACCTTTGTTAGATTTTGATTAGTATTTGGAGATTTTTTTTATGTCATTTGCATTTATGGATTAGTTGTTAAGTATTTTGGTAGTAATTAGTGTTCTATATACTTTTTGAGGTTCCGTTATCCTTTGCACGTGACCTCCTTTCCTTTTCGCAAAGGTGTTACAAAAATACCAAAATAACCCTAACGTATACTCATTTTTAGCCACCTTGAACTTTGATTTAGTAACCAATTAAACGTTATTTACTCCATTATATCCCCTACCAAAACATGTTGAATTGGTCGCCAAATTGAATGGAATAAAAATGTTTACTATAGCTGACCAATTAAACATATTTTACCCCATTATTCCTTTCTAGAACATGTTCAATAGAGTAAAAAAGTTAAATTGGTCACCGAATTGAAGTTTTCAAGGTTCAATGTGCAAAAAATGAAACATAAAGGTTTATGCTAAAAAGGGATAAACATTAGTGTTGGTTTTGTATTTAAACCGTATGACCAATAATATCACTAATGTTAGAAGGTAAAATGATTATTAACCTACTTGATTCCTTGGTACTGAGCTTATGAAGTACTCCTCATCCTTGAAGCATTTTGCCTTCCTTTTAGAACCAGAAACTGCAAGAATCAATGGAAATATCAGTGATTATAACTTATTATACCACACTAGTCACGGGTCATCTATTCCATGAAACGCAACAAACAACTAAATTTATGCAGATGTCAAAAGAGGAAGAAAAAGAATTCTGCATGAATTATTATTTTCATTTCATTATAAGTTTTTTATCTCTTGTGGTCTTCCATGTGAGGTTTCTTTCAGAGTGTAGATAGGGCACTTTGTTCATCTCCTTTTTTTTTGTGTACACATTTTTTTGGTCCATTGGATGCCACTTGGGCTTGGGTACACCATGTGGGGCAGCCTTCCTCTCCCTTAAAACCCTCCCTCCTTGGCGTAGGCTGGCATTTATAGTGAATTTACTTTATCTATCAAAAAGTTATTTGAAACACTTTACTAATTCATATGCAGGGATAAGTTGATTTGTAATAATAATCATGGTATATATTTTGTACATATCCAGATGAATTCTCTAGTAAACGAATAGTTCAGTTGATAATCATGATAAAGTATAGGTGCATTCTTGCTTGACTATAAAGTTCCAATCAAGCATTTGGCTTGGAAGGATAACTAAGAAGGTGCTTGGGACTGGTTCTAGGGTGGTCAAAATAGATTCTAAAGAGATTAAATTCATCGATGGGGTGTTTGGAAAAAATTTAATTGCAGAAAACAGATTATTCCAGAATCCTCATTTTGTTAGATTCTAAAAAAATCACTTTGGGGAATCAGGTTTCACCAAGCATTTTACGCATTTATCCATACCTATTGTAAATAAGTTTCTCAATACCATTTTTGGTCATTTTACTGCACTAAAATCTTATTTTGCACTTTTTATCCAAATACCTTGTTACATAAATCTGATTCGGAAACTTTTGTCAAACAGTAATCTGATTCTGATTTAATTTAATTCTGAAACTAATTCTGAGAATCACTCCAGAACGTGCTCTAGCTCTCTGATTAGAGGTGTTGATTCGTGCCAACAACACCCTTCTATCCTGAATAATCTGAAAATCCCTCAAGCAATGTGCATCAATATTGTAGCATAGTTGATGACTTGATGGGTAGTTTGACATGTGACAATCTGTCAACCATACTTTTGCTTAGTGCAGAAATTATTTTGTTACACCAGAGTCAACATTAACACATTGTTCCTAAGCAAGTTTAATTTCATCAGTTGTGAAATTTTTGTATCAGCCTCCTTTCTAGAACATATGCACAAGAGAATATGCTATTACCACAAGCACAATAATACAAATGGAACAATATGAGAAGTTTCATGGGAAAATGGGGAGAGAGTCCGGACGAGGAGAGAATATCAAAAGGGGACAAGGACAAACCTTTCTTTCCCTTCTCCTGTAAAGAGGTGTACTCGGGTACAATTTCCTGTAAAAATTATGATAAGTATGTATCACATTCAAGAAAGATGGAGAAAAACAAGAAGAAAGCAATAGAAGAATTGTAAAGCATACCTCGTACTAAAGTTTTCAACAATTTCAGATATTGCTATCAATTATTTTTTCAGGGATACGACCAACATACAAGTATCTTCTTTAACTTACCCAGGCCTTGGTTTCACTACATAGGCCCCTGGGGACTAGCCTAAAGTTAAATTAAAAGCTCCTTTAATCTTTCGGGCCATGCTTGTATACTGAAAATGTAAGCTAATCCGGCCAAGCTGGGAAAAATGATGTACACTTGGACTGTGTGCAAAACATGTGTCATCTGACCTCCTTATGGAATAACTTTTTTATTGGGAGTTAGCTAGGATAGTTATAGATCTTAGCCCACAGTAAGGTCAGGCTACAATGATCTGACCAACTTCAGAGCCAGCCAAGCCTGGTTCAATCGTAAACAAGCCCGGTGGTCACAAGAGTGATTGATGATTGGTTCAGGGTACAATAGAGTGATTGACGATTGGTTCAGGGTACAATAGACGCATGATTTACATTATAGTGATGACCTGAAGAGGACTATTGACTTCAAATTTATTTTCTTTCAAAAATACTAAAAGGATGTAAATGCATCTTTATCATCAAGTTTCTCTCAGCTAATAATAAAAGTTAATGCTGAGCCATATCCCCAGAAATAGAACACCATACATTTGCTCAAACCCATTTTCCCCGCTTTATTAATTATAAACCTTATAAGAGAATTAACTTATTTTGACAAATGTTAAGTCTCAGACTCTGTATGAAGCCCTATAGATAAAAGTAACATCATGGAGAATTAAGAACCTTTTCTGACCTTTCCCATAAAGTAGAAATAAATTCAAGCACAGTTCTTTAATATCATGAACATTCTGGCTATACCGGATATACCGTGTTAAACAAAAAGAATACTGTGCATATAGAATCATAGTACAACATCCATGTGGTTAATCAAGAAAGGGTTCATGTGTTTTCGTCAAAAATTACCATCCGTATTATCAAGGGATACTAAGTTGGGAAGTTTACCTCTGTCAAACAATTAATCAAGCGCTGCTGATGCACTTTACTTATTATCTCCTCATGATTAGCTCTTTTCATCTTCATGACATCACCCCAATGACTAGAAGGTCCCTACATACGCTTTCATGTCAATGTAAAGTGAACAAATGGATAACGAAATAATAAAGGCAACCCATCCAAAAGTAAATTGAGCAATTGTTTTTCCTCTGAGCATTACGTAGAACCTTAAGTAAACATATATCCACAATAGCAAAAAACATGTAAAGAGGAACATACAAATAGGTAATAACCCATGTAGCAAGGACAAAAGGACAATGATATACATGTATTGCAAGTCAGTTGCACAAAAAAATTGTAAATGTCAGGATATTGACAGCATAACGTAAGAACAAATACTTAAATAGGTGTGTGTGATTTTTCATATGAAAAAATGTTTTCTATTGAAGTATCAACTCAATGAACAACAGCAAACATAGCAGAAGCAATTATCACAACAATTTGTTGTTAACTACACAAATCAAATACATAAAAATACACTAACATCCAGATCAGAGATACTACTTCATTAACTAAATTGTTCTCTGCCTCTAGATTTTATTTTTGTTGTTTACGACAAATTCATGCATTTGGAGATAAATTACAATGGGCCACATGGAGAAGCCCTCCTGAAAACTGATTCCGACACCACACCAATGTTTTAGAAAGCGCTAGGCAGAACTAGGTGGTGAAGGAAGCTTCGAGCGCCTAAGCCTAGGAGGTTTCCTAGGCGGGGTACTTATTTTCCCTTTTTCTTACTAGTGAAAGTGTATGTGAGGAATTTTAACGTGCCAAAGTTAATTTTATAATTAATATTATAAAGAAACTTGAGATGCTTATTTTTATTTGATCATAATTATATACATAACCTGGTAGAAATTACGGAGTCCTAGTATAAATTTCGATATAAGAGAGACGCGATAGCAGAGCAAAAGACGCAATAGCAGCCGCTTTTTAGAACACTGCCGCACAATGGGGGCAAGAAGTATTGGCTTACATGCCACTTTTATATGCCTATGGATCTAAAACTATTATTTGTGCCCGGAATTCTTGTTGTGATCCAGTCCATGACCCGACACTAAAAATATTTTGCAGCGACCCGAAAGAGAAGATTAGTTAGACTTAGTGGTGGTAGCATATGCCGTATGGACCCATTCACTTTTTTGGCCCACCTATATATATATATATATATGTTATTATAGCATAGGGTCTCACTATCTTCATCTTCTTAGTTTTGTAGCCCAATTAGAAAGTTAGGGTTTGGGCGTTATCTCCTTTAATTGTAACTTTCACATCAGTTTTAGTGGATTCTCCTGCCCTGTGGTTTTTGCCAATTTGGTTTTATACATAAATCTTGTGTTCTTGTCTTTATTTTTTTGCGTTGATCGGAGGAGAGACTAATGAAGTTCACATTGTAAGAGATGCTGAGTGTGATGATGAGGTTCATGTGAATTATTCAAGCAACAAGGGTCAAGTTAATGATGGTGGAGCTGATACTGAATGATGATGGTTAAGATGATGCCAATGACAATGACTTTAAAGAGAATGAGGATGGTGATTTCAATAATAGTGATGGCTATCATAGAGGCTCCTATAAAAGTGATACTTTAGTTGATTGATTTTGCACATTCAATTATTTGGAATTTACGCTTGTTGATGTAATTAATTTGGATTTGGGCTCCTTCGATATTTAGTAGTATCAAGTATGGATGTCGTTCGGACTTGAACTTTAACAACTATTTAGAATCCATGTTCATTACTTCTTTTGTTATTCAGTTATGGATAAACGCCTGCCTATTTATAGGCGTACAACTTAAAAAAGAAAATAGGAGATTACCTTCAAATGTATGTTAAGAGTTGAGACTTATTAGTCTCTTAGATAGATTAGGGGATGTTTGATAACACTTATTGGTCACTTAATAGGAAATCTTTTTCGGTCACCTACTTAGAATGCCAAAGGTTATTATCAAATGCACTAAACTGGAGCAAATGGAGCTTATTCAGTAAGCATCAATCGCCTCAGTTTTTCAACAAGACTAGCTGCTTAATGCTTTTTACACATAATATCGTGTCCTCCTTTTATTAAGTCCAACATATGAAGTAACTTTTATCAAGTTTTCACTCTTATCTGTTTAATATGCAATGCTATGTATACATGCATAGTTGCACACACACACACAAACACACACACACATATATATGTGTGTGTGTATATGTTCAAACTTTTGTTGTCTCCCTCTATTTATTTCATTTATCTCAAAATTTATTGTTTATATATTTACTTGTGCACATACAATATTTTATTGTTAGCTTTAAGTTTTATTCATAATTCACTATAAAGTTAAGTAAATGTTTATTTTGAAAATAACTATTATATTCTATTCGAAATTAATGTACTCCACATAATTGAAAATGTTATAGTAATAAATGTCTAAAACATTTAGTAGTATTCTAAAAAAAAATCTACATTTATAACTATCAAACAAATTTGTTCAACATAGTTTAGATTGTTAAATTGGGAAAGTATTGTCATTCATATGTTTTAATTTATCAATTACCAAATATCATTTCATTCAAATTTCAACTTCAGCCAGAGCCTCTACTCTATTCAGCTCATTTTGAAGCACTTAATCATTCATTATTTTTTATTCAATTTTATCAAACAGTAAAAATCAAAAGACTCAAATCTCAATCTTCTTTCACAAAGGAGATACAAGTTGAAACAACCTTCATATGAGAGATGATATACCCTTTGAACTAAATTGTCTGATCATAAAAATCTCAACCCCCTCCCCAATGGTTTGAAGTGTATTTCCCATGCACAAGGTGCAGGGTTTGAATGCCAAGGGTAGTTACTGGGCGGTTGGGGTAGTAAGAATTATTACCTGTAATAAAATAAATTTAAAATAGAGAGAGTCCTCTTTTTGCATTTCTCCCACTTTAGTAGGATCCATCCTGTGATCCGATTCTGTGGAACTCGAAATGATCTCGAGTTTAAAAAATTGCCTTGGCCCTACAATGTCATGTCCTTTCATATGTTCTGTAATATTTTGTCATATTGTACTGTTACGATGATATCTAGCTAGGTCTATCACTTATCAAAGAAAACAAAAAGATCTAACTTGGTCTAAAAATCGTAAATATGCGCCGAGCTGAGAAGAATGTTCAAGTGACATGAAATAAATCCGTACATTACTATGAACCTAGATCTGGTAAAATATATATTATCAAGTATTCGTACATTTTCCAATTGTGAAAATAGCTATGATTAGTGGACAGACACGAACAAGGACATGGAGTGTCTGATACGCCACCTTTTTGAAAGACAAAAGCACGTGAAAGATATATGTACGGTTTTTTATAAATTTATAACATCATGTATGAATATTTATATTTTCTAGTCGCAACAATTGTAATTTTGTCATTTCTCTAGATGTATCATGATTTTGGAGACTCAAGTTAAGTTATTGAGACCATTGGAGGTGTCCCTTCTTATAGGTCTCTTATTTGTTCAATAAGTTGGGACACGTCCCTAAGGTGTGTACAAACAAATAACGACACGTGAGTAGTGACCAACACTAGTGCTACACGGTATCACATGTAGATTGTAGTGTCCTACAAATCATAGGAAAAAATCATATAAAAATAGCAAGGGAAATATCTACAATATTATAGTACCCACTACTAAAGCTAACAAGTGGAGCATGCAGAAGAATACTACAGGCTACAGCAGAAAGAAAATAATGCAAAATCAAATATAATATGGACCAAGTGCATGCAGTTACAAATTATACACTCAAAAAAAAACAAAAACAAAAAAAGACATAAGGGCAAAAACTTACTTGTAGATTCTTTGACTTAGCTGCTTCACCTTCTACTTCTAATATGGTCTTCTTAGGTCTGGCATACATCAACCATCAAATAGTTTAGAAAAAGTGACTTTATTTTAACTTCTTATCTCTTTTATTTCATTTTAATTTATTGGACGAAGAAAAATGAAAAGAACCAAATAATGCTAAATCAACATAAATGTGAAGTGTACATAAGATTAAATGATAAAAGGAACAGAAAGTGGAGGAAACTAAACACCCTCTGCCCAACCCAAAACAGCTCTATGTACCTAAGAGTACCCCTAAAACAGTGAAATACGTGAAAGCACCATATAGCATAACCAAAGTCACATAAAGGGAAACGCAAGCACAAGCAATGGAAGCATCAGATAGCATAACCAAAGTCACATAAAGATGGAAGCATCAGATCTAAAATATAACTTCAGGTTGGGAGTGTGACTAGCCCCACCAAAATATATACTCCTTCCATTCTATATTAAACATCCTAATTGTGCTTTACACGCTGATTAAGAAATAAATTTTTTTCCTAACTTACCCGTTTATACATTTTTACATTATCATTAATGAGGTAAATTCATTTTGACTAATTACAACTTTATATGGCTTTAATGAGTATCTCTTTAATTAATTTCTCTCTCATACACTTTCTCTATCTTAATAAATTCACTTAAAAAAGAAACAAGGAGAGAGAATACATTTATAGTATAAATTTCCTATGTACAGTGCTCCTTAAATCTTTTTTATTATTCCAAATATTTTAAGGGTAATGTTGGAAAGATTTGACAAAAATATTGACAATTATAGACATAGGATATTTATTTTGTGACATCCCAAAAAGTAAATTAGGACGTTTAATATGGAAAGTAGGGAGTATTATAAATATACATACTATATATTTTCTTCTATTAAAGCCTTTCTTTACCATTTCTATCTTTCTTTAGTTTTCAGCAATTCGTAAGAAAGAGACCAAGACAAAACTTTAGCCAATGAAGTTCTCAACCTTGTTAAATGCAAGTTACATAGTTCCAACTTTTTTCAGAAGACCTCTCTCCATCATGATCTTTCCCATTGGTTTATTTAGGCTCTCATGATGTTGTAGATCGGTTACATATTATATTTGCACATGCTAAGCACATGCCTCAATTTGGGTAAAATTTGGCCCAAGAAACAGAATTGACGCCAATTAACCACTTTAAGGACTCAATTGGCAAAAAATAAAATTTAGGGCTGACCGTAACACTGGGTGGCTACTTGGAGAGATAAAAGTGTTATTCTAGTTGAAAAGAATTCTCATATTTTTCTAAAAACAAGAAGAAATTAACAAGCGCTTAGCTCTTTGCTCATGCTTATGGTTGGTACAAGCTCTCAATTTCTTTTAACATACCATAATGTTTCGATAAAAGCAAAAAGAGCAAGTATCACTCATATGTTCTCATAAAATATTCAACATCAATTTTGTCTTTGATGCAATTGAGATCTTCCTAGAGTCATTCAATCCATTTCCTTGTAATATGAGACATTTGACGTCATTTATAAAGGTGACTGTGCTCTATAATGCTAGCACTTGAGAGTATTTTATTTTATAAGTACTTTAGAGTTTAATTTATTCCCCTCCTCATATGTTCTTAAACCTTTAGTTCCCACAACCTTCCAACACTCTAGAGATCATCCATGTGATTTCCTTCTGCCCTAATCGAACTACAATTTACGATACCTATCAAACTAATTCATTTATCCGCGAAATTAGAATATCCTTGACTTTTACAAAGCCTCCAATACTATTTCATTTATCCGCGAATTCAGAATATCCATATGATTTATAAAAAGTGTATGTTGTAGTAGAACAGAATAATAATGCATCCATCAAGTAGCATCTGATAAAGAAGACAAATGAAAATGAAATTTAAATTTATTATAAAGACCTTTAAAACAATAACATACAAATTACCTGTATGCTTTCAAGCGCTCAGAAAAGGCCAGTGCTTTTAACTCATAGCCACCCAGATGATTCTTGAACATTGGATGTAACCCATCGCAAGGTAA
Source organism: Aralia elata (assembly GCA_034770075.1). NCBI lineage: Eukaryota > Viridiplantae > Streptophyta > Magnoliopsida > Apiales > Araliaceae > Aralia > Aralia elata. The sequence continues at coordinate 1,616,023 of CM068386.1, forward strand.
TTCTTTTGCTCTTCTGATGGACTCTTTAGATTGATTTTCTTTGCTCTTTAGATACCTTTGGAATGCTTTACCACAGCATTGCTGCATAGAAGTCAGTTCCACTGACGAATCAATGATTTCTTGAATTCTATCTGAATAAAGATCAATAACTGTTTGGGGCAAATGCCCGTAGACAGTTTCTCCATTTGAAATTGCTTTATCAATTTTCGACTTAATGCCACAAACATCTTGCAAAAACTCATCCTCAGTGGGTGCAGCACTAATTGGTCTAGAGAGAAATAGATGAAGATCCAAAAAACTAGGCATATCTTGAGATGTAACAAAAGAGAATGCAGAACCAGGTCGACCAGCCCTAGCAACTCGCCCTACTCGGTGGACAAAAAGCTTAGGACCACAGGGGAAGTCAAAATTGATAACATTATCAAGCAACGGTATGTCAATTCCCCTAGCTGCAACGTCTGTCACAATCATTAACATAGTCTTCCTTGCTCTAAACCTTGATACATGAGCCTTGCGAGCATCTTGATCCATTTTACCATAACAAACTGAAGGCACAATTCCCTCTTCTCTAAACAGATGGTTAAGGAACTCGACATGATATCTTGTCGAAACAAAAATCAATGTCTGATGGTCAGATCTGATTTCTTCCCTAATCAAATACATCAAAGCAGCATATTTTTCCTCATTCTTTAAGGTGAAAAACTCAAGTTTCAAGTCAGGGCTTATCTTGGTCTCCAAATCAATTCGTGTAATCTGAGGATCCCGCAGACCAGCATTGACAAACTCAGCGAGGGCACGTGGTAAGGTTGCACCGAAAAGTAAGGTTTGGTGGTTCTCACTCAGCTGGTTCAAGATCTCGTGCAACTGCTTCGCAAAACCCTGGTTAAAGAGACTATCAGCTTCGTCAAAAACCACATACTCCACAGAGTGCAATGACATATCATCAATCTCAGACAAAAGATGCAAAAGCCGTCCAGGTGTTGCAATAATGATATCAGGGTTATGAGACAATTCTTCAAACTGGCATTCCATGCCTTCACCACCAACTATTAAGCTAATACGAAGATCTGCATCAATAGAAGAAACATCACTAGGCTCCTTCAAAAAGTTTGAAAACAGAAAAGCAATTAAATCACTAGGCTCCTTCCAAAGATTTATTTGCCCTATTATTTGCCAAAAAAAGTTAAATCACATCCCCTACAAGATTTATAATAGATAGTAAAGAAGCAATAAACTTCCCAAAGATTCAAAGCCGTGGAAGAAACTAAATTACAAGTTGTCCAAACTCGGCCTTAATCTATGTTACATGGACTCGGAATCCCAAATAGGATACTTAGATGTGTCCGACATTGGACTCGCCAATTTTTAGAACATTTTCACTATTTCTCCCTATTTTGAAGTGTATGGACATGGGTCCGCTAGACAAGGGTCTTCTTGATAAATGAAGTGTCCGTGCAAGTGTAACAGAGACCCTAATATCTAGATCGCTTCGGGCCGAACTCAGACCTCAAAATGGACTGGAAAATTGAAGCCCAAGTTCAGCCCTAATGTCTAACTCGGGGTTCGGGATTGCTCAAATAGGGGAGAACATACAATTAAAAGTCAAAATATATTAATCCATCCGTCCCATATTAAACTTTCTATTTACATTTTACATGCTGATTAAGATATAATATTTGTTCCCAAATTACCCTTTTATGCTTTCTAAACATACATTAATTTTAGTAATGATTCTCCCTCCCCTTCCCTTAATTAATTTTGCATATTTCTTTCTCATTCATCTCCTCTGATACTCCTCAATTCATTTAATGCATTAGCTACTATGTAATATGCTAATTAGTATGATTTTATTAACATTTTAATTTCTTTAATATGTTCAATGAGAAGTTGACAAAAGTAATTAAGGGTAATGTAGGAAGAATAATGAAAAAAGTGATTTGTGATTTCAAAAAGAAAAGTGATTATTTATTTTGGAACCACCTCTCACAAATTAAAATTATGATTTGTATTATACAACTGAATTTAATTGAAGTAGAGAAGAACAGGAACAAGTGAGAATAACGAGAAGAATCAGAGAAATATATAAAAATTTAGAGAAAGAAAAGTAGAATAGAGAGGAAATTAGAAAGAGAGAATTCTTATATGAAATGCAATCATGCTAACTACTATTAAAAATAGTTAAAATATAACTACTATTAAAAATAGTTAAAATATAACTACTATTAACTGCTAGTAACTTCTACTTGGATATAGATAACTTCTTCTAACAACTAAATAACTTCCATTATCAACTAATTGATAATTTATCTATATTATGACGCAACCAAAAAAGGAAATTAGGACACTTAATATGGGACAAAGGGAGTAGTATAGAAAGAGAGTTGACGGGGTTGAAGGAATTCAAAAAAAAAATTTATTAGAAAAGAGATTTTATTAGAAGGAAGAGAGAGTACATAAAAAAAGGACTAGCAACCCTCTAAAGAAATACAAGAAAAAAAAGGAATTATGAAAATCATAAATAGCCACTCCTTTAAAAGTGGTCCCATAGCCGAAGCCCACAAAGATGCTAAAAAGGAGATTATGTCCCAAAGAAGAGGAATAGAAAGCTGAGAATTATCAAATATCCTAGCATTCCTTTCCATCCAAATATTTTTATTTTATGAGTTTTATTATGGATTTACAATTAATTGGGTTGAAGTAATTATTAGGTTATTTTAGTCATTTCAGTCTTTTATTTATAGCCCAATTGTACTGCATACATAATTTATTCAAATTTTATCATCCTACATCAAGGGTATATGAGTCTTAGCTAGGGGTGTAAATCGAGTCAAACTGAACAAAACACCCCCTTACTCAGATTCGGCTTGTATTTTTTTGTTTGGTTCATATTTGACTCGGATTCGAGTTTCAATGTTGTTTTGGTGACCAGATTCGACTAAGCTCGTTACTCGACTACTCAAGCTCGACTCGACTTGGCTCGTTTAAGTTGCGAGTTTCTCATGAGCTTTTTAGCGAGTATGAGCTTGAATCATCTCAAAGTTGATATGATCCATCTCATTTGGCATATTAAAAATTTTAAATATAAATTGACCCCTTAAACTTAAACGAGTAAGAATCATCGAGTATAGTTCGAGTAGAAATCAAATGTAACAATGTATCGCAAAAAATTTAAAATCGTATTTGAAACTATTATGGTTTGATCCTTTAAAAGAATAAGGACCATTGAGTATGGTTCCATTAGGGATCGCAGAAGAAAAAATGGTTCAAAACATTAGACAAGCGAGTATCATGATGCTTAGATTCGACTCGTTTTTTATATTGAGTATTAAAATTGCTTTGGATTTGACTCATTTACTCTACAAGTTTGAGACTAACTCGTAATTTTTTTCAATTAGATCCTAGTTCGAGTATCAAACTACTCGATTCTATTTTCACCCTTGTCATAGCTTAGTCTTTGAATGATTTTTTCAGTAGCCATGTAGTCTTTGTGCACAGCTTCGGTGTGGTTTAGCTGCAACTTCATTTGTGTATAGATATGAATCCTATCGATAGATGATGCTTCTTTAGCTTGAACAGAATGAAATGAAGTATATTAGTTCTTTTGGCTTGTTTGGTATGAGTTACTATTTACTAGACAATGGGATTAAACTATTAGCCCAGGCCCTAGTACAAGTTTGGTAAAAACTGGCAAAGAGTATTATTACTACTTTGGAAGCCTAAGTGTAGATTTCTAGATTTCTTTTATGGCCTCCTTTGTATAGGGTGGGGTATATTTTATTTGTGAGCATTGTGCTCTTTTTTGTTTCCGATGTTTCATGTGCATGTCGTGTGTACTCGGTTTCACCCCGTCTGGGCGGCTTCAATGCATTTTTACTTATCAAATAAAAATAAAATGAGAGATAAATTATATAAAAAAAATTGAAAAGAGAAAGTAGGGTAAGAGATAAATAGTTTAAAAGAGAAAGCTAACTAATAAATATTTAGAGAGTGAACGTGGGTAAAATTTTTAAGATAGACAAATTGAATAAAAAAACAAAAGAGTATGTGGAGGGGAAAAATTTAGATAAAAATAATCAGGGCAAAAGAATTAGAGAGAGTAAATGAAAATTTAGAGATAGATAGTGAATTAACAAATTAGAGATAGAAAGCAAATAAAAAGTTTTAGAGTGAGAAAATTAGACTAGAGGAAAAAAATTTGGGAGAAGAAAAAATAGAAAGAAAAAGTGAATAAAAAATTAGGGAGAGAAATAGAACAAAAATTAGAGAGACAAAAGTAAAATATATTAGAGAATAAAACTGTATTAAAAACTAATTATGAATTTAATTTTTGCTTAGTAACTCATTCCCCAGGAATATATGGGAATATATAGTAACTCATTCCCTACAATTCTCAATCCCACAATATACGGGCATATTGTATTACAAGGAAAGAGATTCTCATAGTCGTACACAATTTTTTTCATAAAGAAGGCTCTAAACATCAGTATTGAGTGAATGAGAATGAGATACCCATTACCCAGCTCACTTTCAGATGCGCCAAACATAGCCTAAAGTTAGCTCACTTTCACATGTGCCAAACATAGCCTAACGTTAATCCACAATGAAGTTGTAAAAGGGATTAAGATCGTATCCATTTAGGGGGTAAATGGAGAGCCTCTGTTAACTATTTTAGTGACAAAATTTGAAAAATACATACAACCTGGTCAGTAAAACTGATAATTAATGACACTGCCATTAGTAAAAAGTTAACAACTAGTGACAGCCCTGTCGCAAAAGGTTGAGTTTTACCAACAATTTAATCAAAATTGTTACTCATAAGTAAATAGAGAGCCCTCCATTTACCGTCAAATGGAGAGGAACCGAATCCTTGAAGTAGCAATGGGGGCAATGAAACTAAGGTGGCCAGAAAGTATAAATTGTGATTTTAAATAGGGACCTTTTTTTACAGTTAGAGGATCAGAGTTATCAGATACTACATAATGAACTACGTATTGGTACTTGCATACCCACGCATGGTACTTTTATGTACCGATACTCTAAATTTAACATACCAAAATATTTCTTTTTTTTTTCAACATCTATTTCAGCTAAAATTAATATTTTAATTGTATTGGATGCTCAAACATCACATTTTAATAAATAATTTTAGAACAATCAAATTGTTGATTCAACCAAAAAACTTTTATAAAAGCAAACTTTATTGCATTTAAATTATAAGATAATTCCAAACAATAAATAATATCATACTATTTATATAAACATACATAAGTTATATTGTCCTGCGTGTACCGATTAAGTGTACCTGTTAGGGAATCTTAGTATATCGCGATCCCAAATAGTGTACCGACTAATAAGCCAACCCCCAGCGATTTGTGCACCGACACTGAAGAGTATTTTTCATCCAGCTAATAGCTACTCAAACCATAAAACTACCATGTCACGAACTGAAGCTAGCTTAAAGAAGGGATTTAAATGAAGAAAGCATGTACAAGCTTTAAGAGTTTCTAATGCCAACCCATTTTGAATTTTCCAACTCCTTCCATGAATCAACTCACATATACTAACTATAGTCCATATTCACTTCAACTCAAAAAATCGCACCCTCAGCCTCCCGATACATAAAGGGGAGTGCAACCAACATACATAAGTACACACTATAGCCCCATATTCACTTCAACTCAAAAATAAAAAAAATAAAAATCGCACCCTCAGCCTCCCACCGATACATAACGGGGAGTGCAACCAACATACATAATTACACAATGTACTGCAGTTGCCTTGAAAATTTAGAAACTGAATCACACAACCACAATGCATATGGTTAATATATATAGTACAGTGGTATAGAGGATAGTGTGCGAAGTGATAAATTTTACCTGTAAATCGACCGAGATCTTTAGTGTCTTTGAGGATCTGAAGGGCCACTTCTCGGGTGGGGGACAAGATGAGAGCCCTAACGCCACCCTGAGACACACGCTGCTTCAGCTTCTCCAGCATGGGGACGACAAAAGCAGCCGTTTTGCCGGAGCCGGTCCGCGCCATGGCAACGACGTCAGCTCCGGAGAGAATCAGAGGTATAGTTTTGCGCTGTATCGGAGTGGGGACTCTGAAGCCCTTGCGCTTCACTCCTCTGAAAACATTGGCGCTCAAATTCATCGACTCGAACCCTCCGGATTTGGCTTTCTTTTTATTTTTCTCCTTTTTCTTAAGTTCCGTTATGGAGCTCACCAAAATCTCCGCCATTGAAACGTGTTTGAAGAAATCTAACAGGTTTGTAGCTTTTGAGGGGGAAGAAGGAACGGATTTTATTATATAGGTTTGGGGGTGCACAAAAACCTCGAAAAAGACCGGCTGATGGGCCTTAAAAAAACACTTGAAGAAAGCCCATTTTGTTGAAATTCACGGGTCATATCATATTTTTATGTTAAGTTATGTTATTATTTAAATTTATTTTTTTTCCGCAAAAGATTTTTTATGCATATGCGTATATTATAATTACAAGATCACCAATCTCGTATGGAGCACGAGTAGCATACATAATGATTTATTATGTATAAATCAAATATAAGATAAGAATTTAATTAAAAATTTCAAAAGAGAGTTATAGTTATTAAATAAAAAAAATATTTATTTAAATAATAATTATTGGATTCTATTTTTTAAGTTCCTTCAATCAATTATCAAGCTAAATATTTAAATAAGTTGTAAATTTATTTAGTTATATAATTATTTAAAAAACAATTATTTGTATTTTATTTAAGCATGTAATGGAATTCGATATTAGTGTTTATATCGATAAAATGTGCCTGAAATTTTAATTCAAATTAAAATATGAAAGTCAAGTTTTAATAATTTATATTTTAATTATGACAAATAGTTAGTAATGAATCAACTATAATTTTTCAACTAATTTTTATAGTTATTGTGCTTCAAAAAATATACAAATATTATTAATACAATAAATCATGTGATTTAATGAATTTAATTTAGTTAAGATATCTTAATAAAATTATTCTACGTAAAATTTGTTAAAAATATATTATCTTACATAAAATTTTAATAAAAACAACTTGTAATAAAATTGGTATAACCAAGAACCTATTAGAGATATAAATACAAAAACAACTTTCTTTTTCTTTATTGATGTGGGTTTCTTTTAAATACTTTACAAATTTGGATAGTATTTAATTATTGTAAATTTGGATAATACTTATACTAATTTGGATAGAAAACAAAAAAGACTGAACCAAAAAAATTGTGAACTCAAGTTTGTGTTTTTAATTATTAGTAGTATAAAATTATATAATATCTTTAAATTGTTTCTTCATGTATTAATTATGAACTCGTAAATGAATTGTTTGTTTTGTCCTACTTAGAGGGTGTTTGATAAAAACGGAATGAATCTGAATTTGAATGAGCTGAATCTGAATGAAAAAAGCTGTTTGATAATTAACATGTCTGAAACATCTGAATGACAGAATTTTATTATTTTACCCTCTGAAAAAATTCAAAATTGTTGTAAATTTATTTAATATTACTTAATACAATAGTTAATATTTTTTTAAATTTTTTTTTACTCATTTAGCCATTCAGCTAAAAAAATCTGACTTGTCATTCAGCTCAATCATCTAACCGATTCAGCCATTCAAACCAAAACAAACGCACTGACCGATTCAGCCATTCAGTTTCATTCAGTTTTAAACAAACACCTCCTATTCGTCTTTCATAATAGGTTCTTTATATATTTATGAGTTAATTATGAGCTTTTATAACATAAGATAAAGTAAAATGAAATTACTCAAGGATCACGGTTGCACAGAACCTATGTGTTAAGGCCTTGAACTGAAATTAACTTTTGACTTATTTTGGACTATGTACTGGGTTAATCTATCCAAACTTATTTAATCTACCGAAATTTCTCATTATTCAATTTATTCCTTCCTTTTGCAAAACATACAAAGAATAAATGAAATGAAATAAAATAAATAAAAAATCTGAAGAAATTGAACATATTGATAATATGTAAATTAGAGAATAAGATTATACTTTCATCTGCCTTAGTTCATGAAGCCATGATTCAGATATATGGAGAATCAATCTATGATCACGATCAAGCCCTATAAACCCAATCCACTTAAATAAGTAACAAGAACTTTATTAGAATAAAACTTGATCAATAAATCACTACCAAAATTAACACAGCTGAATCATAGCACCAATCAAGAATCCAAGAAACATCCATTTTTAAAGTCCCATATTAAGCAGAAAGAAAGTTATTTGTAGTTCCAAATGGTATTTCAACTTACATACAATCAACTTGTGTTTTTCAGAATCCATAAATTAAAATGGGTATTTCAAGAAAAACCAAATCAATCAACTTTACGTATATATATAGTCGTGAAAATTTAACTTAACTTTGCGCTGCATTTTAGGCAAATTAAAGAAAAAAAGAACTGCTTTCTTTAGCTTCGTCTGGTTTCAAGTTAGTGACTGGTTTGTCTAGCTCAAAACAATGTGAATCACATTGCCTGTAAAATCATGCACTCATAGCCACATTCAAGGGGATGGATTAAAGAGAACTCTGCCTGAAGGTGGGATCCGTTGGGGCCAAAATAATTTGACTTTGTGGTAATTAATTACCACTTCGTTTAGTTTGAAGATACATCTATATTTCAGTAGTTAATTTATCGACAATTTCACTCAAACCAGACCAAGATTCTCATTTCGATCATCAACCCATGATTCACATATTTGGAGTATCAACCTAGCTATCACGATCAGCCTTCTAAGCCCAATGCACTTAAATAACTTTAAAAAAAAAAAAAACCTTTATTATAATAAAACTCAATCCCAGCTCTACCGAATTAACACAACTGAATAATAGCACCAATCAAGAATCCAAAAGGCCTTAGCTTGCATCAACTTTTAAACTCTCATATTAAACAAAAAGTTATTTTTAATTCCAACCAACTTGTGTTTTTCAGAGTCCATAAATTAAAATGGGTATTTTAAGAATATTAACCAAATCAATCAACTTTACGTATATATTATATAGGCATGAAAATTTAACTTTGTCATGCATTTTAGACAAAAAGAATCCGTAGACTTATGAGTTATGACTGGTGAATATGTGATGGGTAAAAATAAACAGAGAGAGAATGAACTTGACCCTGTTTTGGAGCCCTTATCAAACTATACTACTGAATCTCTTTTTCGTTCCTAACAAGTTAAACCAATCAAACACTCCCGTGTATAGCAGAGGCTGAGGCTGAGGCTGAGGCTGAGAGGAGTTGGTGAGTTTCTATAAAGTACAAACCATATCCATATTAATACAAATCGAGTCGGATCAGAAGAAACTTGAGTTCGACTCCCTTATATGTGTGGGCTAAATATTTGAAGGAGTCGGGCTATCTAACATACTCGGATCAAATTAAGACGATATTATATAATCGGGCCGAGTCAGGCTTATCCGTCGCGCCGAGGGCACATTAGTAAATACAGCACTAGTAAACTATGGACAAAAAGCCCAAATACGAGACATGATTTGGCCCACCTGTAAAAATCTAAACCGCTGAATAAGGCGCTAACTAGGGGGAGCAGACTGGGCCGGAACGTCACATGGGTGGTGGTGAAGAGTAACTGAGGTGACAGGCGCCGAGACACGCGAGGTGGACCCCACATTTCCCCTTAACCGGTCACCGTCTTTCCCGGTTCTCTCTTTCCCCAATCCTTTTCTTCCTCCCCCACTCACAAACTCAAACTCGAAGAATCGCAAGAAAAGTAGTGTAATTAGATGTTATAAAACCTGCAGCATTGCGCTTTCTCTCACTAAAACTTGAATTTCTATCTTTTTCTCTCTCTGCGCCGCTCTCTTGAGCTTAATTTTCTGAGTCGTCGCAGAGAGAGAAATTAAAGCTGATTTCAGAAAGAGAAAATGGAGATTTCGGACAAGTTTTCATTTGGTGTTATTGCCATATTTGCTCTCGTTTTCGCCATCTATTTGCCTGCGGTTCAGGGTCATGCTGTTCCTCCAGTTCCGGCACCGACCAGTGATGGTGAGTTCTTGTATTTATTCTTCACATATTTCTTTTGTTGTTAAGGAAATGCGTAAAGAGTATATTAGTATTTACCCATTTGGTTTGTTGTTGAGATAATGCGCCTAAAGGGAATTTGACATAAAGTTTCGATTTTATTTGTGTTAAATTTTCCCCTTGATTAGAATTGCAACAGGATACTTCTACCATATTATTGTGTTGGCAAAATGTAATTAGAATTGCATTCGCTTAGGTTGAATGTGATTAAATGTTCATTTACCAGATCAGAATCCTCCTTTCTGCTTTTGTATGCATTATGTACCCAGGGGCGGATCTAGAAAAGAAACTCAGCAGGGGCGGATTTTGGTGATTTGGCGGGAATTCGGGGGCTGCGCCCCCGAGCCATTTTTTTTAGATAATTTTGTGTTTTTCGGCCAGTTATGTATAAAACCTCAAACAAAATTTGCTTTCTATATTCAAATAAAATCAAGTAACAACACATAAGAAACCCGAAAGCATACAACCAATTATCCAAATTAACCATAAATTATTTCATTCTCATTTCACTATATGTAAAAAACAATCATTCTGCCACCCAAAAACTATACAAAAAGAGATAAAAGATATTAAGATTGATTAAACTAAATTTTACTGAAAACATAATCAACGCATGAACTTATTTTCTTTTAATAAATCGAGTTTAACTTTTAATACATCAGTTACTAATTTACTTTGTACTTTGTAAAATTAGATTAGCATGGACTTGCTTCCTTTTAATACATCAAGTTTAACTTTTTTATTAATCTGCCCCTTGAGTTTATTAATTTATAAATTATACCCTACTCTTATACCTATTTTAAAAAAAAAAAAAAACTCAAGCATGGGGAAAAAAATCCAGCATAGGCAGCTGCCTATGCTGCCCTCCAAATAGGTCCGCCCCTGTATGTACCTATCTTTCTATCTATGGTTTGTTGAATGATTTGGCGTAAATTAGTCTAAATCGGAATTTAGCAAGTAATTTCTGTTTGTAAATTCACAATTCATTGTGATTTGTATAAAAGTTGTTTTCTTCCCCTACAAGTGCATGGCACATTGTCATCCAATACCTCTTCTTCAAATATGTATTGATCAATTGCTGAAATAGAAAAGGAAGGTGAGGAGTATTTTCCGAGATTAGCATAAATCACACCCAAATTTCTAGATTACATCCAAAATTCCCAAGCTTTCTCAATATGGGCCAAACGCCATTTGGATTGGTGTTGGCTTTAGAGTTTGAAACTCAAATCCAACGCCACTTCAAGTGGTGTTGGAGCGTTAAAAATTATTAGATTAACTTGACCAAATTATTAGATTAACTTAACCAAATTAATTTTTAAATAAACGATTTTTTTTTATAAAAATTTTTTTATCCTAATTTTTTTTAAAAACGAATTTATTTTTGTAAAAGGGGAAAAAAATGATCCAACGCAAACGCCAATTGAAGTGGCGTTGGTTGGAATTTTTTTTTTATTAAGCAAATTTGAAAAAGAAGGAAAGCTGAACATGTCAGAGGGAGAGGGAGAGGGAGAGAGAGAGTGAAGTGGCATTTGAACCTATTTTTTTTATAAAATAAATTTGGAAAAAGATGCCAGGGAATCTTTTTTCAACGCCACGTGAAGTGGCGTTTGAACCAATTTAATTATTTTTTTATATTTTTTATAAAGCAAATTTGAAAAAAGATGTGAGGAAGCTGTCAGAGAACTTTTTTTGAACGCCACTTGAAGTGGCGTTTCAACTTTTTTTTTATTTTTTTATAAAGCAACCTTTTTTGAACGCCACTTCAACTATTTGTTTTTTTTATAAAGCAAATTTGAGAAAAAGGAGAACCGTTTTTTTGAATGTCACTTCAACTAGCGTTCAGACTTTTTTTTAAATGCAAATTTGGGAAAAAGATGTCAGAGAATTTTTTTTGAACGACACTTGAAGTTGCGTTTGAACCCTTTTTTTTATTTATTTTTATAAAGCAACCTTTTTTAAACGCCACTTCAACTGTTTTTTTTTTATAAAGCAAATTTGGAGAATAGGAGAACCTTCTTTTTGAACGCTACTTCAACTAGCATTTGAACCTTTTTAAAAGCAAATTTGGGGGAAAAAATAAAATAAAATTGGTTCAAACGCCACTTCAAGAAAAAAGTGCTTCATAAAAAATAAAAATAGGTTCAAACGCCACTTCAACTGGCGTTCAAAAAAAACTTATCCCTTCAAATTTGCTTTATAAAAAAATTTTAAAAAAATTTGGTTCAAACGCCCCTTCAAGTGGAAGGTGGCATTCAAAAAAGGTTCCCTGACATCTTTGCTTTATAAAAAAAAAGAAGGGGTTCAAACGCCAATTCAAGTGACGTTGAACTCTCTCTCTCTCTCTAACATCTTCAACTTTCCTTTTTTTCAAATTTGCTTAATAAAAAAAAAAAAAAATCCAACCAACGCCACTTCAATTGGCGTTTGGCGTTGGATCAATTTTTTCTCCTTTTACAAAAATAAATTTGTTTTTAAAAATAAATTCGTTTATTTAAAAAATAATTTGGTTAAGTTAATCTAATAATTTTTAACGCTCCAACGCCACTTGAACTATCGTTGGATTAGATTTTCAAACTCTAACGCCAATCCAAATGGCGTTTGGCCCATATTGAGAAAGCTTGGGAATTTTGGATGTAATCTAGAAATTTGGGTGTGATTTATGCTAATCTTGGAAAATACTCGGAAGGTGAGTATGAATATAATTTGTTTGGTTTATATTATGTGGTCATGTTTGAATAAGAACCTTCCCTTGGCAAAATTTAAAGGAACAAAGCTAGTTCCTTTCTTCATCTTCATTGGCAAATTAACAAATACTAGTACAAATTGCAACTTAAAACGCAAGACGACACATTTACCTAATGGATGCAGCTGCACAATGGGTGGACAGCTAAATTGCTCAAAAAAGTTAATCCGGGGTTTGCAAAGTAATCAAATCATAACACATAAATGAGTTCACTAGTTATAAAAAAATATCTTCTGCAGTCGTTGTTTTATATGCGAACAAACTCCAATTTCTTATACTCCTTCTGCCCAAACTGTGAGTTGCATATGATTTTCTTATGATATTTGTTGTCAACGACAAACTAACATTATATTTTGATAATCTTAACATGCGTAAAAGAGTCAATGAAACTCATTTTTGGATAGAGGGAGTATGTCCTTTGTTATGTTTCTAGCCGTGTTTTGAAGATTAGCATTCATCTCGATGATTAAGAATCTTTCTACCATACGTGAAGCTCTCTAATTTGTTTCTCGTTTCCTGTTTTTTCATGAAAAAATCAGAATAAGTTATGTATATACCTGAAGGCTTTGTAAACTTTAGTTGTATATAGGTTTGTGGATTTTTATCATCATTTTTAGCATAGTGGTATTTGTTCGATCATGATGGGTGAGTTTAGGAAATACAGAATGGCTATTTCATATCAACATGTTCCCCAATATACACAAAATTTTATTCATATATATATATATATATATGACTTGAACACAATAGCAATTTATTTCCCCTGCACGTCTATTTTCTTATTCGAAATATCCAAGTTCTTAACATTTTAATTTAGAGAAATGCTATAAATTATTGTATATTATTTTATTTTAATAAAAGTCCTGGTCACCTCTAGACCAATGTTAATTCCATCTGAATTCAATTTTTGTGTGAGGTAATAACAACAGAGCAATTTCATTTCCAGGGACAGCAATTGACCAGGGCATTGCCTATGTGCTGATGTTACTGGCTCTGGTGCTAACATACATCATCCACACCCTTGACTCTCCCATCAGCCTTTAAGCTAAACTAAGATTATTGGTTTCCATGCCCAAGGAGAAGGATCAGAAGCTGTCAAAAAGGATAGAATCAGGATCTGGATCTGTATCCGTATCTGTTTAAAGCATTATGGATTTGTAGTACTTGGGCATGTAATGGCTCTTTGTATTTAGTATTCCCGCTTGACAAATTCTTGGATTTGTTCCAACTGCTAATGTTGTACTCCTTTTAGTTGGTTGGTAGTTCCGACACCATTATCATTCATGTATTTCCCATGAAATTGTATTTCTTTTTTCTAATGGTAATCTGAGTGAACATTTTTGAATAATTAATGTCATCTGTGTTGGATTGTGCATTGTGTGTTGGCATTCTTTACCATTAATTTTTCTTATTTTCTATTTATTTTCCCCAGAAAGTTCTTTCTCGTCTCATAATATGGTAGTAAAGTTGCCGAGAACAAATTTCTGAGCTTGGAGTTGGGACATGACTACAAGTACTTAAAGTTGCCAAGAACAAATTTTCAGAATAGCAATACTTCAAGATAAAGTATGGATATGGCCCATGGATATGATGACCCATATGTAGTTCACCGACATCACTTCCAATGCAATACCACAAGCTCAAAAGAAAATAAAGTTCCCCTCTCTTTTTCTTTGGTCAATTTACTAGGTTTTGGGCCGAAGCTCTAAACTTGGTTAAGGACTTGGGAAGAGATTATCCTAAACCGGTTTTGTGTAAATGAACTGAAAGCAAATGCATTTCTCAAACGTGTCAAAAATGAAAACCGAATCATACGACTTAATCATGTTTTATATCTTGAATGTATAGTTACATGTTAAAAAGAAGGAAGAAAAAACATGTTAAAAAGAAGGAAGAAAAAACTATGAGTTGGTCATAGGGTTAATTGATGTTTTGGTTATTATATTAGGGGTCAATTTTTATTTTGATTATTAAATTTTTTTTTGTTACAATGATATTATTATACTCAAAAAAATGTTACAAACTAGTCATTACTTAATTGACGTGTGAGTTAGTTATTAGTGATGTAGCACATAATATTGCTGCAGAAATCAGAAAAGGAGAAAAATTAGAAAAGAGAAAAAAAATTAAAGCATGATTTTGCTGCGATTCTGACTGCGAATCATCTTGGCCACGAATATATGGTTCGTTTCTTGTTTGCCGGCGACAATACACATGATATTACACATGGCAAAATGCGTCACATCACCAATAACGAACTCACACATCATCTTTTTGACTCATGTGATATGCAGTTATGCACGGTTTAGCACTTCCGTCAATTTTTTTAAACGGAATGTTAAGTGATGACTAGTTTGTAACATTTTTTAAGTATACTAATGTTTTGTAATAAAAAAAGATTCAGTAACTAAAATAAAAATCAACCCCTAATACAATAGCCAAAACATCAATTAATCCATGCATATATAAACTGTATTTCACTATTATCTCATCACTTTATAATTTTTCAAGGAATTGAATTGGTCCAAAGGAAACAAAAAAGTTGTAACATTTTAAGAAGGAAAAACGAATTAGTCCATGTTTTGCCCAAACTTGTGACATTTTCTCCTGCAGTTTCTCCTACACTCTGTATAAACATTATCACAAGAGGCCCAAACTTGTGACAGGCCTATGTCCAAGAAATTTGTAACATTTTCTGCTGCACTTTTACATTTAAACAAGTAAACCACTTGAAGTATGAGGTATCGAACGGACCCCCCAAATGAAGATCTCTCTACATTCTACCACCCATCACTTTCCCGTCGGTAGGTGAGACTGACCCTTCTTAGCCCCCCTTCCCTAGATCTCCCGTGTTGCACCACCATCTGCATTATACTCCATCCTCCACAAGAAGAGACTATTTATTATTGAATTTACAAATTTTAAAGATGTACTCATTTCGTTCCAAATTTAAGAAAATTTCACTTCTTTAAATATATTTTTAACGATAAAAATATAATAATAATAATAACATAATGGTATTCAATCTACTTAAATTAAAAGAAATCATACAAGTGTCTCATATATAGCCAAGAGGATAAGGAGAGGTATAGAAATATATACGAAAATAATTCCCGGCGGCCAGCTAAAGTTTTGTGTGGAGATATTTAAACAAGTGACTTACTAGTCAAGCGTCTTCACCATTCGATCCTTATGCGTACGCTCAAACCAAAGGAGATGTTTTTGTGACTTTTCATCGACCGCCTCACTTTCTTTCTAATCTTTTGACCTGATATTTTTGGAAGGACTACTCCAAGATATGTGGGTGTAGCCCATAATATAATATGTACTCTTGAACTCTTTGTTTTGCTTTGGTTTTTAATATACAATTAGCATTTTGTTTGCCCAAAAAAAAATAAAAATTTAAGAGATGCATTGTCCAATTAAACACTCCCAACAAGTTTTAGTGTAAGCTTGCAAGTGTTTGATAGATTATAGTGGGGCCACGAAATAGTTCTTGAATAATAAATAATGCTTAATTCCATCATCAATATTGGCTGCCTGACCTGACGACTGACCCTAAAGATGAAGAAAGGGCAGGCAGCAAAAAGGTCGCAAATGCACCTCTCTCTCATCTCCAACTTCTAGTAGTTGCATGCTAATCTTTTGCTTTAAAACCTGGGCCAATTCTGGAAACTGCTTTTCTTTCGGCCATGGAAATTGGAATGGCCCCCTTCCCTCTCCCTTTCTCTCTCCTAGGCCCAAGTTAGGTGGTTCAGACTTCAGATCGGGTATAGTCCAGTCTGTTATATATATCAATTTGATTGGAGAATAGAAGACATGATGAACCACGGACACCTAGCATCTAGCGGTATCATGAATTACATGATTGGATGATACTTTTTTCTTTTTTTCTATTATTTTAGCTGCTAAAAAGGGGTTGCTACTCAAGAGTAGAAACCATCAAGCGGATGTTTGATAAAATTGAATGAAAAGTTCTGAACGTATAAAAAAATAAATTAAATGAGCTGAATGGAGTAGAAGATCTGAAAACAAAATGAAATTATTTGTTTGATAATTGTCTGTGTAAAACATCTGAATATGTGTATTATCTTATTCTAACATTCTAGACTGTTATGAACAAATTTATTATATAATTATAAATAAACAATGTTATCTAAGAAAAATTAAATATAAACTTTTGAATAATCTTTGATGAAGTATACTATTAAAAATATAATTTTAAGAATAAAACACTAAAAAATATTAATAACATTCTATAGTACATAAAATCAAAACAAAAGACTACAACAACATTCATTAAATTGGTTATCCAATTTGTTAAAAAAATTAAAAATAATTTGTACATAACAAAAAAAAATTACAATAGTAAACATGATGAAATATTGAATGTAAACTTTAA
Source organism: Aralia elata (assembly GCA_034770075.1). Lineage (NCBI taxonomy): Eukaryota > Viridiplantae > Streptophyta > Magnoliopsida > Apiales > Araliaceae > Aralia > Aralia elata. The sequence goes on from CM068386.1 coordinate 1,633,259, forward strand.
TTATCTATGAGAGTATGTAAGTAAAAATATTATCATTCATCACTACTTTTTAATCATTTAATCACAAATTTTTGGATGAATCGTTCATATACATTCAAATGCATTCGGAGTTTAAAATTTGTTAAACAAACTGTCTGAATAACTTATTCGGTTAACTTCAAACTTATTCAAGCTCATTTAAAAATAAATAAATAGCCCTCAAGATCTCTAATATAGCGACTCTTCTTTGCATTTTGGCTATTTTTGGAATGTGATGATGGGCTTGTCACTTGTGGCACAACATGTACGACTTTTTGAGTAATTTTTCTTTTTACCTTTTTTTAATTAGTTTTATTTTTTGTGTGGTAAATCCAATTCTGACATTTTTCAGCAAACCATAACTTGATAATAAGCATATTTTAACTTTAATTAACTGAAACTGATTAATTAAAACTCGACCCGACTTACTCGTTTGCATGCTTAAATAAAATTAGTATTTGTATAATTGTATGTATAATATATACACAAGCTTTTGGGAGCGCAAAGATTCATCAGATACCCCAAAATCTTGAGGAAAATGAAATGCCAGTTGATATTGTTATGTATCAAATTGGGTTGAGAGGAACACAAAATCCTATACGTAGGCCAGAATATCTACAAGAAAGTTACATCTCTGATATGCTAACCCTTTATATTCAATTTTTGGGGTTAACGAGAAACAAAATTACATGGTTGATGTCATTCATAAAATTTCAATAAAATGACCTCCTACCCAAAGATTTATAGTGAACTTTGAGATGAGGGGAGGGGCGAGGGGCTTTTTCCCATACACCATTAGAGCCACAAGAGAGTATTTAAATTGATTCGTTTACGTCAATATAGATAATAGAGGTGTATCTTAAACTCCTTTTTTTAAGTCTTATATATCATAGCTAAAAAATTAATTATTTAGTATATACATATATATATATATATATGTAACGTCCTCTTATATACATTTATCTGTGTCGGTCAATAATAACAAATTCAGGTCAATGTTTGTCATCCTATCTCGGGCTAGCTAAATTCAATATACTAGTAGCATATATTGCAAGGATTCACAACAATATGAAAGGGGGGGGGGGGGACCTTATGATCCATTTTGGTAAGATAGGCTAGTTGATAGCTAGGGTATTATATATATATGTCATATATGACGAATGTAATTAATAAAATTCTTGGCTCTTGTGTGCATGATGTATGAAATATCATAATAGTTGATAGGGTAATTAATACAGTTTGGTTTCATAAGCATGCATGAGGTACGTACATATATGTAACAGCGTATACAATAATTCTACTAGATTTTGTTGTCTGATGCTAGCTGCAGAGGTGCAAGGAGCCCCCCATTGTAGTTCTTTGTCCAAATATATGGGTCGCTTAGCTCACCTGTGATTTACCAGCTCATGATCGGGAGTCGGGACCATTTTGATAGAAATTATATATGTATATATATACATATATAATTTCATTTTTATCCTTCTTATTTTAATCCTTTCATATCTAACCCTGAAGAGCAATAAGTTACCTCATATATATGCCAAGCATGAATGCATGATACAGTCAAATGAATTTATTTAATAAACGATTATAATTAAGCTGACTGTACGTAAAGTACTTTGGCAGTATATATATAATGGAGACTAAAATCACTGAAGTATTTGGTCGTTGCATATTGACAAAATCATAAGTAATTTTTGAAGAAGACGAGTAATTTTGCTTAAATAGTGATAAATGATGGAAGCATTACTTTCTTCATTATAGAAACTCTCGCTATACAATATTTAATACATGCATTTGTAATTATTAATTTTTTACAGTTATACTTTTAAAATTAAGCATTTGTCAGGATACAAATTACTCCCTCCGTCCCATAATATATGACGTTTTAGAGTTTGACACAACCATTAAGGAAATGATTGTATAGCATTAAATATAGTATTAATTGTCTATAATACCCTTTATCATAATTATCTCATACACACTCTCTCTCTCATTTGTAACATTTTCCCATGAGGGGTACATTTTCCCATGAGGGGTAATTTTGGAAAAATTATAATTAATTCTCCTAGATTATATAAAACGTCAAATAATTTGGAACAAATGAAATCATCTAAAACGTCATATATTATGGGACGGAGGGAGTAATAAGTATTTCACTATATATTTCAAACCGATTTCAATTCACTTCTATCTTGGAAACTCATTTAAACCACAACATCGGAAAGATAACATGTATTCAAACACTTGTCCCTCAACATAAATGTGGGGGAGTACTTGCAAAATTTAAATATACATAAACTTAATTAATTAGCCTAATAAATAAAGGATTTTCTTAATGTGTGCCCTAAGGGCACACACTATACACAAGTATCGAGAGAATATTCTCTTGATTTCTGTACATATTCTCTTGATCTGTGTGTAAACGCAGAAATCAAAGGAATATGCACAATAATGAAGTGAATATTCTCTCGATTCCTGTGTATAGTTTATGCCCTTAGGACACACATTAGAAGGACCCATAAATAAAATATCAAAAAGCCGCTATATGTATGTAACTCTCCCGCCAAAACCAAAAGCCGAAACAACCAAATTAATTATTAGCAAGGATTACCACAAAAAGCTTTCGCTTAATTAAAGAGCAACCAGAGGGTCCGACCCAAATATGTCACCGAAGTCTTGAAAGTAATCGTCACCCTGCCATGTTGATGACCCGAATCCGAAGTCACTCACTGACCCGCAAAATATATTAGCAGAAGCTTCACCAACAAGTATCCCATCCGTTTGTTCAAACAAATCAGGCGCCGGATTATGAAAATCAAACAAACTTTCCGGGAATAAAGTATCATTCTGATTCAGAGGCAAAAAATCAATGAAGCTGTGGCATACGACGGAGTCGTTAATCGGACTCTGAGAAAAGTACTCTACTTTGTTTGACTCTTCATTGGAAACTGTTACAAATCGGAGAACAGACTTTGGGGAGCATACAGTATTATTTGACTCCTCGTCGGAGTCATAAAAACAGCCGGTGACGGTCGGCTTGACTTCTGGTGATGCAGTTTTCGCCGGAGGAGGACTAGTAAAGTTTGTTAGCGCGTCAGGACCACGCAACTGTATAGCCGCGTTGTCATAAACAATTGCAGCTTCTTCAGCTGTATCGTAAGTACCTAACCAAACCCGTACCCGTCTTAATGGATCTCTGATCTCTGCCGCCCATTTTCCCCAAGGCCGTTGACGTACGCCGCGAAACTTCTTAACAGAGCTCAATTTTAATTCGGTTTTACTAGCCGACTTTTTCCGGCGGTTGTTCGCCGTGGCTGCTGATCTGCTCTGACAGACGCCCTTAATGCTACATTTACATTTATCTATTGAACACGACTCTATCGTGATCTCGCGCACGAATTTCTTAACTTTCTGACGCTTAAAGAGTGTCTCATCTTCGTCGCTGGAAGAGTCAGTGGCGTCGGCGTCGATAACCGATATCCGTACAACTCGTGGCCCGCCGGCATTCAGTTCGGGCATCTTCGTCTTCTTTCCGGTGATACTTCCCGTCGGCAATGGTCTAACCATCGTAGTTTGTATTTTGTGCTCACTATACTTGACCGCAGAATACATAGCTCCTCTTTCCATTTGCTCTTAATTTCCTAAAGATTAATTTATCAGATTGGCATTGAAAGCTAAAGGAGAGACTAGAGAGTGAAATTCTGGGTGTGTAAAAAAGAGGAGATTCCTTAGCCTCGAGGAAGAATTAACGAAGAGAGAGAAAATCTTAAGAAATACTAGAAAGAAAATGAGTCACAGTATGTGAGAGAGTGCGAAAGAAATAGAAATTCAGTTGGAGTGAAGACCCAAACTAATGCCTATTAGTACTATTTTATTATTATAGGATCCTTCTGTACCAAATATCAAAAAAAAATCTAGTAAATAATATAAAAGCTCTTTAAATTTTGGGATTTGCATGCATGTTTTGCTACTATTTTTATCCCAATTTAGTATTTAATGTTATTAAGTTAATTTTCATCTTAATTTACTAATTATTCCAATTTATCATTCTATGTTATTAAACTATTTTAATTTACCTCAAAAAAAGTTGAAGAGTTTAGTCATTTTTCTCTACTTATATATATTATTATATTTTTGTATGCTCGTTAAATTTGTATAATTAGATTATTAAATTAATGATCAAATGATATTGTATTAAAAATGACTTAAAATAACTTATCTTAGATAAATTTAAAAAGTATTTTACTCTTTTAATAAAGAGTATAATTACTCGTGGATATACAGGTAGGATCAACGTGGCAAGCAATCTAAAATTTGCCGCCATTTTTATGCGACTGTTACGTAGTTCAGTGCAATGTTTTTTGTTTTCTTTTTTGGATGCATCACTCCAGAACTCTCCCTTTAGCAGTGTTTAGCTCCTTCTTGAATCAATCTTATATGGGAAGTGATTTTCATATTCTTCGCATTGAAGAGTAATATGTCATTCTGAAAAAAGAGTTTAATTTATAATTTTTATAATTTATCAGTCATACTTATATATATATATATATATATAAAATATAAAATAACACAATAGTTTCAATGATATATGTTTGTTATAATTTTATTATTATACCAATAATTAAACTTAAGTAACAATTTATTATTTTCAAAATACATATAAAATAAAACTATATATATTCTTCGTATTGTAAATTTTACAGATGAAATTAGTTTGTGGAACGAATGGGGTAATTACAAAAACTTATGATTGAATCTTTCACTTAATTCTTTTGTTCTTAAGAACAATGCGAATACTTTACTTTTTGATACAATTAATGATTTTGGCAAAATAAACTATCTATTTATATTCTCCATTGGTCTTTAAAAGTACAATATTTAATTTCTAATTTATGATTATTAGTGGATTCAAATTCAATGACTAAACCAAGCTGTCCAAATTGTTCGTACTTGGATAAAAAGAGAGACAAATGTAAATAAAGGAACTGCAATGAGATTAAAATAAATTAAATTCAAAACTCAAAACCAAGATTTTTTTTTTGTAAAGGCAATTATTGTTGTGATTTGATTCAACTTTGTAATGATCAGGTTTGGCTTTCCAACTTTATGTAAGATTGTTTTATTGTCAACGAATCATAAACTCAAATGCTAAAATCAAAATTCACTTTTTTGCATTTTCTGAACTGAAGTTTTGCTACCTGTCACATTAAGAATCATATACTATATACTATACGATCAACTTCATTACTTGTATCATTTCCTATAAGTTGACGACATGTCACACAAATAACATTTTATTCTCTTTGAAAGTAAATAGTGAAAAATAATAAAGTTGTTCCTTTCTTTTTCTATTTATTTTCTTATTATGGTTTAAGTTTCTAAAAATACTAAAGTTGATCCTTCCTAAATAAGTGAAAGTCTAGAATTTTATCATAGTATGACTGTGTTGGCGACAACTAGCCTTGTTTCAATTGAGAAGAGATAGCTTTTGAATCGAGTCATATTAGACACATTATTGTTATGCATGGATTAACAAGTAAAAATTATGATTATAAAATAATTTAGACTTTCTCATACCCCAAGTAGAGTTCGCTTATTAAGTTAGACTTCAAGCAAGACTTTTTGTCCTTTTAGGGATAAATAAATTGAATTCGAGCAAGTTGTGATTTGTCCGATTTAAAATAGACTCAATTCTAACTCGATTAAGCCTGAACACAATTCATATAGTTTCTAATTATAATACTTATTTTATATAAAATGTATAACGTAAGCTCGGTTAACTTAAAATTGACTAAAATCTTAACGAAACTCAACTGATTTAAGTCTGATTGAAACTTGACTTACCTCATTTATTAAATAAGTACAAACCTTATCATCAAAATAACAAATAACACTCATTTAAAACTCAACATAACTAAATATTATTCTATTTAAATTTAGTAAACTATGCAGATGGACTTATTTAAAATATAATGAAATGAATTTTAAGGGCATTTGTCATTAATATCTCCCATTTATCATGCAACTCCTTCTAGTGTTCAGTTAACCCCCCCCCCCCCCCAAAAAAAAAAAATTTAATATACATTTATAGTCTCTATTTATGCTGCAGTATAGTCATTAGTCTCTCCCATTTATTATGTAACTCCTTCTAGTGTTCCCGTACCCCCCCCCCCCGCCCCCCCCCCCCCCCCCCCCCCCCCCCCCCCCCCCCCCCCCCCCCCCCCCAATCAGACACTTGCCAATATTATTGAAGTGTACTATCAATTATTTGGTCGTAAAATAATGGCAATACCAGATCATCTATCTTTTTATAGACATTGATCTTACTTTAAATGATAAAGCAACCAGCTCCAGCTACCTCTGTACCCCTGTATTGTTACCCTCTATGGTAACTTTAGGGAAATTTTAGAAATATCTGTTTGGTAACTTGCTAATTTTATCTTCTAGTGGTAAACATTTTGAAAAGAGTACAATTATGTTTCCTAAAAAAGAAGGGTATACAAAGGTAAAGTACGAGGGGCATTACGGTAATTCTGGCTTTCTCAACTGGGATTTGTAGAGGTGGAATGGGCCGGTCCAGGTTTATTGGACCGACAGGGTTGGGAAGCTCCAAACACTCCTCACCTATACATAAGACAAAGACGAGAGCGTCTAAATTGATTTCCCTTTCACTCATTTTATTTATTTTTTATATTTTTTATAATTATTTTTGTGAATTAGCCGGAGCATTATTAAATGATCTGTTTCACTACTGGTTCATGCAACCGGATTATCTTTTTATTTAAATTTTTTTCTTTCTGTTTTTGCATGTAATACTTTTTAAACTTGGACATCAATCAAGTACATAATAAAACGGATTAATATATATCTATATCTATATATATAATATTAGAATAGAACGGATAAGAGTAGTAAGGACTAAAGAGAACCGTTGGGGGTATCAGCATATATATATATATATATATAGGTGGCTTTATTTAGGTTATGGTTGATTGAGGCCGTATAGAACCAAAATAAAAAATAAAAAATCAGTTATCACCCAAAAATGGCAAGTAGATTTGTATAATTAATCGGCTCGTGCTAAAGCTCCAAATTCATCTCATAATTCTTTGTTGTCATTCGTTGATTGGTAGTTAGGCTCTCATGATCGCGGTTAGGCACTTAACGGAGTAGTAAAGTTGTGTACAATTAAGGAATTGAGTCAATGTTAATTAGAGAGAAGTTTCCGATGATAATAATGCCGATTTGTTTTCTAATGAACTTTGGATTATGCCCCATCAGTTTCTGTTTGTACATATTAATTACGTACCAATGATGCTATTTATTAATTTCTTCTGTTTATACTATTATGGTTCAAGTCTAAATTCTTCTTGTCACACTCATAATAATTGTGTTCAATGGGCATGTAAGAATGTAGATATAATTAACTTTCAATACTTAAATCAGCTGAAAAATCATAATTTTTTGACCATAATATTGTAAACATAGGGCATCCCCACTTGAATTTAGTAGCATGAATGAATAGTAGTACTTGGATTAGAAAGAAAACAAAAGACAATTGTGTCAACTTTAGTCAAATTTGTTTCAAAATAGTTGGTAGATGCCAAGCAGCCAAATTCAATACTTATTCTCTTACGAAGAATAGTGATAAAGGCATTCCTATCAATTAGTCCCCCTACTATAAATTTGTAATTATACACAAATACAAGTGATGTTATTTTTTGGGGAATGAGAAGTGTCATGAGATTAGAAAAATTGTGATGAAATATTATTTGCACCCGTTAGTTAGTCTATAACACATCTGAATATCGTTGTAAACAAAAAAATATAAAGAAAAACTTATGAGATTAGAAGAAGCACGATTCAAAACAATTAAATACTTCATCTATCTCACGAAAAAAGTTTCATTTGTTATATATGCTTTACTAAAGAATTCTCATCATTCATTAATAATTATATTATGAAATAATAATATCAATGAGTTTATCATCATAATTTTATTATCAATTTATCATGTTCTAGATGGCTCTTGTGCCACGAAAGAAGGAATAATTGGATGAGGATTAGCAAAAGACAAAATAAAAGCCTGTGAATATCTTGGACTCTGCCAAACATGAGAGCGCACAAAACCATGGACAGAAGACAAGCAAAGAAACTACATTAGATTCGACAAAATGCCTGAGAGGTTTCTTTTGTTTTGTTTTGTGAGCTCTCTCTTAAAACTATTGCAAGTCGTACGTATAGGGTGGGTTAAAAGCTTATGGAATAGAAGTCAATTAATGAGCATCATCCCCAAGGTAGTAAGTTGCCTACTTTGAGCCACAAAATGGAGAAAAATATGCAATTTTAATGCTTTGTTAATGTTTGGGTTTGGGGTCTTCTTTCCATATCTTGATTGAGTTTCAATTTATAACAAAATTATGTCTTCTTTTTGTGTGTGTGTGTGTGTGTGCGCGTGTGAGGGGAGAGAGAGAGAGAGAGAGAGAGAGAGTGTGTTCTTGTGAGAGTGTTTGTTCTATTTACGAATTTGTATAAATTATTATATTTCATCCGCTTGACTTGGCACTTCACAATTAGTAGTACTTTGGTTATTTTCCATTTGTTTCAAGTTAAATGTTTTCATAAATATGAATTATGTTGCGTTTTAAAACTGAGTTAAAAGAGAATTTTCTAAAAATAATGAGGGATACCATAAGACCATGTGGTCGTTTGTATCAAGAAACTAATCTGGTTATCCAATAATTTGTCCCTTTTATTTCATTCTAATTAAGAAACAATTCAATGGAATCTAGTGGATTGCATATCCATATATTGAATCACACCTTACCATTTAATCCAACTTCACAAGAGACCATAATCCAAACTATATCAAACCAGTCAGAGGCTGCTGCAGATTACTACATTAGTACAAAGGCATCCGGAAAATCAGCAAAAACATCAAGCATTTACCATTTCTTTGTAGCCACCGGAATAATTATACTTCAAAAACGATTACAATCTCTCGGAGAATAGTTACACCCTCCGCTCCTTAATATATATCGTTTTAATTATGCACTTAATATATATTTCATTTGTCCCTTAATACAAGTCGTTTTAGAGTTATGCACAAGTATTAAAGAAATGATTGTATAGCATTAAATATAATATCAATTGTCTTTATTGTCCTTGTATTGAAAAAAGAGTGTTATTTATTGGATAAAAAATAGTGAGAGAACCAAAATTTTATATTTAATACTTAGAGTAATATTAAAAATTAAACAATTAATGCTTACTTAAAATTCTCAAACGTCATATATTAAGAGACAAAAACACTTCTCTAAAACATCTTATATCAAGGGACGGAGGGAGTATTAAAATTGTGCACAAATATTAAGAAAATAATTGTATAACATTAAATATAATATCAACTACTTATATTGTCCTTGTATTAAAAAAGGAGTGTTATTTATTGAACAAAAAATAGTGAAAAAATCAAAATTATATTTAACACTTAAAGTAATATTAAAAACTAAACAATTAATACTTACTTAAAATTCTCAAACGCCATATATTAAGAAACAAAAACACTTCTCTAAAACAACATTTAAAAAAGGACGAAAGGAGTATTATCAGTTGATATACTTTTAACTGCCTAATGATGAATTGATCATCTTTTTTCCATCAAAATCTATTATTGAAGAGAATTCCATCAGCCGGAAACATAATCCTTTTAAAGACAATTTCCCATACAAAAGAAGAAAAAAACATAGCTTTGTTTCAAGGAGGAGGTTCCAAAGTTCCACATTTGGTCCGTCTTACAATAGACATATTACACTTTCATTCACTCATACAATATAAATAGAAGTCCCAAGTCACAAGTTTCCAACAAAAAAAAAAAGTCACCAGGAAATTCCCCTCCTATCACACATGGCAGCACCCTAACCCATGGCATATTTCTGGGTCCAGCTCCGGGCAGTAGTCTCATACTTGCTCCTATCCGTCTTGTACATGTGAGCTATCTCTGGTACGAGAGGGTCATCAGGATTTGGGTCCGTCAACAGAGAACAAATAGACAGCAAAACCTGAACATGAGCCAGAAAACTTGAACAAATACACAACGGGGAAATACAACATTACTTTAATTTGTTACTTTGTATTCTTGATTGAAAACTGTTTTATGGCAGGTTGGTACCATATACAAATATTCAAGATATCCTATAGAATTAATAAAGTTTGAAATGGTAAATAAGAATATAAGATAATATAAAGAGTAATTTTCCCCCCTTGTATATGATCCATCCTAACCATTACCTTCTGTAAATGCTATGACATACTATATCGCCAATAATTTACCCTGCCTGCTCAGTTTATTGGGGAACCACATACACAGATCAACTCTTTTATATATAACATGGAACCTCAGTTTGCCTAATGCCACTAGTTATTCTTTCTTCTGTTGTGAGACCTACTAATGAACTCAACTCCTTGTACCACGTTGGGATGATTCAGTTTTAATGGCTTACCAGTTACCACATGGGAATTGATTACGGTAGCACGAATCAGGCTGCCTTTTCTCAACTTCTTGGGTTCTTTTTGAAACCCAGAATGAATTAGAGGAAGAAATAACTATATTAACGTACCTAATCCACTTATAGATACTTCAGAATATTTAATAGTCACTTAAATAGGGACGAAGGGAGTATCATGTTGAATGTAAAAATTAATGTAATGAACTGATAAAGCTCTTGAAAGTTAGAAATTTTTCATGTTATTTTCCTTCCCTTGCACTTTTCAAGTTCCAAACAAACCTTGATGTATTTCCAGGGGTAAGCAAGGAGTTTCTCATGCTAAACTGTTTTGAGTAAAGAGAAAAAACCTTTGAAATAGTAAGAGCAGGGCTCCACTGTTCCTTCAGAATATCAAGGCAAATGCTGCCATTACTGTTAATATTTGGATGGAAAACCTTTGTTCTGAAAGCTACCTGCAAAATCCAACCAACTATATAAGAAACAAAGAGATTACAAACCCCCCCCCCCCCCACACACACAAAAAAAAATAGTTACAAGAATAATAAAACCCTCATCTCAAAAGCACATATGCTCTTCCTTGAAATGAGGCGCGGATCTGAAATGACAAAAAATAACATACAGATCATGCATTTAAACAAATGCTTATCAATTCATACAATACATGGCTAAGTGCTCTACAAAGTTATGGCCCTTCTGGCTAATAAGATTCAAATACATTGCTAAAGCACGGTCTTAACTACTGTATTCGAATTTACTCTAATACCTTTATTATAGTTATCAATGTAGTATTTCACAACACAACAACGACTAAGAAACCACGAGAACAAACAATGTAATTAAGAAATGAAGAATATGAGTGACAGCTGTAAATGGAGAAAAATCAAATGCCAACAGCATAAAAGGTTAAAGTGTTCATCTTTATTCTGACTTATCAAAAAAATATATTCTAAATTATTACATAACCTGTCTTCACACAAAGATTAATATAACAAACATTAAATCACATCACACAACAACATCTAGGGCTGTAAAAGAACCGAGCAGCTCGAGAAAAAGCTCGACTCAGTTTGTTTATGTCAATAAAACGAGCCAAGCTCGAACAAGAATTTATGCAATCAATTGGTTCCTACTTCCTTCAATGACTGTATATAAATAAATAATAGGCAAAATCATGACGAGCAAACCGGAAAAAGGGAGTCTCTTCATCGTATAAAACAAGCAAACTCCCAAGAAGCATCCATAGGAGTATGCCATTCCTGTACTGGTCCCCCTTACTCATTGGAGCACAAGCACAGCTTCACACCCCACCCCCCAAAAAAAAAAAAAATAACACCACCCCCCAACACAAACACCCCCCAAAAAATAACATTAGCATTACACTTGTAAAAGACTTTACTTCTCAAAATCAGAAGAAAATACAATATAAAATGGGGCTAAATCTCAATATCATGTTCAATGTAATAGAAATCTACGCAACAGAAGCACGAAAAAAACACCTTTAGCAGAAGAACACAGTAGCTAAGCACCATATGGTTATTTTGCAGACATTTCTTTAACAAGAATTGCAGTTGAATGAGTACCTTGGGTGGCTTGAAAGGATAATCTGGAGGGAAATGAATAGTAACTAGAAACACTCCACCCGCATAAGGACTGTCAGGGGGACCCATAATTGTTGCTTGCCAGTGAAACATGTCTTCAGCAACTGGGCCTGAAATTTTTAAATACAAAGGAGAGATAAATTAAAGGAATAAACTGCAGCATGACAATAACAATCTATTAATAATTTCAAGTGTGTTCAATGGTTTAGCCTCTCACTCTAATGCACGTTATCTTTTGGCATTAACTGAAACAAACAGGTAAAAGGTGTGTGACAGGGGGTTGTAGGCCCCCCCCGGGGGGGGCATTAGCCATGTTAATTCCATCTCTAAAATAAGCATCACGTCACAAATCACATACGCTACTCATTTCAAGAAGCCAGTAAAACTCCGCTCTGGTATCGGGCTGGGGAGATTAGTCGACCCGCGGGTCGGAAACTCCACATTAACAAAAAAAAAAAAAGCCAGTAAAACTTGAATGTTCCTCAATAATTATCAATATCTACCCATATGATGTATCTGTGAGTATGGGCGTATGAGACAGAGATAGAGAAAGAGAGACAGAGAGAGAGGAAAATGGTTGCATGAACTAACAGTACTCTGAGGTAGCATGCATTACTTAACCACAAATGTGTGATATTCATGTGACAAACTCAAAAGCCCTGATCAAAATAGATAGGTTGCTTATGCAGTATGAAGTAGTCTACCACATCTCAAAAAGGCTCACACAAAAGTTATGAGAACTCCATCCATCAATTGCAATCCTTTACATTATATTAAAATAAAATTGATCAAATCTATCCAAACCAACCCATATTCACCATTTCATACTATCACTTCACTATCAGCTAAGCCCTATGCAAACAACACAGTAAAGCTTCTTTACAGTTAAAATCTCAGAAGATTACAACAAAATCAGTAAGGCCTATGAAAAACCCATAAAATACAGCTAAAGTTGAATTAAATTTTCAGTTGTTACAACAAAGCTACCAACTTTTCTGCATATCAACACAAAACCAGCTCATTTTCAGCTCATAAGAGTCGGATTCACACGTACTAACAATCTAAAGAAGATTTAGCAAAAAGAACAACCCAAATCTTAAAATCGTCGGAAAACTGAAACTATTTGACCTATAAAGAAGGAATTACAAAGCTCATACCAGCGCTGCAAGACGTAGGAGGATCTTTCTGCAGATCCTTGAGCTCCTTCAAGATCCGCTTCGAGGCCATCACGAAATCCTACCATCCAAAACCCTAGATCAACTCAACCAGCTCCACAAATATACATACACATACAGATTAAAAGTGTATATATATATATATATAAATACATATTTAGAGAGAGATTACCCCGAGATCCTCCCCTGATAATTAGTGTCTGTCCGAGAGAGCGGAGAAATTTAGAGGGATATGACTAAGCAGAGTTTTAGAGAGAGAAACACACACCAAGTCTCTGCGTCCTGCTGCTTCCACTCTCAGACACCTGCTAAATCGGTTCGCGATTGGTCTTATCTACCTACTGGGACCCACTTTCAATTTCTTATTATAGAAACCTCGGTCCAATTGGGAGGGATACAAATGCTACATGTTTATCATTTATGACTACGAGTTAATGGTTATCACTCTTCTAAATCCCTCTAAAGTCTATATTGTAGAAATATAGGAGTACTTTATTATTATTATTATTAAATTCCATGCATTTTGAAAAGGAATTAAGGAATATAAATATGAAATAAATTATGGTATAAAATATTAAAAAATGGTCTTGCACTAAATTTTTAGATGCAACTCTTGTAGTCTAATAAATTAAATTGAATTTCAAAGAAAATTATTGTTACTTTGTTGGACTAGGTGAAAATAGTATAATCCTTTTCGTAAATATTTTTATATTGCGAAAAAAATTTGTTTGTCCTAATAATTTAATGCCATTGGCGCATTTACTTATCTATATATAATAATTGGTTGAATATTCTTTATAATTCTGTGTAAACTTTCATTACTATTGTGACAATACACTCTTTTAATTATTATTATTATTATTATTAAAAAAGAAGAAGAAGAAGAAGAAGAAGGGAGGAGCAATCTAGTTGCATAAGTTGATGATTATGTTGTCCAACCTAGCTTCAGCAGTAATTTCAATGGAAACATTACAAAGTTTGTAAAATGGAACTTCCAAATAAAATAAATAAGCGACAAGGATTGACAAAGTCGGAGATGAACATGAAACTGAGAGACGAGTACATCTAACTCAAAATAGTCAATCATGGGTGGCAACACCCATGACAGTTGATACACAGATAAATTACCTGACCAGGCTATGCCTTGAAGTGGCTTGCTAAAAAACTTGCATTAATTTTGTTCACGGAGTTTGTGAAATAAGCAGAGTTATATTTCAAGATGTATTATAATGCAAAGGAAACACAGACATGCTGACAAGATAAAAAGTGATAAAATGGTCACTCATTCTGGAACTGTCGATTCTGTCTCAAGAACCACCGGCGGTGGCACTGGGGTTGGAGTTGAGCTTTCCGATTTGGTTTCAGCAGATGCACGGTTTTCAAAGTCTGTTGGCCTGACATTTTCAATCATCTTGACCACATCCACCATTTTAGGTCTCTGGTCTGGCACTCTTACCACACATGCCATTGCTATCTGTAATAGCTCCACCATTTCTTCCTCTATATTTGGGTACCTCATTAGCTCCACATCAAACACTTCTGCAGTCCACTCTTCTCTGACTACTGAATGAACCCACCTGACCAAATGTATTAGCTCATCACCTCCAGCAGTGTGGACAGGGGATTTAGCAGTGAGGAGCTCCAGTAATAAAACACCAAAGCTATAAACATCAGACGGTTGTGAGGCTTTCCGCGTATCCGTGACCTCTGGGGCTCGGTAGCCAGCCGCACGAGCAATAGGTGGAGCCAGTGGACTCATTATTGTTGATAAACCCATATCCGATACACAACCATATTGTTGAAAGTTCAGAAAGATGTTTGAGGATTTTATGTTGCCATGAGCAAGCTTCCCCCCGTTCTCTACATGGACTCGTGCAATGCCTCTTGCTGCCCCAACCGCTATCCTCAGTCGGGTTTCCCAACTCAAAGGAATCCTACCTTCTCCTCTTTTACCTGAAAAATAGAGGTTGAATTGAGCTCAACTCATTGAACATTGTAAATATTTAGAGGCTAAGGCTTTCCTTTCTTAGTTTATTTTTTACAAATTTAAACGTCAGCAAAAAAACAAAAAAGTAAAAATAACTAATCATCCATGTTAACGTTAATCCTTCACACATGGCCTCTCATGACTTAACATGTATTCTGTGAAGGGAGATGTTTTTTTTGGTAATACGTGAATGGAGGTGTTGCCAATATGATTTAGCACATAATTTTTTCGCTCTAATACATGGTGACATTAATCGTAAACTTAATCACTTAGTAGAAGTTCAGACATATGTAGAAAAAGAAGCATTGATATTGAGTATGTAAGATCTCAATTCACAAAGCTGGGAAACATATATGCATCAAATGTCTATACTTCTTCACTATTATTCCAGACATCTCATATTACTGGCAGTCAAGGATTCAAAAGAAAAATCTAACCTTAAAAGGGATGTTTATATAGATGCCAAAGAAGATAAAGAATTAACAATTCTAGGATCTCTGAGCAGGACAATACCAGGTCACAGATACTCTAGCATTCAGCCCACCAGACAATCAATGTATCCAATTCATGGTTGCAGAATTTATTAGTAAAATTCACAAAAAGAGTACCATTTGCCAATTTCTTTTTGTTCCACGAATAGAGTTCACTTTTTAGTGATATTAGTATAAAATGACATAATTTCCTCAAGTTTCTATCATAAATTCATTATCATACCATACTACTAAACTAACAACTTATTAGGGTATACATGGAACAAAAATATATCCTTAATATTTGCAAATTTGGCAAAACTGGGGCTCTTTTTAAGGAATGGAGTATGTTATGTATTTAATGAGTATGCGATCCAAAAAGCATAACCTCAAGTATGACATAGAATTTCCTCAGATAACAACTAGGTTGAATGACTATCCCTATCACCAATGCATTTTTTTAAAAAAATTAATCTATGTTTAGATATGTCTAAGGATGAAGAATAACAACCATGATGCTGAAAATATGTTATAAAAGTATGTAATATAGACGAGAGTAATGAAAGTCAATGTTTGGCTCTGTTTTTGGATGACTCCGTTTTATTTTATCATAAACAGTTAGGTACAGCTGAAAAAGATGTCCAGGGCCTAGAGGTGCTCTACAAACCTTGGGACAAGGAGAACTGGATTTTTTGGATGTCTAGAAGTGTTTTTGGATGCATTTTATTTTATTATGTTTTAGTGCATCGGCCTCCACTACAAATTTATTTCAATTTGTTACAAATCTCTTTTAGAAGGCAAAAACTAACATGATTTCATCCACAGACTTACTTATCAAAAGAAAACTTGAATTTGGCTATTTGCTTAGACCTGATGTCTCAGTCAATACAAAGGAATCACCCCAGTCCACAAAAATGCTTAGTTCACATGTTTGGATAATCCATAATGTCTCCTGTATCTTATATTCTTTGGTCAAAGCAATTGTCCAAGTTTAAAAAAGATCTTAAGACCCCAGCACAAAGAAGTTGTTATACCTCTACCAGTAACAAGCCTTTATTTTATTTGGCGGAGAATACAAAAACAAGGAGAAGAAAAAAAAAACAATAAGGAAGAAGAAAAGGAGCAAGAATCAAATCAGGTACTTCCAAAGAGAGACAGAAAGATTCCAAGGCTATCACTCCTGTCAACCACTTAGGAGGCGAAAAAAGAATGGATAAGGATTATGATAAGTACACACAATCAATCTCCATCCAAATTCAGGATTGAAACTCTTTAAATTCAATCCCTCCAAAAGTACTACTCTTTAGCCAAACTTATTGAATTGTTCAATACAATACATTAATACAAAGACTGTTCCAGTTTTTATAACCCATTTTCTGATAAAAACAGGATATTATAGCCACAAGCATTTAGCACAAGTGAAGTATAAAACAAGTTTATCATGATTTTTTCCTTCTCTCAAAGTACTGCAACCATATAATGCATCCTTCGAAGACAAATAACTAGTCATGGGTTTGATTAATCAAACTCAATTCAAAAGATTGACACCAGTTGGGCTATGAAGTGAATTAACAGCAAACCTCATGAGTTGGACTTAATAATATAAGTAAATTTGCAGAGAATGAAGAAAGAAACATACCATGTAACATTGCAGCAACACTCCCTTGGCTGTAATAATCGCATACCATAAGCTTTTCATCCTTGGAGTAGTAATATGCCCTTAGCTCAATCACATTCTCATGCTTGATACTTCCCACCAATTCCATTTGTTGCTCGAATTCCCGTTTCCCAGCACCAACATCCTTCAACCTCTTCACCACCACTGAAGTCCCATCCTCTAATATGGCCTTATAGGCCATACCAAATGTGCCTTTTCCCAGTACCTCAGCAGAAGCTCTCAATAAATCCTCCAAATCGAATACATAGCTACAACCCTCAAAGAAAACCAACCTATTATTAGCATCTTGACTCCGCGAAATAGCTTTCTCAGGTGACATTCCCCCTTTCTCCAACTTCCCTTCAAACGCATCTGCACCTTTTCTTTTGAAGCAGCAAACAACCAACAGAAATGCAAACCCAATAAGCCCAATAACACAACCAGCAATTATAATCCCCAGTAATGCTCTCTCACTTAGTTTTCCAGCATTTTTAGATTTAGAATTTGGCTGAAGGGAAGGAGAAAAATCAGGAATTCCATGAATGCGAGAATATGGCAAAGAAATCTCATTACCAGCAAATCCTGAGTTCGGAAATCTTTGTAGAGATTTGGGTACATTGCCAGTGAGTTTGTTATTTGACAAGTTTAACAGTTGCAAATTATGCAAATTGAGATCAGGAATTTCACCAGAAAACGAGTTGTTAGCTAGATTTAAAGCTGAAAGGTGGGTCAAATTTGAAATAGAAGAAGGAATACTACCATTAAATGCATTGTTGGACAAATTAATACTAGTAAGATTCTTCCAAACAGAGAAATCAAGTGGCAAAGGGCCTGAGAAGCTATTGAATTGAAGATAAAGATAAGACAAGTTTTTGAGGTTCAATAGATCAAAAGGGAAAGGCCCAGAAATACCATTGGATCTGAGGCTCAAGATCTGCAATGCTGAGAGGCGGCTGAGAGTGTTGGCCGGAATGGGGCCGTGAAATCCAACTCCGGGCAATCGGACGGCTGTTACTCGAGACCCATCTTCACTACATGTCACTCCAGTCCAGTAGTTACACACAGGAGTAGACTCATTCCAGTTTAGATAACGAGAGTGAGGAAGATTGCTCACAAATTCAAGCAATGCTCCCTTGTCACCATCAACAAGACTTGCATTCCCTTGAGAGAATAATAAGCCCACCAAAAATACCATAGAAAATATGTCTAAACTTTCCATTTTCAGGACCATTTGAATTACAATATATGTCAGTTCAAGGATTCCACATCACAGCAACAAAAGAAGTTGAAATTAAAGCATATATATAGAGAGAGAAATAATGAAGGGTGGGAGAGAATCAGCTTTCAAGAGTAATGTCGAGAAAAGTAGATTGGGATTATGTGAAAAATGGTATAATAAATGGAGGTAAATGGGTTTGAAATAGGTAGTTTGCCACTTTGGTCAAAAGGGTGTTACCTATAACCTAAGATCAGAAACCGGAGCTTTTTCTTTTTGTTCCTTTCTTTTTTTGCTTTTGGTTTGAGTGCCAAAATCAAGAAATTTTTCTCAGAAAAAGAGAAAACAAGTTACTTTTCCCGGAGAGGAGAGCAGTGAGCAGGTCTAATAACTCGGCTTAATGGTACCACAACTCAGTGAGATAGCCAGCTCTCTCAGGGTCACATACCGATGAGTTTTATTTTCTTTTGGGCTTCACAAGGACCTACTAGCGTTACTTGGAACAAGAAATAGCAGAACAGAAGATATAGCAGGTGTTGAAATGGAGACAATGAACAGGCGGGTTTCACAGTTTCATTGATGTAGCTTTAATTGGTGGGGGGCCTGTATTTATTAGTCCAATTAGTCCAGGTAAGGGTGTAAATGAACGAGTCGAGTCGAATATTGAATTACTCAGATTTAGTTCACAAAATTTATTGAGTATAAAATAAAGTTTGTTTGAGACTAGTTTAGCTACCGAGTCAAGCACGATCTCGAATCGAGCCCGAGTAATTTGAATTTTTCAAATGAATATGATCCGAATATCAATAGAAAATTATAATTTGAGAAGATTCGAGTAATTTATTGAACTTTAAAATTTACTTATAATTGAATAATTTATATTTCGAGTCAAACTTGAATCAAACTTTTAGTCGTGCGAGGATGAATCGAATTCGAACTATTTGTTCATTTTAGAGCCTTAACTCCATGTATGGAACACTCTCAGAGGCCCATCACTCTCGTTAACTTTTAAGGTAGGTCTGATGCTTAAGAAAGTTTATTCTCTTTCGTAATTTTTTAAATTTGAGTTCGAACTTTGAGTTTAGTACTCTCGTGAATATCACAAGCTAATGTGTTGAGTGCATCCTTAAAATCACCTGAAGAGAAATCTAGTCTCAATTAACATGTAAGTTAGCCTGAGCTTACCTTTCAAACCAAAAGAAAACGAAGGCACACTCTCATTTTTTCTTAATAATGCTTACATAGTGTGATAGGTATACTGCATGTTTAGTTTAGAGTTTTTTAAGGTTTTTAGAGCCTAAAATATACTTAAAAATTTTATTAGCCTAAACAAAGCTTATTTTGTACATAGCTAAATAATATGACCTCTCATGTAGTCTTAACTAAATTATTATTTTATTTTTTTGTCAACGGGAGTTCACCGATTTATACCCAAAGGCCAAAACATGGTCTAGAAGTTTATCTTACAAATTATATTTTGTGTATATATTACTATCCCATAATAATTTATACAATCATATTTATGAAGTACAAGTCGTTGAATCCCTACTTATTCATTTTCTTCATATGCTACAAAAAAAATTATATAAATAAATTTGATGGTTAAAAAATGTACTCGGTTTTTATCACTTGCACTCTACTATAAGATTAAAATATAAATACTTTCTATTATACAATAGATTTCAACTGATTATTGAAGTGCATTCATCATTTTCCTTATAATATTTGATTACTCGCAAATTATGTGTACTCTATCGTTTAGGTTTAAATATTTCATACTGATGAAAATCAAATACATGACTTCTGAGTTAAAAATTTCTAAGGGTCAACCCTTTAACAATTAGGTCACCAATGCCAATGAACGTTAGGCTGAATAGTTTGGTTTAAATATGTTTGATGATTAAAATAATGGTAATGCATGCTTCAACAGTTGTACATCACGTTGACAAACACACAATATATTTACCTACAACTGTATATCACGTTCTAAAAATATAACAATTTACAGTCCATCATTTTCATACATATGTTATAAGGTAATTGGCATATGTTTCAGTCTATTGAAATAGAATCCCATCCCATGTTTCCTTTTCACGTATACCACCTCCATTCTATAAATAAATAAATGAATGAATAAAGTATTTCAATTTTCTTTTATAAAATTAATTTGCAAACTTTTAGTGCTCGTAATTGGCAAAAATACCTTTTTAGTCCTTGTATTCTTGGTTTGGTTTCAATTTAGTCCTTGTATATTTTTTATTACATAATTATCCTTGTATATTTTTGTAAGTGACCAATTTGATCCCCGAATGAAATGCAAAACTGAACCTCCCATTTATAGGTTTTTTATGAACCCCTTTCTTTAACTTTTTTTTAGCATACCTCACCCTCCAAATTGTATAAGTAGTAAAAAGAGGTTTTCATGGACTATTTTCGTCAAGAGAGTGTTGAAAGTAATAATAGTAGGAGTATAATAAGAATAATAGATCAATAAATACTAAATGAAAAAGAAATTATTTATAAAAAAAATAACAATCAAACATTTAAAATAAACAAACAAAAGATAAATGTAAAAAAACTTAAAACTTAAAAAATAAAATTTAAAAACTAGATGTGGCATTAATTAGTATCCCCCTATTGGAGTATTATTTTATCTTAGGATTAAAAGATAATATTCCCTCCATTTTAAAACTAAAAATAAATTTTGATTTTTGAAATTAATTTACGAAATTCTAAAATGAAATTGATATGAATTTATTAAATTTGTAAAAAAAAAACAAAAAAAAAAGACAATAACTATAGGTAGTAGTATATTTAAGTAAAGCTTACAAAAGTTATAGTTGTTTATATTATAATCTAACAAATTCGTAATAATTTTGAATTAAGCAGTAGCATTTCATAAACATAATTAAGCTTTGTTTTGTAGGTTGATGATGAGGTAAGGTCTATACATTACAAGCGCTCTGCTTGGATACTGAATTCTAAGCGAATCTATTACAAGTTATAGACCATATACAAATCATAAAATCAACAAATCAGAGTGGCGCAGCGGAAGCGTGGTGGGCCCATAACCCACAGGTCCCAGGATCGAAACCTGGCTCTGATATGTAGAGTGGCTTCCGAAACCAACTGTTTTGTTTTCAGTTTTCAATGTTAATTGAACTGAACATTAAAAGGTTAACAATTTCTTTTCCTACTCTACTAAGTGGAGTTTTAAGGACTGAATTGCAAAATAGGAAGAAAGATTAACTGTTTTGTTTTCAGTTTTCAATGTTAATTGAACTGAACATTAAAAGGTTAACAATTTCTTTTCCTACTCTACTAAGTGGAGTTTTAAGGACTGAATTGCAAAATAGGAAGAAAGATTAACTGTTTTGTTTTCAGTTTTCAATGTTAATTGAACTGAACATTAAAAGGTTAACAATTTCTTTTCCTACTCTACTAAGTGGAGTTTTAAGGACTGAATTGCAAAATAGGAAGAAAGATTAAAATGTACCTTCCTTGTTCCTTTACATGAATTTCTACTATCATGCTCATGCAGATTAACCAGACTAATTTAGTTGGCACATACATACAATCCTCTTATGCCTTTTGATGAGGGATCAAAATGAGTGTTTAGTCAAATTGAAGGCATGACAGATAGCTCAAGCCGGCCTGTCCACTCCTCACCGGACTTCAAGGCGATTGGCCTCTCAATTGCTGCCCCATCAACACAAACCATTTGTTTGTACTCTTCATCCCCTAAATCTGCTATGGTTCTAGCCATCTTCTCCCATGGATTCCATACCACTGTGTAGAAACAGGATGACAAACGAGTAAAGAGGTCAAAAATCTACGCAGACCTATGTCACAAACTTGTTATTGACAAAAAAAAAATTGTGTCTATAAATCCTCTTGTCACATTTCATGGAAAAAGTAGTCTACGAATTGTTTGTTACTATTTTAGTGTTTAACATGACAAAATGTACTAAATTTGCAGTTTATTATATTCCATGTTTTTTATTTTCCTTCTGTTAGAGTTCAAGATCAAAGAGAAGAAAAGCTTACCCACGTCAGGAAGTCCCTCCTTCCTTATCACAAAAGTCCGCTTTTTGTCATGATCAAAAACAGCAATTATATCTGAAGAACTAAGATAAACTCTATCCACCTACAACATAATAAAACAGCACTTCTAAAGCAAGTTCCCCATCTCAAGCAAGATGCAAGTGTGGATCATACATTCAGTGTGCATGAAAAAAGAGCCAAAACAAAGATGATAGTTTTAGCATTCAGAAAAAGCGTAGTCGTATCTATTGAAGATATACTAATCATTTAGCAAAATTGGTGTCTTAATATTTCAGAGAAAACTAATTAAGGTTTTGAAACTTTCACAAGTCATGTATATAACCTGCCACTGGTCTACCAATATATAGTTAGATGTTGGCTTACCTCACATTCAAAAGTCAAGGCATCTCCTTGCTCCGTAAAACGTTCTCTGTGGCACAGATTGTCAAGATAGTCAAGAGTCTCCAACCCCTCCACTCTCACTTCACTGTTAATACAAATGTCACCATAAAGAAAATAATAATAATCAGGCCTAGATATTAATCTTGTCAAAAGAAACTAGTTCTGATTCAGTGGGAAAATGTGAATGATACCAGATATCCGATACGGAGAAGTAGGTGCGATATGCAAATGAGAACCGAAAAGGCTTGCAATCGATGTTTCTGATGCGTGATATCAAGGTGAGACATCCATCAGTAGCCAAAGACACCCGCAGACGAAATTCAAAACTTGAAAAGAAAAATAAACATGTTGCATAATTGATTTTTTTTAAGGAAGCATAAAATTAAATACTTAGAGAATGTTGTTCGTTTAACAACAGCTTATTTCAAAAGCAATGTTCGAACCTCCAAACTCTACCATTTCAAATGCTAGTAACCGAACAAACCTTAAGCTTATAGAGATCAACAATAAGGAATTTCCATGCTCGAGTTCATACCTGTAAGGCCAGACCTTCAAGTCTTCTTCAGATGGTTTAAGAAGCAAGTCAATATATGCTTTGCCATTGGAATCACGGGGTTGTAGAGGAGGAGGAGATTCATCAATCGCCCATATCTTGTTCGTAGCAAACCCATGTTGCTCAAGAGAACCACGGCTTCCAAACTTCACAGCAATGCGAAAGCCAAACCGTTAATTAGTCAAAATATTTTAAAGGTTGGTTTGTCTTGATAAGCACTAGCTAGAGTGAGTCTATACTTGTGGAAAGCACTAAAATACCTGAGGAAAACAAATTGGAATTCCTCCTCTTACGGATGCTGGTGGCTTGAAAATTGCCTAAATGAAATATAAACCAAATAAAGAGAATGATGTTATTTTATTTGATTATAATTAAAAGAATGTCATTTTAATTTGAGCATCAAGTATAGACTTACTACTATGTAAAAGAAGAAGTGAATAGTAAATCTTGAAAGTACCTTACTGCTTATGAATAATAGTTCTTCTCCACGTTCATTCTTCCATGATAAAACCTGTCCTCCATGCAAGCTAACCTGGAGAGATGAAGTGACAAAATTGTAAATCATCTGGTGCATGGATCTCAGAATATTATTGATGATTTCATAGGCATGAAATAATTTAAATTAAAGAATACATAAATGGATTAAAAATATACAACCTGCGCCGAGGCGCCTCGATTGTTTTGAAGTAGCACTTGATCAATCCCATTCTTATCCTTTGAGACTGTAATTGCTGTTGTCATTTCGAGAACAAGAGCTAGTACAGATTACCCCCAATACTAAGAAGAAGAATACCCGGACAGTAAAAATAGGCCAGCAGTCACTGAAGCAGTTGAAAATGGGAACTTTTTCGTGATACAACAAACCACTTTCCTCGTGAATGCAGACCAAATATCCAACTACTAATTTAGTTAGCTACCTCAATCTCTCCTCTCCACCAAATCCGCAACAAGTCACCTTTAAGTACTTCCGGATGTACCTCTAGGAAATAATTGTCATATAAATGACACAAACACTGGTTTTGTTCAATAAATTAAACCAATGTTTCGAGTTAACCCGGATAACCAAACAGACTAATAAATTTACCCAAGAAAAAAAAAGAAAGAAGAAGAAGAAGAAGAAGAAAATTAGATCATGTGGAGGAGACAATTGGGTCTTGGGTTTGTCGTATTAATAATGAAAAGATTGAAGCAACAGGTTTTGATAAACCATTAGCTTCTTTTTATGTTATGGGTGTGATCAACTCATTATAATCAAATCAAATCAAATCAGATATACGTGAAGTATAAAAATAATTAAGTATACATCGCAGATTGCTTATAACTCGTACCTGACTAAGAAAATGATAGCATTCTCAAGCCATGATAAACAAATCACTGACCTTTGGAAAAAAGAACAAAACAAAACAAACATGAAGAACCCAAAAGTCACCCCAGTAGCCATTTGAAATTGAGGATCAATGTAGTTTGCATGGAATTTATATCAAGTGGTGATGTAATAAACAGAAAAAGCATACAATCGAAGTGCATACAGATTAGACTGCAATTATAGCTAGACTTTAAGATTACCTGCTCCGAAAGCGTAGCAATAAAGTTTGTCAAATCCAGGAGCAGGTATTTGACTGAATCGCTAGTTCAAAAAGTATAACCCTTTGAACTGAACTCAATAAAAGGGCTAGGGGCAGGGATAGCTCATATAATGCAATAAATGGGCTTGAAATTGGCTGCTACAATATTTATCTTAGCATAGATATATCAGTAAATATATATACAGTCATTTAGAATTCTCGACACTAGACATGACTCGTTGCTGTAAAGAACTACTGAAAAGTATAAAAGAAAAGGGGAAAAAAAAACTATTTTCATAAAAATCAAATCAAAACAAATGTTTAACAAACAATTAATCAAATCAAAGTAAATCCTGGAAAATAAGAAATCAAGTCGGCCACTCCCTCCTCATAGTAGATTCATGTATAACACAATGGAATGCCATGTTGAGATCCCACATAACAGAGAATCATGTAATAAAGCAGAACATTGACCTCTATATCCATTAATATCTTTACATTTAGTTATACAGTGATCATCCATTAACCAGGAACCAATTACAATACATTTGTGTGATGGACAGAACCATAGTGATCTTTAAAAAATCAAATCTTCACAGTGGTTAGCAATTAAACCACCATCGAAAGTTTTTTTTTTAATGAATTCCCGCTAGTTTGTGATTACTCATGCACAGCACCTCTTAAATCATCCCTGTATCTCAGGACATCAAATTTCTGCGGAAAGAGCACTAGACTCCTCAGGAATTCATATCCAACTGGCATCTGTGATGATGAAGGAAATGAGTGGCCTCTGCTTCTACATAGAGAGGTCGTTGATATATGTTTGGAAGATTAGTTGATTCATGCAGCCGCGCACACAGCCCCTGGAAAGAAAGAAGATGCACAAATAAATTATGGTGGGCATCACTTGTAAGGAGGAAGGACTGCAATCATGCCATTGTTTAAGTGTATAGTCAAATCCTCTGAATGGGCACAATTCACCATCCGTGCATTTCCAAAATTTTAGTAACTTTTTCTTTTTTCTTCATTTCAGCCAAATGTCAATGCAGAGAGGTGCTTGATTCTGACAAGGTATTGCTGTCAGTAGGAGTAAGTTTACCGTGTAGAAATATGCATAGGCAGTGATAGTAGTATTAAACATTTTACTATCATAGAGGTATTTTACAAAACAGGTAAATAGTTATGGCACATATTTAGGTACATATCCTACAGAGTTACTTTCATTTTTGTTTTTTCTTTTTGTTCTTTTTTTATTTTATTTTATAAAAGAGCTTCTTAGCATTCTTAAAGTTGAAGGAGAAGGCAGACCACATCACACCAGCATGTCATCTAGCCATTTATGTACTTTTTCCTTATTTTATTAGATCCTTGGGTAGAGAGAGGAGAGAGAGAGAGAGAGAGAAAATCAACCCGATGACGAAGGAGAGCAGCAAAACTTCTCTTCATCAGCATGTTTTACATCAAGCCCGATAAACCATGATCCAACACTGACATCATCATGTGCATATGTACGAAGTATTGATCTGCAAAAAAATGGCGATTACTTGTATATGTTTGTTGTTTGTACATAGTGTGAGATAAGAATAATAGTTGTAGAGGCAAAAAACCAGTCAAACCTGTTGATTGAAATGAACTGAGCCAACGCTCGCGATATCGCATATATCTCACCAGAAGCATGTCGAAAGTATCTGTGCACAATAAAGATATTAGTAGGCCAATGGAAAGATGTATAGTACTTGGTATCTTAAGAATAAGCAGCAGTACTAAGAAAAGATCTTAGGAGCGCACATATTACTTCATGTCTTCATCACAATTGACACACTTGCATTTAAAAAAAATAAAAATCAAAAAACAATTTCCAAGGACTTAGCAACCCAACTTGATACATTAAGAAAAACAAAAAAATCTACATATAGTTTCAGAAGGAAAGAAATTATTCATACAATGCATCTATGTTCTTTCCATACAAATTCCGCAAATTTATTCAGTCTAGATACTTTCTTGGACTACCCATGATTGCATCAGGATTTCCACCAATTACTTGTACTGGCTGCACACATAGACACAGTATTAAAATGACCTAGGTTCTGACTTCTGATCTGACATTCCTTCTTGAACTAACAACTTTTCGCCTTTTTTTGTTAGAAAATGATATTTAAACCAATCGTGTACCTAATCCAAGTTGGAAATCACTGACAACTCTAACCACTTATACCTAGAGAGCATTGAACATGGTAACAAAGATGAAAAAATCTAATGGGCATCATGAACATACGGGCTCAAGCTTTCAGAAATCAAGATGTTGAATGTGGAAAGCAACACATAACTGAAAAAAGATGCTTGTACATATAGAAAAAATCTGCCTCAATTTAAACAAGTCTAACATATTAGCACCCTTTCCTGACCACAAATCCCGAGTTAAACAATATATGTCCCAATGATTTATAGTATATCTTACCTATATAGATTCCCTTCTGATTGCATAACAGTAAAGTTTAAGTCTATGAAATGAAAGAATAAAAATCTGAGGAAGAGCTAGAAAACAACATACCTGCTACAGGCTTACGATATAAATTGTTTTGTATCAGAAATCCAAACAAACTATAATTACAAAAGTACAAACACCATATAGGCAACTATATCAACATTGCTAAATATATGCCTATTATATTAGTTAGACACTCCTATACCTGAACAGAAATTATGTAATAATAACTAATGTTAAACATAAGCAACAAGAAAAAATCTGATTTGGTAATACTCACGAATTTGAATCCCCAAATTTCCACCAGTCTGGTTCATACCATTTGTTGGATCTGTAGTTTACAGGCAATGAAAAGAATACTAAATTTTCAATCTAACGACAGGGTATGTCTTCATTTTTTTTTCCCAAACAAATACAAGTAAAGAATTTTTATTTAACTCACTGCTGAGTGAAAACTTCTCCGGATTTCATACACCCAATATAAACACGAGGCTTATCCAACTGACTAGCAAGCACTGCTCCAAGGGCATCTGCACACAAACCCCATATGATAACTGTTGAGTAACCAATTCAACTAAAAACTTAAGCTGTTAGATAGAGGGCCTAATAATGTATATCATGCAAACACTCCCCCTCAAATGCAACTTTTTATAGAGAAGGGAGAAATTAAAGTGCATTGCACTATTAAATTATTATAAATACAATTGTGTGGCCGGGAAGATTTGAACCCAAGACCTTACATACCCAGAACTCTGATACCATGTTAAGTAACCAACTCATATAATTTTCAATATGTCTAACAGTCTAAAGTTATCTTAAATGATTACGTTTTTTTGTAATTAGTTTTTGCACAACAAAGATATCCCATATGATACCCATGGACTGGAAGTTCGTAGAAGTTTCAAGATGTCTAACAGTCTGAGTTATCTTAAATGACCATAGAAGCTAAAGTGTCACATTGGATGCTTTACGTTTTTTTTAATTAGTTTTTGTTTTATTTTTTTAACTTATAAGGGATTTCATAATATAAGGATAAAAGTATTATAACATTAACAAATTAAATCAAATGCTTTAAATAGTTTAAGTGTCCAAGCAACTAAGATTACAACCTAGCCCTTTGAAGACATGAAAAAAAATTCAAGAAATTTCTTATTAAATTCAACCCCAGATCCAAAACATAATAACCATTCACTCAGTTGTTACATGATAAATGCTTCAGTAAATTTCATTTGAATTATCAAATGCGATTTAGCAAATCAATCATGAAGAAGTTGCCTTTAAGTCTATAAAAAGAATGAAATGCAATATTAAATTTCATCAAGAACTCAGACAATATATCTTACTTATATAAATATGATTGCCACCATATTAATGTAAATTCGTAAAATTCCATAAGAAGTTTGAGCATTAAATTATGGAGTAAGGTTTGTACTTAGAATGTTAAGTTTTACTTTTTCAAGACCTCTATCCCACCCCCCAATTTTTTTGACTGCATGTAGACTGACATATAGTAACAAAGAGGCATGCTATATAGGGAAACCTAATATAATAACATGTACTACATACCAATATTAACATAAATATCATCATTCACTTTAACATAGAATTCAGCATCCCAGTGCTCCACCGCATGAATAAAGAACAATTTTGACTTATTTGGTAGCTCCTCAGGAGCCTCCATTTGATCATTCTGTTAAGAAACGAAAATGAGAAAATAACATTTTTGCTCATTTGAAGTTAGATAACACTTTTAGACCAAAGAAACCAAAAGAAAGAACAAAAATCTTCAATGAGTTTAAACATCCCTAATAACTGTTAAGTTATACTCTATCTCAATTAAGAGTCCTTGTTGCCCTTCAGGATGTCTCAATCCCAATAAAAATTTCCTTTTCACTATTAAGCTACCAAATACTTTGATGCTCCAAATTTGCTATTAAGATTCACATTCTTACGCAAAAAGTGTGTGTGCAAGCTTGTAGTACTTCAGATTAAGAATGCTTGCGGGGGGTGGGAGCAGAGGTATATCACAACATTATATGTGCACTCACATTACATACATATGTAAGCCATAGAGACACACACACCGGAACCCAATAACCAAATCCATAGAAGTGTGGGTTAGTTACTTTCATTGGTCTCTACAGATTTACTTTCAACCTCAAGCTTCAAATTGTTGGACAAAATTTCACATATTCAATATTATAATAAAGCTATATATGACAACAGCAGTTGAACATACAAGAATAATGAAATCATTGGCCAGCTTATTTTCACTGATGATGTCCCTTTCTGAATTGTCCCCATGATTTGGGCTGAAAGATAGAAAATCAGTCAGATACAGCAGTCCATACAATTTCTTAATTTTTTTTTAAATCAACAATATAAAGACCTCCTTCCTATCACAAATCGTATAATTATGCCCTTTTCATCCTCCAATTTTTTAAGCGCCACACCTGCACACATTAGGTTTCAAGATAAGCATTCTTCAAGAAACAACTATAGAGAAGAGAAGCAACATATCAAAAAAAAAAAAAAACTTTAGAGAAGGGAAGCAAGAAACTCTTAAAAGAATATTGTCAAGCACAGGTGTTGCAGCATTACAAATCATCATATAATCTTAATTCTACATACTTCTGAATTAAAAAAATTTAAGCTATTCAGATGGGACTCACCCTTGGTGCCCTTGAGGGCCGAGGCATTCTACGTGAAGCACTCCCACACCAGATAATTTGTGTACCTCTAAAACATGCTTAATCCTTTTTAGCCACCAAGGTGGTCTAAGTCCCTCTAAACATGATTATACCTTTTTAGCCACCTTCACATGTGCGCAATGCCAGTCCCCATGAAGTTAAATTACATGACCTCTTGGGCAGGGATCTAGACACAAATAATTTTATTAAGGTCTTACAATGGACTCATTCATTGTCACATCCTAACCAAGCAATCATATTGAGCCCTATGGTACTGAATATACAGGTCATATACATGACCAAGAGAAGTGCCAAACGAGCTTTGTCCATGTTGTGACCTGTAGACTACCCCCAATTCCCATGAACGTAACCAAAATATTGTGGTCTTTAGAGAGAGAAAGAGAGTCACCTTGTCCTCTGAGACTCTTTCCTGGTCTATGCGCTATAAAGAATAAACTTCCTGAAACTAAAGATGTATCCATCTGAAGTAGCCTACGATAACCAAAAGATGTCTCAGTTCAAGGTACTAACAAAATCCAATGAACTAAGTTTTCACAGTTGAGAGTCTCTTCAAAATAACAGTGAGATAATAGAAGAATATTATTTGAGTACTCAGGTTAAGAGCGGATTCTAGCATTACTTAACAAAATGCTTTGCGTGTCACTATAGTAGTAAATTTTCTGATCTGCTTTCAGTTTTCTAATGATTTCTTTTAACATCATAGATGTCTTGCAGCACTTTAAACAATATGCATGGCGATCTATGATAGAATATGTTATATATAATATTTGTGTTCGTGCAGTAGTACAGTAGTACAGCTCGTATATACATCAAGTAATACATGGGGGAAGGATGAAACTCACAAAAAGGAAGGGTATTCTACCAGTAGACATCCATGCCTTACGGATTGCATCTCTATTGTTCTTGCGGCCAAACCTTGTCATGATCCCTATCACAGCTATAAGCATTTTCTTTGTATTACTCTCACTATTTTCTATGAGATGCTTTGAAGTAAATCCTTCTAGTCTAGCTTTGTCCAACTCTAACTGATGTGCATCTAATTTCTTCTGTTGTTCCCTGGCAAATACAAGTTGGTTACTTTACTTCTACAACGATTTCTATATCGAAAACGAATTTGCCGATCAAAAAAACTGCCAATGCATTTGGCCATAATCAACTTACCTGCAGGCTATGATTTTCAATGTATCGTCAACAGATATAGCAGACTGCCCCTGAAACAGAAGACTAATTGTCTAGTTTAGCTTAAACCAAGTTTTAGTCAATGAGATATGATGATATAACACAACAACAATCTTCAAATTCAAAGGATAAATGAAAATACCTTGCCAGTTCTCCTGTCTAGCTCCTTAATTACATAAACCCTGCTATCTGCGTCCTGCCATAGTCTACACACAATGTACAAAATTTAAAAACCCAAGTCACCAATCACCAAGACTATGTTTGGAACTCCCAACAAAAATGTGAACTCCTTTGTTTATATTTTTCTCTCTAATTTTTATTATCAGAGTTCCAAACAAAGACTGAAACTTTTTTGGTAAAATTCAAAGACTATAACTTATCAACCAAAAAACACAAATATTGTTAACAGGAAAAATAAAAATTGGCATTATAGAGACATAACTGACCGGCCGGCGACATAAAAGGAAGCCATTGTTGCGAACATAGAGAGCAGGAGAGTTGAAACTCGCGATCGAAAAGCCGATTCGGAAGATAGCCGGTTACTGGATCCCCGGCTATGCATTTCTACTACGACGTCGTCTTAATGTATATTGGGGAATCGGAAAAAGAATTCCGATCTGTTTAGCTGGAGATTGTCGAGTTTTGATCCTAACGGAAATGGTAAATAGCGAGTGTTTGTTGGCAGAGGAAAGATTATAGGAATGAGACGCTGCAACAGGTTCGTTAGGTCCGCCGTCCGTTCTTGCGAATCACGATTAAAACATTACTACTATAAGTTATTAAAAGTTAAAACTACAAATAAATACTGTACTAAATAAGATCATACGTTATTCAAATAAAATTAATTAATTTAATATAAATATTTTATTTAACGATGTATCATATTTTTAATAGTATTTGTTTATAAATTTTTTATTAATGATGTATTATATTTTTAATAGTATTTGTTTATAAATTGATAATGTATCAAATTTTAATTTTATTATATTGATTATCAAGTTATTTATATTTAAAAAAATTAATAAATTTTATTTTAAGTAATAATTTTCAGAAGGCATAGAAGGTGAATGACACCCCATCGTTCTTTTGTAAGGTGTCATTTATAATAATACTCTCTCCATCCCAAATTCTATGCAGTTTTAACTATTTATACACTTATTAACAAATGTAATTATTATATCATTTTTATTCTTATTAAAAGTAAAATTATACTCATATCTAAAATTAATCATCAAAAACCTAACACCCACATAATTGTATTTTTAAAACAAAAGTCTTTTGAAAATTATTGCACAATAAATTATTCTCATATATACATCTCTTTTTTTATTGGTAGAAATAAGCTCAAATTTTTCATGAAGTAAAAACTTTTTTATCTTTTCCATATTTGGAGATTATATATTTATGAGGATAAATAATAAGTATAAAGGGTAAACTTGTAATATAACTATTTTAATAATCTATAAAAGACCAAAATACAATTATTTTGGGATAACAAAAAATTTTTAAAATAACAAATAATTTGAGATGAAGGGAGTGACGTTTTAAAAAATTATAAAACATTCTTTTGTACATAATATGGGAGTATATTTAATTACATAAAATAACATCGTTTTTGTATTATAACTCACACAATTTTATACTATGTCCTTCACTTTCCTTTTACCCTGTTTATGATATTTGTAATTGTATTAAAAAAAATTAGTATATTCTAAAATTAAAAATATTTTTATTTGCTTAGATTATAAAATGTTTTGAAAATTTTAATATACAATTATTCATATTTTAGATTGATAGATTATTGTCATGCCATCATGTAAATTTTTTTAAATAAATTAAATTGAGTTTAGAAAAAAATTTATAGTTTGAAATATATTGAGTTTTTTCTTCATTTTTTTGTTGCATTCTTTTCACATATGTTCCATATAAAGAAAAATAAATAATCCATTTGTTTTAAAATTAGAAATACAATTTAACTTTTGAGATCAAACGACGTATATTAAACTTTAAAATTAGCATGTCTCATAAAAGTTTAGAATAAAATAAATTTTGTGATTAATAATTTTTATTATATACTATACAACTATAACAATTGTATCAATTAAAATTAAATAAATTCATATCAATTTGAAATTTAACGTATGGTGGTAACCTTAAAAATTAACTTGTATATTTAATTATGGAGGGAGTATAAGAGAGAGGGGTAGGGAATAGTAAATTGATAAAAATTTTGGGGCCTAGTAAGTAATAAGTACAATTTATGGGTCATATGTGTAATTTTCCAAGAATTTGGATTAAATATGAATATGATTGAAAGAAAGACCGTATAAAACCGCACCTCTCTCTCTCTTCGTCCAATCTACTCACTGATTAGCTATCGAAGAACTTTGGGAGGGATCAGTTACCTGCTTCTGCTTATTCCCCAAATTCAGATCCAAAGATGAACGACACAGATGTCTCGAAGCAGATCCAACAGATGGTCAGATTCATCCGCCAAGAAGCCGAAGAGAAGGCCAACGAGATCTCTGTCTCTGCTGAAGAAGTAAATTCCTAATGCCAATTATCAATTTGCAATTCTCTTCCAATTCCATGTCTACAATCTGACATTTATGTACTGTAATTTTTGCAGGAATTCAACATTGAGAAGTTGCAGATAGTGGAAGCTGAGAAGAAGAAGATTAGACAAGAGTATGAGCGCAAAGAGAAGCAAGTTGAAGTTCGAAAAAAAATGTATGCGATTTGCCGAGCTTAAAATCTTTCTACATGCTAATGTTTACGTATGTGTAATTATGTTATTCAACCTTCCTTTAGTATAGTATTAATTGATACTATATTATTTGGTTATGATTCAAATTGAAAATCAATGCAGTATGTATCATTAGAATAAGGTGATTATTTTTATTTTTATCTTGATAAGAATAGCTGTATTTGACGGCGTAGTTTAGACTAAGCTGATTATTAATTATCTGGATTTGGTTTGCATATCTCAACTTCAGGAGTTAATCCTCCAGATGATGCGTTCACTATTAAATTTTATCTTATGGAAATCCTAAAGTGACTACTTTTAAGTTATACTGAAATTATTGAAATTTATGGAAAGATAATGTACCTTAATGCAAACACTTTCAAAGCTTTATTGGAGCATGCTCTAGCATCCCCTCAGGACCTTATCATATGATCCGTAATTTGTCTTGTATTGCATTTGACTTCAAAAAACTGCTTCCGCTGTTAGTTCTTGTGTCATTAAGTTTTTAGTTTTCTATTTTTATGCTGGTTATCATGTTAATTATAGAGTATGAGGTGTCTATGGTGTCGATTGAACATAGATTGTTGTCAAACAATTTTTCTGTTAGTTTCTGCATTTTCTTCTCAGTGAACATCAACTATTCATTGGTTTTGGAGTTTGGTAAAAACCGTTGATTGTTGTGATTTTTTCTCCTTATGTTGAATTCAAACACTATCTAAATGGGCCTTTGAATGAGAGAATCCCTGATTGGTTCACTTTACTAGGAGATCTTCACCATCGAAAATGATAATGTTACATTGTCATCTTAATGTTTTTGAACTTTATATAGAGGAGAAAGCACACCCCTTATTTTTGGTTTTATTCATTGGGGGGTGAAGGGTTGGGGGGGGGGGATTCTGGTCACTTATCAATTATCATAGTTTGGGCATATAAAAGTATAAAAAATGTGCTTGGTTTAAATGAACACACATTAAATATGTTTATATTGGTTTGTTGTAGTGAGTATTCTATGCAGCTCAATGCTTCTCGGATCAAAGTTCTTCAAGCTCAGGATGATTTGATTGGATCCATGAAGGAGGCAGCGTCAAAGGAGCTTTTGAACGTGAGCCATCATAACTTATTTCACCACCATGATTATCAAGGACTTATGAAAGCTCTCGTTGTCCAGGTACTATAACTTCACTGTTTTCCCCTGCAATCATTCTATGAAACATGATTTGACTTGCCACAACATTTAAAAAATAAGAAAGGAGCTGTTTTTGAGCTACCTCTGTTATAGATCATGTACATTTGGCTTGTGTTCTGCATTTGGTGAATTTAGATATACTTGTAGGAAGATATATTCTATTAGCTTAACAAGAGTTAGATCTTTCCTGACATACAAATATGAGGGAAGGCGATGGGGAATGCAAATAGTTTAAATAACTTCAGAAACCAGGTTAACCTTTGAGGCATTAAGTTTTCAAGAATGTGTGACGCATAGTAACTTTTCACAATATATTGGTTTTTATTTGATACCTTGAGTTGATGTATCCTCTAGTGTATATATATATATGTATGTATGTATATAACCAAGACTACTTTTATGAAAAATTCACTCTTGATGATGAGTGTTGTGCTCTAAAGCAGTGGAAAAGTAGAATGGACTTGTGCAAATTGAACTGGATGCACCTAAAAGTTTTGATCCATGATCTTTAGCATGCTTTATGAATAAAATTTGGTTATCAAAACACTGGTACTCAGTTGTATGTATATTGCAGAGTTTACTCAGACTAAAAGAGCCTGCTGTCTTATTACGTTGTCGGAAAGAGGACCACATGTTGCTGGAGTCTGTTTTGAGTTCAGCAAAGGAGGATTATGCAGTGAAAGCAAATGTTCATGAACCCGAGATTATTGTTGATAGTGTCCACCTTCCGCCAGCTCCTTCCCATCACCATGCTCATGGTCCTTCTTGGTATGTATGTATAATATAGACACACATCACCCATCTAATTAATTGCATATGGCTAGTTATATGTAGCTTTGCTTTATTTTTTCATGTTGTCTTTTGTCCAGGAAGATTCCGGCTTTTCAAATTTCCAAACAGCCAATGTTTTATTGGAAGAGAGTGATGAGAAAAAACTCTTTTTAATGTTTTTTTGTGATGATTTCAGTTCTGGAGGTATTGTGATGGCTTCTCGAGATGGGAAAATTGTAATCGAGAACACCCTTGATGCTAGATTGGACGTTGTGTTTCGCAAAAAACTTCCCGAGGTATTTTTTCAGCTTTAGGATTTTTCATCCTCTTTTTCCAGTAATTGTCATTTCTGGTCCTTTACGTTTTAATATTGTTGTCTACTTTTGTTCTTCCACCTGTAATTACAATGCCCAAGTTACTTGTCTCTATTCTTATTAATGCCCTAATTTACTTATCCATATTAAATAAATTATAGTGCCCTAGCTGTGACCTAGTGTCAAGTGAGTAGCTCATAATTCAATTCTACCATCTTTAGCTATTGCTTTGACCATGTTGTCCCTGACATCTTTAGGTTCATGAACTTTTTTTCTTTTGTGTATGCCCATGCTTTAGATGTTCATGTATTCTTCTCATTGCAGATTCGCAAGCGTCTCTTTGCTAAGGTTGCTGCTTGATGGGATATGGGGGTGTCTTGTACTTATGATGTTTTATTTGGAAGCTGTCTAGATTCCAAGACTGGTTATTGGTCATTGAGACTATTTTCCGAATTCTTGCTCGTGTATTTCTCATTTCCTTTTATTCCTGAATTTCATCATTTGCTCAAGTGTTGTAGCTGTTGTATGGCTGAAGCATAGAGAAGACTCATTCGTTTATAATAATATTATTCCCTCCGTCCCAAATTAATTGCATTTCTAGGACTTTTAAAAGTCAAATTGACTATTTTTAAAACTAATCTCTTTACTATTTTTGCTAACATACAGGTGAAGATATTATAACCAAAAGAAAGTATATATTCCCTCCGTCCCAAATTAATTGCATTTCTAGGACTTTTTAAAGTCAAATTGACTATTTTTAAAACTAATCTTTTTACTATTTTTGTTAACATATAGGTGAATATATTATAACCAAAAGAAAGTATATACAATTTATTACTAATTTCAATTTTTATAATTTTAGAAATATATTTATATATGCTTAATTATTAATTTTAAAAATAGTCAATTTGACTTTAAAAAGTCCTAGAAAAGCAATTAATTTGGGACGGAGGGAGTACAATTTATTACTAATTTCAATTTTTATAATTTTAGAAATATATTTATATATGCTTAATTATTAATTTTAAAAATAGTCAATTTGACTTAAAAAAGTCCTAGAAAAGCAATTAATTTGGGACGGAGGGAGTATTATTTATTAAGATTTCGGCTGAAGCTGCTATAATTTAATCCCTCATCAGGCTTAATATATGATTGGATCCAAGTATTGTTGGATTTTAGTAAAACTATAGTAATAGTTATGCTCCATACGTAAAGCTAAAGTATTTCCATAGTGCTTTGTGTTTTTATTTTATTTTGTTTATTTTTTATTTTTTATTTTTATTTTTTGTTTTTTTCTTTAATGATGGATTTTAGACGGATGTAATGTTCTGAAAAGAAACCATGTACAGCTTCAGATTCAGTTCAATCGCACTGTAAAAATATGTTTTTATTACAGTACCCTATAAAGGGGATTTGTTTTTTTTGTGCGAGTATAATCAACACCTTTGAATTTTACCATCATAGATATTGTATTATTTAAAATATTATTCCCTTTATTTTAAAATTAAAAAAAAGGATATAATCAATTTTCTTAAAAAAGAATTACATTCTTTGATATGCGAAGGCACAAATATTATGCGTGTATTTTTTATAAAGTATTTTTGTTACATGTCTTTAAGGACAAATGTCTTTATATTTATTGCAACACCTATACTTTATCTTAAAACAAAATAAATCACGAATAAACTTAGAATTGACTTATCAAGTAAATTTTAAATATCATATATTTTAATTAGTCTTGAGTTAACTCAACGGTCTAAGTTTGGTGATTTAATAGTCTAAAAGTGTTTTATTTTTTTTCCTTTGGCCAGGAAAGGAATAATGTGTAACTTTCGAGTTATCAATTACTCCCTCCGTCCTTTAATATAAGTTGTTTTAGAGTTGTGCACAAGTATTAAAGAAATAATTGTATAATATTAAATATAATATTAATTGCCTATATTGTCCTTGTATTAGAAAAAAAAGTGTTATTTATTGGATAAAAAATAGTGAGAGAACCAAACTTATATTTAATACTTGGAGTAATATTGAAAACTAAATAATTAATGCTTACTTGAAATTCTCAAACGTTATATATTAAAAGACAAAAACATTTTTCTAAAACGACTTATATTAAAAGACGGAGGGAGTATATTTTTTATGGAAATGACAACACTATATCTTTAATACTAAATTTATATTAAAATTTTGTGAAAAATTTAACTTTTAAACTGTTGAGTCAGATTTTGAGAATACTAAAATTCATAACGAAGAACGCATAAAAATAAAAAAACTTGTGTTATTGAGTCACCAAACTTGGACACTAAATTGACTCAAAACCATCTAAAACAACCCAATATTTACCTTATTATATCTCAGTATTTATATTTATTACTTTAATCTTATTATACGTTGAGTATCAATTTAAGTACTCTTTCTTATCATAACCTGCATGATTATTATCTTTTAATTAATTTATAAAATCTTAAAATTTAAAAATGATATAAATATATTTGATTTTAATTAATGCAATAAGTAATATAATAAATTATTTAAAAAATATAATTAAGTATAAAATTATTATTTAAAACATTAAATAAACTTATATTATAAATTAAATATTTTAATTTTAGAAATTGACTAAAATTAAACCAAAAATTTATTTTATAAAGGACGAGGATAGAAAAATAACCGTTTCTTGAAGTTGTGTCATAAATTTTATTTTTCTTTTCTCTGCGAGTTTGATTTTATTACAATTTAGTCTTTTTTTTATATATATTTTATCTCTAAATTTAATAATAATTTTTTTATTATATTCTTACCGCACAACTGTGTGGTGTACGTGTATCATTGGAAGTTTGGAACTATGTGGAGTATAATTTTACTTAAATACCTAATTGATAATCTACTTAAATACTAATCTACATAAAACCCTGACGGATATAACTCGTTTTCTCTTCAAGTAATAATCCCTCCCTTCTATGGACCGTATCTCTATTCCACTATTACCCTGTCGCCATTGGTAGCAGGTTGGAGGACAACGTGGAGGCCTAAACCCTACTGATTAAAAAGGCAATGCTATTGCTTTCTATTTCGTTCTGATAACCGGATTCTTCAAATTCGAGCCGCTTTTTTGGATCCAAAGTGAAACTGCGGCAGTACCTATTCATTAAAATCATCTGTAAGACCCTTTATGTATTTTCTTCTTCTTCTTCTTCTTCTTGTTATTTATTATTATCTTTTCTTTATCGAAATGAATATGTATAGGTTTTATTTTTGCTTCGAATTTTGATTTGGTTTGGTTTAGTTTCGTTCTGTGTACTGAACTCTTTTTGTTTCCTCTTTAGCTCAATCAACTATAAATCAACTATAGTCGCTTTATGTTTTCCCCTTATTCTAATAATTATTCATTTCCATTATCTTAAATGTCTTGTTGTGAAATGATAGATTAAGGGTTGAATTCATTCACTCTTCTTTTGATTTTCTCATCGCCCTTTTTGTACTAAGATCCCCACACACTTAACAGTTTAATCCCCCTGATTCTTAAGTCACCCTCAATGTTTCTGGTGAAATACTCCATTCGAGCACTTGGTAACAAACCCAAATCAAATTTCTAATCTTTTTTGCTTTTCCGTACTCTAATATTTTCAGAGAAAGGGAATGTTTCAACCCTAGAAAACTGGAAATGCAAAAGGAGTTTAAATTTAATAACCAACAACAGCATAAAGACGGGATTTTTTATTTTTTATTTTAAAGTTCTATGTATTTCCTTCTTCTTTTTTCTTTCTAAGAATTCTAGTTTTGGCATTTGAAATTTTGCTTGTCATACTAGTAATTAGATTTCGAAATGAAAATGTTCAGGTTCAATTCATAGTCT
The DNA here is from genome assembly GCA_034770075.1 of Aralia elata. Lineage (NCBI taxonomy): Eukaryota > Viridiplantae > Streptophyta > Magnoliopsida > Apiales > Araliaceae > Aralia > Aralia elata. The sequence goes on from CM068386.1 coordinate 1,673,703, forward strand.
CCTTCCTTTAGAAAAAGTCTTTATTGGCTCAGAAGTTTGGATCTTCATTTTTATTACCGTATTATATATTTTGGATTGTATTCATGTCTTTATAAGTTAAGAGCTTGATCCATCGCATATTTGTTGCGCACATTTTAGGCTCTAGCTTTAACCTGGTGAATTTTCTTTGGGCTCATTTGTTCTGTATATGTGCAGAGCTTGATATACTTATGAATGGCTTGGAGAGTGGTTGGGAAAAAGGTGAGTTTTTGTATTAGCTTGAATAAGTTTGGTTTCGCCCTTTTCATTCTCTAATCCTTTATCTGTACTGAGCTTAGATGAACCTTTTGTGCTTTAAAACATAATAATATACCACAAACAAGCTAAGATTACAAATAACTAGTTTCAGAATAGATTTATTTATTTATTTTATTTCAATATATGACTTCAGACTTATAGTTTCAATGGAAGAATTTGATATCTATGAATGCTGTGAAAGAACTTGAGGAAGAGTTGCAGTGTTATTCTTTATGCTAAATATAAATATAGCCCATTTAAAGGCAGAAAGATAGAAAATGTTTTGAGAATATGGAGTTTACGGTCCTTAAACTTCAATACTAGTTGTTGAGTAATTATTCCTGTGGTCCATGAGGAATATTTGGCAATTCTAGGGCTTTTGTGGAATTTTTGTGATGTATTCAGGTAGGGTTTCATATTTTTTACACAGGTAGTGTTTGAGGTATCTAGTCTTTTCTAGTTTGGGAGGTTTTTTATGGAGAATGTGTGGATGTAGAACTAAATTAGGACTTCATCAACAGCTACCTAAGGTAAACAGACCGTACCTCGTTATTGAATAAAGACTACTACATCATTACTATTGAAACTTGAAAGAAAGAATGATATCTTACAACCAAGATCAGGGGCAGCTTATAAAAATCAATACACACAACATTCAGCAAAACAGAAGCTTTTGCAATTCTGAGGGGCCTCTAGGAGTACTAATCAGGCTGCAAAAAGTAGTTTTAGCTGCAATACACGCTTTCTTTAATGTTACTTGGCACCAGTATTTGTGGTGCATCTTCATTTCTAAAAGAGAGTGAGGGAGCAAGAGGCATGTTGTGAATGTGTGAAAACAGATACCATATCCTCAAGTGGGCGTTCAATGTAAGTTTTACATATACAGACCAATGGGTAGAAATATATATAAATTTCAGCCCCATATTTCAAAATTACATGGTTATGACTCGTAATTCATGATCCCAAAAGGACTCTTACTGTTGTAGGCTCAAGTTTGTTTTTTATAATTTTTTTTTTAGAAGAAAGATAATTCTGTAGTTGAAGAAGAAAGACACTACATGATAGGAGGACAAGGAATCCTCTAGGGCTCCATCACAGTCATTAGTTGGCTTGAGGATTCATTTGGTACCTTTTTTTCTTTCTCATTTCCCTCTCAATAACAATTGTTTGTGCCTCCATTAAAATCTCACCCTAGTTTGTGTACATGGTCATACTGTGCCATTAAAATAAAAATAAAGCCTATCTTGTGTATTATTACGAATTTACAATATGTCCTATCTTTTAATTCTCGGAACATTTACCCATAGTTTTCTTAATAGGGCATTCATGCTAGTCTGACAAAAGCTCTGACTGCAACAACTAGAGATGCTTTGGTGTACATCTCTACACCTGCCCCTAGAGGAACGATTAAATCAGCTTCTGCTTCAGTCAGATGCTTTCAAGGTAGCCAGAACTAGTCTGTGGTTTTGCCTGTTTGTTATTGATATTTTTGTTTCAGTTATTTTCTGTGATAGCAGGTTTATTGTCTTGCTGTTCCATACTATTGCACTCGAGGTCAAGCCCTTAGTTCAGTTAAACAACTTTCAAAGCACTTGCATTTGGTCATCTTTTAACAATAATGGCGCTTCAACATCTTTTTAGCTTGATGCACATGAATAATTTCTGCTTATTTATTAGTTTTACAATTTTGGAGCACTCATTAAAAGGTTGAAATAAAATCTAGGCTTCTAGTAAAATTTGGCATCATCATCATCATCATCATCATCATCAGCTCTTTGTATCTCAAATTTTGGCTGCAGAATTTTCCTTCAACTCAGCAGAGAATTTTAAGTGCTTGGCAAACCGATCCTTAATAAGGTAAGTTGACATATCATTGCTGGAAGAATCTGCATTCTGGCAGTGTCAATTAGATCGCATTCTTTGCCATTAATGTTAAATCTGAATAGTACACGGTTGTCCAGATTATATGGTTTTGAGTTTCCTCAGGTATTTCCATTTGAGTCCAGAACTACTGGCTAGAAGAAGCAGTGACGAGCCAATTGGTTTAAAGACTCCCAGGAAAGGGAAGTTCAAGAAAAGACCCACTTCAACCCAGCTGCCGGTTGAAGCACCATATGTGCCACCTAAATTAAAGAGGGCTGCCAAATCCTTACCAGATAAAACAATTGAGATATTTGAAGGCATGACTACTGTAGAGCTAGCCAAGCGTAGTGGTGAATCTATATCTTCTGTGCAGAATATTCTCGTAAATGTTGGTGAAAAAATTGACTCGGAGTTTGACCCTCTCAGCATTGACATTGCGGAGCTGGTTGCAATGGTAATCTTCCTCCTTTCTTGTAAGAATCAAATTATGATATCTAGTGTAATAAAAGACTAACGTTGTCAGACCAGATGGATGTGGTAATGACAATATTGAATTAAAATGTACATGTTTTTTAAAAAACTTGAACCACAATGCATGTCGTTTAATATGGAAATTTTGTATGAAAGCTCTTTGTGTTTATTAATACCCACAATTAAATTGGTCCTGTAACTAACAGTGGCTTATATACACTGAAGAAGTAACATTTCAGCATTCGTACAAAACTCCTTAAGATTTCTACATTAGTACTTCCATTTTATTTATGCATGGTTGTTTTAACTTGTGGGTTTTCACCAAAAATAATAACAATAAAAAATAGTTAGTGATTATTCATAAATATAATAATTATTAAATAAATAAATCGGTGAAGTTTTTTTGATTTATTAAGTGAATGATTCAGATAATTTATGCATTGTGGTGTTAACTCGTGGATTTTCACCAAAAACAAAAATAAAAATTAGTGTTAGTGATACTTCATAAAGTAATAAAGTATAATAATAAATAAATAAATTGATGAAACTTTGATATAGTGAGTGAATATTCAGTTTAGAACAGTCTAGATAAGGCTTTCAATTCATCATTACTATAATGTGCGAGTGCACACAAACGGAGTTTCATGCCTGATTAAAATGTCTTTTAGCCTAATATGCGGGGAGACGTGCCCTTAATCTCATTCACCTTCCTTTGTTTTCCTTTTTGGTAACTCGTTTCTTTTCATATGTTAATAAGTTTGGAACTATATGTCATTGATATAAGTTGCATCCATCATTGCAGGAAGTCGGGGTCAATGTTAGGAGGCTCCACTCATATGAAGGTGCTGAAGTTCTTCCACGCCCTCCAGTTGTAACAGTCATGGGTCATGTTGACCATGGTAAAACTTCTCTCTTGGATGCTTTGCGTCAAACGTCCGTTGCAGCCAAGGAAGCTGGAGGCATAACTCAGCATCTTGGTGCGTTTGTTGTCAGCATGCCATCAGGGGCATCAATTACATTCCTTGACACTCCCGGTCATGCTGCATTTAGTGCAATGCGAGCAAGAGGTGCGGCAGTCACGGATTTAGTTGTGCTTGTGGTGGCTGCGGATGATGGTGTGATGCCCCAAACTATTGAAGCTATGTCTCATGCAAAGTCAGCTGATGTACCAATAGTTGTTGCAATAAATAAATGTGATAAACCAGCAGCAGATCCAGAAAGAGTAAAAGTCCAGCTTGCATCAGAAGGCTTGCCACTGGAGGAGATGGGTGGAGACGTCCAAGTTGTTGAAGTTTCTGCATTAAGTAAAACTGGACTGGATAATTTGGAGGAGGCTTTGCTTTTGCAGGCTGAGTTGATGGATCTGAAAGCACGTATTGATGGAGCTGCTCAAGCTTATGTAGTTGAGGCAAGGCTTGACAGGGGACGGGGTCCATTAGCTACTGCAATAGTGAAGGCAGGGACTTTAGTTTGCGGGCAGCATGTTGTTGTGGGAGCGGAGTGGGGAAGAATAAGGGCTATTAGGGATACAGCGGGGAAATTGACAGATCGGGCTACACCGGCAATGCCTGTTGAGATTGAAGGGCTGAAGGGACTTCCAATGGCAGGTGACGACATTACTGCTGTAGAATCTGAAGATAGAGCAAGGATGCTTAGTGCTGGTAGGAAAAAGAAACTAGAAAAAGATAGGCTTAGGAAGATGAACGAAGAGAAGACAGTAACTCCTGATCCATCAGAAGACGTGCCCGAGAGGGTTGAAATGCCAATTATAGTAAAAGCAGATGTCCAGGGCACTGTTCAAGCGGTCACGGATGCGTTGAAGAGTTTGAATAGTCCACAGGTACCAGACCACTTTCTCTTTAGTTGACTTATATAATCATGTAAGATTTATATAACCCTAGATAGTGATGGTCATTTCCCTTGCATTGTGAAAAACGGTTGCAATGTTTTCATTCAATATATTTCAAAACCTTTTCTTTGAGAAATTCCTTTATATATGATATGGCAGAACTACAGTTAATCGTCTTCCTTGAAAAATTTGTCAGGTTTTTGTGAACGTTGTCCATGTTGGAGTTGGGCCTATATCTCAGTCTGATCTGGACTTGGCACAAGCTTGTGGTGCATGCATAGTTGGATTCAATGTGCGGAGTCCATCTAGTGCTGTTAGTATGGCTGCAACTCAAGCCAGTATAAAGGTACTAGACTTTGACCTATTACACAAATGATCTTTGTATACTATAGATGTCTCTTTCATCATAGCTTTGACATTGTTTTTTAACTACCCAAGTGTAGAAGTGTAAGTAGAAAACTATTGCTTATAGTAACTGACTATGTCGATGTATGTAGATAAAAGTCCACAGAGTGATCTATCACCTTCTGGAGGACATAGGTAATTTAATCGTAGAGAAGGCCCCTGGAACATTTGAGACCGAGGTGGCTGGAGAGGGGCAGGTGCTAAACATCTTTGAGCTTAAAGGAAGGAGCAAAGCCAAGGGAGAAGACGTGAAGATTGCTGGTTGTCGAGTGTTAGATGGGCGTTTTACCAAGTCATCAACAATGCGGCTTCTGAGAAGTGGGGAAGTTATATTTGAAGGATCTTGCATATCCCTGAAGCGAGAGAAGCAGGATGTGGAGACTGTCGTCAAGGGTAACGAATGTGGACTTGTGCTCCACGATTGGTTGGATTTCCAGATTGGAGACGTTATCCAGTGCTTGGAGCAAGTCAATAGGAAACCCAAGTTCATTTCTTCAGAGAGTGGAGCAGTTCGAATCGAGTGCTAGTAAATCTTTCAGAGAAAAGATTGGATACTTGGTTCCACCTAAAATGCTAGCCTCTGCATTTTTGATAAGTAGATTATTGTTGTGCCTCTGACATTTTTTTGTTGCTACAGGTAAGTTCGTACTTTAAACAGTTGAGAAATCCCCAAGACAACCAAGTTTTGTCCAATTATACAGAACAACAAAGGCTTACAAGTGTTACTCAATTTGGTAGAGAGAATGCTTTCATATGTGATTTACATTTAATAATTTATTGCTTAACTTAGAAAATTATGAAGCAGTAGATAATTTTTATTATATACGAGGGATTTAAAATGTATTTATTTATTAGTATAGTTGAATTAAGTATATCACTTGTTAGCTGCTGCTTTATTCAGGTACATTATTTTTCTTACCTTGGTTTGATTGAATGTCTGTAAGCGTCCAAACTACACATAAAATCGCTTTGGTGCGGTTTGACAATTTTAATATTGCACAACACCGCTTGTGATTGGTGCGGTGTATTTTTATTTAGTTCGGTTTCAGTTCTTAAACCAATTGGCATAGTTAAAAATAATATTCAATAAATTAAATTTGTCTTTATGTATAAAAAATTATACATCACATTAAGCAAATAACATTAAACAAATTTTAGATTTAAAATATGTTACTCATGGATGCTTTTCAAAGGATTACAATTCAATTAAAAATGTTTTTAACAACTCTCCATACATGGTACGCGTTCTAAGCTTCCCCCAATTATTTGTACACTGTTCTTTTTTGTTTTTCAATAAATGTGGGCACTGAAAAAGGATTTTGACTGATTAAAATGCGACCAACAAACGAAACAATAGTATTTAATATTAAACTTAAACAATCTCTCTCCCGCTCTCTCTCTCTCTATCTCTCTCGATTTAATATTTAAAATGAGGATGGGATATCCACATTAATTAGGAATCAAACTTGCTGTTTCCTTTATTGGGAAATAAAGGGATGTTCGCACCCAATGCAATTATGGAATTCAATAAAACCAAAAAAATCCTCTGCATTATTCTGTTACTTACAATTGGGTTAACCCAGTTGGTGTACCAAACAGGCAACACCTTTGCATTCAATTCCCCTCTTCCTTTGTATAATTTGTTTATTATGCATGTTTCTCTTCCATTTTTTGTACTTTTGAATTTTTGTATGCATGCGCATGCATAAATATGCATACATTTGAGGAGGTGAAAACTTGTTCTGCAAATTTATGGTTCAGTCAGTAGTACATCTGGTAAGATGATGTTGTTAACAAATTTATTGCACATCACTTTCTTAATTTTTATTTTTTTTATTTTTTATTTTTTTAGTGGTAAAATTAAACGCATCACTTTTTTGGCGTATTACATGCACTTTTTGATTAAAAAAGTAGAGTACTTTATATAACTATTACTGTCGGTTTATGAATGATTTGGTGTTTTATATTTGTATTTGTATTTATATTTTGCCGTAGACTATTGTACTACATATTTTAGTGGATTAATTTATCGAATCTGCCCGGTCCATCTTTTACCCTTTATCAAGAAAAATATACATTAATTATTAATTAAAACTTGGGAGAGGTGAAAACGTGCATAGAAAAGATATACTCCCTCCGTGCCAAATTAATTGTTCAATTTTGACCATTTTAAGTCAAATTGACTATTTTTAGAATTAATAATTAAGTATATATAAATATATTTCTAAAATTATAAAAATTGGAGTTAGTAATAAATTGTATATACTTTCTTTTGGTTATAATCTCTTCACCTATATTTTAACAAAAATAATAAAAAGATTAGTTCTAAAAAAAGTCAATTTGACTTAAAATGGTCAAAATTGAGCAATTAATTTGGGACGGAGGGAGTACTATATTATTATGAATTAAAACAGTTTAAAACTAAACCAGACAGGGTTTGTTGTTTACAAACATTATTATGTAGACTGGATATATTATGTTGTTTAGTACCGAGTTCTGAATCCATGAAATTATCTTTTTAACTTATGAGAGATGAATTTCTTAATATAACAACCGAATGTTTTCATCTTTTCAATTTCTGGTTTCTTCTTATATTGAGATTTTTTTTTATTATTTGAACAGTAAAAATATTTTCAGGTCAGTTATTTCATCTTTTCAATTTCTGGTTTCTTTTTATATAGAGATTTTATTTATTTATTTAAATAATAAAAATATTTTCGGACCAATTTATATATTAACCGAGCACTCCAATTTTGCCTCACCATGTTTACCCGTTTTCAATGCTACTTGCATACATATATGTTTGTTTGGGACTGCCGACAGGGGTCTTCAAAACAAACAAAAGATTCTTCTCTTTGCTCAAAACTGAAAAGTATCTCTGATTATGATTTATGAGCACCGAGGGGACAGCACTTAATGCGCTCAAATTTGACTGCAAATGATACGACTCCCTCTTTACCACGGCCAAGGGAGTGGATGAAAATTAAATATATATAAAACAAGAGCAACGTTATAGACATAAATTATACACAAAAAATTATGCATAAATATTATAAAAAAAAAGAGAAAATAAAGAACGAGACTAATCACAGAATGTTTTACACATTTTTATTAGTATACAAAAGATGAATCTTACTCTTAGTATATGAATTTTTGTGCACATAATACTATTATTCTATAAAAGCCTAGTATCTCCAATTTTTACATGTATTGTAAGTATTTTTGTAATTTAGCCTACTATCTTTAGAAAAAATAAAAATCTTGTGTTTTCATTTTTAATTGTTTCTCATTCAATATCCACAATAAACAAGAGTAGTAGTTTGATATCTATCTATATTATACAACATACAATATTTTGTAAGTGCTTTTTCGTATTTTTGGGTCATTCATGCGTGATAATCAAGAGTTTTATTTACTTTCTTTTTCTTCTTCTTCTTCTTCTATTTTCTCTCTATTTCTCTTTTTCTATTTTTTCTTCATAACTTTTTACTCACAGTTAATTTGTAGTTTCTGTCTCCTCTTTCTTATTCTAACGTCTGTATATTTTTATTTTTTTATTTTTTTCCTTCTGCAATTTTATTTATCACGTAATTTTTTTTTAAATTTTTTTCTTCTGTAATTCTTTTTTCTCACGCGTATAGCATGTGTGTATATAGACTAGTATTAGTAATATATACACAAGTGATACTAAGGCCGTGATATTAATAAATATATATTTTTGGCTAATATAACTATTTTATTAGTTGTGTGTTATAAACTGTATCGCCCTCATATTATATATTATATATATATCGACATTGTACAAAATAAAATTGAATAAACAATTTCTTAAAAGAAAAGTATGAACTCTATTATCTATCTCTGCACTCTCTCAAATTACTAGTTGTACGATCCTGAATAGAAGTTTTTGGTTTTTATGCGCCATTCATTACATGCATGATTACAAGTGAGTTTGCGTGTAAGTTATTAATATGTCAAAATTTATTCCGGACAACTACAAAACAGCATTATCGTAGCGGCACGGGCAGTCGGGCACCTCATGTAATTATACTTCTTCGTTTATTTTTAAATATCATTTAAAAAACATATTTTTTATCTCATACTATTTGTAGTTGAGAATTTTAATTAAGTATTAATTATTTAATTTTTAATATTATTCTAAATATTAAATATAATTTTGGTTCTCTCACTATTTTCTGTCTAATAAATAATACCCTCTTTTTTCAATACTAAGATAATATAGACAATTAATATTATATTTAATACTATACAATTATTTTTTTAATATTTATATATAATTCTAAAACGACAAATATTAAGAAACAAAAAAGTACTTGTTAATTACTCCGGTTGATTAGCGTTAATCTTTTCATGACATTGATGATAGGAGTGCTTTTATAAGTATGTAATCATATCGGTGTTAAAATAATTAAAGATGTAGCAGTTACCCAAAAAACAATAACCAAGTATACGCGTGGCTGGTGAGTCATCAACCCACCCCGCTACTTAACCTAAACTCTATTGGATATACTACATACATATATTGATTTCAAATTACATTTTTAATCTATAAGGTTAACCAACCTATTTAGTTTTAAGTCATTACATGCATGCATGATTAAAGTTTATTAATTAAGAGTTTACGTGTAAATTATTTAAAATTTATGCCGGACTAAAAGTCGAGACAAAAAGATACCACAAAACAGCATCCAGTGGCGGCACGGGCAGTCGGGCACCTCATGTAATTATACTTATTAATTGGTTGATTAGTGTCAGTCTTTTCATGACATTGATGGTATGCCGGTGTTAAAATAATTAAAGGTGTAGTAGTTACCCAAAACACAATGACCAAGTAAGTATACGTGTGGCTGGTGAATCAACCCACCAAAAAGCAGCTAAATGAATCGGGCATAAAAAAATCTTGACAGAAGCCAACGTTTACTATCAAATACTACTAACATTTAACTTTAAACGGTTCAGATTTTAAGTTATTAAAACTCATCAAACAAGCCTAAGAACAGTGATCGAGTATGATTCCAGTGGAATAAAAATAAAAATAAATCTTTTGACAGGTATGAAAAATAATTTGAATACCCTATTTTGCACTCCAAGTTGTCAGGTAGCCCAGTTTTCACATTATTATAAGTAAATATTTTAATATTTATACAAAATTATTAACCCATTTATATAAATAGGTCATAAATTCATGTAAAAAGTATATTATGAATAAAATAATTTAACTCGTGAAAAATGCCACTTCCCTAAGGAAGATGAAATAATTCATGAGCGAGAACCTTTTCTCCAAATACTTTTCACAAGCCAACTTTAGATAAAAAGTAGGTTCTTTTTGTTTCCCTTTTTTTTTCTCCTAAAAAAGTTGAAAAGATGCTTGCCGCAATGTATTTTTTGTCGTTTATTTAAGAGTCTTGTTATGTATTGTGAAAGTTTTTAATCGAGTTACGATTACGACATATATTAATATATGAGATTAAGCAGGATTATAAGATTAGCTCATTATATTAAATATATTATTAAAATATTATCAACTATAGTTATCCACATAACTCGTAACAAAAAAAAATATATACTGAGTTGTAAGATATATCAGTTTTTTTTATTTAATCTCACAAAAAGAGAAAGTGTATTATAGGACAAAAGATTTGCTTTGCGAAAGAGTCTGCTAATGAGACCATGACCACTCTTTTTTACTTCTTTAATTTTCTTCGGTCTATAAGTAACTCACATTTCTCTACTCACTCTCATATAGATGATGATGCTGCTCATATTTTCACTCTCAACTCTCAACTGTTAAATCTTCCTTCCGGCTCTGGGTGTTTCAATTAAGGTATATGTCCCTCAAAATACTTGTATGTTCTTCTCACTAATTAATTCTTCTTGTATAATATGTACGTACATACATATATATATATATATATACATATATATATATATATATATATATATATATGTTGTTGGAACTTTTGTCGTAGGATGTTAAAGAAATTTTGAAAAATAATAATTGTGCCGCCTGAATCGAATGGAACTCCACTCTTTCCTTAAGACAGTATTCGTCCCCTATATAAAATGCACACAGTGGCGGACCTAGGTTAGGGGCAGTGGAGTCAATTAACCCCACTGAATTTTCAGGGGTAAAAAAAAAAGAATAAAATTTTAGGGTGTTTAATAAAAAATTTTAAATTGAAAAATACTATCTCCGTTCCAAAATTAGAGATACATTTTAACATTTTAAAGTAAATTCGCAAATCCTAAAATTTAAAATTGATATGAAATTATTTAGTTTTGATATAACATATATAACAATTGTAAATTAACTATAAAATACTACTAATTATTATCTTTGTTGTTTTCTAAATTTGAACAAACTTATATCAATTCAATTTGAGTTTTAGGATTTCGCGAATTGACTTTAAAAAATCAAAATGTATATCTAATTTTAGATTAGAGTTAGTATTAAATTCTTCAAAGCTCATATCCTATACTACCTTGATCACTATAATATTTTTTATCTCTCCATTTCTCGTCTAGCGGCTTGGCCTAATTCTTCTCACTAGTTCGACTTTAAAGAAAATTCAATATGTTGTATTTTTTTATTTATAATTTCATAAATTTAGCAATTACTTTGAGATTTTTTGTAATTATTTGCGGGGTTTTTTTTTATTTTTTTTTGTAATTGCTTGTGAATTTTTATAACTAATAAAAATAAGACTATCATACAACAATTTTAAGTAATGAAATTTCAAAAAATATTACTATAAATAATATTTGGGGATTATTTAGTGTTGTAATTTATTTTACTATATTTTTATTTTTTTGTGGAAATTTGTTTATTTCAAATTTGACCCCACTGACCAAAAAGTCTGGATCCGCCCCTGACTGCACAGGGTTATAGTGAATCTGTCTTCTAAGATAAGATAGACCCAAAAATTTATTTGCATTAAATACTATGTGCAGGATAGTATTTAATTTATAATTATAATTTGAAAGAGAAGAAAATAATAACACTAAAATTCTTTTAAAAGAATTATGCGTTTATTTCTTGTGAATGAATTGTTATTTCAAAGGAAACACCCTTTTAAAAAGACACCTTTTCAATTTAAAAAATATATGAACCAAACACACCCTTTCTAAGGGTCACACTGGTTCACACTAGTGACTCAAATCGAGCCATTGTACCGTTTCAATGTTATACCCGTTCAAACTAGCAATCACATTGATTCAAACTAGTGACTTACCCAAATTGAACCATTACACTGGTTCAACGTTACACCTGTTCAAACTAGTAATCACACTTTTACCATTGAACCAATGTATTTGTTAGTTATTAAAATAATATAATATATTTATTATATAACAACAGATTTTGAAAATATCTAACAATCTCCCCCCATTTTTAAAATATTGTAATTTTATTTTGTCAACATTCTTCTCTCTCTTTAGGCGTAACACACATAAATAAGAGGTGTTTTTCGACTTGAACCTTTATATAATTTATATCACAAAATCTCAGAATTCTTAGTAGCGTTAGCTTTGAACTAGGGAATCGTAAAGTGATATCCTGCTCAATAGACATATACTATACCTCTTATAGTTTAAGGAAACCTAACACATTTATGGCATTGTGTTTATTTCTTGAGTTTCGTAAGTGAATTAGAAACAAGTCTTAAGTCTCGCAGAAGCGGTTCCACTTCCTTCACTTACATAGGTGAATCTAATTAGATGCACTTGTACGACATGCATCATCCAAATCGGACATAGATTCATTAAAGGTTTACCCTACCTTCTTTGTTTTTCATACAAACATACACTAACTTTGAGATGGTTTCGAAGAATTTCTTCTTCATACATGTCTATTGTATAACTGATTATTACTATAAGTATTTTTCCATTGAACTAATATACTACATTAAACTAATATACTAGATGACTCTAGTATTTAGTTGGGTCCCACTTATAGGTTACTTCTCATTCAAAGGCTTCAAACCTATCTCTATGGAATTACTCCATAACAATTCATGCCTAGGATTTTTGTAACTGAGATCCACTAAATTACTTTAATTTTAACAAAGATAATAACTATATTACTTTATTACTATCGAGCGCTCATTCACATATTCATGTCTTATACCGATATGGTTTGACTTTCTTAACAAGTCACCGCATTATCATAACTATAAATTAACTTATGCCATAGAGATATCTCTAATACCAGACACTTAAGCCAATCACTTCCATTTATCATAAAATGATAAAATATAAACTTCATTATTGAATTTCATATAGTATCTCTCAAAATTAATTTAACATACACAATTCAATATCTTTACTTAGGGCCCTTAGTGTAAGGATTTGGTCAAACTTACATTGACTCGACATAATTAAATGTCACAAATCATGTGTACAATTGTTCATTTGCATATTATTGTCTCAAACCGAGATATGTTGACAATAACTTCATAAATTAATCAGTCTTAACATGAAGTTATAAACCATATTATCTTTAATACCAAGATAATGCTTAATCTATATGTAAATAAGTTTATATATGATGTCCCATATATATCTCAGATTACAACACTTTGAACCATCACTCACTTTGAAAGTGAACCATACGCATTAATCCGGACTTGGTACAATTTAAAAATAGTAATCTAAAACTAGGCATTATCGCCTTTTCCTTTTGATAGAAACTTTTATTGCCTTGATAAACTTGAAATCGACCATAATCCATGATCATAACATTAACCATAATAAAAATTATTTATACTTAAACATCATACCAAATACTATATATGTGCTAAATTTAATATTCATAAATTTTAAAGCACATAACCCAGTACAAAATTTCATGGTATGATTAATCTAAAATATACATATATGTAAATTATTATTATGCAACAATTTCAAGAATAAATTAACTAGCATATACTATATTTTCAATCCTTTATTAAATTATGAACTCAAATTCTCACATATAATAATCAATATATATTACTTTATTTTCCTCCTAAATAATGTAATCACATATATTATACTTTGAAGAAAATAAATATATATTTTTAGCTACAGATAGTATTATCAAATAATAAATATATATACTATCATGTCAAAATTAAATTAATTCACTTACAATGATTTCGCATTTCCTTCTTTGAAGTTTTTTTGATTGGAAAACTTCTTCCTGGATAAAAATAATTTCCGCGATCATAATTATAAGAAAATATCATTCTTTGATGTAGTATCGTCACCTTTCCATATTCAGACTAACATCATTTTTTAGAATGTCCTTCATAGAATACTGTCTTAAGATTGTTAAAACTTTCATCGTAGGACATTGCAAAAATTCTGAAAAATAATAATTGTGCCGCTTGAATCGAATGGAAGTCTACTATCTCCTTAAGACAATATTCGCCTCCTATATAAACTGCACAAGGTTATAGCTAATCCGTCTCCCAAAATAAGACAGACTCATAAATTAATCTGTATTAAATACTATATGCAAGATAGTATTTAATTCAAAACTATAATTTGAGAGAGAAGAAAATAATAACACCAAAATTCTTTTAAAAGAATTATGCATTCATTTCTTATTAATGAATTGTTATCTCAAAAGAGAGTTTTTTAATCCATTTATAGGATTTCAAACACCCTTTTGAAAAGGTACCTTTTCAATTTGAAAATATATGAATCAAATACAGCATTTCTAAGGGTCACACTGGTTCAAACTAGTAACCCAAATCGAACCATTGCACCGGTTCAATGATATTTCCGTTCAAACTAGCAATCACACCGGTTCAAACTAGTGACCCAAGTTGAACCATTGCATCGGTTCATGTTCAAATTAATAATCACATCTTTATCATTGAATCAATACATCTCTTAGTTATTAAAATAATATAATATATTTATTATATAACAACAAAATTTTAAAATATCCAACATGTGTGTATATAGATATAAGTATATGTTACTATTCATAAGAGTTCATATTTCCCCAGTTGCTGAAGACTTATATAATAATTCGGATCAAATTTCGAGTTCGAATCAAATCATTAAATAATAAGGCCCAATGTGCTGTCTTAGTAATATCTTTTTGGGTCATCTTAGTCCACTAGAGACTTACTCAAAAATTTATGACCGAAGATATTAGTGATAACAACTTGAGCTTATATACACATTCAAATATTCAACATACACGTGGGATTGGGGTGTTACAACTTACTTTTTATTTTTCAGTTGTCCTGAAGTTGAATCATACCCGTTGATCTCTTTTGACTCTCTCTCCCACAAAATAAACATGTTTTAAGAGTTCACTTTTCTCTATGAATGAAAACGCACATTTTCCTAAAAGTGGGAAATTTACACAGCTTAATAAGAACTGAACATGGTATACCCCAACTCCTATAAAGAAGATAACAACCAAACCAACTACTATAAAGCTTTAAACAATGCAATGCACGAAAAAGATTTAATGAAAGCACTTAAAGAGAAGTCTAATACTACTGCAATTTCAGCTGAAGCAACTTATATCATCAATCTTTGATGGCGGTCCGACAGTATTTTGGTTTGAAAATCAAATTTAATATCCTTGAAAATCTATGTGGAGTAATTCTTTGCATTCTCAAAACAAATTTTGTCGTTGTTTATTTTTTCCCAAATGGTATTTGATCTGTGGCAGGTTTTATTATTTTATTATTTTTTTGTCAAGCAATCTTTTTGAATATTCATTGAAAGTGAGCCAAATGTGTAGAAACAATTTGATGAATACATGAATTCAATAGAAATATCATGCAGATTCGCTTTCTATCAACAGCCTAAAGAGGTTCATAACAACTAAAAACATGCATCTTAATGTAACAATTGATATAAAGGTATAACTATTTGAATTGTCAATACATTCTCACTTTATCTTTAAATTTAGAAACAATACATTTTGTATAGAACTTGATATGGCAAATACTTTATGTTTTGCTTCTATTTAATTTGTTCTTCAACAGCTGCAGCTATTTGGAGACGAAAAGACAATATGATGGAGGATCTCTGGACAACCTTATGTGGGAGTTCAGAGTGTTCATATGAAGTTGGAAAGAGATGTAGTTCTGGTTTGTTGGCCGTTTTCCATCCTTATTCATGTACCAACCATCTCTTTGTCATTTCAATTGATATCCTTCTCTTGATAATCTCCCTTTCCATAATCCTAAATAAGTCATCCACTAGCAAGATTGTAGCTCCCCAAAGCTATCGATGCTATATGCCATTGCCAATTTGGTCGGCCATTTTCAATTGGGGATTGGGTTTAGTTTATGTGGGTCTTGGAATTTTGATCATTCAACATGAACAGAGGTCAGAACACACCATAGTACCACTACATGGGTGGCTAGTGGTGTTATTCCAGGGTTTCACATGGTTGGTTCTTGGTATTGTGAGTTTTAGGCAACGATGTCCACCTGCTATTACACTGAAGTTTTTTTCAGTTCTCTTATTCCTGTTTGCTACATTTCCCAGCATCTCATCTTTTGTGGAGGTTATTATCGATAGCGAAACATCCTTAAAGGATGTGCTAGATATATTGAGTTTACCTGGAGCAATTCTATTGCTCTTATGTGTTTTTCGAGGAAAAAAATATACAGAAACTGTAATAGGCATCAAGGAAGGCACACTCTATACGCCTTTGCGAGGTGAAGAGGCTGGAGCTGGAAGTGAAATCAGCTTGGATGAAAATGTTACTCCTTTCAGCAATGCAGGATTTCTTAGCAGAATGTTCTTTTGGTGGTTGAATCCATTAATGAAGAAGGGTAAAATGAAAGTTCTTGAGGACAAAGATACACCAAAATTACGGCAGGCAGATCGTGCAGAGATGTGCTATTCCTTGTTTATGGAGCAGCTAACAATACAGAATGAGAAAGGAACTTCTGAAGCCCCTTCAATCTTGTCAACAATATTTTTCTGGCAGCTGAAAGCTATCCTCATATCCGGGTTCTTCGCACTGATCAAGGTACTTGCTCTTGCAACCGGCCCTTTGCTTCTTTGGGCTTTTATTAGGCTTGCTCAAGGAAAACAAGCATTTAAATATGAGGGTTATGCACTGGCTGGGGGCCTTTTCTTGGCAAAATGTTTGGAATCACTATCGGAGAGGCAATGGAACTTCCGAACTAGACTAATTGGACTCCAAGTAAGATCTTTGCTATCTGCAGCTATTTATCAGAAGCAACTACGCCTGTCAAATGCTGCTAAGACAACTCATTCTTCAGGACAGATAATGAATTATGTTATTGTGGATGCTTACAGAATCGGTGAATTTCTATATTGGTTACATCATATATGGGCGACGAGTCTTCAGTTATGTCTTTCTCTTGTTATCATATACTATTCTATAGGCCTAGCGACAGTTGCAGCTCTATTAGTAGTGATATTAACAGTAGCAGGAAATTCTCCAATGGCTAAATTGCAGCACACTTGCATGACAAAACTCATGGAAACACAAGACAGAAGGCTTAAGGCTATTACAGAGGCAGTGACAAACATGAAAATACTGAAGTTGTATGCTTGGGAGACACACTTCATGAAAGTTATTGAAGGGTTGAGGAAAGAAGAATCAACCTGGTTATCAGCAGTTCTGTCACAAAGAGGCTACTATTTAGTTCTATTTTGGTCATCTACAATCATAGTATCAATTGTTACTTTCTGGGCATGCCATTTCCTGGGAATTCCTCTAGATACTAGCACTGTGTTTACATTTCTTGCAACACTCCGTATCATCCAAGAGCCTATTAGGCTTCTACCTGATGTCGTGGGAGTGTTTATAGAAGCAAAGGTTGCATTAACTCGGATTGTGAAGTTTCTTGAGGAATCTGAATTGCAAAACAAAAGCGTTAAGAGTCAAGGTAAGGAATTTGAGCAGTCTATATCAATCAAAGCGGGAAAATTTTCATGGGATGACAATTCTTCGAAGGCCACTCTAGAAAACATAAATTTGGTGATAAAACCCGGCGAGAAGGTGGCAATATGTGGAGAAGTTGGCTCAGGTAAATCAACCCTTTTAGCTGCAATTCTTGGAGAAGTTCCAAACATCAACGGGATGGTGAGTCTCTAATGCTTTTTTTTTCCCCCTGAATCTATCAGACACAGGCCTGATTATGTTCTTACTTATCTTGAATATCCCGTTCTATAATTTATAAAGCATGCAGCTTGGTGAGTATGTTCACCTCTTGCCTTCATAAACTTGGGAGATGCCGATAACCTCTAATCTGTCACCATTTACTCTGTGTTTTTCTTCTATATTTTCCAGGTCCAGGTTTATGGAGAGATGGCTTACGTTTCACAGACAGCATGGATACAAACAGGAACTATACAAGAGAACATCCTCTTTGGGTCACTAATGGATCAAGATAAATACCAAGAAGTACTTAAAAGATGTTCCCTTGTACAGGACCTGGAAATTCTTCCATTTGGTGACTGCACAATAATAGGAGAAAGAGGTGTTAATCTCAGTGGTGGGCAGAAGCAGCGGGTTCAACTTGCACGTGCACTATATCAAGATGCAGATATATACCTTTTGGATGATCCGTTCAGCGCTGTTGATGCACATACTGCAACCAGTTTATTTAATGTGATCACGATTCTCATTTAATTGCAACTTTTTCTTCAAGCAAACTGTTTCTTTTTAACAGGAAAATTAATGGTATATATTGGCAGGATTA
Organism: Aralia elata; assembly: GCA_034770075.1. NCBI lineage: Eukaryota > Viridiplantae > Streptophyta > Magnoliopsida > Apiales > Araliaceae > Aralia > Aralia elata. The sequence goes on from CM068386.1 coordinate 1,692,285, forward strand.
TGTCATGGAAGCTTTGTCAAGGAAAACAGTCTTGCTTGTGACTCACCAAGTTGACTTCCTTCCTGTATTTGATTATATTGTGGTTAGTAATTTAAGAGATGTTCTATTTATTATCCTTCTCTAACAAAGATTCTTGTTTATTTCACAGAATAATGAGCCGTTTTCCCTGTGTAATTTACTATTTTCAGTATCTGTCAGCTAATATTCGTTTACTAAGGATGAGCAATTTAACTTTAATTTTGGCAGCTAATGTCCGAGGGGAAAATCCTGCAAGCTGATACTTATGAACAGTTGCTGGCTTCTAGTCAAGATTTTCAAAATCTTGTTACTGCACACAATGAAACTGCTGATTCTGAGAAGCACAATGCTTATGGTTCTCAACAAAGAGCCACAAATCCTAACCAAGAGATCCAGAAAATTTATACCAAGAAAGAGTTAGGAGCAGAGCCAGGACACCAGTTGATAGAGAGAGAAAAAAGAGAAACAGGAGACACTGGTCTAAAGCCTTATATACAATACTTGAACCACAACAAGGGCTTCTTATACCTCTCATTAGCAGTTATATTCCACATCATATTTATAATCGGACAGTTGGTACAAAGTCTTTGGTTGGCTGCTGAACTACAGAATCCTCAAATTAGCAGCTTTATACTGAACTTAATATACACAGTGATTGGGTGTCTTATGTTACTTTTCTTACTCCTCAGATCTTATGCAGTAGTTATGTTAGGTATTAAGACATCAAAATCTATTTTTTCCAAGTTAATGACCTCTATTTTTCGAGCGCCAATGTCCTATTTTGACTCAACACCTCTTGGAAGGATACTCAGCCGGGTAAGAATCTCTAAATTAAATCTGTGTACACAGTAAATTTATATTTCAATCATGATTTAAAACTAAAAGTGACTTACATCTCCATTATCTTCAATAGGTATCTTCTGATCTGAGTATCGTAGATCTCGAATTGGCAATGAAATTCAGTTTTGCCATAGGGACAACAATGAATACATACATCAGCTTCGGAATATTGGCTGTCCTTACATGGCCTATGTTGTTTGTCATCATACCCACGGTTTATGTAACCATACTTTTACAGGTAATACCACAATGCTGGTAGTTTCATATTGCTTCCTTAAGGGACGCATTTTCCCTACCCCTAGGAATTTGTTTGACAATTATAGTAAATTTGTTACTGGGTGATACATATCAAGGTGACAATCTACAAAGAGAAACCAAACCAGATCTCCTATACATATCACTTATAAAAGTGCCTCTAAGCTCTGTTAAATGGACTCAGCATCCCCTAGAAGGATCCTTAAATGGACACGTCGCGGATACACCTACTTTTAAAACATTTTGGTTCATTTTCCACCAAATTGCCGTCTCCGACACCCGCACCCGTACACGTGTCATGTTGTGTCAGCACAGGTACTTATGGATTTTAGGAGAGCCCATGTAACACAGCCTCTAAGTAAACGTACAGGTTCCTTCCTAAAGAAAAATATTCATGAATCAAGCAAAGCAGACTAGCAGAGGTGCACCAATTTGCACCTTATGTCATTAGCTGATGTAGGTCAGAGGTACCAAGCTTCAGCAGTGGTTAAACATCTCTTTCTTATATGATTTATTGACTTTCTTAGAGCTGTCCACCAAATTATATGGTTTATGTGCTTAACGTGCAGAAATTCTACTTGGCTTCTGCAAATGAGTTAATGCGCATTGATGGCACAACTAAGTCTTCAGTTGCAAGCCATCTAGCTGAATCCATTGCTGGGGCAATGACCATCAGAGCTTTTGGGGAAGAAGATCGGTTTAATTCAGAAAACTTGCATCTTATTGATGCAAACGCAAATCCATTCTTTCACAAATTTGCAGCAAATGAGTGGTTTATCCAACGTCTGGAAGTATTATGCGCGATTATCGTCTCATTCTCAGCACTGTTCATGACTTTGTTTCCTCTTGAAGCTTCTTACTCGGGTTAGTGATCATCCTCTCCTACACAGAATTTTCTCCTATTACTACAGCTCTGTTAAAGACAAAAATAGTTAGAAGTGTTCAATGTTGTCTATTTTCCAACTTCTTCAACCTCACATTAAATTTTCAGCACGTAAAATAAATCCAAGTTAATAAGTAGTTACTAAGAAACAAAAGGGGAGTTTCAATGAGACGCCAACTTGGCAGCCATTTGGTTGTTCCACCTGATGATAGCAGATAGTGTCGAAATGATGAGAGCTCTTACTCAGCCCAACCCACAGAAAATCCCAGTTTATATATATGTGTATATATATAAATTCTCTGCCTATTTTCTTTCCCAGCAAGATAACAATATGCTTTAGAACTTTAAATAGGCAAGAACTACTGCTGGCGTTGGTGAGTAGAGAATAATTGTTTAGACAACATTATGATGTACAATCAATATAGAATTTGGAAAAGGAAACAGATTAAATCCTGTAAATTTAAGAATATATACGAAAAGCGGTTTGAATGATTAAAACATATTTGAACTTAGTCAATAGAATTTAGTCCTTCGATTAATTTAACAGTAACCAATTTAGATAATTATGTTCTGATGACAGGATTTATTGGAATGGCTCTCTCATATGGCCTTTCATTGAATGTATTTCTCGTCTATTCTGTACAAAACCAGAACATGCTATCAAATTTGATCATTTCTGTAGAGAGACTAGAACAATACATGCATATTCCTAGCGAAGCTCCTGAAATAATAGAAGACAGTCGCCCCTCACAAAACTGGCCAAATGTTGGTAGAGTGGAAATCTACGGTTTAAAGGTAAATACCCCATTATTTTGCTCATTTTTATGGTTTATTATAAAATTTCTATATCTTTAGACACCAGTATATACTAAAAGGTATAAAGCAGGTTAAATACCAGCCAAATGCTCCCCTAGTTCTCCGAGGAATTAGTTGCATTTTTGAAGGAGGGCACAAAATTGGAATTGTTGGCAGGACTGGTAGTGGGAAGACAACTTTGATCAGTGCATTATTTCGCCTAGTAGAACCTGTAGAGGGAAAGATCATTATAGATGACCTAAATATCTCTACAATTGGGCTCCATGACCTCAGATCACACTTGGGGATCATTCCACAAGATCCAACACTTTTCAATGGTTCTGTGAGATACAACCTAGACCCATTATCAGAGCATACTGATCTAGAAATGTGGGAGGTAAATTTTGTCTCAAGTTATGTTTTGACAAGGAAACTAGCTAGAATCTCCTTTTAATTGTATAGAAATAGACAAGGACATGAAATAGTTAATTACTAAGAATTAAATGACCTGAAATCATCGATCAACGTTCAAAATGGTGTTTAATGTTTATGTATGCACTTGCTTTAGTAAACTAAATCTAATCCGTCTAACCTGTGATGTGAGGAAGGTTCTTGAAAAATGTCAGCTTCGAGAGGCAGTTGAAGAGAAAGGAGAAGGGTTGAACTCCTTAGGTAAGGGAAAATAAGTACATGTACGTATCGAATTAATTAAAAGAGCTAGCTGAGCTGTTACTAAAAACTTAAAAGGATTGATTGCAGTTGTACAGGAAGGATCTAACTGGAGCATGGGACAGAGGCAGTTATTTTGTTTGGGACGAGCATTATTAAAGAGACGGAAGATATTAGTTCTTGATGAAGCCACTGCATCAATAGACAATGCAACCGACGCTATAATACAGAAAACCATACGGACTGAATTTGCAGACTGCACTGTAATAACCGTGGCACACAGAATACCAACTGTGATCGACTGCACAATGGTTCTTTCCATTAAAGATGGTGAGCCACATCGGTTCTGAAAACTGATATATATGGAGCAATATTGTAAAAAATTTGACATTTGATTTGACATAGTTGGTGCATGAATTAATGCAGGAGAGTTGGTGGAGTATGATGAGCCCAATAAACTCCTGAATCGGGAGGAATCACTTTTCAGACAGCTTGTTGAGGAATACTGGTCTTATTCTGGTGGCCAATCCCAACATGAGATGAGCTAGTTTACTAGCCAGCCAGCTAGCTGCTTGGTCACTTGCTCCTTAATTTGAAGGCAATGTAAATAAATGTATAATTTTGTCGTTTTGGTAGTCATGTTTAAGCTATTGGAGGGTGATTCCACAATATAGATTATCGTCACTACTCTGCAGTTAAAAGGTTAATGTGTATTTTTGGTTAGACTATGTTAGTATGAAAACTCCCTTGAAAAATCTTGTTTGTTTAGTAATAACTTATTTCAAACGTAACTTATTTAACTCACGAATAACAATTTTTAGGGCTCAAATGTAATGTACCAAAATTGGTGCAGTGCATTTAAAAGTAGTAACCGAACAAACCCAGTGTATCTTCCGATACGCAACTAAAGAGTCATCCACATATTCAATAGTCTTATTTTTCTGGAATGACCTATGCATATTTTCATTTATGTAACTTCGCCTATTATTTAGGGAATTTTAACTTTTACAACTAAAAATGTTAATTTTATAAGCATGATTTTTTGTACTAGCATATTTTCTGTATAGTAAATACAACAATACAATATCTTTATATTTATTTAAGAAAACACAATCTATACAATTTTAAATCAAAACATCCATCAAACTCATGACTGGAATTTTTAATCAAGCAATTTTTTTAAGAAATGAATCAAGCTAAAGAAAAAAATTCGAACTATTTTTCTTGCTTCGACCGTAAAAAGATATACTCTGGAGTTTTAGACGACCGTATACCTGGCTGCCCTTTCCACCCCTTGTAAATATCGTCATTTCCACAACTTGTCGTTAATTGTTGTTGGGGTGATGGGGTCACTCAACTGAGCCCAACCTTTCACTCCCTCGACGAGTCCGTCACTCTCTCTCTCTCTCCACCTACCACTCCCAGATACACCATATATATTTAAATCTCTACGTACATATACGTACAACTCCACCATTTCTAAAACCTCCGCTTTCTCTCTCTAAAACCTCCCCTTTCTCTCTCTAAAACCTCCCCTTTCTCTCTCTACCAAACAATGGAAGCCTCCACGGCTCTTTCCCGCATCGGCCTAGCGGGCCTAGCTGTGATGGGCCAAAACCTGGCCCTCAACATTGCCGAGAAAGGCTTCCCAATCTCCGTCTACAATCGCACCATTTCCAAAGTCGACGAAACCCTAGATCGAGCCCAAAATGAAGGCCAGCTCCCCTTAACCGGCCACTACACCCCACGCGATTTCGTTCTCTCTCTCCAAAAACCCAGATCCGTCATCATCTTGGTCAAAGCCGGCGCCCCCGTTGACCAAACCATCGCCGCCCTGTCCGCCCACATGGAACCCGGTGACACAATCATCGACGGCGGCAACGAGTGGTACGAGAACACCGAGCGCCGCATTTTCGAAGCTTCCGGCAACGGCCTGCTCTATTTGGGGATGGGCGTTTCGGGCGGTGAAGAGGGTGCCCGAAATGGCCCGTCTTTGATGCCCGGCGGGTCTTACCAAGCTTATAACAATATTAAGGATATTGTTGAGAAAGTTGCAGCTCAAGTTGAAGATGGGCCGTGTGTTACTTACATTGGGGAAGGTGGGTCGGGTAATTTTGTGAAAATGGTGCATAATGGGATCGAGTATGGCGATATGCAATTGATTTCTGAGGCATATGATGTGTTAAAGAATGTTGGGGGTTTGTCCAATGCTGAATTGGCGGAGATTTTTGATGAGTGGAATAGAGGGGAATTAGAGAGTTTCTTGATTGAAATCACTGCTGATATATTTAAAGTTAAGGATTCACTTGGGGAAGGGGAGTTAGTTGATAAGGTTTTGGATAAGACTGGGATGAAAGGAACTGGGAAATGGACGGTCCAGCAGGCTGCGGAGTTGTCAGTGCCTGTGCCCACCATTGCCGCCTCTTTGGATTGTAGGTTCTTGAGTGGGTTGAAGGATGAGAGAGAGGCAGCTTCTGAGGTTTATGAGAAAGTTGGTGTGGTAAAAAGTGGGGTTGATAAGAAGAGGTTGATTGATGATGTGAGGCAGGCATTGTATGCGTCCAAGATTTGTAGTTATGCTCAGGGGATGAATTTGTTGAGGGCGAAGAGTGTTGAAAAGGGGTGGAATTTGAATTTTGGGGAATTGGCGAGGATTTGGAAAGGTGGGTGTATCATTAGAGCTGTGTTTTTGGACCGGATTAAGAAGGCATATCAGCGGAATCCAAATTTGGCGAGCTTGTTGGTGGACACTGAGTTTGCTAGGGAAATGGTGCAGAGGGAGAAGGCGTGGAGGAGAGTGGTGGGATTGGCCATTTCTGCTGGAGTTAGTATTCCGGGGATGTGTGCTAGTCTCTCCTATTTCGATACGTATAGGCGTGCCAGACTTCCTGCTAACCTTGTTCAAGCTCAGAGGGATTTGTTTGGTGCACATACCTATGAGAGGGTTGATCGTCCCGGATCTTTTCATACTGAGTGGACAAAGCTTGCACGGAAGAGTAATACTCGTGTCCCCGCTCTCAATTGAGCTACTCTATTATCTGTCAGTTGCTTGCTTTTGCATAGTGTTTTAGATGTTTCTATTAAATTTAGATTGTACCTCTGGCTGAGGATTTCCTACATTGGAATAGCAATTGTTGTTTAGCATTGCATTGCTATTTTCTGGTTTAAATAAGTGCTGCATGTATTTTTTGAATAACATTGGCTTCAATATATGCAAATGAGCAGCTTGGATTGCTATGTAATTCACGAAGTTCCATAACCCCTTTTGTAAAACTAATTGAAATGCCATCATATTCCACCAAATCCTCTTATAAAATGTTCGATTAGGACCATATATTCTTATATACTTATTGGTTAAGGAAGCAACTAGTGAAGAAAAATTATTTTCTTATTATTTTTTAAACAGCTTCTAGAGAAACTACTGAAGAAAAATTGACACATTCTGGTGAATGTAATCTTTAAAAGCATCGTCTAAGTTGAAATCTACTTCTTGAAACTAACTTCCCATAATAAGCCTTTTGAGTTCTGTAGTATTGATCCATGTTACTATGCATCTAACTTAAAGATGAAGCGTCGAGGTGATTACGTTTCACAAAAAAGAAAGACAGAGAAAGGAGTTTCTGGTTGTAGTCTTGAAAAGACATCGTCGTTGCAAGTGACTTTCATTCTTGGTATCTCACTGACCATAAAAATGAAAAGAAAAGTATCACCACCCATGGCAACACCTTTTGTTTCCAGTTTTTGTTAATTTATTGATTCTTAAGAAAAATGGATAAATGACTCATCTGCAACCAGGAACAACTGAAAGAAATGCAAGCTGATATATACATATATACATATGAATATACGCTAGTACAAGAAAATAAGTGTTTCTCAAGTAGCCCAAGCCTGTTAATTTGATGATCACCAGTTGTAACTTTTTTTAACTTCCTGAAAAACTTGTCCCAGTATGATAGCATTGACCATTGTGATTTATGCATTTTCAACCTCCGAAATCTTAATGCATCTAATCCCAGAAGTTGGAAGATTCTTTAAACAGATTCATTGCTTGATGGTTAGCTCAGCCCTAAGGTGTAGTACGCCGTTGATGAAATAAGCACTGTCTTCAGCCATGAATGCCGTCCAAGTTATAGCAAACAGGTTCCTATACCCAACAGCTTTACCTCCAGTGAATGTGTAGTTGCCTTTGTACTTGCTGCTGTACTCCTCTTCTGGCTTTGACCTTGCCGCAAATTCATAGTCAACTGCAAAACTTACTGATCCCTTCTCTTGCATACCCAAGAACAACCCAAAGCAATGGAATGAACTTTGTTGGTCCATGTTGCAGTGAGCTGAAAGGAAAAACCCCTGGCCACCCAGATGGAAAGCTTGTGAATAAACCCTGCCAGCAGGAAACAAATGTGCACACTCTTCCCGCTTCAGATCCAAATACACAACACACTGTCGATGAGGCAGTTCAAACTCTACCACCTTGACCGGGCGATACTTGTATGCACGTTCCACAAAACGACGGTACGTGGTGGCACTGGCCTCATCTGCAGCAAGGGAGCGCTGCCTGTATGGTGCCTCAGCCTTGAAGAAGAGGGCCTCAAGAACGACCTTGGATGCAAGTTCAGGATCAAAATCATTGCATGTTTGAACTTTCTTCAACTTTCGGCAGGTCATGTATGGGAAACGAATAAGGCGACCAAGGCGTGTGCCTAGCACTTCTCGTCTTTCCTCCAGCTTTGGGTAATGAATTCTGGCCCACTTCAACACAAAATCATAAACAACATCTTCTGAAGCTACCTGAAGATCATCACTGGATAGGACTGCCTCTATTCCAGCTAAAGGCAAGTTTAGCACCTCTTCTTGGAACCTGGTTAGAAAGGCAAAAAAATCTTGTTAGGTCAAATAACTGAAACAGGTTATTATGCTTTTTGACCAAGCGCTGCAATTTCCTAAACTTTGGTTCTTCAGGTGAATAACCTAAGGCAATTACTGCTGGATCTTATGAGCCCAAGTTTATATTAAGCAGGATTCCATATTTAAAAACAAGATAAGAGTCTTTGAAGTTTCAAACTAAGCCACAACAAAAAGCAAGTAAAGCTAGGATGGCAGAGAAGCTCACTTGCTTATGTCTTTGTAAGTAACAGCAAGAAAATGCTTCGCTGCATCTGTCAGTGACTGCACTGCATCAGCCATCAAAACACTCGAAGGAAGATCCAAATAAAGCAAAGCAGACTCGCAAGTCATAGGTAGGTTTCTTAATAGCCGGCTGCAGTATCTCATGCATGAAGCAACCTCAAACTTGTCAGCAGCCATCAGAACATCCAACAAAGCAGAAGGTGTGGTTGTTGACAAAGTATTACTGTACATGAAATTTAGAAGGTCCATCAGGGCAGCTTCTTCTGTTCCATGAAAAGAAAAAAAAGGAGAGAATGATTGTAAACTCATGTTTATAACTAACCAACTCCTCCAAAACAACAGAATGAAACACAGATAACAGTCAAACCAATGAATGGGTTATAGTGGTATAACTGAACCTTGGAAATATGATCAACTGCAATACACTATAGAGCACATCATATTCAACAAATGATAACAAATTTAATGTTACCATGAAATGAACCAGATATATACTGGGAAAAGAAAGTAAAACAGCGGTTAAAGGGTTTCATCTTTACCAGAGGCGTGGATCTGTAAAGTCACCTGTCGCTGCTCTGACTCTTTCATCCCGTTTGAGAATAACTACATGACAGTAGTTCAAATGCACAAGTTATTAAGGATTTCAGATTTAAAGTAGTACACGCCAGATTGACAACTCCTCACCTTGTAGAAAAATGGACTCTTTGCTGCCAATATTGGGGAACTAATGTGTATAGTCTTCACACGAATAACTGTTGAACAATCCGTGCTCCAAGATGCATCATTACCATGAGTCGCTTCATCCCCTACAAAAGTATCAAATTTATTTTGAATATGTAAATAAACAATTAGCTTCTATATAATTAAACACTGTTCAAATTCAAAATTCAGAGATTTTGCATATATAAATATGCAACTTAACTCCCTAATGCAAAAGTATCTACACAATCAAAAACTTTTTTGAGCCCATAACGCTTTTTGATTATTCAAATTCTTGTGGAGTGAAAAGGGGCTCAAGGTCAAAAAGATAAAACAATTCACATAGCAAAGTGAAAGTACATACCAGCTTGATTCAAATTCAATAAACCACCTGAAGGTGATTCCTCAATCATTGCCACAGCATCCTCATCTTGGTTTTCATAGATAACACCATCTTCTGTATCCGGCATATTACAGTTCAAAATCTGTTCCTCATGCTGCATGACTGCATCCACAAATGGTGGTAAAGAGACATCTCTCGTTCAGTAATACAAAAACTGATCAGGTACAGACCACTTGGCAGAAGGCATACCAGTCATGCATACTGAAAATATTCAAAACACGAACAAAAAGAGAAGGCTTCGATGCATAGACAGCATTAACAACAAGCATTGAATATAACCGAAAACCCAAGCTATAACAAATTAAGTACATTAGGAATATATTTTACATCCCAATATTAAGGGTATTCACAAGCTAAAGCATAAAGCATTTAGCTAATGTTGCAATTTATTGATTCTGATACACTCACATGGGATACAGGCAAAACAACATACAAATTTAGTGATTGAGAAAATCTAGAAAACAGCATAAAATATGAAAAATATGTTATAGATTAATGTAGTTTTTGAAAGCATATTATAAATACATAAAAGAAGTTTAACTAATACGTCAAAATTTGAAAGTGAAAGCATGACCTAGTTTATACCGGAAGAGATGGTGTAGGACAAGATATTGATCAGCTTTAGAATCATCATACGTCAAACACGTCTATCATGTTGGTTTTCCTATTGTAATACCGCAGTCCAACATAATTTATTTGGAAAGTATCTGTATAAGACTTAACTAGACTACCAATAGTCATATGACCTTTTGGGTGGGCCAAGATGCTCGAAGTTGATGTTATTGGAATGTGAATTTAGCCTTAGTATGATTTGACTTTAGATTTGGGCCAAGTTGTTACAAATGGTTGGTTGAAAGAGGCTGCTTCTTATAGGTTGCATTTTACTGCTATACATTTAGCAGGCATTATCAGACATAATGAAAAGCTTAACTTTCTACAAACAATCATTCTGATATAAACAATACTAAAAATCATTGCCTCTCAGCACCTGAACAAAATTTGATTCAGAATATGTAAAACCCATATGGCCATATATAGCACCATCTTTTCAAGAAAAAAACTGGAATTTGAGTTCACACCAAAATTGCATCCTAACCCGTGGGTCCTTGATATTACTGACTGCCTACAGTATCTATTTCCCCCCTCCCCTTTACAATTTGTATGCAAAAACTCTAATAGGAACCCACATTCTTATATATATAACTCCAAGCCTCTAAGTTTATCTCAAAATTACACAGTACTCCCCCAAAAATCATTTTACATACATAAAACCCTAATTATATAAAGCCACCTTCTAATACAAGCTTTAGAAGAACCAAGCATCGTTCAAGACTCAAACTTTATACCCGACTTTCACCTCACATATGCAGAAAGAGATTAAAGAATGAAACCTAAGAATAAATGTATAAAAAAAATAATGCTCACCCATTTCTTTATTGATATCTTCTCTCCTTCGCTTGCGATTGCTGGCCCATTCAGCAATAGCGCTGCAACCCTCGAGATCAGATTTGGCATCGGGAATATCAGGTAAAATTTCAATATTAAGAACCCGATCAGAGAAATTGCTGTCGTTGAAGGCGAAGCCGAAGTCGGAATCGACCCTCCCGCCGCCTGGCGAGAAGTCGGAATCCATTATTGTCTGAGGGTCGAAAAGGTCGATGTTCGATTGCTTCATCAACAAAACTGGAGAGAAACGGGAGATATTCAAAATTGGAAACCCTAATCAGGAGGAACGAAAATCCTGAAAAATCTCAAACGTACAACGAGAATGATGTGTATGTGACAGTATTCTTTCAATAAAAATAGATTTCCCCATTTTATCGTTTAGTAGTTTTACCTTTAGTTGTTTTTATTTATTAGTACTGCTATATATTTTGTCTATTTTAAATTATAAGATTATTTTATATTATTTTTAAATTTAAAATTAATATAATTTATTTAAAATTTTAAAATAATTAATTTTACAATTCATTATACTTTTTGAATAGTTTATAATATTAATATAAATTAAATAAATTTATATTAATTTTAAATTTAAAAATATTTAAAATTAACTTTTTAAAATTTAATATTAATCTTGTAAGGTGAATCGGAGGAAGTATATTTCTTACAATAGTATCTATTTCATTATTTTTATTTCTTTTTGTACAAAAATAGTTGTATATACCAAATAGTATACAGTTATTTTTGTCAAGCAGTATTCTAGGTCTTTTGTCAAGTAAGTGGTATTTTTTCATGAAAGCTGTTTTTCCATTTCCAAATAGGTAGGTCAATCTGGGATGATTCTTGCCTGATGTATTCTTTATAATAATAATATTTTAGAAAATTATAAAATATTTTTTTATGCATAACATAAGATCAAATATATTCCCTACATCCCTTAATATAAGTCGTTTTAGAATTATGCACAAGGATTAAGGAAATGATTGTATAGTATTAAATATAATATCAATTATTTATATTGTCCTTATATTGAAAAAAAAAATTATTTATTGGGCAAAAAATAATTAGAAAATCAAAGTTATATTTAATATTTGCGGTAATATTAGAAACTAAACAATTAATGCTTACTTAAAATTCTCAAACGACATATATTAAGAGACAAAAATACTTATCTAAAACGACTTATATTAAGAGACGGATGGAGTATTCATTTATACAAAATGACATTATTTTTGTATATTAAGGCCAGTTTCCATTTTGTATATTAAGGCCAGTTTCCAACAGCCCATTTCGAAATGCCCAGCACTATGCATTCGGAGTGATCCGATCTGACTCTATTCTAGTAGTACCAGTCCTATAACGAACAGGAACAATCTATACATGGGCTGGGCCTATACAGAGGAGAACTTTTGATGAAGCAGCTTCCCTCCTCTATTTTGCCTTCCCTTTGGGACCTCCAAGTGATTTGTGCTTATTCACGCATGTAACATACTAAAATAATGATGAAAACATAGAATATATCTACGTACACATTCAGTGTTAAACTCAAAAACACATTCAAAGGTAAAATGATGATAAAGAGAGAAGAGAAAAATATTTTTATTACTATTTTACCTTTATGTATGTCTTTGAATGTGACACTGGATGTGCACATAAATATATTCAAAAACTTATTATGTAACTCTCAATTTGTTCCAAGTTTCTTAACTCATCTAAAATTACAACCCCCCCCCCCATGCATCTAATGTTACATAAATTAGGCATGACAATTTTTCTCGACTTGGAGGGACCCAACCCTAAAGCAATTGATTTGGGGACAGGGTGGTGCTATTTAAATTAAGAGAATTGATATTTTTACAAGATTTCTCTTACCTAATTACTATTCATGTGAGAACGACATTGTGAAACTATTATTTTTGCTTTTGAAAATATCAATTTCCTTAAATCAACCCCAAAGTATAATTGAATTGTATGTTTCCTACATGAGGTTTATGAATGGTAAGAGTTAAACATGGTTGTACTTGAAGCGTTCAACGCCACAGCCCAGTGAAACCAACCTAGGATGAGATTTTATAAGTATACAATCCATGAATATGTTTGGGCCAAAGATATGTTTGGGTTAAAGCGAGCAAGCGATGGCCGTGTTAACAAGAATAATCATATGGGCCTTAATGTCCACAAGCCCTTAGATTATGGCAGGGAGATAAATAATGACATTATCACATTTGTATAGTTTAGTATTTTGATTTTAACTCATTTCTAATTAATAATAAGTTGAATGACTGAATGTATTATTCTGTGCAAGGAAAGGAGTCAAGGACATGATAAATTATGTAAATAAACATTTTCTTTTTTCTTTTTTTCATCTTAGATATCAAAATGAGTTTTTAAATTTTGGGTATCAAATACAGGTGTCATGATTATATAATTGAGAGCCAATTTATTTTTCTTTTTAAGGCAATCCTAGCCATACTAATTTTGCAGGATTTACGTGAATTTTGTATTGATAATGAAGCAACCAGAATAGGGTACATGCATGCACCATACTTATTTCCGGAATAGGTTCTTATTTTTTTAGACAATTTTCCATTTTTTAATATGATAGAAATTTATAAATTAACCTAGCTATGTTCGAAGATTCATATAATTCAACTTTACTTTATATAAACAAACAATAATTGATAGGACAGAATAACATTTATGTAAAATCAAGTTATCAAATCACACACACACACACACATATATATATAAAGTAGGGAATGGAATAAATTTATCCATCCAATAGCTAAAATCCGGGTAAGAATTTATTTTAATTAGGGGAGGGAGGAAGAATAAGAGAGCTACTCAAGAAGAAAAGACTTGTAATTAATTAGTGAGTGGTCCATGGATGGTCCATGTATGTTTCCTTTACTTTCGGATCAGTCCAAGTACAAAAGGGCAACAATCTTAATTCTTAAATATGCTATATAAGGCTAGCTGGTCACAAGCACTTTATTATAAATAAATTGAATATTGATACGTTCATGTGTTTAAATTAATTAATTATCAGAATGTTGATGCTTTTATTAAACATTACAAAGTTAAATTCTGCCTGTCTCTTAATGTACGATGCTCTCACTAATATATATATATCAAAATACCTACTAGAATGAATCCTTTTGTACTTGTGGAATTTACATTTTTTATTGTCAAGTGCCAGACATGAGGAATTTAAACGATGCATCATTGTGAATATCTTAATTTGAGAATAAAGCAACTTAGGTATATCCACCGCTAATACATATGCGTTTAATAGAAGGGCCACGAGAGGCGGATTAATATGTTTTGAATATTAAGTGATGTTATATTTCTCGGATATATGTCTTTGGTGTGGTCCTGACCCTTTCGAACATGCATGAACGTCCTTATAGTAAGTAACGACATTGGTCGTCGTAAAATGCCTTTAATGTGGTCGTTAATAAGTAAGGAGAGAGAGATATAATAGCGTGACATGCCTTCAAAAAAAGGAGACCACGAGTCCAATGAAATAATAAATTTTGGACATAATATATTTAAGGAATTGATATTTTCATAAGTTAAATTAATGGTTCCACAAATTTCTTTTAACATGAATAGTAAATAAGTCTCACACTCATGTAAAAAAAATTAAAAAAATAACAAATTTTAATTGTAAAGATAACAATTCCCTATATTTATCATATATATCCATAAAACTTGAACTCAACTGTGATTATTGAGCTAATTAAAGGCTCCAAATTTATTACAGAAAAAAGTAATGTAATTCATTTAACTTGCATTTAAATGAAAAAAAATTTAAACTTAAAAATTTGATCGTATATTTTGTAGTGCTGGTATAATTTATAATTTACTGCTCTAGACAAACCAGCTTGAACAGTTAAATTGAATTTTTATTTCGATTTCAACGAGTTGCAACTAATTAAGGGGTGACAAGAGGGAGTATAACAAAACTCCTCTCCTCCTCAAATCATAAAAATATTTATACCTCCCCATTCAAGAAGGAATATAAGAAGAAGATGTGTGGGTGCAGCAGCAGCAGCAGCTGAGTGGCAGAACAGAAGAGAGATAAAGAGAGAGGGGAGGGGACAGAGAATATTGAAAAAGAAGTAGTAAGCAAAGGACGATGTGGGCAGGTGATGAATTATTCTGGCTGACAATTGGTAAAAACTCATTCATTATTATTTATGTAATGACAAAAAACATGGAGCGATGGATTTAACAAGAGATGGGGTAATACTACTAGTACTAAATACTAATATACTTTCAGCAGCTACTGTTCCAAGCACCATGTCATTTCATGGGACAACCCCATTTGTCCCAATTACTCACTTGTATATGAATATACTTGTGTAGAGCAGTAATATTCTAATCGAGTCAAGTCGGATTTAAACTTGTCGAGTTTCAGATTATTTAAAATTTAAAAATCAATTAAGTCACATCAAATTTTAAATGAATTTGAAAGTTGGTATATAAACTTAACTCATTTATAAATGATAAAGTCGAGTTCGAGACGGATGCGTAAACAAGTCAAATTTAGTCGTGCTTAAACCTGACTTGTTTATAATTATAAAGATAAAATAAATAATTAGCTAAATATTAAAGAAGTCGAATCTAAACAGGTCTAATCTAAACGAATCAAGTTCGAGTCGAACACTCCACAATTCAAACTCAACTCGTTTAATTAAACATGTAAAACAACTTGTTCGAACTTAGCTCATTTAACAAGTTAGAGTCGTTTTTTGAATTGGGCTTAGTCAAGTCCAGTTGGGGCACGCTCATGCGCAGCTCGAATCTAAACAGGTCTAATTTAAACGAATCAAGTTCGAGTCGAACACTCCACAGTTCAAACTCAACTCGTTTAATTAAACAGGTAAAACAACTTGTTCAAACTCGGCTCATTTAACAAGTTAGAGTTGTTTTTTGACTTGGGCTTAGTCAAGTCCAGTTGGGGCGCGCTCATGCGCAGCTCGATTCGTTTACGATTCTAACTTGTGTAATAATTTTTCCCATTAAAAATATAAGATTAGTATTATTAATAAATTTAATTATCTTTTAGTTGTTACCATAAAATAAATAAACAATTTTATTTTAAAATTAATATTAAACAATTTAATTGTTATTATTGGTATAATTTTGAATAGTACTATCCCTTTCTTTTTTTCTTTTATCTATTTTTTTAAAGAAATTGTTTTGTTCGTTGTTATATATTATATTTAGATTTCAAAAAAAAAAATTAATTTTTAATATTATCTCTAAACTTTAAATATTGAGTTGTTTCTCTTTCTTCTATTCAATAAATTCTAAAAGGTAACATTGTGATTTTATATCGAATTTAATTAATTTGATAAAACACTAATTTCTTGGTCTATTTACTTCTTCTTAAAATGTCACCTAAAAAGGGATTGAGAGACTACAACTTTTAAGTATAAGATTTATTATTATAATTTTTTTAAACTTAACTAATTATGTCATTTAAAATTTTAAATTGTCTTACATATATTTTTAACAAATTAATATTAGTCTTATATTTTGAAATCATTGAAAATATCTCCGATACTAATATACTGCTCCTTCCGTTTTAAGATAAAAATCTTTATTACTATTTTAAGTAGTCTCATCATAAATATTTTATTTTTATAATAATTAATTGTCATGTTTTTATTTTTTATATATATTTATAAAATATTACTAATTATTTATAAAAAATTATATAATTAAATAAAAATTTAAATTTAAATAATTTTATTATTTTATCTTCTTTCTAAATACACATACAAGTCGGTCAAAACTTTTATTCCGGTCCGAAATGACTACCACAGTAGATGAATATTTTCTTCTCTCACACCTTCACTTAATTGCTTTGCATTGGAACTTGTTTCCCCTGCTGCCACTGCAAGTGTTGACGTTGTCTGCGAAAAATCTCATCTTTCTTATTTCGCCCGTTTAAGATGGGGGCATTTCTAATTTAATATTTTTCCTTTCTAAAATATATTTTGAGTTTTAAAAATTGATTTGAGATATTATGAATATAAAATTGATAAAGAAATTTATATTTGGAAAATAATAAATTAAATAATTAATAAATAATTTATAATTAAAAAGAATAAATTTAAAAATATTCTGAATTAACTCTTCACAAAGTCAAATGTTGATAATTATGTTTTAAAATTAAGGGAGTATGTCATACAAGTCCAATACTATAGATTATAGAATAATGAATGATATTTGCACGTCAAATTTATATTTTTAAGCTTGCTCCATGGTAAGATTAAATTAGTATACAAATTTTGGTACATTGTGAAAATCAAATGAAAAAAATTTAGAGTGCATATATTAATTCTCCACGTGTTGTTTTCCATTTTTATGTTTCGGTTTCTTTTGTTTCCTGAAAATGTAATGTCTAAAATAGGAGTTCTATTTATTTGGTTTTCTAATTTTTTTTAACTTTAAATGCTTCGTACTTCCTATTTTCTACAAAACAAATGTTTTACCTAAAGAGTCTTTTTATTACTAATATAAAATAAAATAATATTTTCAATCTTATCGTTGTCACAACTATAATAATAATATTTTATTATTTTAAGTATAAATTTAAAGTATTATCAATATTTATAAAGTTTATAAATGAAACTTTTTTTTATAGGCAGGAAGAAGAGACATACCGGTACACATAATGGACATCAAAGGGTGAAACTAGACATTCAAATGGAGAGAGAGATTTGAATTCATACTAGCGTCTGTTTTAAATGTACCTCATACTTGTTACAGAGAAAGACACCATTATTTACTAAAATTAGTAGTTGAACCAATTACTTCTAATTTCCAAGCCATCTTCCATTAAACTTTGAGAGCTGATATTTTCAAGGCAAAATTTTTTATTTCAACGCAATTGATGTAATAACCAATTGTAACATGTAAATTAAAAATTATACACCTGACTGAAATCAGCATTTCTAGCTGTGTTGTAAATATCATATATATATTTTCCTAAACTTTTTATTGATCTGTATAAAAAATAATATTGTATATGTGTTAAATTTAGGATCGAGTGTTAAACATAGAAATTTCTTAACATGTGCCCTTAAAAGGGGTTCATGCTAAGCACACTATTTAAGTTTATATTCCTTTAAACTGTGTACATATTTTTTTGATTTTTGTATTTATATACCAAGTTCAAAGGAATATGTACACAGTTCAAAGAAATATACTTTTAAACTCCGTGCTTAGCACGTATTTTAAGTCACATGTTAAGAGAACCTTTAAACATAATCACTAAAAAATTCCTCGACTATCCTGTCATAATAATAATAATAATAATTAATCGAATCCGCTGAGCTATAAATGAATCATTCCCAACAATATATATACGAGACAAGAATGGAACTAATTAATGAAGCAAGTTGCAATGAAGCAATTTACATCCAGTTACTCTCTCATTAGTCATTGCCAATGATCTGAATCAAGAGCTCGTGGGTGTTATCATAGTTTATCAGAAAAAGGGATAGATGGATTGATGGATCAGTGAAAGGAAACAAAAAAGTGGTGATTGGACAAAGTAGTATGTATATATATAGGAATAGTAAGTAGGAGGAGGAGGAGGAGGAGGGTATAATTATATTGAGTGGCAGTAATAAGCAAAAGTAAGGTAAGGTGCATAGTGAGTGTGAGTGAGAATGGAGGAGTGGAGTGGAGTACCATTTTGATGTTAGCGGCCAGGCTTTTTGGGTTGACAAGACGGTGTTTTCAGTAGGTAGCTCCCTACTGTCTTTTTATTTGTGTGTCAAAGAATCTTTTATTTTTTTAGGTGCCCTAAACAAAGAATCTAATTATGTCGTCTCTTCCCCTTCGGCCTTCTCAGGAGCCTCAGCTTGGATCTACCATTTAGATTTACTAATTAATTTACACTCTCCAATTGTAACATGTGAATAAATTAGAGGGACAATTTTACATTAATTACTCTCTGAAGGAAGGGGAATTAAAACTTTATTTCTGAACTTGAAGCCCCTAATTACGTCCTTTTTATTTCTTTTCTTCCTATAAAAATAGTTTTATTTATAAAGTTTATATATTTTAAATCTACATTTTTGTTACAAGACGGACTCTTTTTTATAGAAGGAAGAGAGTATCTTAAATATCATTCACCAACTTAAGTATTGGAAAAGTATACAACTAATTATTATGACTACATTTTTTGTGTGAACAAACACCCCAAATTTACTGAAATTTACAAAGTTTAATTTTTTACTTACGGAGTGCATCTAAGGTTACCCTTCTTTTTATAGGAGTATTTCAGAAGACCCATGCAAGTGAACAGTTTGCTGATATTGTTTGGTAATGAACAGATTTGCTGATTGAGGTTTTACATTGTTGCTACATGAAACTAAATGAAAGTTTTGAGACACTATAGGCTTAAAGTCTGTGGACTTGCTTTACCAAAATGGCACATAAATAAGTAGACAAAACATGCCTGTAAAAATCAGCCTTAAGCAACTATATGCTGGCAAAATATTTAACAACATGCCACAGCCTAGGATTGTTCCACCAAAAAGATGTTCATAATTTTAAATGTTTCAAAGCTGTACAAGGGTATTTAATTAATTCACATGGTCAAATTTAATAGTGGTGTAAAAAGTAGCCAAAGCCATTTTGAATGGTTGAATCATAGTAAAGAGATCACTCAAAGTTATGTACAATAAGTTTTCATGTTTAATTTATCTAATGTCTCAACATGCCTCCTCTTATATAGATAATAGATAACGTATATGGGTAACATAGACTTTGAACTCCTATTACGTCCAATATGAGCCACAACACAAAAAGATAACCATCCTTTGACATTTTATTAAAACATTTGACTTAAAATAATTTAATAATAAATAAAGAAACCTTGTGTGTGTGTGTGTATATATATATATATATATATATATATATATATATAATATCGAGTCCAATTTATTCAGTGTGAGACTACGAAACTTATGAACTTTGAAGAAACTTGTCATCATATCTAATACCGGAGTAGTAGCTGTTCTGTATGCCAATGTTTCTGTTATAGTGTATATTAGTATATAATTTGCCAAGTATGAGATATATAAGGATATAATCTGTACTTTGATCTGCTAAGTATATACTTTATGATATACATATATATAGGGATATGGTCTGTACTTTAATAATTGTCTTTATCAAAATGTTGATCTGTTCTATTATTTTTAGGGCACACTATATATACAACTAGTACTGTGTGGAAGAGTCATTAATTTAGACATAATTATTAACTTCTCCGGGATGAAGATATTATTATTAATATAAGCTCTTAGAATATTACATGTTATCAGATTAAAGCAGTGAAAGTAGGAGTATAAAGTATTACCTCTAGGTTGGAGAAGCAGGAGTATAAAATATTTCATACGTACGCACACAGAAAGGCTATAGAGCCTAGAGCTACCTAGCTACTAGCTAGCTACTTGGAATTGTCTAATTAGGGTTATACCTGCTGAAAAAGAGTGTTCACCATCCTACATGTAACCCTATCTAAAAACTTATATTCTAGGTTTTTTTTTTGTCCCTTGTCAACAATAATATAGGATATATTTAGAATCATGAATATACTTTTGATTTGGGGAGTGAATTAAACATCTATAGGCCATAAATCAAACAAGAATATTAACTTAATAGTTTGATCTATTCTTCCTAATAGAACAGAAGATATGTTAATAAGCATATAGAATATACGAAGGGAAATGATATTTTCGTATATAATTTTGATATTTTTATATATGCTCTTCTCACATAAAGGTGAGATTCATCCTATTTTTTTGTGAGACAAGATCATGTAAAATTATCAAAATTACACGTGAAAATAGTGCTCTGCTATATGAATTACTTTTACCTTCTTTTTTTTGGAAAAAGATAAAGATAACAACCTCATTCACTACAAAAAAATAGTCTTTGTATTTTTGCGATGATTAATATAATTACATTAACACATAATCTACTATGATTGTCAAAGTCATCACAAAAAAAAACGCATGACTTTAGAGATCAAAGGTAAAAATATGAATATCTTTTTACGAACATCTTTCACTATATTAACGGTATCAATTTGGGAAAAGATAAAGATAACAACCTCATTCACTACAAAAAAAATAGTCTTTGTATTTTGAGATGATTAATACAATCACATTAACACATAATCTATTATGATTGTCAAAGTCATCACAAAAAAACACATGACTTTAGAGATCAAAGGTAAAAACGTGATTATCTTTTTACGGACATATTTCACTATATTAACTGTATCAAATGATACTTGTAGGATTCAAACCCTTCCCCTATTTGTAAACTAAATAACAAGTATTACCACTACACTAAAGTCCAGATCATGATTATAATTTTAAAACAAAATATAAAAGGAAACATATGTGAGTTGACTTACTAAACAAAATTAGTTCCACATAAAATTTGGTGATTACAATAACAGTCACAAATACTCTATAATAATAGTAAAATTAGTCTTCACTGAGAGTCATCATATATTTTATTGTTTTATGATGGCTTAAAAATTTCATCACAAAATACCTACTTTTTATAATTGCAAACAAAAGTCGTCACAAAAATCTATCTTTTTTAATGATTATTATGATTGTCATAAAATATTGTTTTGATTATTTTTTTTCATTAAAATATTGGTGATAACTTAAATGCAATCACGAAAAAGTATATCCATAAGTGATGGCTTAGTGCATCACAAAAAAAAAATTTATTTTGCATGAAAAATTTGGTGATTGACATGGTCATCACAATTATAATACATTGATGACAAAATTAGTTATCACTTAGAGTCATCATATATATTATTATTTTATAATTGTTTAAAAAGTCAATAATAAATTATTATCTTTTGTGATTATTTTTAAAAATTATCATAAAGTTCTATCACGAATTCTTATTGTTTTAGTAATGATTTTTAGGAGTTGTTATGATTTGTTCCTATGACCTTGTGGATTAATTTGCTTTAGCTCATTTTAATTATATATATAGTAACTAATTAGTGGTTAATTGACATTATACAGTTCATGCTTATCGGTATATAAGAGTATTTATTAATTAAGTATTAAAAAGCCAGCAAAAAGCAGCATATGCAAAAGAAGTGATCAATGGGCTTTTCCAGAATGCAATAAAATTGGGGGCTAGTGTGTTCAAAAGGAAAGCGAAGAAAAGGAAGAATATGAATAATTTTCTTTCGTACGCATTGTTATTGCTATATACTCATACTTAATATATATTACAACTATTTAATTAGCATAATAAATAAATAAATATTAATGTCAAATCACTACCATTCCCTTTCTCTTAGCTATATAATGCCACTCTTCCGCTACTCATAAACTCCATTAGAGTTTCTTTGGTTGTGAGCTAGTGAGACACTACCAGAATAAGTAGAAACTTTTTTCGTCCAGTATATCATTCAAGACTCTAGCTTAGCTAGCCCTCTCTCTTCTTATTAACCCTTACTTCTTTCTTTTTCCATTTCCTCCCAACTTTATGCTGCCTTCTTTCTTTTCACCCTAATTTCTCGTTCAAATTCTTTGTTAGATATATATATATATATATATATATATATATATATATATGTAGAGTTTCTTAACTTGATTTTGAAACTAAGTGGATCTTTTGCTATGTATTGAGCAGGCAGCTTATGAAGTGCTAGAGTTGTTTTCATTGTGTATATGTAGCTTTAATTTGTATTTTAGTAATTAATTAGTTATGAAATAAAATAATGAAGGAGAAGAGAGAGAGCTTTCTTCAGTCCACTCATGGGTGGCATGTAGGGTTCAATTAGCTGCCGACTCATTCATACAAATACTCTTTATTATATATGTAATGGGTAACTGAGTGAATGATGCGGGAGGCAGATTGAATCTTAAGCTTCCTGTACTTGGACTGAAGGGAGCTCCCTTATCTCACTACCTATTTTATCACGCCTATTTATAAATACATAGATTTATTTGTGTTTGATTAATTATGAGTAAAGTAAGAAAAATGTACACGCGCACACACACTATATATGTTTGTGTGTAATTCCAGCAATATATTTCTATGAAGATTATGTTTTTTTAGGTCTGATTACTCGAAAGGTTAATTAGTTATTTGCAATTTAACAGCTTCACCATCAAATCAATACCACCTCGGAGGAGTATACAACGAAAGAAGCGTGAAAGGGGTCATCTTGGGTAACTGGAGGGTTGTTCAACTGCTCGGTGACCGAATCAGAGAGTTTTTGCCGCTAATGGGATTAGTTAACTGCGATTCAGGCCCCGATTACGCACTACGGCTGAGTTCAGAGCCCGACGCCGATACTTACATTTTTCCATTTCTACCTGCATTTGGTGTTTAGTGTCGATCTCATCTTCTGACTTCAATAAATCATTTCAACCTAAAGCCTAGTGGCATCAATATTTTTCTTTTATAAAAAATAAATTCCGTATTTGATATTTCCTTTTTTTTTGTTTTATTTTTTATTTTTTTTGGAGTTATTTAGTCTGCTAGGGTTTCAAAGCATAATAAATTTAGTGAACTCGTTTTCAGTTCTAAGATTTTTTTAAATATTTTATTAAGGCTTCCAATTAATAACCTAACTAGCTAGTAAGATTTGATTTGATTAAGTTGTTATTTTGAAAAGCAGTTTCAAGGTTAAAATAAGAGCAGCAGCGGTTTTAGGGTTTGGTCCGAAGTTGGGTGGAGTCGCACATGACCGAGGGTAGTGGTCTTGGATTTTTCCTACTTAGTCTTGCGGCAACAAGTTCCTAGACATGTATGTCTCCCCCCAGTTATTATTGGTGCAATTACCCAAATATCTTCTTCTCAGATCTAACGCATGTACTACCAAATATGTTAATTAAGAGATCTTGATCTTGATTATTTTTTTCTTTTTTGTTTAATTTGAGCTTTGAATGCTATATACTTGGATTGGTGATCGATCTATCAAGAGTACTGTAGTGTTGATAAGTACAACTGGTCTGTAACTAGATTACATTTATTCTTAAGTTATATGAATGGCCAAATAATATTTATATATTTAACCTAGCCAATCACACCCATTATTCACATTCATTCTATAGTCAAAGTGGAGAAAGAGATGATTAAATCAAAATAATTTTCTTTAAGATCTACTCCACTTTTTTGTTTCAAATCTTGCTTGTATATATGGTTTTTCTATTACGCCTTCTAATTTGCCTATTTTCTGTCTCTTTGGCGACATCTCTCACTCGAAAGTTGCCTTGTGGAATTCTGAATTTGTATTTTTTTCTCAACTCATAGACGCTGTTTATAAATAAATAAATAAAAATAAGAGCCCGAAATTGCTCTATTTTCTTTAGCCATTAATTGCTTACTGTAACCGTCTCTCGTCAATGGCATTTTGTGAGCCAATTAGATGATATATAAATCCTTAGACCCTTATTTGGATGAAAACAAACATTATTTTTTAGTTTATAAGAAAAAACCAAAACATGATTTTTAATAGGGTTCTTTCTCAAAGATTTGAATGTATTAATCTCACAAAGGGTTAAGTCTTGAGATTTTCAGATTTTTTTTTTAAAAATAAAAAATTTAGAAGATTTGTTAGTACGACGTTGGATAGAGGAAGGTTGGAAAAATGGAGGGTTAAAAAAAATTGATGGAATGTCTATTTCCCATCCACCAAATTAAATATATCTAAAAGGTGTAGGTGAAAAAAATTAGCTCACGCCACCATATGGAGATGTTACATGTTACTCTCCATGACAATTTATGTTTTACAAAATAAAAGATTATGAACTTTTATTGTTGGCAATAAGAAATAATGTAACGCCTCAAATGTCATAGTTTTATATTGTCATTGCTAAATTAATAATTTCTTATTTTAAATTAAAAAAATGTAAAAAAAATACTTGTCTTCAATATTTTACAAATGAAATTATTTTTCAACTCTTTTTAGGGTTTCATCAGCATTGTATTCTACAATCGAGAAAGTTGTATTTACTACAAGAAAATTAATTAAATTCGACAGAATATATTCCCTTGAAATAACGTTATTTCTGACGAAATAATCCGTCAAAAATATTTCCTTTGTAACTACCATAACCTTGATGGAATTCCATCGGAGATACAAGGTGTTCTTTGGCATCAACGTTCTCGCTGGCGCCAACCTTATATTCGATGGAATGACATATTTTTGACGGAATTTTCATAGAGCATAACCTAATTTCGATCGAATTATTTTCGACGGATATTCCGTCGGAAATAACTTATAACACCTAAAAATTTATCCCCTTCTCCTAGTCGCCACTTTGTGGTTAATTTTTCTCTCAAACTCTCTCAGAGTCCCTTCTCTCATCTCTTATATCTCTCATCTCTCTCATCACACCACCATCGTATTGTCGTGCCTTTCTCTCACCCCACCACTTCCGTTGCCTCCCTCTCATTCCACCACCACTATACTGCCGCTATTAATATATTCTAATCCGAGCGTTTGTTTCTGGTGGCGGCTCCTCCTCTTCCTTTAGATACCTATAATTCAAGGTTAGTGGAATTAATTTTTGTTTTTAAGGTTAATTTGTTGCAAATAGTTGAATTAATGAATGATTCTTCTAATATGAGATTACTGAAATTTGTGGGTTTATTTTTATGGTTAATATGAGTTTTAATATGAGATTACTAAAATTTGGATAATTTTTGAATATATGATTACTGAATATATTGTTACTGAAATTTGGATAATTTTTTGACTTATTGTTGATGTTGCTGAAATTGGGAATAATTTTGGACTTCTTGTTGTTCTTTCTAAAAATGGATTTTTCTAAATTATGTCTTGAATTATACATAGTTATGCACATTCTACTTTGTTGTTGGGATTAAATTTTGTTAAAATTGTGATTAATATATTGAAATTGCTAAAATTAGGATTCACATCCTTTGATTTGTGATTTCATATTATTTAGAAATTTGGAACTTCAGAATATTGATATTGAGAGTTCTATCTATGTATTAAGCACAGAGATAATTGCTTCAATTTGTATGTTTGTTTATAGTAGTTAGGTTCGGATAAAAAATATGATATTTGTTATTTTCAACGGAATTTCTGTTGGAATTTATGTCAAAACCTTCAATTGCAATTTATGGACCCTACTAATTATTTATGTATTTTACTTAATTTCTTAATATTAAAATAAACTAAGTACTATCTACTTAGTTTTACACTACTAAATCAAAAAAATTATATGATATAATATAATATAATACAAAATAAATAAATTAAATTAAATATAATAATATATAAATAAAAAATAATAAATAAATAAATTTAATTTAGTTTAACTAAATTAAATTAAATAATATAATATAAAACAAAATAAAATAAATATAATAACATTTAAATAAAATAAAATTATTTAAATAAATTAATATAATATAATATAAGACAAAATAAATTAAAGAAAATCAAATCAAATCAAATCAAATGAAATAAATTTATTATAATTAATTAATTAATTAATAAAATATAAGACAAAATAAAGTAAAGAAAATAAAATGAAATAAATTAAATAACATAAATTAATTAAATTAAATATTCTAATATAATATAATATAATACAAATAAACAAAATAAAATAAAATAAAAATTAAAGTAATTAGATAAATTAAATTAAATTACAGTATATTAAATTATTTCAATTCATTGGAAATAATATAATATAATAAACTAAGTAGCATTTACTTAGTCACACTGCTACATAAAATAAAGTAAAAATAAACTATAAAATAAACTTAGTTTACGTAGTAGCATTTACTTAGTTTCTTGTTAGTAAAATAAACTAAGTAGCATTTGTTTAATTTTTCACAATTAAAAACTGAGTAGCATTTATTAAATAGTATTTTCTCATAAACTGAGTAGCATTTACTTAGTTTCCAATTGGTAAAATAAAGTAAGTAGAATTTACTTAGTTTTATATAATTAAAATAAACTGAATACCTGTGCATGTAGTATAGTTTGGAGCTTAAAAATCCATTTGACATTCACTCATTATGAGTGAATATTGAATAGTTACCAGTCTGAAACTGTTACCGAATGTTATGTCTCACACTTAAACCGGTGTTAATGGCTTGAGTACATTTTTTTTTATTTTGAGAATTTTTTGGATGGTATCTCTATATGTTCTTCGAGTGCATACTTATATTAAGTTATCTCAATCTATTTCATGTACTTGGAGACCATAGGGAGGTACTGCCGAAATTTTCTTGAAACAAAAGAAACGTGCTCCAAGTGTTGGCACTGGTGAGGAGACGCATCTATGAACGGGATATAAGCCTAACCCCTGTAGAGTGGAGATACTGGTATATAGAATTCATGCATGGACCACTTACATGAGTATCCCTATTCTGATTGTGTCTTTTGTTTAATTAAAGATGTTAGCCAATCGAAGTTGGATATACCGTAGGATACTGTTTGATGGAAGGGGATTAGGTGATGCGTACCGTAATGGGGTGTCCAATTTTATGAAAAAATTAATAGAACATGCAGATAATCCAAACGGAAAGATGAGATGCCAGTGTTTTAAGTGTAAAAACCTGATTTGGAAGAAAGGGACAAAATTAAATTCGACTTATTTTCACGTGGGTTTGTGGATGGGTATTCCATATAGATTCATCACGGGGAATCAGTTGAATTGAGGGAATTGACCAACAGTATAAACCATCCCAGGCACAGGGATTCATACGCCGATAACTATAATGTTGTAGAGATGTTAGTCGATACTTATGGCCCTATCAATATTGATTTGGCTGAAAACGAGCATTCGTTAAATAGTGTTGAGCAACAGCCAAATGATATAGTTACTGCCTTTTACAAAATACTATCTAAATTGGGGGGCCCATTCTATCATGGAAATGATAAGCATACTAGGCTATCTGTAGTGACGAAGCTCTTACACTTCAACAATGAGCATGACTGTAGTGAGAGAGGTTTCAATGATTTGCTTGCTTTTATCTGCGAGTTCTTACCGAACGATCATACTCTGCCCGCAAATTACTATAAAGTGAAGAATATGGTAAAGTGGTTGAATCTGGGGTATGAGAAGATCGATACTTCTGAGAAAGATTGCATGGTATATTATGGGGAGGACAGAAATAAGGTGTAGTGTGATGTCTGCAACTTGCCTTGGTACAATATAACAAAACGTAGGGAGAAAGAGAAGCATGTACCTAAGAAGATCTTACGGTACTTTTCTCTTGCATCGAGGCTATAGCGTTTATTCATATTGTCGCACAGTGCCGAACATAAGGCTTGGCATAAAACAAGGGACGTCGTGCCTAGTCAGCTAACTCACCTTGCAGATGGAAATGAATGGAAGTAATTTGATGAAATTTTTTCACAATTTACTGAAGAAGTTAGGAATGTTAGACTTGACATGGTTACAGATGACTTTTGCCCATTTAATAATTTTAGTCAGCTCTACTCTGTTTGACCAGTGATCATGGTAACTTACAATCTCCCGCCGTTAATGTGCATTAGGGTTCCGTATCTGTTCTTGACTTTACTCATACAAGGGAGATAAAAGTCCTACAAAAGACATAAACGTGTACCTCAGAAAATTAGTCGATGAACTTAAGATGTTGTAGGAGACGAATGTTCAGGCTTATAATAAATCGGTCAAACAAAATTTTGTAATGAAGGCAGCCTTGTTGTGGACTATTAGTGACTTTCCGGCACTTGGGACGATCAGTGGTTAGTCGACTCACGGAAAGCTGTCATGTCCACTCTGTATAGGGGATATGCAAAACACGCAATTAAAGCATAAGTGAAAAACTAGTTTTTTTGGAACTGCTAGTAGATTCTTGCATGTTGATCACAGTTACAGAAAGATGCCTGCTCAGTTCAATAGAAAGACAGAGAAAAAAAGGTTTTTGGTCGCTTGTTGGGCAGCGAGGTCTTGGGCCGGCTGAACGATCTGACAATTTTATCGCCAAGAAAGGAGTACAGTAAATTGAGAGCAATAGGGTACGGAAAAACTCATAACTGGATACACTCGCCCATATGGTTTGAGTTGTCATACTGGGTCACTCTATCAGTCCATCGTTGTATTGATGTCATGCATACAGAAAAGAATGTATTCGAGAACTTGTTTTACACTGTGCTAGATACAATGGTAAAATAAGAGACAATGATAATGTACGAAAAAATTTGGAAGCACTGAACATAAGATGGGAATTGTGGTTTCGACCTAACAATTCAAAACCTAAAGCGTCATTTTGTCTTACCAAACAACAGGTTGAATATATTTAGAAGTGAGTAAGTGCATTGTAGCTCCTAGATAGATATGCTTTTAATATATCTCGTTGTAGTAAGGTTGAGCAATTAAAAATTACTAGGTTCAAAAGTCACGATTGTCATATATTCGTGCAGAAGTTGATGTCAATTGCATTTCGTGAGATGTTATCCAGACCGAACTTTCATATTTCTTTTATGCTACGTTTGGATTGATGGAATAGGAGGGAGAATGGAATGACTCATTTATATGGAATAAAAAATTTGTGTTTAGTTGCGATTGGAATGAAAAAAAATTGTGTTTGATTCCTTGAGGGAGGGAGAGCATATGGAATAACTCAGTCCAACTAGAATGAAATGAATCATTCCACTTTCAAACGTAGCATTAGGATCTTTGCTCGACGGTTATAAGGTACACTGATGTGGAGCAGATGAAGAAAAATATAGTGCTGACAATGTGCAAGCTCGAAATAATCTTACCTCTAGGGTCTTTGACTCGATGGAGCATTTGACTATTCATCTAGCATATGAACTTAAGCTTGGAGGACCGATGCAATATCGGTGGATATATCCTTTCGAGAGATAATATCATCTACATATTCAGTTTGATGATATTTATAACTCATATTCTTAATTAGTTTAGTTTAATCATCGTATTTCAAGTGTATGCGTCGATTAAAGCAAAAAGTAAAACACAAAACTCGTGTAGAGGGTTCTATTGCTGGACGCTATACGGAGGAAGAGCTTGTCAACTTCTGCTCCTTATACTTTGACGATGTTGTCTTAACGAAGCACAACCGTTTAAGTTGGAATGAGGTTGTTGCACTCCAATCTCGTGCTGATGAGTTAGTTGTATTCACCTATTCGGCTAAACCATTTGGCCATGGGACGATGACTTACTTCAGCGACAAAGATTTGAAGATTGTATCTACTTACGTACTTCTAAATATGTCTGAAGCATCGTCATACATACAGTATGTAATATTATTTATAAAAATTTCATATTTAATAGCGTAATTAACGATTAAACCGTGTTATTAATATTTCAGAGAATTCGAAGTCGAAGCGTATGTTTCTAATCTGGGATTAAATACAGCACAGTTGGAAGCTTTCACTACTAAAAATTTTCAACAGTGGTTTAAGAGAAAGGTTAATGTAGATAACGTTTCTGAGCGTTTTAAAGATATCATCCTAGGTTCTTACAAACTTATTAGTTCATTTCTTAGCTGCATCATGAATGGGTA
This sequence comes from Aralia elata, assembly GCA_034770075.1. Classification (NCBI taxonomy): domain Eukaryota; kingdom Viridiplantae; phylum Streptophyta; class Magnoliopsida; order Apiales; family Araliaceae; genus Aralia; species Aralia elata. Next base: position 1,722,986 of record CM068386.1, read on the forward strand.
TAGATTCAAGTTCGATGACTTGAATGGACTGACATCAGTTAATTCTGGCATTGTCGTATTGGGAAACTGTTATCAAGATTTAGAGTCCAATTACTATGGACGATTAGAAGAAGTGGTTGTGCTCAATTATCCTGGGGGTTAAAAGGTCGTTACATTTAAGTGTCGCTGGTTTGATACTGAAAAGGGTGTTAAAGTTGATTGTAATAGAATCGTCATAGTAGATATAAAGTCAAAGTTACAGTTTGATGACGTATTCATTTTAACCAACCAATCGTGCTCGCCTTCACCAGCTAGCTTAGGATATTGCAGTAGGGGCCACCGTCGAGAGTACGGGTATTCCTCTGGAGCAGTTCATCGCGATACACGATGAGATGCTCCGGATGGTGGTTACCCTGTTGTCGGAGGCTTTTGGCTCGATATTGAGTCAGCCCCCGACTACTCAGGTATTTTATTCTTTTTAAGTTGTATATTCTACATGTTGTTTAACTATCATTTAGCTGCAATTTTAATTCTCAATCGTGGACTAATGAGTTATATTTTTTATTGCTCAATAGAGTGGCGATGCCAAGCAGACTGGCGATGCCGATTGCGAGCGGGGGAATGACGACGATGATTTTCATATACCAGAGCAACACCGTCAACCCCCGCCCGATGATCCTCCTTACACCAAGGGTAGTACTAGTTTGAGTTAGTTGTGTAGATCATTTGTACGTAATTTATTCATATTTACTTTAGTTTAGCTTAATTGGATGTAAATCATTGTAGTTTTGTTGAGTTTTGTAAATCATTATAGTTTAAACATTGTAGTTTAAACATTTTTTTGTATAACTTATGAAAAATATTTATATTTGTTATTGTTGTTGAGGTAATTCATATTAACACTTGTTGTTATAGTTACATACAATAATTACGTTGTATGTGAACATAAGATTTAGATTACTATATCTACATGTTATTGGGATAAAGCAAATTTTTATAGTTACATTGTATGTGAACATAAATTACTGTATGTATTATTAGGATAAAACAAGTTTACAAGTACAAAAATAGAGTTTAAAAACTTGAAAACTGCAAAAATAAAAAAATAAATTAGTTATTTGCTATGGAATAGCTTATTCCTGATGAAATTTTCGTCAATATAAAACTAGCGAATATAGATTTTAAATTTCATATTTTTGACGGATTTGTGTTAATTCCGATGGAATTTTCGTTAGAAATAAGCTCCTTTAAGCGTTTCCAAGCAACACCACATGGCATCAGTAACTCCAATCGAATATCTCCGACGCAATAAATTTGTCAGAAATAATATGTTTTCGACAAAATGTTGGTTGGAATTGATTCTGTCAGATATAAATATTTTCGACCGAATTTTCGACGGACTAAATTCCGACCTATGTATTTTCGATGGAATTGTTGACAGAATTAGTCTGTTTCTGACGGAATTTTCTGTTGAAAATAAACTTTTTTTTGTTGTAGTGATTACATGATAATATTGTATATACCTTTGTCTAGGCAATGGATATGAATAAATATTGAAATTGTGAAAAATAGAATCTCCATAGGACCTTGGTGTTTCTATCATGCTCAATCAAACAAGGAAAGACACACTTTAAAGTTTGTCTCCCTTAGCTTTCAATACCTCCTCCACTTTCCATGATTAAGAATGAAGAAGTAGGGTTCTTTTAAGTATATATAAACGTACACCAACCACAGAAAATTGGTCCTAGTACTTCCCCTACTCTCCCTACTCCTAGCTAGCAAAACAGGAAGTGACAAATGCCCCTCTTTTAGTCTCTCCTTCCCCCTAAATAAAACAGAATATCTGAATTAAACCCAAACAACTCCCACCACCACAAAATGTTTCTTTCAATTCCATTGGAGGGGCGCCAAAATTATGCACGTTATATAAGTAAATATGTAAATCTCTATATAAGCTAAATACTATGCCAAATATGGACACCATTTCTACAATACATCAGCTCTTTTTGACTTTTAATTCTACTGTACACCACTTCTCTCTCCCAAGCTATATATGATTGATAGGATATTACACCATATTTGACAAAAACATGTACATCCTTTTTTTATCTTTTCGGAAAATAATAGGTAACTAAACAATTCTTCTCTCTTTTATTTAGACTAAACACTAGTTAGTTATACGTTACAACCCATTATGCATTAACAAAATTTGTACAGTACACTTGATTAAAATAACAAAACGATTTTTTTTGTCCTGTCTTCAATTAATGGTTTACAGTTATTGACCACATGGAAATTTTCCACGTGTTTAAGCCCTGTTGGCGCCATGCATGTTATAATGCAAAATTTGGTGCTTAATCGATGTCGATGTCTGGTGCTCAAGCTGTAAATTGACCAAAACTAAAAGGGTGGTATATATGGAATCATATATCAAGATCTTGGTGTTGTAAAAGCTTGATTTTTCTTTATTCTCTGGGGCCTAGATGTTCCTAAATTGAACGTACTAGATCAGTTTCTGTTTGTTTTAGCAAAAAATATATAATTGTAAAAGTAACTATGAAAGAATTCTTGTAAATTATTATTATTATTATTATTTTTACTCAAATGTATGATAAAAATAATTTTATCATCATTTAGGACTATTCTTGATATTTTTAATATAATCTTAAAAGTGTAGCAGATCAATTAAAAAAAGTACAAATATAGCAGAATATGCTTATTTTTATCAAACCATTCCCTTGTAATATAATTTTTTTTAAAACTGTCCACAAAGTACATTGGGCTCTTGAACCTTGTAGAAGTGGTAAGCAAGCATATAAAACTGCAAAACAAACACTTACAAGGGAATGGGGTGATAAAACTAAGGGATCCGATTCTCTTTCACAAATTACAAAAGTAAAAAGAGAATCAATCCCATAACACTAAAAAACTAATAAAAATTAATTAATATTATGTAGTTTGATGATAATGTTATTATTTAATTAATATTTATTTTTTAGATTCAACAAAATTTACATTTCTGAAAGCCTATTGTCTTACTCCTTTAATATTATTTTACATCTATTTTGGCAACAAAAGAATTTTTAACAACAAATATCAAATCCAAATTTTAGCATCATCTTTCATGAATAATTAATTTTTTGACTAAAATAAGAAAACTAAATTCTGGAATTTGATTTAAATACGAATATGATCTGTATAAGCAGGTTATCTCAACGAGTTATGAGCTTACCATAAGATGCATGAACACGGGATAATAGCATAATTCAGTGACAGCAAAGCTAACAAATTGGATAAAAGTTTGAGTCTTGCAGGAGCAATGGACCATCTCCGATATTTGGCTTACCAGCTAATGCAATAATAAGGGTTAGCCTGAGGTGGATATGAAGACAAAGCACTGATACTTTCAAGGTTTTGTACTCCATTTGATCTGTATAGCCAACTAACCATGACATACATATACAGTATACTATTCATATACACATTCTATTTCCAAGATTTTAGTTACATGAAGATAAAACTACATCTACAATGAAGAAATATTAACCCTGGGTATTTTGGCTAACATTTACACAAATACAAACGAGTCTAACTTTTGTTTTCAGGCCTATATATATATATAGCAACTTATGAAGCTAAAAGCTCACCTTTTGTCTAAGCCTTGAAGGAAATTTTCGAGCCTTTCAAACGTGAGCCTGATCTTTGACCCGTGGTTCTTGCTTCAAGCAGCTTTTCCTTCAAAGTATTCGCCTTTAACTCTGAAGGCGCTTTTGAAGATGACTCAGGTACGTCAATGTCTTGTGATGGGAGTTTCACTGCCCACTGTCTTACCGGACTAGCATGAGTCCTCCATGTAGAGTTATCACCAGAAGTTAACCTGTAATCATTCTCGGGTTGCAAGTTCCCACTTTCTGACAACAAATAACCACTCCTAATCAAATTGTCGATATAGTTTGAGCTTGATTCATGAAATCCATCAGCTTTAGTCTTTTTTTGGCTATCCTCTTCTGTGGCTTCAGAAATTTCATTCGTTTTTGATATGTTTACCTCAACTGGGCTCCCATCTGCAGTTTTACCCTGTTTAGTATCCTTAGCTTGATTCTTGATTTTATTACACGATACAGCTCGAGCCATCTGTTCTTGAAATTTCACCTGCAAGCTGGTCTTATGACGACCCTTTGTACTTTCCAGATATGCAAGTTTATTCTTTGTTTCATTTGGGTTAAGGCTTGTAGACCTTTTACTTTCTTTAGCTTCTTCAACTTCTGGTTTCAAGTTAGCGACTGGTTTGTCTAGCTCAAAACAATGTGAATCACTGCCTGCAGAATCATCTTCGTCACCCTCATCTTGAGGAGCACTCATAGCCACATTCAAGGGGATGGATTCAAGAGAGCTCCGCCTGAAGGTGGGATCCTTTGGGGCCAAATTAACTTGACTTTGGTATTTAGCACTTCGTTTAGTTTGAAGATAAGTCTCTATTTCAGCAGTCAATTTATCCACAATTGACTTCTTTTCTCCCAAACCAGACTGTGATTCTACTTTCATCTGATTTCGTTCATCAAGCCATGATTCAGATATACGGAGAATCGTCCTCTCACGATCAGCAGTATAGGCCCTGTCCTTCTCAGACTTCTGTTTCGAAGCATGCATTTCTTGTTCGTAGTCTCTTATTTCCCAAGCAAATTCATCACAAAGGTCTTCCAACAGCTTCCGTGATTTTCTCTCTTTCTCCAGATCTTTCGAGGTATTAGTAAGAGATGTTTTTACCTCGTAGAGCTCCCTAGCTAAATTTCTGTGCAGGCTCTCTGAGCGTCTCCTTAACTTCCTTTCATCTTCTAGTTCATCCCTCACCGACTGAATGGCAGCATTGATCCGATCCTGTTCCTTGCTCTTCCTAACCACCTTGTCTTCTGCAATTTGCTTCATCAATTCATCCATCTCATGGCGATCGGCTTGCTGATCTTGAACCAAGTCCTTGATCTTGGCACGAGCATGGTCTAGCTCCTTTTTCAATGCTTTTACAAGTGAAATGTTGGACGCATGCTGCTCTTCCAGGCTCCAGATTCGATTCAGAACTTTTAGCAGTTCAGTAGATGTTTTGAGACTATAGCTAGTTTCACCAATGCCTCCCTTAAAGTCTACAGAGCTCGTAGGTGTCGCGGCAGGATTATAAGGTGCCACCTTTTGGAGAAAAACATGTGAAGCCATGTGAGTGGTATAATAGCAGAAACTGTTTTCGCCAAAGACAGGCATGAAGGCCAAATCTCTGAGGGATTCCAAGATTGCTGTTATATGGGTGACATTATTTAATAATCATTGAAAATTCCTATCGGGTATAGGAAGATATCTTCAAATGACTGCAATAGGCAGATTCCGATTACAAAAGTAACACCATGATAAAGGAAGTCAAATATGCCAGATCAATTAATAAGCAACTCATTTCCACATTCGCCAAAGAATGTCAAAGGTTTCGGACACGGATTTTAAGATAACCCCTAAACATATTTATGATTTAATTTTCAACTATAACGTAGCCAATAAAAGATATCGTGTATAAATGTGTTTCTGGCATGTTCTTGAGCCAAACACAACTAATTGATTTTGTTCCTCGTTAAGCGCCCCATAACTTTTTCAGCGGATCTCAATGGCTTGAGCTTGCACTAACTCGACTGGCTTAAGACGTTTATCATGAAAAAGGCTCTGGTCACCTAAAAGCTAAAATAATATTGACATTCTTCAGAGGAGGAAGGAGGTATAAAAAAACTAAAAATATATAGTAATGACTACTGATACATGTACAAATTTCAAAGAAACCAACATTTTATAGTCCAAGGCTTATAGCTATTAACTTGGTAAAAAGTCCTGCACTATCATACTTCCAAGCATGACATCCACTTGAATCTCCTCAACTAAGTTTTTACATCTTTCTTAAAACCTTGGTCTCGGATAAAATCAACACAACTGTTGGTTTATATGTTTTAAGGATGACAAGTTGCTTTGTAGCGTTATTATAGGTTGCAGGTTTGGACCTTGATTGCTGGATATTTTACGAGTTGAATGATTTATTGAAACTTTAAGGATTCAAAATATTGCTCAAATACAGTAGATTATGAAGATCAAAGATTGGAAGGGTCTAAGGTTGTGTTTGATAAAAATGATAATTAAGATCTGAATGATTATGATGTCTTAATAAATTAGATCATCTGAATGGTTATGAAGTCTGAATCTAAAAAACTGTTTGATAACTAAAAAGTAAGTTGTCTCTTAATGACACTATTTTACCATTTTAAAGGGTAAAATTTTATTTAATAATTTTAAATATTCAATTTAATAAAAATGAATGAATAATATTGTTGAATATATTTATATAAAAAAAATTTATCAAAAAAAATTCATTAAGAGGTACCTCTTAATTATTAAGATTTTATTTTCTGTCTTAACGATTAAGAGGTATTCAGAGGTAACAGAAAAAACCAAACAATATTATGCTTCTTAGCGAATAAGAGGTTGTCCATTAAGAGGCAATCAGATGTAAACAAACAGCACCTAAGACATATATGTGAGGTTTCTAGCATAATCCTAGAATCAAGGCATAAAGTTTTTATCAAATTAAAAATGCTATCTTTTGATAAAAGTCTTTTTATGGTAAAAGTTTCCTTAAAAGATAAAAATCCTATTTTACCATACCTTAACCGAATTGATTGGGAGATTTGAATTAGTCATCAATTTTCTGGTAACTATTTCCAAATCTAGTTAGTTTTACAGTAATTGAATTCAAACTCCTATGATCTTAAAAGACATTAGTTTTAAAAAAAAGTGATTTGAATTAGATAAGATTTTATTCTTTCTTTCTAAATATTGGTTGTTACCAAAATTGTGTTGGATAAGATTTCAAACTATATTTTCTACAAATTCTGTTCAACATTAAAAAGGGAAAAGTTAATATTTCAAAATCATCCTACATCAAATTTGGTCAGGTTGTTAATCCGTGGGGTTTGTTTTTAATCATGTGGGTTTGTTTTATTATATATCCATATTCTAAGATATTTGATTTTACTTGATAACCTTAGAAATATTATTGACTTGGTAAAACTAAAATTGTTTCTAAATTAATAAAGACTTGGTCTTTCAAAGTTTGTTCTCTCTCAAATCTTCTTGATATTTTAAAACAAACTTTGTTAGTCTTCAACAAGCTATCCGTTGGGTTTGGGTTAAATAAATATGGTACTTCAAGTTTATTAGACAACACACAACTGATACATACATATTGAACAAATTTTACAAAGTTACTATCATTCTAGTAAAATTATAAGTGCCTTGATTTTAGTATTATTGTTGGAAATCATAGTGTTCAGTTGTAATCCCTTTTATTCTTAAAGTTCATATCTTGTAAAAGGTACTTCAGAGTGAAGCAAAGGGTTTCCTTTAATATTGTACAAGGAAAGTTCAAGGAGGCAGAGGTGTCCAAGGGAATAATGGTACCCAAGGGAGCAGAGGTGCTCAAGGGAGGAGGTTTCCTTAAGGGAGTTGTGTGCTCAGGAAGTTTTTTGAATTCTATTGTACAGGGAGTTGATATAATTGTAATTGCTTTATTAATATTAAAGAAAACCTGCTGGATATTAATTGATACATGGCCTTTGATGTAGACCCATAAAATAGAGGTTTACAGGGCCGAACCAAGTATAAATCTTGGTGTGATATGTGATTGATTATTGCCTTATATTTTTAGTAGATTTAACTATGGTTGTTGGTTTCTGCATTAGAATATATCAAAAACATCACTACATACACGTTTCATTTAAGTCCGAAGTTATACAGAAAGAGTTGTAAAAACAACACAATACAGACAGGTTCTAAAACAGATGGCTAATTTACCTGTCTGGATTACAACTGTGCAGAAAATTTAAATTTGACATAGTTCGTTTGACACACACGCACACATCTATTCATCCCCCCTTCTAGGTGTGCACATACAGAATTTCAACAACAAGTGGTCACAGCCTACAGGCAGTTCGAGGGAAACAAGTCGGATGCATTTGAAATTTAACAAGTCGAGATTGACGAATCTGCTTGCTTTTAGCAAGAAAATTAAGATCATGTAGTATTAAGTAGCAGCACTAGCAGTAGTAGTTATAGGGAGCTAGAAAGCAAGACTATCTTCAAATAGCTATTTTCTTTTACTTTCATTAAATCATGCACATACATTTGAAAGCAAAAACAAGTTCTTTTAGGGAAAAGTAAATAAACTCAATGACTTTTACCTCCATGGAACTACCATAACTTGCAGGCGATACAGGCTGTATAGCATGATTGTTCCTCTGTATTGATCGATGATGTTGCATAAGTGATACAGCAACATGCCTCCTCAGACTACTTGCACTTTCAGGCTGTATCGTCAATCAAAGACTACCATAAATGGATAAGCAGTGGATTTTAAACTCGGCCCGCTTGTATGTACTACATATTTTGAAGCAGCAGACAAAGAAATATTATTGCAACCCTATAACATGTACATAACTCTTTTCTAGCATCATCCTTTTGAAAGAGAGAGAGAGATGACCAATTTTCACTATACCTACTCTGGTAACCATCAATGTCAGTCCCTTGTAACACACGGTTAAATTAACAATCAAGAATGTTAGGATATCACATTTTGAAAATTTTAGATTAATAAGATAAATGCACCTTCACAACTCTAATCACGATAAAAAGACCAACAATTGTCTGATGAAATTAAAATCACACATTCTACAATTTTCATCTACTGATATAAATGTGAGAAATAGTCTAATTAATGATGCAAATAATGATCTATTGAACTTCAAGACGATCTTATCCGGAACCATTTATGATAGCAGAAAAGAACAAAGTCTATTGGCAACGATAATGCAAATGGGACCCAAATTCAATTGAGTCAAATAACAGAACTTATAGCACCAACAAGTTTCATTCCTACATCAACACTAGCCAACAAAATAGAATGAATAACAGAAACCTACAAACATAGATAATCATGTGTCTGTGTGACAGCAAGCCTAAGAGGCATATTACATCAAACAGAGAAACCATGAAACATCCTACCTAAACAAGTCAATCAACGCCAACAGAGCAAAAATTACTGGCATACCCCTTCTTTTCCAAATTTAGATAATTTTTATTTCGCCAAACTTACCCCTGGCTTGAAATATAGCAGTGGTGACATTATATCATTCAATCAACTATGTATAAAAGTAAATGCATGTTAGGAATTTCATGTCAGTTTATAATCTTAAACTAAATCTAAACCTCTAAACTTGGAACCGACGAAAAAGTAAATGTATATCTAATTTGGTAGGGAGAGAGTATGACACAGTGCCAAATGCCAACAGAACACACAAACCGAAACTACCCATCAAGAAAACAAAGAATCAGTTACAAAAATAAATAAACATTCAATCCCACAATTGGAAAATTCACAAATTGCAATAAAGCTAGTCAATCAATACCCAATTTCCAAAAAGCAACCTTTTTTATATACATATATGAAAGAGGGGTTGTACCTGTTTAGGAGAACTGGGTGAAGGATCACGGCGGTGGCGGCGGAGTCCAGGAGGGGGAGCAGTGAAACCCTGGTGCATTTTAGCAATGGGGAGGTTGTAGTGATCAAGCTCCCAAAGGGTGGCAGCAAGCTTTCTAGCAGAGACAGGAGGGAAAGGGGCGATCTTAATGATGCTATCATGCGCACCAAGATCAGAATTAGCAGGTGGGAGTTGTACTAGTCTCCATGAGGGTAATACTGGAGTGTTATGTCCCCCTCTTTTCCCTACCACCAGCAGTGCTCCTTTCTTCAAATTTCCCCCCAAATTCTCTTGCTTTTCTGCTGGCCCTTCCCCAATATTCTCTACCCTTTTCATCTCTCTCTCTCTCTCTCTCTCTCTCAACCCACTTACTTTCTCTCTCTAAACTACAAAAGGGAAAAAGAAAAAAAAAATTCTCTATCCAGCCTATTTGGAATTGCATCTCCTAATTTCTTATGTAGTTTTTCCATCTGGTTATCGATTTTCTTTTTCAGTCCCAGTGTCTCATGCCGAAAAGTTGAGAGGGGAGCAGCTAAAGAATTCCCCAGTTCGTACACATTTAAATAGTTTAACAATTATTTTTTTCCTAGTGTAAATAAATGCTGTTTTATATATTTATTATGTCATATATAATAAGGATACAAAAAAATATAATAATGATTAACCAACGATCAGCAAAAAAAAAATTAAAAAAAATTTACTACCCTACATTTAGATATTAGTAATGAGGTTTTCCACTGTTCATATTCCAGATATTTTTTCAGATACTTTAATTTTGTTAAAGAAAGGGCCCTAGTGTATTAAACTTAGGAGGTTTTGTAAATTAAAATAATATTTTTTTTCCCAAAAGGTTTATTTCATTTGGTTATAAATTAACAGACAAAGTACACTTAATCGCGGATGCCTTTTTTATTCGAATTTAGAAATTAGAAGGCTCCTAACCTCTAAATATATTTAAAATGTAGCATCATTTTTTTTTTCATTTTGATTGGATGTAGTATGGCCATGTTTTTATAAAAAATAACAAGTTAAAGCAAACATATAATTAACCTAAAATGTCTGTTATGTTTATACTTTAATGCACTATAAGTTTCACAACCAAAAAAAAAAATTTAAAAATTGAATATAGCTCATATATATATATATATAAAGTGATTTGTTTTTCTTAAACCGTCCAATCTCCATTTGGAACGAACAATATGATAGGTATTTCGATAAGATATAAGTAATTAGTTTAATAATTGAAAGATTTTTCAAGTTATAATTTACGATATGACCATAAAAATATATGATGATGAATAACTGAATTAATAAATTCAACAAAAAAAAATAGGTTAAGAATTACAAAAGAAAAATACTTTCCATCCAAAATATATATCCTAAAGAATTTTGTGTTGGTGTCGGCAAATTATCATTCAAAGAATCCGAAGAGAAGCAGCATCTGATCGACAATTTTGTGTTGGTGTCAAAATAACAGCCAATTATATTTATTATATGCAATGTGGCCCATGAAATTATGAAAATTCTTTTCTTCCTCCTCCCTCTTTCTTTTTTAATATTAAATTTTGGTTGAAAAAGAAAGATCAAGGAAGCAGACTTATTTTACCAGTTATAGGTTATAGTCCTTGCTATAAGCAAATTAAGTTGTTCGTGCTCAGATCATTTAAACTGGACTTGAATTTATTTTGAGTCAAGTTCAAACAAAATATGGTGCTCGATTAATTAAACTGGTCTACGAGGAACAATCTCGGAGTTCTCAAACTATAACAAAATGGTTTCAATACATTTCTCCAGTATGTAATTAAACAAACTAAACTAGCCCAAAAGTTTTATATTTGTTTTGTTCTGATGTGGCTTTCATTTCTCTCGGTACAATCTGATCAAGGAGTGAGAGAGAGAGAGTTGATCTGACTGAAACTCTAAAATATTATATATATATATATATATATATATATATATATATATATATATATGTATTGGCCCATACTAATCAACCGGCAAGTGACCCAACTACAATACCCATTCCTTTGATTTAAACATTACTAGTCTGGACTTGAGCCCAACCCACTACTATGACAAAGTCCAGAATATTTACAAAGCTAACTACTATGTTTTTAGACAATCCGAGAAGAGGTTGATTTGCTCTATAAGCTGTGCCTGTCTAGGCCCATGCCAATATTTTGTTTTAGAGTTAAATGCACTTTGTATGTATGTATATATATATAAGAGACTGATTCATAGTCAACATTGTCAATTTAAGGCTATCCTCACAACAGATCGTGATCGTCCATCCGTTGATCGAACGGTAAAATAGAACCCTCATCCGCAATTCAATTTTCAGTATTCCGCACTTAAAACTACATATGGGACAAATGTCAAAAATACTCCTCCTTGTACAAGTACTCAGTCTAGAAATGGCCGTGGCTACTCTTACTTTAACTGACTGCTATTAAAATTTATTTCCTTTGATTATAAACACCAATTTTCCAAAAAACTGTCTTAATTTTTGAAATTGTGGGTGTTAAGATTTTGAAGATTTGATGGGAAAATTGAAGATTTTAGAAAGAGAGTTTAGAGAGATGGTAACATTTTAGAAATTGAAAAACACTAATTTCTGACCAAGCAACATATCGAGAGCATCAAAACAATTGCGGTCAGTTAAAGAATCAGGCTCCGTAGTTTAATACTGCGAATATTAAATATTTTTTTAAAAAAAAATTCAGATTTCGCAGTTTAATACTATGAACGGAGGACTTGTAAAGAGGGGTATTTTGGACATCTGTTCCGTCCGCAGTATTAAACTGTGGAATATTAGAAATTAAACTACGAACGGAAGCTCTATTTTACCGTTTCGATCAATGAATGGACAGTCACGATTTGTTATAAGGATAACCTTAATTTAATAACGTTGACTATGGATCGGTCCCCATATATGTATATATATGTATATTTATATCAATTTTATATATCTATATTATAAAGCAGGAGGAAAAATTAATGATTTTTTGGTGTAAACAAATATGTGAAACTTTTTTTGTTTTCCTTTTTATCCTTTCCATTCTCATTAATTTTCTCATCATTCGTATTTTCTCTCCCACTCTCTTATCCATTTTACTCTTCCACTCTCTCTCACTTTCTTATCCCTCTCACTTTCTCTTACTTTCTTATCCTTTTTTTACATTAAATTACACACGTAATATGTGTCAGGATACTAATATATATATAAGCTGCAGGTTGGCATTTAGAAATTAAATTGAAATGGAATATACAACTATTATATGATACATGAATCAGTATCAGTGATGTTAATTACCAATCAGCAAAGTTTGGACAACTTGAAAATTCAATGAAATCATATTTAATTTTAGTGAAAGTCAGCTGCGGATAATTCAAATCCTTATCCTCTAATTCTGCAAAAATTAATCACTTTATCCATAATATCTATATTTACTCATGTATTGGTTTATTTTCTTAATAAACCAAATAAAAAATAGTTATGGTAAATGATGAGCCAATGTAGTAGACTTCTATGTTAATTTCATTATAAAAACCTAATAATTACACTTTATACATATTTAGTACTGTACAAGTTTATGAGTCACATAATTTTAAAGCAGTATAAAAGTTTCTTCAGGATATTCTTTTATATAATTGTTTTACTAAATTGTCTCAATAACATTTTTATTAATAAAATTTTTATCAGTAAAACTCAATAAATTTATAAATTAGCCCTAATAAAGTCCATGGATTATTTTCCATATAGAAATAGGTACTCCCTCCGTACCAAATTAATTGCATTTCTAGGACTTTTTTAAGTCAAATTGACTATTTTTAAAATTAATAATTAAGCATATATAAATATATTTCTAAAATTATAAAAATTGAAATTAGTAATAAATTGTATATACTTTCTTTTGGTTATAATATCTTCATCTATATGTTAGCAAAAATAGTAAAAAGATTAGTTTTAAAAATAGTCAATTTGACTTTAAAAAGTTCTAGAAATACAATTAATTTGGGACGGAGGGAATATTTGCGTTACATGCACAAGTGATGGCGATGTCATCGTAATGTAATAATGTTTACAAAGCTATGCCTAGAAAGATCTCTTTTCAAGCCACTAATAAACCAAAAAAATCCCCATGATTTCCTGTTAAAGCACCTAACTACAATTAGTGGATATCCCCAAGTTGATGAATTTAATTCTAATATGGCTTTGCTTAAAGCGTCTCAAGTCATTAACTCTGGTACTAAACCAGATGGGCATGCTCTGGTCCACTTAATCCGTGCATGTACCAACTTGGGCTGCTATTCTCATGGCCAACAGCTTCACTGCTACGTTTTGCAATCTGGGTTTGGCTCCAATTGCTACGTCTCCACTGCCCTGACCAACTTCTACATCAAATTTGAGTCCATGAACAGCGCCCACAAAGTGTTTGTTGAAATTCCCGCTCCAAGTGTAGTTTCTTGGAATTCTTTAATTTCTGGGTATGTGCATTCTGGGGAGTTTAGCAAGGCGGTGTGTTTGTTTCTTGAGCTGGAAAAGTCTGGAGTTTGGCCAGATTCATTCTCATTCACGGCCGCTTTAGCTGCTTGCGGGAAACTAAGTTTGCTGCAATTAGGAAAGTCAATTCACTCCAAGATTGTAAAATTTGGGATTGAATGCAGTGTTTTTGTCTCGAATTGCTTGATTGATATGTATGGGAAATGCGGATTTGCTGAAGAGGCTATCCGTTTGTTTAATGAGATGAATGATAAGGACACAATTTCTTGGAATTCTGTTATTGCAGCAAGTGCTAGGAACCAAAGACTCGAACAAGCTTTCAGCTTTTTGGAGCAAATGCCTGACCCTGATACCATCTCATACAATGAGCTGATTAATGGCATTGCGCAGTTTGGAAACATAGAAGATGCCATTATGATTTTAGCAACTATGCCGAATTCAAATTCATCATCGTGGAACTCAATAATAACAGGATATGTAAACAGGAATCGTGCACGAGAAGCTCTTGAATTTTTCAGTAAAATGCACCTGGAGGGAATAGAAAAGGATCAGTTCACATTTTCAAGCATATTAAGTGGTGTTGGAAGTATTTCGGCTCTTGCATGGGGGACTTTGATCCATTGTTGTTCGATGAGATCTGGTTTGGATAAATCTGTAGTCGTCGGGAGTGCTTTGATTGACATGTACTCAAAATGTGGGCATGTAAAGGAAGCTGAATTGATGTTTCAGTCATTAGCTAGTAAGAACCTGGTAACTTGGAATGCCATGATTTCTGGCTTTGCCCACAATGGCAATTCGACCAAAGTGATTGAGCTTTTTGAGAAATTGAAAATGGTGAAAGACTTGAAACCAGATGGAATCACCTTTCTTAACGTTTTTTCTGCATGTTGGCATAATAGAATACCATTTAAGGTTGCAAATCGGTACTTTGAATCAATGAAGAAGGATTATGGGATTGATCCCACCGCTGAGCATTGTTCATCTATCATTAGGCTTATGGGGCAAGAAGGGAAAGTGTGGAGAGCACAGGATATGATAAATGAGTTGGGGCTTGGCTCTTGTGGAATGGTTTGGAGGGCATTGCTTGGTGCTTGTGGGGCTTGTGGTGACGTAGAAGTTGCCGAGGCTGCAGCTGCGAAGTTGATTGAGCTGGAGGGTGATAATGAGTTTGTTTATGTCAAAATGTCTAATATTTATGCAATATATGGAAAATGGGAAGAAGTTGGTTCAGTTAGGAAGCTGATGAGGGAGAAAAATGTGAAGAAAGAAGCCGGTAGTAGCTGGATTGAGGTGGTGTAAGCATGATCCAAACTTCTGTCCAGGGCATAATTATGCATGCAGGCGTCCAGCATCCCCAAATGATGTCAGGGATTTTCAGTCATGTTGAGATCATTTAAGGATGCCAGGTAAAGCTTACGCGAGGAGACTCCATTAAAATTCTTGATCTGTCCCATCCCACTAGCCTTGGAACTTATGAGATTTATCTGACAAGGTTTCTAACAACCCCTCGAAAGAAAATGATAAATTTGATTTTTGATCGAGGCCTAGACCCCAGTTTCATCTTTTGTTGCGGCTGGGCAATTCAACTTATTTGGAGCTCCACAATGAAACGTGGAACTACCAGAGCCACCTAAATGAAGAAATCGCCTTAGGCGCTAGCTTAGCAACAGAATAATTTTTTTGGATATACTCCAGTAAGAAAATCATAGTACACTATTATCATGCGATTAAGTACTCTTATGAAAACTCAGCAGTTCAGCATTTCCTGACCATCTTTTAGATACACATTTTTATCACAGTTTATTAGAACACAATGATTGTACCTGGACGGACCATGGCTCTGGTAGTCATTTATAATGCCTCAAACACTAGACGACTTCTCGTCAAGACAAACTATGATTGGCAATCATGTATTAAAACCTTGTCCAAGCCATGATCTTATTGCCATCTGATTTTAAATCAGCCTCCATTTCTTTTCCTTTTCTTGGATTATAATGGTGAACCTCCATTAATATAACTTATAATGATATGGCTCGCAATGAGGATATAACGTTTCTAGATGTTATAAATGCATGTTCTTGGCTTAGAATAAAAGAACAAAGTACAACAAGAGCTTAATTGATTGAGAAATAACAAGAGCTTAATTGATTGAGAAATAAAACATTCATTCAAGTTCTTCCCCATAAGATTAAGGGAGCATCAAGCAGCAAAAAGAATTAACAAAAGGAGGTCACTAAAACTTTGAGAAGGGGAAAATGTAAATGAGTTGATTCCCAAAAAATAAAGCATAAACTAGCAAACAAGCACATTTCTTCATATTTTGAGCAAAAACAAATTTATTTACGCTGCAATAAACTGAACTTGTTTCACTGCTATGTGATTGTCGAAGCTGTTTTTATGAAGTCAAATATTTGCTGGGACGGGTTACAAAACCTTGCCTCTCCATTCACATGAGGTCACTGTGATGGTCTGCAAACAGAGTCACCTTGGAACAGAAAGACCCAGCTCTAATTCAACAAACAAACAAAAAGAAAAGCTCGTATCAGAAACCACTACGAGTCACCCTATTATATGAAGATCAAAAGAACACTCATTAGGCTTTTGCTGAGCTATTTCAACAAAGTTACTTATGCAAATATAATAAACATCTACGTTTAATCCTGTCCCCTATTTCATTTAATTTTGCCTCCAGGAGATTGTAAAAATGACTAATCATGTGTTCATTTATTTGTCAATCTTCTAAGTACAACGAGTAGAATGAAAATACACGCAATTAAGGTCTGCTGGAGCCAGATGATGATGTCCACCTCTAGAACAGCACATTGTATCACGTTCCGTCAATTTCATCTGGGAAAAGGAGAAGTTTTGTTACCATAGTAATATTATTGAACTAAAGATAATCACTCAGAGTGAAGCACTCTGAAACCAAGATAGAGGTTAAATGGTTTTGGCTTCATCAACTTATATTCTCTTAATATGTATACAGACTATTCCATATAAATTGTTTCAAATCTCTTAATTTCCAGACATTAAAAACTGATGCATAATGCTTCTTTCCTTAGGTGTGCAGCCTTAAAACCTAGGTCCGACTGCATGAGCTTAGCTCATGCTTTACTATGGCTTTTCGATATTGTTCTTCTATTAGATTAACATTTAACAGGTGGGAGCCTTATCACTTAATCTTTGATTTGTAAAATAGTTCTGTCATTACGAATTTCGCTTCTTTTCTTTTTTGTGTGGGGCAGGTGATAAACACTAAACAAAGGTAACAGAGAGGCTAAGCAACTAACAGATTTTAAGACTTCAAGAATTATCAATCTTGGGCAAAACACTTTGATCCACAGCTAAGGGGAGCACCTTAAATACAAAATGAACTTAAAGAGTATCATTCTTATCTACATACAGTTTTCTTCAAATATTATGGAAGCACTAGACAACAAGAAACAAGATGAATTCAACAAGCTGATCATGGAAGAAGCCTAGGGCAGTAACTGATATTATTGAAGCACTAGACAACAAGAAACAAGATGAATTCAACAAGCTGATCATCGAAGAAGCCTAGGACAGACTGATATAGTGTCCATTAAACAGAAGAGCTCGAGGGTCCTATTAAAGAACTATTACTAACTACTAAGTGGTAAAATAGTTGTTTAAGAAAAATCATAAATTCAAACAGCAAGTGTAAAGAAGTATGCCAAGCAAAATTTCTTTATTTCTTGCAAAAATAAAAGAATCCTGCTTCCTACATTAGGTTGTACTGTAAACTTCCAAATAAAAGTGGCGCACACAAATACAATTAATTTGGAGACTTGATGGTAAATCAATTTAACTCGATCTATTAAAACTATACCTAAACCCTTTTAAGACTGTTATAAAGCATTCATACTTCTGAATGATGAACTCATGAGTCATGAATCATAATTGGCAGGTCTTGTAAAATCCCAGTACAATTCTTTCGAGCTTTGGGAAACTCATGTGCCTGCAGGAACCAAATTTTCCAGTCAGATACCTGATCAGTGCACTTTCCCCAGAACAGTGCCCAACTTGTATTATGAAAGAGTATGGATACCAAAAATGAATTAAATAGTAACACTTAGATCAACGTGTTCCTCAGGAATATCAAAAGCTTTTAGCACACCCATCTTTAAATGGTGTGTAAAGTTTGTAAGTGTTCAAGACACATAAATTCAGACTGGTCAATAAATGCATGATTCCCCTATCATAAATTTGATGTATTTTTCATTTAAGAAAATCTCATATTACTCCTATAATAATTTCCTTTGGGATATTTTATACATTGTAAGCTATTTCTAATTACTTTTACCATAACATTGTTTACTAGTTGCTGAAATTTCAAATTGAACAACAAATATAGAAATGCATAAATTTACAACAAAGACTAAACAAGCCATGTATAAGGTTAACTAAATCTGCAAAAACTCACATTTAAATAAAAAGAAAAGATATTAGAGGCTGGGAGAGGTACGGCAGAGTGTACCCTGTGAAAGAGCTCTGCCATTCCTTGAAGCTGGGCTCAAGCATGATGTCATCCTCGCCGCGGCAACTGCACTGTGTAGAGGCAACAACGACTGCACGGATCCAAGTTCCGACGGAGATCTATATATATATAAAAAAAAAACACCTTTCAATCACTTTGCTATTTCAAATTTAATTATACTCCCTCCGTCCCACAAAAAGAGTCCCATAAATTTGCAAAATGGGACTCTTTTGTGGGACAGTGGAAGTATTATATATATCGAAAGACCTGGAGAGAGAGAATCGGCGAAGTGGTGGTGATGTCGATTTGGTCGAAGATCTGTCTATGGAAGCTTTGGAAGCTGTTTGAATATTCGATTTAATGGCGGATTTGAAGGACGATATTGAAGCCCTGTTGATTATTCTGCTGCACTTGGAAGCCATCTTTGAGATCGATTGTAAGAAATTTGGGAGTTCGAACTAATAACAAGAAAATGAGAGGACAAGGGGTGATATGAGATTTTTTGGCTAAAGCTATTATGGGCCAGGGTTTAGGGTTTTAGGCTCACCTCATAAAATACTTTCATAGCTAAATGAGATTGTAGAAGTTAAGAACAACAATGTCTATGGCCCATTTAAAAAGTTATTTCAATCAATTTTCGACCCATATAATCTAATGGGCTGGAGATCAATCAAATAAACAGAAATACAGTCCAACTTCAGTTTAGAAGTGAGAAAATTTTATGATAATTGTGTTGCTTTCAATCCATTATTTAAAAATCAACCTTTTTTTTTCTTTTTGAAAAGTTTTAAAAAACAACCTTGTCCTACATTGTCTGTTACACTTTTTAACTCCCCTAAAATGCTTATAATGCATGCATGTGGACTGGTGGAGTAACATTATATATTGACCAAGAGCTCCTCACAAAAAAAAAAAAAAAATTATATATATATAGCAATGAATAGACACAATCAAAAAGTTTATTGGACTGGCAAAATATATCATTGTGTCCAGAACATGCTTTAAACTATTGTAATCATTTAGAATTTAACCAAACAATAAATCAATTATAGGGCATCATTACATGACATGGCTACTTTGTGTTTAATTTGACAAACTCTAACTAACCAGTATTCCATTTTTAGGCTTACAGCCAAACTCCATTAGTCCAGGTTTATAAAAATAACTTTGATACGGATATTTTCACAAATAAAAGTTTTTACTTTAAGCTATTTTTCTTTCGCATGATGTACGACTTATTTATATAATTATATTCATATTCATATCAGAATAATTTTGTAAAATTATCAAATTTTTTTATATGAAACTATTAGTTTCTACTGATTACGACTTGCGATTATTTATTTTAACAAGACAAATCACAAGTTATGAGTGTGCATGGAATTGATTCCGAGATAATATAATAAACTTCTTATTGTCGAGTTTTATGATTATGTATCGACTTTGTATCATACTGTATTACTATTACTGTCATACATGATTTTATTTATAAATATTGTTGTTATAAAAAGCGTCTTTTTGAAGCAAGTTAAATGAGCTATCAACGCAACAAAGACACCCTTGTAACTGTCATTCGAATATATATTTATGTAACTTTACAAACAAAATTATTATCAATGATAACTTTAATGCTAAAATTGTTATTAAAATTGAATTAAGTTCTTAAAACTGTTATAAGCAATAACAGTTTTAATGATGAAATTATAATTGCTAATAACAATTTAAATATTGCATGAGTTTGAAATATAATTACAAAGTGTCTCACTTTAATAAATAAGTTAATGAAACATTTCATTAGGGTTAAAAATGAACTCGAGCGGAGTGGTTCAAAACTCGATTCGGAATCGGCTCGAAAAATTCGAGCGAGACTCAGATTCGATACTTAAACGAATCGAATTCGAATTCGAATTCTCGCTACTTAAACGAATCGAATTCGAATTCATTGTGATTCTCGGACACGTGTACGAATCGAATACGAGCTACCCACTGTTCGCTCATTTAGAGTATAAAATATTACTTACTTTATTGATACATATTTGATACAAGTTCGTTGATCTTTACTCGTATACTTGGATTTGTTTAATATATATTATTTAACAATTAAATTCTTCACGTACTTTTAGAATTGGAAGTAGTTCATTAATTGTTTCAAGAGTGATAATATCATCTCATTAATTTTTTTTTACAAAGTTGGAGATTTAATTTGAAGTGTTCAAATTTTAATTATTTCAACTACTTGATTGAATTAATTTTATATACATTATCATAATATAAATGATCTAATTCTAATTTGTGTATGTCTCAAATGTTAGCGAGTAGTTTGATTAAAAAACGAGTCGAGTCGAACTCGAATATAATAAAACAATTCGAATTCGAATCTGAGCAAAGATTGCAAAATTTTATTCGAATCCGAGTACGAATCCGTGTATCTTAAAAAAAAATTCGAGTAACATCTAAGTAAAGTACTATTCGACTCGACTCGGGATCATTTTCACCCCTATATTATATTCTAATTAAAACACTCCTAAATAAATATTTATCTTAGTAA
This sequence comes from Aralia elata, assembly GCA_034770075.1. Classification (NCBI taxonomy): domain Eukaryota; kingdom Viridiplantae; phylum Streptophyta; class Magnoliopsida; order Apiales; family Araliaceae; genus Aralia; species Aralia elata. The sequence continues at coordinate 1,744,072 of CM068386.1, forward strand.
ATTATGAAAATTATCTTTTATCCTTTTTAAGAAATGGTGTTTTAATAATATTTAATATCACAATAAGTTATACTCCCATGATTCCACAAAAATAGCCTTAGTTGTCATATCTTATTGATTCAGCCAAAAAACAATGGACTATTTTTTATAGAAAAAAAATATTAATATAAAATAGTATAATGTTCTCAAGTTTGTCGTCATAATTTTATTATCATCCTACCACTTATACACCAACAATTTATTATATTAAGGGCAAAAATATGGGAGAAAAGAATACGTATATACTTAATGTTTATAAATTTTATAAATATAACTATTTTTGTTGGACGATGGTGTAAATTTTACCTAATCATGCGTGTCATGTAAAGTGTCATTTGATTAACATTTTTTCTTCTGTCTTTTTGAACAGTAAAGGTGTATTTTTGGACCAGCTTATGGGTCAATTGAGACTAAAATTTTCTCCGTGCAATCTTAAAAGTGTACCTCTCACATCGATATAGTACATTTAACAAATTTTTTCTTAAGTATTGGTCCCAAGATTTGAACCCGGGAAGTCACTTATCATCAACCTAGGGGTATTCAACCGGTAAAAATCGGGCCGAACCGAACCGGTACCGAAAAAGGTAAAATTTCGTACCGATACCGGTACCGGTTGGACCGGTTCGGTACCGGTTATACCGAATATTATTATTATTATTTTATTTTTATTATTTTTATTATTATTATTATTATTATTACTATTATTATTATTATTTTTATTAGTAATAATTTTTTTAAAAAATAAAATAATAGGAAACCGGTATAACTAGTATATACCGAACTTGTAGTTTTTGTACCGAACCAACCGGTTCGAATCGGTCCGGAATACCAGAAAAACCGGTTGTACAGAAAAATTTGAACACCCCTACATCAACCTAGACGTGAAATACTTAGTTCACAACGAGGCACGAGCAGTTGGTTGTTGAGACTTAAGGTTCCATGAATTCCTAGTATTAATTTACACAAGAATAAAAATAAAAATAAAAATAAAACTTAAGCTTTATGAATACATGCTGAACATGGAGGTGGTCAACAATATCAACACAACTAATAAATGTTTTGGCATTGGGTTTCTCTTAGTGGACACTGGACAGTGTACATATGGGCTCATTTACGTTTCATGTTCATCTTTGCTTTGCCCTGTACTCTACATGTGCTTGTCTGCTTGAGTAACAAGTACGCAGTAGTAATCGAAGCTTGAGTAACAAGTACGCAGTAGTAATCGAAGCTTGTTTAAAAAATGATATACATGTTGATAAATACATGATAAAATTAGATTGCGATAAACGTGAAACTCTATATAATAAGATAGAAAAAATTATAAATTATGTTATGTATTGCGATAAACTGATATCAAATTACAATGGCAAAATTCATCAATACATGAGACTGGTTAAAATTATAAAAAAGACCCCATTTATTACACATCTCTTTAAAAAAATTATTCACTAATATTTATCCATGTAACTAGTAATCAAATAGTTGACTTAAGTATTCGAAATGTATATTATTTTTTTATAAATTAAGGTAAGATTATTCTTAATGTCTACCTATTCACATACATCGCAATTATAATTTAATTTAATTTTTTTTTATAATACATAACATGAACTTTTAGGTGACGTTAGGAATTTTCAGTTGAAATTTCGACATTTGAACAATGACTTTTATGACAGTGTCTAAAGTTATACGGCGAGATTGGAGGATTGCATTTGTAAACGTAATCAACTTTAAAATATAATAAGAGTCTCCTGTATATGATGTTTGGTTGGATCGATTTCTTTTTCTTTCTTTTTTAACTATTGTAAAAAGTAAAAATAAATAATTTTTATTATTTCCTATTTTGAAGAATAATACTTTTCACCTTCTTAAATATACAGTCTGATTGTTTTATTTATTTTAATAGATACACATGGGGAAAATTGAGATGAAGAATACTTCCTCCGTCCCAAATTAATTGTTCAATTTTGACTTTTTAAAGTCAAATTAACTATTTTTAAAATTAATTTTTTTACTATTTTTGCTAAAATATAGGTGAAGAGATTATAACCAAAAGAAAGTATATACAATTTATTACTAACCCCAATTTTTATAATTTTAAAAATATATTTATATATACTTAATTATTAATTCTAAAAATAGTTAATTTAATTTAAAAAAAATCAAAACTGAATAATTAATTCAGAACGCATGGACTATAACCGAGTGGTCCAAATTGAGTAAACAGGGTCAGAGAGACGGGTCCAGCAAATTAAAATTGTTTTTGATAAACCAATTAAGGGAAGTTAATAATTCTAATGCTAAATGATTTAGGAATAAACTTTATCGTCACGTGTGCCTGATGTGCAGTGTCATGCTTACTTTGGTAGTCAATAAAGTCATCCGCTAATCATTTATTTTGATTCTTTTAATGGAGTCTTTCATAATTAATCAAACTTTGTAACATTGACAAAACCCACCTCTCTCCCCTAATACTATTGTGGAAGGACTCGTGTGATGAATTTAATCGTGAATTACTTGTACTCAAAAGTCCTGGCCTGCCACAAAAATTTATTATTTTTAAATTTTACCAATTTGTCATGCAACCTCATATTAACAAGTTTAAAATTAACGACATGTAGTAATTAGTTTTTTGTTTTCCTTTTACATTTTGAGCTTATATTTTTGTGTATTTTACGAATTAGATACCCAACTCAACAGAAAAATAATTTTTTCTTTCTTAAATTTACAAAGTAGACCATTTCAAAAATATCACAATAATAAGAGTCTGATGAAGTTTTAACTTAATGGTTAAGATTGAGATATTGTAATCTATTAGTCTCAGATTCGATTCTTATTTAGACGAGTTTGCTTATTTTTTTTTTTATGTGAAGGTTGTTTATATAAGGGATAAAAGTGATCGCTTGACACTTATTTTTGATAATTCTCATTAAAAAGTGGAGTTTTAAAAAAAAATTAAAAAATATATATTAAGGGATAAAAATGACCACTGGACTCTTATTTTAAAATAAAAAGACCAATGAAAATAAATAGTGGGGCTAGGGTAATACCAACCAAGACTATCTAAGTATCTAGTCTAAAGTAAGAAAATACTACTAGTTGTATTAGTAGTAGAGATTAAAATGAAGGACCACCTGGCCTGTGGTTCCGCATTAATTCCACGGTTATGCCAACAAAATAATGTTTGGATGCGAACAAATAAATTGACCCCTCCCTCATTTCACCACTCATAAAAGTTTTTGCATCTGATGTGTGACTTGATGCTTGTTTTGTTTTGCGTTGCTTTGCTGTCTGCGGGTCAGATATTTATTATTTTATATACTCCACTATTTATTCCTTCACTATTTCTAACAGTTTTCAATATTTCTAATTATTCTTCAGGTGACCATACTACCAAATTGATATCCCTTATCCCTAATGTGGCTGTGTCTCAATTCAAATGTACAAATTTTGATTGTCTCACAATACTGTCGCCTTTTTCTTTTTCTTTTTTTTTAATAATGTGGAGTTTCCCAACCGTAGTCGGACTAAGTCTCCTCACCCTGGGCCAGACTTTGGGTACAAGCTTCGCCTAAAACATGACTTCACCCAGAAATGTACGACCCGTGGCCGCGTTGCCTTTGCAGGCTTAACAATTGTTGCTAGTTGGATTCGATCCCAAGACGTCCGAGTTTACGGTTCGCTCTGGGACCTCATTTAAACCACTGCGACAACTGTCGCAATTGAATACTCTCGCCTTGTCTTTAATCTATATTACAATTACTATTTAAATTATTTATAGAGAATATTTATTTGAACTTAAATTCAAAACACAAAGCTATAGATAATATTTATCACACCATTTTCATTTTCCCCCCCTAATACTTGAATTGGACCGGAGAGAGTATTAATTTATGAAAATATTATAAAATACGAAATAATTAGAATAACACTCGTAAAAAAAACATTATTCTTTGACAATAACTGTATATTAATTTTGTGATAATAAACCATTTTACGGTGCAACTAAATGAAATAAATTATTCTTTTTAAAAAAAAAAAAAAATAACAAAAAATAAGATTCCATTAGTAGAAAGGGGACCTTCCTAATGCTTCGTATGACTTTCAATATAGGGCATTGTTTAAAGATAGATAGAGACCATCAAGTATTTGATCGGACGACACGACACATCAGCATATCGTCAAAAATTATAAGATCAATGATGTTGAAATATAATTTTAATAGTACTGAACAAAACAAAATCTTCATCTTAAATCTAAAGGAATGATCGGATCAGTGACTGTGAGAGAACCAAAGGGTGGTAGTTCTAATTCCAATTTAATCCTCAAAGAGTTGTTACCTGTTCCTGTTGGTGTTTGGAGGATCTAACAAAAATTGGGTGGGGACGGCAGAGACTAGGTCAATTATGGGACCCATGCTCTTCTTCTCTCCCAACCAAGCACCACCCTTCAAATTAAATTAGTGACACTACCAAAAAAACAATATATAATTTTCATCTAATCTATTCTTTTTCTTTGCCTTTTTATTTTCAAACATGTCCTTTTTTTTTCCTCCTCCTTATAAATTTAGTCACCGTCATTAGGCCGATAAATTACATGTCTCAAAAGTTTAAAAGAAGAATTTTGTGCCACTTGTTTAATACTTAATGTACATCTAACACTATTTATACAATGTTCAAGGAAAAACTTATATCATTAATGTCGTGACATGCATGAGATTAAAAAATAGAATTTTTTTCTTGTTATTTTCAAATATATATATATATATATTTATTTATTTTTGTTGTAATTGTTTTGCAACTATTATTTTTGTACGCATGATACTCCCTCCGTCCCAAATTAATTGCTCAGTTTTGACTTTTTTAAGTCAAATTGACTATTTTTAGAATTAATAATTAAGCATATATAAATATATTTCTAAAATTATAAAAATTGGGGTTAGTAGTAAATTGTATATACTTTCTTTTGGTTATAATCTCTTCATCTATATTTTAGCAAAAATAGTAAAAAGATTAGTTTTAATAATGATTAATTTGACTTTAAAAAGTCAAAACTGAGCAATTATTTTGGGACAGAGGGAGTATTTTATTTTAACCACAATTTTAAATCCAATAACTATATATGATTATAAATTTCGAAATTTCTTTGTTGTTGGCCTGTTGAGTTGATCTATCTTAAAAAAAAAAGTACATAAAAAAAATAAAAATTTATAAGATTAGGAATTTGGTAGTGTACTTTTTGTTGATTAAGATTTGTACCTGTTAAAGTTTATACTATATCGTAGTAAATAAGATAAGATTAGGTCACATGTCCAAAAGAAAAAAGTGAGATTTGCAATTTGGCACCTTATATTCATTTTTTTTAAAAACTTAATATTAAGATTTACGCACAAATCACATTTATGTTAGAATCTATCATTTCATTTGTTTGGTAAATTTGGATGGAGGGGAGGGGTAAATAAATTACAGTGCTAAAAAAAGAGATGAGCATTTCTTCTCTCTCCCAAAAGGAGCTCTCTCCTGCCAACTACGGCATCGCAACGTTTTACAAACTCTGTACTACTGATCCTAATATAAACCCTAATTGAATCTCAATTAGGGGTTTTTATTGTATTCTTCACATTCACATTTACATCTACATCTGACTCAGCTGCATTTAAAAGAGAGAGAGAAAAGAGAGGTTTTTTAGGTGGAATATGAGATTAGTGAGAGATTTTTTTGACTGTGAGTGGCTTTGCTATGGGTGTGGCCAAAGGTTGGAGATTTAGTGGAGGGATTTTGGTTTGGGCAAATCATAACCTGGCTTTGGTGCATCCTCAAAACAACAAGCACCATTTTTGCTGGAGTTGGTCTTCTCCGGCGCCGGCTCAACGCCGGCCGATCCGGTGGTCATTGGTTTGTGGACTGATGCTCTTTGCTTTGGGTTTAATTTCCTTGTTTACTGGACACGTGGCTTCTGATCTTGAGTGGTACTCCCAGAGACTAGTTAAGCGGAGCTGGTACTATAAGCTGGTAATCACTACCCCCTCTGAATTGTAATGTTGGAAAGATGAGTGCTGCCTATTTTGGAATTTTTCTTCTTCTTTTTCTCTGTTTTACTTAGAATAAAAAATGGCAACGTTTCTGCAAAGTTCTATTGTTTCAGTAGTTCTTGTCTTTGTTTTGACCATTTTTGTTTGTTTTGTTAGGATCTGATATAAAGTAAATGTCATTGTTTCTAGCAAATTATATTATGATATCTATCATTTAAACTAGTATTGAAATTAGGTGTGGTTTATTGCGGTAACTCGGATAACTTGGGATCAGGGATGACTTTCAGCTTAAATTATTATTTTTAAACACCTCTATCTTTCTGTCTCTCCATTGGGAAAGATGGGGAAAACAGTTTGGAAAAGGATGTTTGTGTTGATGAAATGAGGGGACCAAAATAAAGGTGTCTTACTGGGTTCTCAAGACTTTTTCGTCATATATTTTGATTATGCTCTATTATATCAGATAATCAATGCTCACATCGGTGACCGCTAGATGATTAGACCAATGGTATCAAGCAATGCCATATTACAATTCACTTCTTGTCTATTCGTGTCACTCCTTAGTTGCACACTAATTTGGATTTCTTTGACCTGGGAGGCTGTGCTTGGCATTTTTAAGTATCACTTTCTCTGGCTTTGGAACACTGCAATACTAGTTCCATAGTCTTTAACATTGTGAGCTCTTCAACTTTTAGGAGCTACATTTCCCTTGTTGAAGCATTTCACTCAAAAACTTATTGGCAGAGTAGCTCACAGGTTTATATTTAGGATTATAAGGCTCAATTATTAGATATAGACATATGGTAAATTTAAATTCTCAACATCCCTCCTCTCTATGATGGTACTGCAAATGCGCACTTTCACATTGTTGAAAGGAGGGTTTTAAATGCAGAAAATCATAAGTTCTGAATATAAGGTATCTGTCAGACTCATTACTCATATATATTTCTAAGAATCCTTCTATCATGCTCATGAATGAAAATCACAAACTACAATACCTAAAATAGTAAAATATGAACAATACCTTGTGAACTTGGAGTAATTTAGTGCGACATCATAGGGTGATCTGTTTTCTGCTGGAAAAAATGAAAGTATGATTGGCTATGTTGTGTTTTTTGGTACCTCCACAACTCCATAGGATCTCAGTAGCGGAGCCAGAATTTTCGTCAAAGTGGGTAAGCATAAAGTTAGTGTCTTTTTTTCTTCAAAATTGTGGTGGGCAAAGTTAATTTATTTACACTTTATAAAAAAACAATATTTTAATAGTTTTGATTTTTTTTATCCTCCTAAAATCAAGGTAGCAATTTCCCACTTTGCTTACCAAATGCATCCCCCCTACTTGGGATGTAAATATGTAATATAGCAGAATCGTGACAAAAGAGACATATAGCTTATCTCAATCAATTTTGGTCAACACTTTTCTGAATAGAGATTACCATTCTCTAAACATTTATATCCATATAAGAGTTTCCTTAATCCCTCTCATCATGTTACGTTGTAAAGCACCCCTATGAGATTCTTATTTTGATGTGACTGGATGTCATCATTACCATGTGTATCATTAGTGTTCTAAAAACCTTTAGACAGATCTATGCAGCAGCGGGGGAGCCAATGTGGTATTTTTTATTAATATATATTTGTATATAACCATGTTCATTGTTTTCAAATGATTAATAGGTTATAATTAGGTTAATAATTGGTGACATATTGTAATGATAACATCACATCTCAAAAAGGATGCTTAAGAATGTCGTTGAATTGTTTCCATTAAAATTTAAGGACATTTCATTTGTAATCAAATAAATTATTGTTTCCAACGAAAATTCAAGGACAGCTATATAAACATATATTAGTTGTAGTCTTGTGGAGATTGTAAATGTAAATTTGTACACGGAAAATTACACCATTCGGATTTTGGAAAGGTGTTTGTGCTAATATGGTGATTGCTTGAAACTTGAAAGTGATTACTAGTTATTTCCTGTATTCTACTTTTATTTTTAACAAAATTATTCCTGTATTCTAAGGCATTCATATTCAACTTCATGGAATCTTAGCCTATTAGGTGAAAAATCATAATGGGAGCATAGTTGTCATGGCGCCACGGCGAGTCATGGCGGTAGCCGACTGCCAGGACGCCTAGGCGACAAGGCGACCGCCATGGCGTCCGTATGGCGACAAGTCGTTTACAATGTGCAATTTATAAATTATTTATTTTACTTAACAAATATATTGGCAATAAAATTTCATATACATTAAAACCCAAAACATAGCACTATGGAATAACATTAAAAGCACAATTATGTAAATACTTAACAATAACAATCCAAAAATATAACACTTGATATTAAAAATTAGTAAAAGAAATGAAGAATTCAACAAACACCACATAGAAAATAAAGTTACAACCAACCATCACAAATAAGGCTTGGGTGCATGAGGAGGTCTTGGGATCCATTATTTCCAAAGGCAAGAATGTTAAACTATGTTCAAAAGTTAAAAAAAAAAAAAAAAAAAAAAAAAAAAAAAAAAAAAAAAAAAATTGGGCAGAGCTGCTAAGGCGAGCGCCTTGGCAGCTCGGCGTCTCACGGCGTCGCCTAGGCGACGCCTTGAGGCGCCGAGCTGCCAAGGCGCTCGCCTTAGCAGCTCTGCCCAAGTCGAGCTCTCGCCGTGCCATTTCTTCATCGCCTGGACGCCAAGGCGTCGCCTAGGCGACGCCTAGGCGACGCCGTGACAACTATGAATGGGAGTTATTCATGTTATATGATCCGGGTGATGGCCTCAACCGGTATATTTAATATTTGTTGGTTGCTCATTCGGCTAATATATGATTTATGTAAATGTTTGTTCCGTTATGGATTTTGTACGGCTGTATTTTCATTATTAAATCCACTTGATTGTGTACTATTTCTGGTAGAGGTATATATGAAGTATGAACATCTAGACTAGTAGGTCGTTATGTGCATTTGCATGTTCATCGCCATCTACCACTATGCGTTCCTGTATGCGGTATCGATTGATATGAAAACTTCAGTTCCTTTTTTCTCTTGTTACATGATGCCATTTCATAAAATACTTAACTTTTAGGATGGGGCTCGTGCTCCAGTGGATATCTGGAAATCTGAGTTTTCAAAGTTCTACTACGGATGCAGCGAAAGAGGCCCTCATTTTGCTCGTAAGTTGGCTTTATCCCTTCCTCTATTTCATCCAAAGACTTTTACTTGGTATCTAAAACTACTGACCTTTAGGATTTTCCTTGTGTTTATATTTCCACTTCTCCCTTATTGTTTTCTTGAAGAATTTCAAATTTGTCTAACCCTAATGGTGACAATTTTTAGGTGCTGTACGTGAGAGATTGTCAAATGGTTATTTACTTATTGCGGCAAGCGGAGGGCTAAACCAACAAAGAACAGGAGTATGTGAAATGTTTATTGCTATTTGCTCCATATGCATTTAGATAACTGCACTAACATATAATTTTTTGCATCATCTTTACTTCTCTCTGTACTCGTAAGAATGGAATATAGCAATTGACTTCTGTATCTCAACAGTTTAAATTTGTAGTTCATTTTTTGCATTCAGATTACTGATGCTGTAGTTGTCGCGCGGATTCTGAATGCTACTCTGGTTGTACCTGAGTTGGATCATAATTCATTCTGGAAGGATAATAGGTAAATTGACATCTCATTAATTTAGTTGCAATAAAATATGTAGGTTATTGTCACTTGCCAATTGCCCTAAAAGCTTAATAGAAATTTCAGAATGCACAATCAATTGATAATATGGTGATGTGACACTACCCCTCATAACTTGTAATGCACAAACCAAATTGAATCTAATTCTACAAATAACATAAGGGGGGAGGTCTTTGACCCAGAACCAACTGATATCATGTCAAGTTATGTCTAAAAGCTTAACAGTTAGAGAACGTGGCCAACAGTGTTATCATGTTTTAACGGTTATTTTCAACAAATTGATATAACGCATAAAATTATCTGTGTTTTTTTAATTTTTATTTTGATATTGAGAAACGATTTGTCATCATTTCCTTATTGAAACTCTTGCATAACACGCAGCGACTTCCTCAACATTTTCGATGTTGATTGGTTCATCTCTTCCCTTTCCAAGGACGTCACCATTGTCAAAAGAGTCCCAGATAAAGTCATGAGATCAATGGAAAAGCCCCCATATACTATGCGCGTTCCCAGGAAATCTGAACCCGACTATTATCTGGATGAAGTGTTGCCTATACTATTGAGGAGACGTGTAAGAAGGCCATGTCACTCTATTTCATTTAAGATATTCATTGTATAATATACACTGCACCATATTAACTTTTTGTGTACTATACTACTATTCCTTTACTTGACTCTGAAAATCTTCAAAAATCTAAACTTAAGAAAATGTACCTCATGCCTGATCCCCCTGGTTCAGTAAAGCTGTAAATTGACATCTATAATTCCCTATCTGTCATATGATTCCCTTGGTTGTCATTCTGGAATTTAAATATATTTGTCAGTTCTTTATTCAGCTTACCTCAACTAGTTTGGGATATAAGGCGGACCTGAGTTTAGTTGCCAGTTATTTATTTTTATTTGATTATTTTTCACTTTGATTGATGCATTTCAAAACTTTTGCAGGTTGTTCAGTTGACTAAGTTTGACTATAGGCTTGCTAATGAACTTGATGAAGAGCTGCAGAAGTTGCGTTGTCGGGTCAATTATCATGCTTTAAGATTTACAAAACCTATAAGGAGTATTGGTCAGAAGGTTGTGATGAGAATGCGGAAGATGGCAAAACGCTTCATTGCAGTTCACTTGAGGTTCATTTCTTGTTCAGTATTGAAATTGTACTGATGTTTTTTTTAGTTGTTTCTTATAGATTATAGGCCTTTCTTCAATATCAGAGAGGCCACGTCCTATGAGAGGGTGATTGATGATCAGATTTTTTATTTTATGAATTTCCGGAACAATTTTAAAAAGCTAATTGTTACACCACGTGTAATTAGAGTGTAAGCAGGCAACTAGTTCTCAGAATGGAAAAAACTTTCTTATTTTTATAAGAATGAAATATTGAAAACTTTGAATGCAATATGAACAGATTAATGGCCTGAAAGCTGATCATTCGGGTAGGTGATAGGGGAATTGGGCATGTTTAAACGCTCATAAAAACATGGATTTAGGAATGGAATTATGTACTTCTAAATTTGGCAGTTATTAACTTAAAGAACCAAATCATTAGTGATAGATGATATCAACTAAGCCTGAACAATTTCTACTTGCTCTTGAAATTTGATACAAAATTTTCATACAATAACATAAAACTTAGGACTCCTATATAGTTTGTATATAAAATGTTTCATCCCTTGCCTTAACATAACTTCTTCTTGAAGACACTGAACACTTAGATTTCCATTGAAACACGTGTCATACTGTGAAAAATCAAAAACCTACCAAACAGAGTTACTAGCTTTTGAACTTATCGAAAAAAAGGAAAGGTACTATCTTTTGAATCGTGAAGTTTTGAAAATGAAAGTATACTATCTTCAATATTAAGTCGGATGTTTATTATCATGATCTGATAAGCATAACTTAAAACATGAGCCTAAACTTGGGTCTGAGTTACTCTTCATACATACGTACATTTCTTCAGTCATAATACCATTATTGACCTAGTTTTTTTTTGGGGGGTGATTTCCTGGTCAAATGCCCATTCACAATCCCTTTGTATGCATATTGTAATTGATAAAACTTCAGAATAATGAATTTAGAGTGGATTGCCTAATTACATTCTGTTTGTTGATCTATTTATATGACAGGTTTGAACCTGATATGCTAGCTTTCTCTGGTTGTTACTATGGTGGGGGTGATAAAGAAAGATATGAGCTTGGTGAAATAAGAAAACGATGGGCAACATTACCTGTGAGATTACTAACCTCCATGACTTATTTACAGTTTAATAACTCAAATACTGTGGATGTGTGTGTTATGCTGTTTACTTGTTGAAATTGAACATGCTATAACATACAATATGTACAGTTGCTTTGAGATGCGTAATATAAGAACTTTGCCACCGATACACATGATCAGTTGCATCTTGAATGGGGCCATTTGAAATTATGTTGTAACCTATTCTGATAACCTAAACAATTTCGTTACTTGTATCCTCATCTTGCACAGGAGACAACCCCTGATGAGGAGCGAAAGCGAGGGAAATGCCCACTTACACCTCATGAAGTGGGTTTGATGCTGCGGGCACTGGGTTTTAAAAACGATACATTCCTCTATGTTGCATCCGGTGAGATATATGGTGGAGAAGAGACTCTTCGACCTCTCCGAGAGCTCTTTCCAAACTTCTACACAAAGGAGATGCTTGTTGGGGACCAGCTGCAACCCTTTTTACCCTTTTCTTCTCGTCTTGCTGCCATTGACTACATTGTTTGTGATGAGAGTGATGTCTTTATCACAAACAATAATGGAAACATGGCAAAGATTCTCGCTGGTCAAAGGTACGGATTCAATCTCTGTTGGACTGCTATACTTGGGCACCTCAAGCAAATGAGAATCTGTTAATGTTACTGCCATGCACACACTGCTATGGTTCACAGTTGTACTTAATTATGCAACTTAAGACTTACTCCCTGCATTCCACAAAAAGAGTCCCATTTGCGAAACTTGCAAATTTTTTAGAGATATTTTTTCCTCAATTATCCCTACATTTATTGAGTGCTTAGTTTGATAGGGATGGCATGAAATGAAATTGTGATGTTAAATTTTATGACATTGTATCATTTTTGTATTACCAAAAAAATGGGATTCATTTTTGTGGAACAAATAAAAAACAAATGTGACTCTTTTTATTTAATGGGAGGACTATGAGTTAATAATAACCAGCAGAACATACATGCCACTAGGAAACTAATTGCATAATCCTTGTTTCAAACTGTTATAGAAGGCGCCCGGGAGTAGGATTAGAGTCCAATATTTTTTTTGCTAAGTTTCGTGTGTATAATAAGCAGAACATATTACAATGGCTAACGGGCATTGCCCGATCATTACAATGGTAGTAATCGTCCTAACTGTATCAGGCTCTAAGATCCCAGATTACATATGACAAAAATCACTAGGCATAAATTTAAAAACAACTAAGGCCAAATAGCCTTCAAGTGCAACAACCAAAGCTTAAATAAGTTGTAGAACTGCTATCTCTAAATGAATTGGGAATTGATAATATTAACAGAAATATACATGATTTATTTAACATGATTCTCCTCACATGAATAGTTAGTGGGTTTCACTCTAATGTGAGAAACCTCTTGGAAATATCAATTTTTACATGTAGAAATAACACCTCCCTATGATTAATATGCTGATTTTAGCTACTTCAAAATGTCTCAAATGGTTGATGACCATTCCCATAAATCCTTAGATATGGCGCTTTACGAGATTAGAGTTTTACTTTTTATTTATTTTATTTTTATAGTTATTTTTAAGATTTTTTTTATTTAAATTTAGTAAGGAGTATATTAAAAGCCCTAGTAAAGGCATCAAAAGGGGATGCTGCCGGAGTGCTTGTGGAGTATACAAAAAGCATGAAAGCCTGACGGCCCATACAAACAGGGCCTAACAACATTCACCCAAAAAACATCTCAAGCAACCACGTCAAACTGACACAAAATCAACAAAGGACTCCAACAAACCTGTAAAGGATTCATGCTGGCAAATAGGAGGCTAAAGAACAGAGAACCATTATGAACAATGGAGTCTTTTCTTCAAAATATCTATAGTTCTTCTCCCTCCATAAATGCCACCTCAAACGGCGAGGTACCATAGCTCAGTGACTCCTAAAACTCTTGGGAACTATACTCCCTCGCCAAGCATCAAAAAGAGCATCAATTAGAGTTTTTCAACACCAAACATGTCGATCTTATTTTAGATGTAGATGTTCCTTATTTTATGTTACCATAATCATGGTGGTTATTTAGAACTTAGAATTTACTTATATTCATTAGATAATTTAAACAGTATGAATTCATACTATGGATGGCTGCCCTTGAACCATTTCAACAAAGCTTATTTGTAATTAGAGGGCGTTACCTGAAATATCCCCGAATTTCCTTTGTTTCATTAAAGGTCTTCCAAGGTATAGCATACGCCTTCTGTCATAAGTTCCTCAAAAGGTACCTAAAGTACTTGGTGTCTGTACAGAGTTCGTGATACAAGCTTCAATCTATCCATCATCTCTTTTTAGTCTTGACCACTAGATAAGAAATTTTCAGCAAAAACAACAAAAAAAACACTAGATAAGCAGGATGTGAAAATCTGAATGAAATGCTTATAGGCCAACTAAGACATTAGTAGAACAATCATGTAGTAGAAATATATTTTCAATGGCAAGAATCTACTGAAAAGGTAGCTTGTAGTTACAACTTATAAAACTATTATAACTTAAGTAGAATGTAGTGCTTATTTGGTCAAAAACATAGCACACTTGCAGAGTTCCTCCCCTCCATTAGGAGAAGCAGCTGGTCTAGACGTTTTAGTATAATTTGTATGTGAATCAACTATCGTATGTTTTTATTTATCCATCTCAAGGACCACATAGCAGAATTGATCTTATCTTGTATGTGAATGTTTCTTTGAATTTGGTTATAAGAGCATTCCCTCAAACTTAGTCCGTGCTGTTTTGCGTAATCGTACTATCAATAGTAATGCATCTTATATGCTGCCACTTATTTGTTGTTTGAGATCTTAGGGTGTCATTTTTACTAGACTATATACTTATTCTCTTCTTTTCATGGGTCAAAGGAGGTACATGGGGCATAAAAGAACAATCAGACCAAATGCAAAAAGACTAAGTGCTATATTTATGGCACGTGGTCAGATGAGCTGGGATACATTTGCAAGAAAGGTAAAGTCATGCCAACGAGGATTCATGGGAGAACCAGAAGAGATGAGACCAGGACGGGGCGAGTTTCATGAGTATCCAGCTTCTTGCATCTGCAAGAAACCATTCAAGTCCTCTCGCTTTAAAAGTAACTATAATAGAGATCGGGTCTCAAGCAAAGTTCCCATTGTCCCAGAGACCCAAGCTGAATATGAAGACAATGGAGATTATCTAAGTGCTAAAACTCGGAGACTAAATAATACGAGCACGTTAAAAATGCAGGTGTCTTTAACAGAAGAAGCTGATGATGATGACTTTTTGGCTGACTAGGTGGGAGAATAACCCAGAAAATGTTTTTCCACCGTGAAATTGATTATTAGATCCGTGAGATAGCTGCATCTCTTCCATTGTCTCCAGTTCTTATCATGCAATTTTTTTATCCAGCATGGCATTGCAGGGTGAGCCACTGCCCAGAGAGTTTGCATCTGGCTTCCATCTAATATCTATGTTATTAATCAAATGATGAACTGGAAATGTATAGGTAGACTGTAATTTCTAATAAGCGGCAATTGTTCATATGTAATTTTGTAAGGTACAAGGTGAATAGGTTTGGTAAAAGTATGCTGCTTTTGTAAGGTGAAATATTGTTCCATATTATAATGGCATTTGGGAGACGCCTTTTAATGTAATGGCAAAATTGCAAGCTATACTGCAAATCAACCAATCAAGTATTCCACCTTCTAGGTGACACTTTTTGATGTATTATAATTTATAGTCATGAATTAGTTCAGCGGAATTACATGATAGTTCCAGTTTCCCGACAAAACAATCATCATTTCTTTTTTGTGACCTAGGAAAACTGAAAACAGAAGCCCAACATTTCACTTCCAATTTGAAGGCAAGATTTGAAAGTAAATGAAAATATTGGGAAACCGAACATAGTCGATGCCCCCATTGATTTACATTAATCCTTCTCAATCCGTCGTGATTATTTAAGACAATTCAAATTTTCAAATCTACAACTGCCTTAATTCGAAATTTGTATATGGCAAAATTTGAAAATTGTCAATAAACTACATGGCAACTACAGAAAAAGATAAAATTCCCTGCTTTTGAATAAGAGATAAAAGGCGGCAGTCTCCACTGGCAAATTTTGAAATGTCCATAGACTATATGGTAGCTGCAGACAGAATTTGAAAATACAATAGATAAAGATAAAATTCCTTGATTTTGGATAAGAGAGAAAAGGCAGCAGTTTCCGCGAAACTCGACTAGTCATGAATCTAATTCCCATGCAGAGGGAAATACCATACATCACCAAATAATCTCATCAACAAACACAAATATGACCAAAATTGATCAATTGAAAAATACAATAACTTTCCTACAACTTCAATCCAACATGGTGATTATCCATATACAACCTATCACGGAATCTAGGAGATCACAGCATAATTCTGTAAGGAACTAAATAAATATTAACATCTAGGACCTAGATTCTACAGCTAAAGCACGAGGAAGCATATTCCAGATTTAACTTCTCCTATAAATATACACTAGACATTAATGCCTTTCATCCAGTAGTCTTGTTGGACCAGATCATTTTTTCTAACTGAAAGCTCCTCTCAACAATGGTTAGTGTTCCCTGTTACAAAATCCAGCAGCCAGTCAGTTCTACAAGACATGCGCTTCCACCAGACAGACAGTTTCAACCATGTGACACTACAATTGAAGGGATCTTGAATTTACCTTTTAAAATTACTCCTGTTCTGGCTTCTGTGACTTTTGTCATGCGGAAAAGAAGGTATTTTTGAGATGATCAGCGAGCTCTGCAACCCCTCTAACAGCTGCAGAGAACAAAATCAGTAAGCCATACAACATACCAATTGTTGGATTTTCATTATTATATGCCAAAAATATTAAAATAACATCTGTTAAACATAAAACCAAATATGTGAGGTTGTGTGGTAGCTTAGTGGAGCGCTAGCTCACCATGGGACAGGTCTGCAGCTCAAACCACATGCCATCCCGCTTAGAATTAGACATGTGAAATGTGATGTAATCGGTTCAATAGTAGCATACATACATACATATATATATATATATACATATATATCCAGCATTCAAATTCAACACTTCGATACATCAGCTATATGCTTTTCAAGCTTACATACAAAAATGAATCAAGGCAACTGCAAGAGAGGAGCACAAAAGGCAGGATTAAAAAGCAAGAATGAAAAATCACAAACTTACCCTCGATGTTGGCTGAATTTTACGATTTGATCTACGGGGCTCAACAACCTCGGGAATCAATTTGTCCTGCAGTTCAACATTTTTACGCAACATTCCACCAGCAGGTGCAACTTTTCCTTTATTAAGCCGTTCAGATTTAGCATTTGATGAGAGAACTTTCTTAGGAGCAACTTGCGGAAGACCTAGCGAAGAAACTAAGGTCGAGCCTTCTGATGTATCCTGAGAATTGGAAAAAGATCCAAATTCCAACAGGTTCTGCCGACCTGCATTGTTCTCCTCATTACTAATAGAATCCTCTGGTATTTGATCTGTCATGGAAACATCATGTGGAGCAGATTTAGCAGAGGTCAAGTTATCTTTCTGAGGTAGTGCTCTCCCAGAAACGCTAGGTGGTTTCCCAGACCTAATAACTTTGGGTTTGTCTTCAGGAGCTTGCTTTTCCTTGACATCAATTTTAGTACTATTTTTCCAACCATGAGATCCTGATCCTTGAGGCATCAAATACCTAGTAAATTTAACTGAATCACTTGTTTTTACATTCTTACTGCTCTGGTCAGAGTCAAAATGTTTGCTTACATCCATGAATTTCCGTTTCTTTCCAGGTTTAGGAACACCAAAAACTACCCTTGAACCTTCTTTCTGCAAACCAGTCCTCACTGTTCTCTGCGCATCAAGTTTGTTATCATGTCTTGTATTCATACCAACATTAAATTCTTTTTCACTGGCAGATAAAGGTAGTAGTCTTGATTCTTCATGTTTCCTTGATTCCACAAGATCAACTCCACTTGGTATCTTGTCCTTCACTTTGGCCTCTATAGCAGGACTTCCCAGCCTTGCGCGCTTTTCTTGTGGTGCATCACCCTGAAAAAAGGTTTTGAACTCAGTAGAAGTAATATGCCAAATTATGTTTTTCCATCAAAAAATTGCTAAGTGTATAACCATGAAAGCATAGGACCTGAGAAGGGAAGCGCTGCCTTGCACCAGACCATTCAATCCACTCCCCATCCTGCCAAGTGAGAGTTGGCCGAAGATGCCATGCTCTTACAACTGATGTGTCTCCCAGAGCTGCAAATAAATTGTAAAAGAGATTATATTTACCACCATAGAAAGTGGCAACTGTAAATAATACACAACATATTGTCTCTGTTACTCAATACGATTGATCATACATACCTGGAAAATGGATTGTTAATGTAGTTTCATCATTCTTGTTTTTCTCTTTTACAATTCCCTCACGCCAGCTTAAGACAATATTAACAGAAAGAATGTGAAATATTGAGAGTGAAATGATCAGTCTGAACTTCAGTATCATAAAAGATGAACAAACACCGTGTATATCCAAGCATGCTTTAATAAGATGTATTGTAGCTCAGCAATGAACGTCTTATGCAACTAAGATGTAGGAAAGAACTCATGCTAAAATCGCACAAAAAATGTTGTTTCAACTTCTCAAAATGAAATGTCTCGAGACAACTAGAAATACTAACACAATGAGAACCCATACACAAATATATATATGTGTGTGTGTGTGTGTGTGTAGATAGATAGATAGATAGATAAAAATAAAATAAGAGAGAGAGAGAGAGGAACTCTTTTTGCAAAGGATTGAAATTCAAAGTTCACACATTGGTGATGATGGGTTTATTAGCAAGTCTGTATGCTGGAGGAAAAAAAATACCAAATGGTTGTGTAAAATAAAGAGACCTTATAATCTCAGAAATATCAGCTTTCAGATCTTTTTGATACAGTTCAGCATAATATTGTGACAAGTACAAGCATTATCAATACTAGACCATTTGTTGCACGCACTGCAACTGTAATTTATATAATATTATTAATTTCTAAGAACTCAAATTTTAACTTGAAGGCTAAAATAGGAAGATCTTTAAACTTGGAGATTAAAATAAGAGACAAAAAAGTGAAGCATGGAGGATAAAAAAGAAATATCATTAAACTTTTAGGGTAAAAGAGAGTTTTCATCAACTGGGAGGGGAAAAGGCTTCATCAAAGCTGGCGACCCCCCCCCTTTTCTCTTTCTTCCACCAACCAAAAAAAAAAACCCTTTTTCATATGTAGATAAATCCAGGGAAAACCTTTTCTAACCAATAAAGTGGAGGAAGAATTTCTTCTTTTTATATTCTTCAAGTAAACCATACATGTGGCGTACTAACGGTGATGTGCGTGTTCTCCTCAAAATTATTTTGGAATCACAATATTTAGGAAATAATTGGTCATATTTTGACCAATTATTTCGCAAAGCCCTTACAGCAGGGTAGTCCGTCATTCCATCTGAATCCAAAAAAAACACCCCCCCCCCTCTAAAGGCTCATTGCAGAGCCCACAACTAAGCAAGCCAAATGTCTCTCACACTTTCGCAATTAACTATCATCAAGCATGCAAATTCTTTTCACACAGCTTTCCCGGTGAGAAAAACTATACTAAGCGTCTAAACAGCAGTGTAGTAATCATCTAATAATAATAATTTTTGAAAATTTTGAAGAAAAAATGTTTCGACAGACCAATATACAAGAGAATGTACTGGCCATATGAGATTGTAAGCAGACAAAGTGAATTCACAGTAGCACTGAAATAGTTTGCCTTAAACATGGGCAAGGTAATACAATAGAGCACTTCTTTCTCACCCTTAAAATTGACAACTCAGAATTAAGAGCACGGTTACACATATGGAAAATTCCAAACAAAGTGGGGAAATTAATAACAAAGCTAAACTGAAAAGCATGAACAAGAAAATGTGCTGATACAGCCCACCAGCATATACGCAATAAAATTTGATTAACTTCGTAGGCATAAAAGGAAAAGAATATGAGCCCTAAGATCCACTAATTCTGAAGAGTGCAAATGAAATAACCAACCTAATTAAATTAAAAATTAGATGAATATGTTTCAAAAACACATGCTTACCAATCTTGCATCCATGCATCAACTTTGTCTCCAACAGACCAATTATAATCCATCACTGCTGCTCTGCGTCTCTTCCTAGTTCCATCAAAGCGCATGGTAGTTGTAGGATGGGCAATGCGCATTGTGGGTGCTTTAATACCATCACCTTCAAGTGGCACCCATTCCTTTAGTTGCCCAGACCCTAAAAACCAATGAGTATGGTAAATAGGTGAAAGAGATCAAAACATAAACTACATTCAAAATACTATCCAAAATAGGCATCATGCATATGCGAACTTGTCTACACATAACTTGCATCACCTTGCATGTCTTAAAATCGATTGAATATTATTTCACTTATTCTGCATTACTTATGAAGATAATACCAGGCATGCAAAATGAGGGAAAGAAAACAAAATGGATTTTTGAGAAAACAAATAAGTACACAGAGAAAATAAATTCATAATGAAACCACAGAAGTAGCAATAGGAGAACTTGAAGAAATCCTGTTATATAGTTTGAACCAAAATTCTCAAAGGTCAATAACTACACATATATTATAGTTTGCTAAATATTATGCCAGGGAAGGGAATAAAGTTTACGTTAATTGACAAAAACAAAAATCATGTTAGCCAACCCATACAGTTGAGATAAGACTCATTGAGCTACAACCCTTGAACGGAGCCACAATCAACCATTCTCAAACTTACCACAACACCACAAACGTGTAATTGTTCCTTTTTGCTTCTTACCCAATATTCAATATTTCATGTTTAGCTTGATCCAAACCCAACCAATTAGAAAACAGGCTTTATGCATCACTATGTCAAATTTAATTTTTGCAGGCATTCACAAGCTTGTCTTTCTAATATTAATATTCCCATTCCCATGTAAAATATAAAAAAAAAAAGAAAAAAAAGAATTCAATTCCGGAAAAAATATACACCAGTTCAGTCCATGCCAGCTTACCTTCATCTGCTTGGAGTTCAGTGTAACAGAGAAGAGCTTTTCCATCCTTCAAATTCAAAATATTTGCCGAATACCATGCTGCTTTATAATTACCGCCATCTTTAAAAACCTAAAGCATGGAATGACCAAGTTAATACAGCCATAGACATAAAACAGCATACAGATATCAGAAACACCACAGTGCTTATAGAAAGGTCTACATAATTCCTCAAAACAAAACAAAAAAGGAAAATTACATATGAACAAGCACTTGAAATACAATAGAAAGTTACAACTTACAACAGTGCTTCAATATACAAACTGTGGAACCTGTAAAAAGAGTAAGTACCATAACACTTTCAGTTTACAAACCTCAACAAGGCAACCCTCCTTCATCCCATTCTCAATCCTCGCCTGTGATGCACTTGTGTACACACCTTCAGCAATAACAGAACCAGATCTTGATCCAGCCTCTGATTCAGGAACAACGCCAATGGTTTTGGCCAACTCAAATGCTCTACGACCTCTTTGAGCTCTAGATGAATCCTTCTGAAGGCTTGAAACAGTACCTGAAATACCATCAACCATTAAGTGACCCCCCATCAGACCCATGGAAATCTTTTCTCTACAAGATGACATACCAGGTTTCTTGGCCTCCTCCATACCAGAAGGTCCCCCATTGGATTGTTCAGCTGCAACATTATGAAGTTCAACACTAACTGCTTTTGGTTGATCACAATCAACAATGTGCGATTTTGCACCCTGTTCAGGAGAAACCGGTGGATTTTTCCAGTAGCCCACTGGACCTAATTCTACCAACTCACTTAAAGGCAAAGGATCACCAATAGAAACAATTTTTCCTGCTTGAGATACTGCTTCTGATGCCAGTTCAGCAGCTTTTACTATGGCATCTAAGTTTTCAGCATGTCTTGAGGCAGCTGAAGCAGCTTCAACCCTCTTCCTAGCCGCTTCCCTGGCAACGGCAATGATTGAGCTGGGATACGTACTTCCATCCCCGCCCTTCAAGATGGATGAAGATGAAGGGATAGCATTCCCTGAACCGTTTGAAATATTGGAGAGAGAGATCCCAGTACTGAGAGTTGAAATTCCAGTTACACTCAATGTAGATACCTCATCAGCCATTAGTTTTGCCTGGACTGCAACATTGGATGCAATCTTAGCCGCTGCAGCTGCAGCCTTTGCAACAGAAGCAGCCGCTGTTATTGTCACAGCCGCGGAAGCAAGCTTAGCTTCAACATCAGATATCAAACCAGAATTCTGCTGCTTACCCAACTGACTCCAAACATCATGACAGTGACTAACTGTGGCAGCAGCATGCACAGCAGCAGCCTCAGCTTGTAACTTAGCCTCCTCAACTGTATTTAATGTCTCATCTGAAATTATACTCTTCTTCTCCAACTTCTGAATCACTCTTTCAGGTTGATCGCTTAAAGATGTAGGAGATACAGCAGCAAGAAATTTATCAGAGTTGCTTGTAGATGCGAAGCGAAGAGGAGTTGTGACAGCAACTGATGTAGAAAAAATATTACTAACAACAGCAGTGGGGACCGACTCTTTATGACTTTGAGCAAGTAAAGACTTCTGGCCAACAACCTCGGGAACAAAAGCCCTTACAGACAAGTGATTACCAACACTGGGGGAACACACTGATGCTGCCTGATGTAGAGCTTGCAATGGGATTTGGCTTGGGCCCTCAGTGACAGGAACCTTCTTTCTCTTTCTACGCTTCGGATCAGCAGAATGCAGACCAGTTGGAACTGTCACCTTTTTCACATCAGGCTGGGATGAAGTCCCAGAAGAAACACTAGCACCCCCACCACCATGAGCAACAGCAAGAAGAGATGCATGCTTTGTGGCAGGGAAATTTGGCACAGCTGAATCTTTTGCAGGGGTTAGTTTAACAGGTTCTGTATTAGGAAACACGGAATAGCGAGCATTGGCATCAAAGGCAGAAGTTTGTGGAGAAGCCACCCATGGACCAGGAAAAGAGGTCTGCGAGAGCCAAGAGGGACTATGACCGACAAAATTCCTTATACCTGGGACCTGATAAGGATGCAATGGAGAAAGTGGCTGATGAAAATCAACAGGTGCTCCTCTTGGAATGCCAATGGACTGCAAACCATCACAAGAAGGTGTAGATACATTCCACAGAGGCGAGGAGAGGGGGATGATAGGATTAACTAGTGATTGAGTACCCTTGCTTCTTGATCGGCCAGCAGGTGAAGAAAGAACTTTACTTTGAAGTGAACTGTGTTTAACTGGCTGATCTGCAGCTTTGCTACCTGTGTTTATTAATTCCAAAATACAATTAGACAATGACCAAGTCTACAAAAGAATTGCACTTAAGATCCTGAGCTACCTGATTGCGCAGGGGTTCCTGAGCTGGCATGGGATCTCTGAGCATGAACCCTTTCAACACAGGTACGCCATGTGGGCTCCCAAAGACTCCCACCACCATCTGTAAATGCAATGACATAAAATGATCACAAGTCCACATTATTACATTAAGATCCAAAGCAACTATAGCTAATAAACTAACCAGATGGCCCAAATGCTGAAACCATACAAGCTTCATCAGGTACGGACTCTTGTCTGCGATAACCAGTAGTTTTCAGAAAAAGTATATTTAACTTCATATTACAGGCATATATGAATAAGATATTAGATTTGTTGAACTAATCACACGCCACTGAGACCACAATTGATCATCAGATATAAACTTAACTACATAAATTTATTCTTGTTTAGGATCACACGATTCCTCCCTCACTCATTTCGAGATTGATTCTTTTGTACACTAGAAAACAAATTCCTAGGAATCCAAAAATTAGCCTCTACAGTTGAAGATAATCCATACAACTGAAAGCTCAATCAATCATAATTGATGACCTCCAGTACGTAATCCTTCTTAGAGAATTCTGGTTTTCAGCAACACCTAAGGAACAAACAAACAAGTTCCCAAGTACTGGAAAGTAACCAGTTCTAGACATTCGACTATATTCTACTACATTGCCTCTACAACACTGGTATGTCAATTGACTCAATTGTTAAGGAACTATCACAAGCACCCTCCCAAAAATGCAAAAGTGAATCATACTACTAATTGCACTTCCATCGCTCCATTGACAGCTCCCATCTCTATTG
Source organism: Aralia elata (assembly GCA_034770075.1). Taxonomy (NCBI): domain Eukaryota; kingdom Viridiplantae; phylum Streptophyta; class Magnoliopsida; order Apiales; family Araliaceae; genus Aralia; species Aralia elata. Next base: position 1,768,292 of record CM068386.1, read on the forward strand.
ATGCAATGCACTAATATATCTAGTAAATAAAGAACAAGACTCACATCAGAGATCCGTAAACAAATATCTGTGCTCGCAATTGCACTTGCTGTAGATCTGTAAAAGGCTGTTGAAAAAATGCAACTGGAGAAACTGAAGTGTTCAAATCTGGAAGATTGGATGTGGGAATAGCAAGGACGCCACATGGCTTTGTACCACTTCGTTCAACATCACCACAGGGCTTCAACTCTTCAAATTGCACAAGCTGACCAGTCACAGGAGAACGCATGAACATCATTGATTTATCACTTCTTTCTGACTGTCGCACAGGTGTTGTTTCCTTCACATGGTTTCCTTTCTTAGCACTTTCTCTTGCTGTTGCCTTGCCAGAACCTCTCCTCGTTTTACGCTCAGGGGTCCCTTTGGCACCTGCATGTGCTATTCCCTGTACAGGTGGTTGAGGACTTCCATGAGAAATTTCTGGCACCATCTTAAGATCTATCGGAGTGAGACCAGATGTAAAGGGAGATCCCTCAACATCCTGCATTAGAAGTTCATTCCAAAACACATTAATTAAGAATACGGAAAAAGAAGAGATGAAATACTACAAGGTAAAGACGAGAAGGAAAAAACCGTTGATATTTTCTGAACTTGGACACTGGGAAATGATTGCCAATCCTTGCTAGTTTGTCCATCAGATAGACCGCCAAATGGACTGACATCAAAGGCAAAGCTGTTATCCTTTCCTGCATGCGAGGAAACCGACTTGACCTTTCCATCAGCATCACAGGTACCCCCAGAATGCTGGACATTGTCAACTATTGTCCCTTTGATCCCAACTTGCTGTCCTTTTTCACTTAGCGGAAGCTCAGTGCAATTAATGATGGAGGGGGATTCACAATTATCTTTTACCAAATTAACAGAACCGTCTCCATCTTCATTCAAACAGTTGGCAACACATTCAGATGGACAGGCAAGAACAACGGAAGCTTGATGGTCATCTGATGAATCAACTGCAAACCAATTCATTAATCAGAGTAGAAACATAAGCAGGATATGAAAAACTACTCGGTTACTAGAATTGAAGGACGAGAATGTCCGGATAACCAATAAAAGCATATTCTGTTACTAGAATGGTCTCCAAAATCCTAAATCCAAACAATAAAGATTGCAATATCCTCACAAAGTGAAAAAGGGATAGTAAAGGACCAAACAAACAGAAAAAAATATAGCCTAAATTCAGGATGAATAACGGTCAAAAGCATACCTTTGGTGCTAGGACCAGTTTTCCCAGTGGTTTGAGTTCCAGATGCCTTGATAACTTCATTACTGTTTTGGCTCATATCACAGCAAGGTTCAGTTATAGATACCGATATAGCTTCTGCAGGAACCACAATTTTGTTTGATAGTTGAACTGCCTCTGAGGATAATAAATACAGCACATCAGTGTGAATACCAGGTCAACATAGAATTCTTTGTTTTATTATATTGGAACCAAATTTTACAATGTATTGCAAGGATTGTTTCGAGAATCCAAGGGAATATGGCTCATAAAAGGGTCCAAAAACAAGAGAAAGAAAAAGGACATGATCACGGGGGTTGAGGGGGGAGGCAAATCAACATTGGCTCTAAGAAACTACAAATCTGGCTGAAAAAAACAGGTAATGTTCAAGTGCAGCTAACCACATCAATCTGTATATAGGACTATAGGTGTAAAAATGTGTGACATGAGACGCCTGGGGGGATATTAAGAAAATAAGTGGAAATTAATTAACAAAAGAAAAAATATATAGAAGAGAGAGAGGTAGTGAAGCAACTAAATCACTGTATACCTGCGACTTCTCTTGATGCTAATTCACCATTCCTTCCCATCGATAATTCTTTATCGTTTTCACAATCTGCTGCTTCAGTACCCTCGACCTGTTTTACTGGCGAATCAAAGAGAACAGGACATGCTTCCAACTTCTTGGAGCACTCTTGAACAACTTCAACTGCTTCTTGGTGACACTGGCTTGCTGCATTACAAATATCCACTGTCACTGACAGAAGAAATGTCTCATGTAGTATTTTACACAGCACAATTAAGACTGTACCTTTTGCAGCTTCAGGAAGAGGCTCTAGATCACTTGCCACTGGTACCGACTCCTTCAGGCCCGACAAGCTTGCGTCTTTATGGACTTCAGTATCTTCTTCTTCAGTTTCATCAGTGTCCATAGATATCATCCCGTGTACGGGTAACTTCTGCCCACGATTATGAGAAGTAACTTCAACAGCAGTAGCACCAGTTCCACCATTTAGTGTGTCACGGGATGATAAGTTTGTGTCTTCCACAACAACTTTCGACTCTACAAAGCAGAATAAAAGATGCACAATGATTGCAATAGAATGTAATTCAACTTGATTATGCAAAAACAGGCAAAAACAGTCTCTCTTCTTCTTTTTTTTGATAGGTCAAAAATCAGTAATTTCTTAATATATATATATATATATATATCCAAATTTGATAATTGAACATCCAAAGTAAATTAGAAAACCCAAAATCAAAAGTTTCATGTTATACCTGGTTCCTTCCCAATGGGACCCTCGAATTCTGATCCATGAGCTATCATGATTTTTCCTTCATTACATTCATCAGAACACAACGATCCAACAATCGTGCATTCCGTGTTATTAGATTCTGTAGGCAACTCTGCATTCCCTCTCTCATGAAATGAAACATCTTGGTCACATCTATGAGCATCCTCAGAGAAAAGATTTTTTCCATTCAGATGTGTGGATCCACCAAGCATGAGAGGCGAAATAAGACCTTCAGGAATGAAGTCTTCTTTTAGGACCCTAGGTGTGTTACTGCCACCAGTTAAATTCTCGTTTGAAGATTGTTCCCTAAGCAATTCAGCTGAAGAGCGTGCTATTGTCAAACTAGAAAAATCTCCAACATGATTAATTGCACTTCCATCACCCATTTCAACAAGTCTATGGCCTACAGCAGGCAATACAGATGCCTCAGCAAACGCCCTTCTATCCATTCCATAGTCACTTCCAGAAGACTTCTCCTTGTCCACCACAGAACCCATCTCCACCTCAGGACAGGAAGAACTTCCTGCCTTAGTATTGCCGACCTCAGTGTTCTGGCCCTCCAGACTAATCATTTCATGGTCACTTCCAAAATCCTTCTCTTTTTCTTCAACAGCCATCTCCAGTTCTGGACAGCCAGAAGTTCCAGCCTTAGTGTTGCCAACCTCAATGGCCTGCTCCTTGGGACTCCCATCACCTAGACAAACTACTTGTGAGTCCTCATTTAGAGAGCCTTGAAACTGCTTACAAATTTCTGGGCCTTCAGTACAAACCACAACTTCAAAATTGTAATGCTGTGAAGGTTCTGAAGAATAGACATCATTTTTGCACTCGTCAGCAATTTGCAAGTCACAATCCTCCTTCATCGGTGATCCTGAAGGTTCCTCGAATGTAGTGGTGTTAACTTCAACTTTGTGCTCTACTAAAAATTCCATCCTTGAAGCAACATAGTGAGGACCTTCTAATTTCTTGGTACAAGTTTCGTCTGCAGTTCCACTCGCTATTTGATCAACCATATTGGACTGTTTGCTCCGAACACTGCGTTCCACCATTCCTTTAGAAATGTCTTTATGCAGAACACCTACATTTTCAAAAGAAACATCAGTAACCTGATATTTGTTCTCCTGATCATTAAACTCCCCAGAGTTTGCAATGTCATTATGTGGAGAGGAGCTAGTATTCCCGATATGTTCCCCAGAGACAGAGGGAGGTTCTTTCATGTTGTCCGCTGGAGATTCCATAATTGAATTTTCAACTTCCATTTGACTTGCATCATCACATTTTCTATCAGTTCCCACATCACCCTCACTCACAATTACACCACTGAAAACCTTTGAATCAACTTCACCAGAACTTCCATAAACAGGGGGATCATCTTTTAGAGCTTCTGAAGTACATCCAACATTAGGATGCTCAGCCCCAGCACTCTGATTCCACCCATCCGGAAAATCAAATGGTGCTAATTCAGGTTGTGGGTGAATAGCATTTTCCATTTTTTTATCATCTTGCTTCAAATTAGTCTCCATTTCCACAGTCAACCTACCCAATTCATCGCCAGCATCTGATTCCCCGTTAATAAGTTCTCCCAGGATCTTTTCTTCCTGCCCAACTGATTTTAACAGCATTTCAACAGATTCTGAGGATGTTGCCTCAGACCAAACATTGTTACGCCTTGAAATGGAACAAGATTCTGCTGCACCTGAACTAAATTCTATTCCACTACTTCCCCGAGAAAAATCCTCAATCCACTGATTGTCTTCCTGACTTGGAATGCCAAGAAAAACTTCGTTTTCAACCAAGCTATCAAATCTTAGGTGACCCTGGAGGCTATCATCAAAATCAAACTTGGGAAGAGCATAAGGACGCAAGACTGGAGATAACTTAGAGCTCCCTTCAGCTAAGTGATGGTTATGGCCTTGAAAATCAGTGTCGTCATAATCCATCGGTGTATGCCTACAATATGATAAATGTTGGGAAAGGAATATAAATCAAAAGGGTTTCTGCACATATTTTACATCAGCCCAGTCGCTGAAGTTACTTAACATCTACAAGAAAAAAAAGTATTTCATGTTTTCAACACATCATATGACAAAAATATTATTTGCATTGAATAGAAACCATCATACCAAGACAGAATTTATTTGCACCTTCCTACTTTATCTTAATTCTAAACCACTCCAGGAGTTTCCCAGTATCAGCTAGTCTATTCATTACATAACTAGAGGCTAGAGCTCATATTTTATCACTAAAAGGCCCTCACAATGTCAATGTAAAGGGATATGCTTGGGACATTACATGTTTCCTAACACCTAAGTTACCAATGCACAAAGCGGGTGTGACAGCAAGAGTTTGAATGCACATAATTTGATACAACTTTTTGAGAATGCCTACAAAGCGTCAATATAAAAAAATGTAAATAATTATTATATGCATAAAAATAGATTTATTTTATTTTGTATGCAACTTAGAAGTCTTAGTTGAGATAATATTAGTCAAAGTTGATAGTTTACTAAGTTACTCAAATCAGTGATTAAATATGACAAGAAGTAGATAATTAATAGAGCTTATATGTAAACAAGCTTCTGGTAGCCTAGTGGTGTTATTATGTGATAACATAGAGGTTATAGGTTCAATCTTAAAGACGCCGTTAGTTTTTACTAAATATTACATCTTGCTGTAAATCCATAACTAGCATACTATAGAGTCAAATAAAAAACAACCCATTACTCAAACCTCCAAGGCAGAACTAGTACTACAAAAGTTGACCCAAAAATAAATTAAACACTCCTAGAGCAGAAAGGAAAAGGAAAATTCAGACGCCAAAAAGGTTCAACTACTAGTTATCATCTGCAGTACTACTTTCTACATAAACCAAAGCTCAAACCAATCAAAACGAATATCTAACACACGAAAAATTACTCAGAACATAAAAAAATGTGAAAAGTGACTTTCATCAATTTGAAGTCCACCCAAAAGCCCCAAGTAGTTCAGGTTGTTAGACACTCTCTCTCTCTTTCTCTTCGCTCATTTCTAAACTTTTTCACGTAGTAAAGAAGCCTTTTTAAGACACATACCAACAAATATCCCCAAGTATTTGGCACAAAGTACTACCAAATTTTGAGTTCCAACAAACTGACAGAGGAAATGAACAGTACCAGAAGAAGTAAGTCTAGAGACGCTACCTCCCTCCATCCAGAGACAAAATCCTGACCGCTGATCAACTGACTCGCCGCTTCATAACCCTAGGGTTTGAGTGATTTCTAATTCAAACTTGTAATACACGAATGACAAAAATCCTGTGGATCGACAGAAGAACTCCCCGGAAAATCGACGACAGCAAGTATACGGCGATAAATTGTGTAAGATTATATATATAGAGAGGGGGGGTGTCTGAGTCTGAGCGTGTTGGCTCAGTTAGCGGAAGCACTCTTTTTCTCACTTTCGAGGAGGGAGAAAATAAATGTGTGGATTGCGCAAAGGCGTAGGGGGAATTTTAATTTCATTTTTCGAATCAGACGGAACGGGTTTAAACAGAAAAGAATATGCAACGTGTCGTGTTTTGATTCGTGATTAAAAACCAAACACCAATAGGCTTTTTGTTTATTGTCTCTGAAGTTTAATGGAACTAGATCCGAAAGGTCAACTCATAGACTAAAAGGTTTAGCACATTTTGTATTTATTGATTAACATCATTTATTTTTACCTACAGCCTACTAGTCCCAATGTCAAAGGCGTGTGCAAATATCATACGAATATAATAAAAAATTTATTTAATTTTAAAAATAAAATAAACAAAAATTAAGAAAAATAAAATTACAATAAAATCAAATTTATAGAAATACAAAAAAAAAAATTGTGACACAATCTGAAGACAACGATTATTTTAATTACTATTTTTTTTTTTTGTAATAAGAGATACTGCTATACACTAAATACACTAATAGATACATGAAATAAAATATAATACTACATTATAAAGACTCGCACTATTTTACAAAAATAAAAAACCCATGAGTATTTCAACTTTTTTATCGGTGCAAAGCACAGGTATTAATTAAAATTTTAAAATTAATATAAATCTATGAGTATTTTATTATTAATTTCATAATTTTTTTATTAAATTGTTTTTGCATAATTTTTATTTTTTTAATATAAAATTTGCAGTACACTCAACTTGCATTAAAACGATTACAAACTTTATAACTAAAATATTGAAAGCATACAATTTAACTCCAACATGATTGTATCAAAATAGAGTTATATTAATTTTCATCCTATTAATTTATTATCAATGTAAGTTTTTCTTTTGTCTGGTTTATGTAACAATTCTCATTTTTCTTTTTAAATTGAACATTGAGGGTCTATAAATATGAATAATTTTTATTAATGTTTTGAATTTATTATTTTGAGTACATGCAATAAAATGAACAATTCTCATTATTATTTTGAATACGTGTATATAAGTAAGCATTAAATGTATAAATTGACACTAAAACATATATCAAAAGAGACACGAACCAATGTTAAGTGTAGTTTTATATATTTTAGTAGATAGATATATAAGTAAACATTAAATGCAGCCTTAAATACATAAATTAATACTAAAATCTGTACTTAAAAGAGACAGAGATCAACGTTAAGTGTTGTTTTATAACAATATATTCTATAAAATAATCCCTCAGAGTTTGGCATTCAATCATCACCGGTAACTTCTCGTAATCACCAAATATTATGAATTATAGTAGTATTAAATTTGTGATTTATGTTACTAATAATTTTGCATGGCGTATTGATGTAAAACGCAGAAGCATGACATAAATTATATTTAAAAAAAATTATGCAATATCAAGAATCAACTTATGTATTGTTATTAATTAAGAAAGGTTTAAAATCATACCGCATGAAAATAAATTAACTCTTGATTTAATCTCCAGGTTTCAATTATTCGTTCATTCGCGCTCCTTTAATTCTACGGATCCAACGCAAGTTACTCAATGTGTGAAGCGCTTCAAAGGTGATTCACCAAGAGAATATAAATAAAGAATAAGTAATTTAGGTTTATGAAAAACCTTAGGGTGACTGCCTGACTGGTTTCTCTCTCTCTCTATTTCTCCGAAACTATTTAGGTTTGAAAAAATAATAGTAGTAGTGTTATATATCCTAATCTATAATAAAGTTTCTCCTTATATATACAAATCTTCTTTCCTAAACTCTTTAGTACTTAGGATTTTTAATTTAATTCATAAATTATTTAGAAACTAAATTATTTATAATAATAATAAGAATACTTCTTATTAATTTATAATTAATATTTCTTAAATACTTTATTATAAATATTAATATATTTAATTTGTTCCACCATAGTACAAATAAAATATACTTAATTTATTATTATTTGAGTCAATTATTTCTAAATTAATATTTATCTTTTATGGTGCCCTTTAGGTTTAATATTATACCGGTAGTAGAATAAATAAAATTAACACTATTTAAAATTTATTTAAACGAATTAAACTTTTTTAATTCTTGTATATAATTAATAAAATTAATTATATTTATTCTACATCACGAGTGACACCTCTCAACATATTATGGCTATCCTGATAATATGAAATCAATTTTTAACTACAAAGAACCTATATTTAGTAAATAGTTATCAAATAATTAAATATTTCTACCGCATAATGTCCCAATTAAATATAAAACATAAAATTATTTATCAAGTTTTATTTATTTAATTATATGCATTTCAAATCTCGAAAGTACAATTATAATTAATATAAATTAAAAACTCTTTTATAATTTTCATTCAACCCCAAAAATTTCTAAATTGTCAGAGATCGAATTACGACATTCCCCATCCATATTCCACTCAATAGAATCAGCATTTTAGTGCATTGTGTTTTTACATTAAACAAATAAAAATACTTTTGCCATTTACATTAGCAAAAAAATATTTTTTATTGGTCTAAACTCAGTCCCACAATAACAGGGACAAGCCTAAAATTTTACTTGGGGATCAACCAGAATACTTGGGGAAAATAAATCACATAATCCCAGACTCTCATTACTAGTCACGCAGATTTCCAAATACGAACAGAAAAATGAATAACGATGTGATTTAAGGACTGTTTGATAGCCTTTTTTTTTTCGCACGGAGGCTAAGCTGTTTGATAAAAATCATCTCAAAATTTATAGCTGCCAAAGCTACATTCTTTCATACAATTGATCCATCATAGAATTAAAGGTAACAAAAGATACCCTATATTCCTATTATAAACAATGTCATGAACATTACTCCACCTAAAGGTTCATTGCCTTTGTATCAATGGATAACCTGTACAAGAATTAACATTGTCCCAAAGACCAATGGATAACCATATTTACACTAATTCTTTTCATCTTTCCTGACATATAATAATTCGGATAACTATTTAAAACTACAAATAATAATAAATTAAATAATAACTATAATTTAGAATCTTCTATTTGACATATTCAGCATTGACTTCAAATCAATTTTCACGGACTCGCCCTGCATCAATATGTGATTTGCATACAATCAGTGAACAACCCAACCAGTTATCGTTACATATAAACTCGAAGGCTTAAATATATAGCTTTACCTCCACAGACTTCTCAGCCACTGCTTATGAGATTGAATTAATCACTTTGAGGTACTAGATCCTTCAGGGATTTTCCACCCTGTAAAATACTCTGTTTTACAAGGTCAAGTACTTCAGGGGAGCATGATTTGAGAAGCTCAAGTACATGCCCAAGGAAGTTCCCATGAATCTCTTCCACCAAACAATTTAAATCGTGAATTACCTGCAAGATGAAATTTAAATTAAACTCAGATCCAAGAAGGGATGGATCTACGACCCAATAAATGGTCTGCGGCATGTTTTTTTTTTTTTGAAAAAATAAGAGTAGACTTATGGATGAAATCATGTACAATTTAAAATCTTTACATATATGCTTTATATAGTTATATACAAACATAAAATAGAAAGGGGAATAGAAAAAAAAAACATAGGTCTAGGTAATAGGATTCCCCTACACCATCGAAGTCCTATTGATTTTTAGAACACTGCCACAGCTTAATATCACACAAGTGTGAAAACATATTTTAGGCACCAAGGAAGATATTTATGTTTTATGAGATATATGACACATCAAAATATTGAATAAATATCTAGATTAACAATTGTACATATTACTGTGATTTAAAAAAAATAGCTAATCATATATTTTAATAACTAAAATATAAGATAAACAACAAAAAATTCATTAAGTGAATTAAATAAGGTTAATTATGGAGTAATTTATGTTTTATAGACCAAATGGAGCAACAGACATTTGAATAAATGAATAGGCAATTGTTTCAAGTTAATGTTTAAGCTAATGGTTAAGAAATTTCAGGCGAAGTTTGTACCTATATGTAATTATATACAAACCTAAAATAATAAATAAGAATATCGTAAACCATAAGAAATAAATAATTGTATACACGTAGAATACAGGATCGTCCCAAAATGATAGTCTTGAGGGTTTATGGAGCTACAAAAAAGCTAAATCCAGCTCCCTAAATTTCCCGACTGTCATTTTGGGACGAAGGTTCTCTGTGAATGTGTGTGTGTGTCTATGTGTGTCCTTGTATATATGAATACCGCAATGTGGTTTCCATGTGTGGTGTTCATAGGGAGTAATTACATCTGCAGTGTTCAGTTTTCATATTGAGGAACGATAACCGTTCTGCAATGCCCAATTGTGATTTCTTGCTCTAAGAGTAGTCAAATCTACTATTTTGATACAACATTATGTCATCCATCTAACAACTGTATCGAGAACCTTACAGAGAAATACACCCCAATATTCCAGTGCTTCATGAAGTCAATATAGACAGCCTCATCTCGAAATTTGGTAACAGCATATCTGGTCGGACAGTAGCCTTGCAGAACAATTGCGTGTTATAACCAAGTCGAACACAATACATTTACTTACCAAGAGGATGTTATGAAGTCAATTACAAATGCAAATACGGCAACACCAGAAAGTTACTACCTTCTAAATGATCCAAGAATTCAAGGCTGGATTTGTAATTTTTCAGGAACTCTGTAGGTCTTCCAGGAGAAAAGGCCCATGGTTTTCTTTTCTGGATTGCTGTGAGAACCTCTTTAAGGATCAAATTGGCTAGGAAGCTAAATACATGGAGACCTGAATTTTCTGCACATCATACCAAACACGACTACTAAATAAAAACTTCTTTGGTGCAGAAATTTTAGAAAAACTAGTAAGTTCCACACATAGAAAAACCAATGTTCACTTATCTATAATAATATATTTGAAGCTCGGGATATAGTGCAAAGACATTTTTTGTGTTGGATTAATTATCCCAAAGAAAAGAAAATCTACGAAACAATATTGCGGATAATATGCCACGAGAGGTTGATGAGCATACCTCTAGATGAAACTTCCAATAGAAATTTACAATCTTCATCAATAAAATGAATTATCTTTTTATAATCTGCCTCAAGTTCATATCCACACACACCACTCAGCCCCAATGAGCTTTGTGGAATAACTTTTTTTTACCAGTGGCACCACAATTGTTGAACGGAACATTTCTTCTGCATTTGTAGTATTGTCAATGGCGGCATATGCACGTAAACAATTGTATATTGCAGTATCATCCCTGTGTTCCAGTCCATCTACAAAACAGTGTCCTAAGCTTGCATCCAGTAATAAGCAAGCACTCTGAATCCTCTTCTCCATATTCTCAATGAAAGGTAGGTTCTGTAATGCCGCAATAGATAAAAATATTATGTATAATTTTATTATTATTATTTAAAAAAAAAAGTAAATTCGATTATAATGTGTAAGTTGTTAACGCAATGTTTTAAACAAATTCTTCAAAATAGTACTATGGCATGGAAAACTGATGATCTTGATACTTAACTGAGTTTGACCAGACACAAGAAATTACATTATAACTAAAAAAAAACAGAAACATAAAGTAAACCACAATCAGAACACATTAGTAAGGAATGATGCATCTGATGTACCCTTGAAATTAGCAGGTTTGATGAAAAGGTATGGCTCTAGTTTTATGTTTGTGAGGCAAAATTCCAAACATTTGCCTTTCCTCTACACGAGAGAGAGAGAGAGAGTGAGAGAGAGAGAGGTACGTGTGATCAAAAAAAGTAGTTATTACTTATGAGAGGTGTGGCAAAATATCTAGCAACCTGAACAGCTAAACTAACATCTGTATTTTTTTCCATTAGCTGCTATAGCATCATATTATGCTAGGTGGTAACACAACATCTTGTAATAAATTGAAACACGACTCTCGTCATTTTGTAATGCAATATCTTATTGCCTATTCAAAAAACATGAAATAGACATCACTCTTTCCAATATACCTTTGTGCTATGATTCAACATTATTTGAGGTATAAGGAATTTCAACATTTTGTACAGCACTCATTAAACCGGATTTTTCTTTATTAGTTCTTCAAACAGTAATGAAGATACTTTTGACTGCTTTAGCTTCTTTCTTTCTCAAATCCCAACAAGCGGAGACAAAAAAAAGGCATTCCATTACTCATTTCTTACTGTACTATAGTATAACAAAAAATTGGTAACAGTTAACCACATAGATCCCCCTGGAAGAGCCTCTATTCAAAGTCCAATAGCAAAACGTCCAATATCTACAATAATAGAGTAATTCAAAGTTTGAGATGAAGTGATGAACATGTGGTGGATGTTTTTAGATAAAAGATATTTGGTGTCAAGAAACTCAAGAAAGAGTGAACTTTTCTACCATGTAACAGACTGCATAAAAAATCTCTACCTAATCATAATAATGAAATACTGACTACTTAACTAGTCATTGATTGTTAGGCATTGTAATAAATTTGGTCTTCATATATAGTAATATATGTGTATATATACACATACACATACACACATGCACATGCACATGCACACACACACGGAATATGTATCCCTAGCAGGACACATCACCAAGTAACATAAGTCATATAGGAAGTTGAGTTCAACAATAAAGTAAATTATAAGACCTTATACATGAGTTACAGAAAGAGAGTTTTACTGCAATCCACCAACTCACAAAATCATGTCACCAACAATTTTGCTAATGATGCGAAAATCATAGAATCGAGATAACAGTCAAGGATTATGTATGAGTTTTGTTGAAATGAGAGCAAGATAGACCTGTGCATGAATAATGTAAAACTTTAGCCTACTCATTTCACTGGCAATTCACTCCAACAGCATGCTTTGAGCTTCCCTGATATTTGTTCCATTTTCTCCATGTTGCATCCCATTGCTCAAATGACCCTTTTCTATAAAATTTAGATCTCCATTGGACCAATCAGCAGGCAAACTAGGCAGCTCCTTTATCAATTTCTCGACCTGCACTCAGTAAAATCAAATTCAAAATTTTAAAGCTAAATGTGCAAAACTGGAGTTATCATATGCTCTTGACCTACCAACCACGTTTTAGCTTATGTCGTGTACCGCATTGCCCTATCGATTCCAAAAATCAAAACTATCCGCTTTCTAAAATTTTGAGATATTCATTGCTAACCAAGTAAAGTCTTGTTTTGATATAACTAACATAATCCTAGATATTCTGGAACAAGGTATAACTGTATAAGCTTCCAAATGTAAACATAAGATGCTAATTCATAAAAGAATGTAAATAAACTATGAAAAAGTTATTCAAATAATAAGTATTTTATTTATTATTAGGACCCATAATACAAAGATTTTTGCAGCCCTTAATTCTACAAAAATGATTGAGATAGTGGCAATGAGTTTTGTTGAGAATCTTGCTTATAGAATATAAAACAGATAACATAGAAAATATCAAACGCCCAAAAAAGCTTCCATTTCCTTATCAGCAGCAAGAATTAGCTCCCTCGATAAATTATTAAGGGAAAAAGTTATGATGCTCATTTTTAAAAGCACAGTAACAGAATCTGTAAAGTTAAGTGAAGGTCCTCTTTTTCCTTTTCTTTTTGATAAGAAAGAAGATTTTACTTATGAAGAAGACAGTAACAGTTCACTATCCACATTAAAAAATATTCAAAGTTCATAATATTCAAAGTTAGTTTCTTCTCTCACCTAGACAGAGCAAATTAGTCTAACACCATTGCGCTTTGTATATAATAAGGAAGAAAAGTTGAGACAAAAAAGTTGAATTGAAAGTAGAGAACACAAAAAATATAAGGATCAAAAGTCCAACTATATATGCTTGCATGAAGCTCATTGTCAGACATAATGCTGCAGTAGATCTTTCTTTTAAAAAATCTTATCTTTCTTTATTTTTCATTCACACCGCCTCATTGTTTCTTATATCCAAACAGAGTTCTTATCACTAAAACAAACCAAACCATTTCTTGGTAAAATTAAACTTCACTGCACCGTTACAACGCTCCTATCACAAAACAAAACCCATAATAAAACAACAAATTTTAATTAAAAACCAAACCAAATTTAATTAATCCAAGTTCTCTCAAATCCCAATTCAAAATCAGAACTTCCCACTATTTTAAGGACATAATTCCCCAGCACCCCCACCAAATTCACCCGGAAAAGGTCAAAACATTCAGTAAAAGGAAGAAAAAATTACCTTGGACGCAACATTAAAAGTATCAAGCAGAAACTCCAAAACCTCCTCGGCAGCGGAGGCCTCGGCTTGCTGCTGGATCCCACTCTGCAATGCCAAAAGCGAATCCTCCACCGCCTCGCGGAACACCTCAATCTTCTCTCTCATCTCCGTCAGTGGAGCCCGGATTCGGACAACGGCGTTATCGACATCGACTAGCTTCGTGCTCAAGTTAACGAAATCGGCGTAGTCGCGATTAATCAACAAAAGTTGCTCTATTTTTCTTTTTATTTCTCTCATAATTTTTATTTATTTATTTCCTCAAACTCACGAACTCAATGTTAAAAGTTCTATTTTTTAACTTATGTATCGCTTAGAGGGAATTGTTATTTACAAAAATATATATTATTGACAAAACTTGATTGTGCTTGTGACCATCGTGAAAAATCCAATATGATATAATGATCAATACAATACAATTTAATTTTTCAAATGATTAAACATTAAAGATATTGCAACTAATTTTATTCCGTTCAACCTTATAGCAAAGAATTATAGTAACACAAATACACAATGATCATTTTATTTTTAATTTTTTTTGGAAAAGGTTAAACTTTGATTGAACCAAAAAAGTCTATACAACTTTACAACAGACAAAAATACTCCATATTGAGCATTCCTTATTCAGTTAGCTAGCTATTGGTTGACACCTTCCACATCACTCCAAACTCGAGGAGTCCTTCATTTTAGATACAAAGATAAGAAATCAGTGTTATATATTGGAGATGAATGATGATCTAAAATCATAAAAAGTACAATGAGAAAAGTAACTTTAAATCTCTAAACATGTACATTTCGAGCCTTTGTTACATGCATCATAGAAATACTGCAGAGTTGAGAAAAAATGCACATTAGGTCCCTCTCCTTCAACACTGAGAGATTATTTCACACCCACCATGGCTTCTCAATTAGATCTTTTGAAAAAATGTACCGGAATCTTGAACTGTAAGGCAACCACTCCATAATCTGCGATGTTTTCTTATTGGTTGATCGGATGTTAATGCATTTATGTATCGAATCATGGAGCTTCTTGTCAACACTGTCAGCAACCCATTTGAGAAGATCGTCCGAGGCAATAGAGGCTTCCTTTGCATATCTTTCAAGTACCTTAGGCAGGAACACTTTCTTTGACTTCTTAACAACTACGTTTGCTTGAAGAAACTCCCTTTTTGCCAAGTCCAGTTCTTCTTTGATATTTGATGCTGTGTAGACTTTTAGCTACCAAAAGAAAAACATACAAGAAGAAAAAGAGTCAAAGAGCAATGAGTTTAGACCACTCAACTTAGTTTGTGTTAAAAGACGAGTAGAAACTGCTTCTATACAATAAGCAATTGGAGAAATCTGTTTGATATTTTGCTAAAAGCACGGGAAAAAAATGTTTGAAGTTAATAATTATGGTCAGATAATCAATGTATTTAGCAGAAATCACGTCCCTCTTCTTTGAATCGAACAACCAATAATCACTCTAGCAGTCCATGATGATCATAATCACTAAATTACTGTATATTTTAAGTTACAAGGATGAGGTGGGACAATAAAAGATATAATGGAAACAGGAAGTTACCACTGGATCAGAAATTGCTCCGGTGCACAGAGCAAAGCAAACAAGTGCTTGGGGAATTTGTAGACCGAATGTTGAATTGATACGCTGTCTTTCTTCTCCAGATCTTTTCCTCAATGCAGTTGACAAAATAGTCTCAAGCCACTGTAATGAGAGGGGAAAGATTAGGAAAAATACAATTCACTCAGTAACACTTGGCTCGTAAAGAACAAGTTAGTTAACACTCCCAAGCTTATTGAGAACATTTAATTTATTTTTTATTTTGTTTTTTCGAAGACAAGTAGCCATTTCAAGAACTGAGATATGTACTTGTGTGTTTTCGATAATGTGAGTAAGGTAGTACCCGTCCAACTCGGGGTGTACTGAAGCAAAAGATGGACTGTTCTATGGCAGTTGCGGTAATGATGTAGCCACCAATGTTGTAAGAAGCCTGCACTATACAGAGAGAAACCAACAATCTAAATTAGGAAAACATTTGATAAAATTCTAGCAAGCATGAAAAGCCATAAAAATTTTGTTTTGATGAGCCCAAGTGTTCAAATGATTGGCTAACAATACACACACACACAGGAAATACACCTTGATACTACTTATACAGCATATACTTCACCCTAGGCTTTTGCATCCTAAAAGAAATGGAATTGATCCATGAAAATAGAATTTTGTGACCAAACTATTTTAAATTAGAATGCCAATGTAGATTTCGAACAAATCATCACCCTACCTTGTAGAACAAGGCTAACCTTCTGAGAGAGCTGTGAGGTATTCCATATGCTAGATATGCCTAAAGACGGAAATATATAAATATAAGTAAACAAAGGTTTATAGAAGTACAATATGAGAAATAAACTTTTTATTAGCTTTGTGATCTTACATGCATAATCAAAGAATTGTAGATGTTGATCCAAAATGCAGTCTGAGCATTCATTTCCATCTGACTCAAATTAACTTTTTCAAGTCGTTCCACAAGTACTCTGAAAAGGGAAGAGACACAAAAAAAAATGTTTTAACACAATTATCTTTTATAAGCAGAGATCTAATGTACTGATAGGCATATGTCTTTGACGGGGGTGGGGAGAAAGTGTTCAACTGTGTGTGAATCAGAATAGCATGGCCTTTCTGAACAAGGAGAAGTAGCTACTATCTCCTCTACTAATTGTCCCCACCCCAAAATGGTGTATACCTATTAAAGAAAGTACAAGTTTTAGGCTGACAATATGGTAGGTAAAATCTTAAGAGTTTTAAAACCAGCCTCAAACCCAGTTCATTCCCCTAGGTATTGTATATGAAACACTCCATAAACAAATTAAGACCATCTGTGTTTTTCCTCCCTACATATTATTAGCTCATGAGGAACTCACCTGTAGTTGTTGATGGCATATGATGCACGAGAGAATTTGTTCTTATCAGTTGATATCCAAGATATTTCAACCATGGATTTGCAGGACCACTCCCTATCCTCTCCTATATCACGTTTGGGGATTATAACATTAGTGGATGACCTTGATAACAAAGGTGATCTGTTTTGTTCAGGAGTTGTAGATACTGAACTACGGAGCCAGCAGTATACTGAAGCCATACACCTGACCAGTTCTTCAGACAACTTGCTCGGACACTGGTGGAGATGATCTTTGATAGTTCGCAGCACAGAAATTTTGTCCGAGGCTGGTAGCTGTTCTTGAACCAAATGACAAAAAATGGCATGACATTATATAGCAGACCATAATATGACCAAATATAACTTTTAGTAACAACACAATTTTTAGTAGGACCCTTAAGCATTCCATGAGAAGAGCAATTCCACTTTACATATTGCCAGGAATTACAGAAACAGTTCCACTAACATTTTGTGACATCTCTACCATGTAGAACTTCAAACTTTATCAATAGGACCAGATCAAAAATCAAGCAACAGCTATTTAAAGTTTTCTTCCAGATTAGTATACCACTGGCTCTAGGAGTCTTAAAACTCTCAGATGTTCAATAGAGAAGTTTATCTCAAGCTGCCAATTTCTAGCATGCAGAACTCTAAACTTATCAAGAGGATCATATCAGAAATCAAACAACAAGATGTTAGGAAACCGTGTACGACTCCATGAGAGAAGCATGTTTATACATTATTGTTAGATTGTGTTTTCAAAGCCCAAAACCCAATCCATTTGTGTAGCATTCTTTCAGCCTATTAAGGTATACCATATGCCCAAACATAGGTAAAAAGCCTTTGCCCTGCCTAGCAGTCTAATTAGTCAATTTGATAGTATATAGTAACATTCTATTTCCAAAGAAGCAATAATAAAGACTTGGTGAAAGTGCAAGTGTATTCACAACAAGGATATAAGAAATTCAGTTTTGGAGCGGAAATATCAGTCTAACTGGTTTGAGGACTCAATAAGTCTTTCAAACTAAAACATATCCAGTAAATAATCCATATTATTGATTGAGACAAATAAGGAATCAATGTAACATTTTTGAGCTTAAACTTATCAGAAATTATGGTGCCAACATACATGACATATCTAAAAATGTTTTCTCACGAAACAAGATAATGAAGCATTTACAGAAAAAGGGTAAGGAGAAAAGAGAGTACGGATCAGATGAAAGAGAGAACTGATGACAATTAGAGCATATTCCATGGTAAATTATTGATACTAAAATAGAGAAAATTTGCTCCTACCTTGTCCTGTCCAGGACGATTTTGCTCAAAGTGGACGTTAGATTCTCTAGTGAACACCGAAGCATGTCTTGTTGTAGAATGCAACAATTTTCTTTTCATTGAACCATTTATGGTGGCTAGAGTTTGGAAAGGCCGTAAGGGGAAATTTTTTGAGGAACAAAAAGCACTTGAAATTATACTTGGATGCTTCTTGGACTCATTCTTTGCATGAGCAGGAGAAGTTATGCCAGAACTTTGCTCAGAAGGAGGCCGACTAACACAATGTTCAAAAATGCTCCTGTATAGAGAGAGAACATGCTGCTCCCGGTTTGTAACCTCTTCTTCAAGTAACTCGATTTCAGTTATCAACTCCTTCGTCTAAAATGAAGAATTTATTACCACTAAACTTAGCAGTGAAAATAAATAAGAATAAAGATCTACCTCTAGTGAAAAGATACTGGGAGTTGTGGAAATTATAATACATTGCAATCCAACTTTACCATAAAGAGAAAAAGACCAATCACAAGTTAATAAATATTGCTTAAATGCAAAGAAATACTCCAAGTAAGCTGCAATATAAGTATTGACACTGGCTTATGCCTTTGAACACAAATGGTCTCTTTTTACGAGTGCAAGTGCAGTGCTGGTTGCGTTAAATCTTTATATGTTTCTTCAGGTCAATTTGGATTCACTTGAAATATCAGATAATTTCTTCCTTCCAAACGTGGGAGAATTTTTCTAATTAAAAAGCAAAAAGAATAACTGAAAATCAAGTTGCATCAGTTCCATCAGTTAATTGTTTCTTCAAATAATTTACTCCAGATGTTCAGGACAACTGTGTAACAAGTCTTCTCTTTTTTAATGTTTAGAAACAAGGCCACCTAACAATGCTGTTATTTTGGTATTGTTAAACTTAAGGTACAAAACTAAAGTGATAACTTCCGTCACCATTCAATCATCTGGACTTTGACGTGTACAAGACATGAAGAAGCAGCTTTGTAGCATCAACGATGACAAATACTGCTGTTAATTACTCCCTTTGTTCCACAAAGAGAGTCCTTTTGACTTTGGTCCTAGTCAATTTGTGAAATCCTAATATTCAACATTTATGTGATATTAGGATTTCGCAAATTAAATAGGAAAAAAAATTCAAATGAAACTCTTTTTGTAGAACCGAGGGAATATTATATGGTACTACACATAAATAAGATATAATGGAAACTACAGATTAGATCTCAAAAAATAATTCAACATTTTATTATTAAACTTTAAAACTACCTGAGCAGCAAAGTGCCTATGCCCAGGTGATAAAGTACTAGAAGCTCTACCCATCGCCCTCTCAAGCAATAGCCGCATAGATTTCTCTTGCTGCAGCCGCAACTGTAGTTGCTCAATCTGCAAAATGATGCATCACTTGTGAAAATTAGAATAATAGAATATTTGAAAAGCTTTAGGGTTTTTGTCATTGGCATGGAGAAAAGCCTGCACGAATTTCCACACTTAATAAACAATATTGGTTTGGCAAGATGTCAGCTCAGTTAAAACATGTAGGCAGTCTGTTTGAACTGCATCTTGTATCCACAGATTAAAATTTTCATTAAAAGTTTACCCTAATGTCAAACATTATTTTAACTGCATTTTGATAAATCTCCCGTCTCCTAAGGTTATCATCAAAATTTGTAGCATTTTTTAAATCAAAAAAAAAAAACAATTAGGCATGATCGCTTACTTTAATTAGTTAATATGTCAAGGTTTCTCACCCTTGGCTCTCTCTTGCAAATGGAAGAAGACTGCAATAACATATTTGGTTTATTATCAGCCAATGCCTCTTGTACATTTTAACATAAAATCCCCTCCCCTTTATCAAGGAAATTAATACATAAAAGTTATACTAGGAAAAATCTTAAGGCAAACACAAAAACACATGTAATCCTGCATCTCGATGGATGGGATATATATGGACTCCTATACTTACATCCTTTTCCAAAGAGTCTCTTTGTTTTGATGCAGCATCTATGCTAGTATTACTGGGGTGTTCATGAAGAGGACTCTGGGCCCCAATATTCCTTGCCGAGGACCGGAAATCCTGTCAAATAGGTATGGATAAGCAATTTCGTCATTTAGTGTCAATAGCAATGTGCAAGCTAAGCTTTGACCTCAAGGGGCTCCAATTGGTAAAAGATGAAGGGCATAGATGGCTTGAGGCTGAAACATTTTTGGTCATGGCCGAGTTAAAATAGTCAGAGCTTGCATATGAAACAATTTATTATTTTATTTCTCAATAGAATATAGCATAAGTGACAATAACAACAGCTGATTATGTATTGACATTGAGTAATAGTTGTGGCCTTCTTACAGGTATTTCATTTGACTCCTGTATTGAATGTGAAACTCCATCTCTTGAAATATCCAAATTCTTGCCAGAAGCACTAGAAAGCAGAAAGAGAAATGCATAAGCATCGATAGTGTCAAAGAAGTTGCCTAGAATCTTGTTATGCAGTGTATTATGAAACAACAACTTCTCTACAGAACCACTAAAAATTTCTGTTCACAACTCAACTCAAACTCAAGCAAGCCTTATTCCATCCAGATAAAATCTTGTCATCCAGTTAGAACTTTTTCTCAGGTTTAGTTTTAGTCAACAGTAGTTGATCATGCTATTCACAACCTCAGAAAGAATTTAACCCTTGAGTTAGAATATATCAATATAATCAAGAAGAAAGTAAGAGAAGTTGAATGAGGATGTTGAGCGGCGACAGCAGCTGTATCAATTACCAATAGCCAGTTGTATATTGGAGTGACCAATTACTTATAATGAAGAACATAGTCTAGGCATCTATCATAGGGGATCTGTTGTGTACTTCCTGCACGGAGCAAATTCGGGAAATTTTGTTTGATTACATTCAATAGCTTGTGAAGGCCCATTTTCTTCGCAGACACTAAAAGGGGATCAAATCACTACATCTTTCTTCCCCAATCCACTTATGAGAAGAAAAAAAAAATAGAAAAACTTTCTTCACCAATCCCACAAACTTGCAAGATTCTATAATGACTTTTCAGTTCTAGTCCATTTAACCTGAAGTTTCAATCTTACACGTGGAGAATCAATAAATTACTCAAACCCCTTGAAAGAGGAGCCTTTCAACTAGACTAAGAAACCATTTCAATAAATTGCAAAACTAAAATTGAAACATGTAAAATATTATTTTATAATACAATATAATACATTTATTTGTTTATTATTTTATTTAATGAAAAAATAGTGATTCTTATGATATGATATTGAATTGATATATCTTTTTATTAATATTCTTTTTAGTAATTTTTACATTTTATTTTAACTTATAAGTCATTATTAGCCGAACACATTCACAACTTTTTTAACTTAATATATTACTTGTAAATCAATCTGGTGCCGAATGCTTTTACTTATACGTTAGACCTTAAAATGACTTATAAATTAACTTAAATTTTAATTTGAAGTCGTTTTAAAATAAATCATTACCAAACGGGCCCAAACTAACTACTTACTAAATCCCGCTTATTTAATTTCTTTTGAATAATTCTAAAGGGCTCACAATTTTTATTTCAAAAAATGATGCGTCATTGTTATATAATATTGTGATTAACAATTTCGTGAAGAAGAAAGTGCAAGGATGTGGAAGTGAAAGAAAGCACATAAAATAATTGGGAAAGGAAAAAGGAAAGAAAACGAAATCAATTAAAGGAGGTACTACTGTATTATTATTATTACTAGTTAGTATGAGTATATGAACAATCATTGGCCCGTTATGAAACTTGTAGAAAAATGGGAATCATTTCGTAGCTTCGTGCTCAAGTTAACGAAATCGGCGTAGTCACGATTAATCAACAAAAGTTACTCTATTTTTCTTTTTATTTCTCTCATAATTTTTTTTTTCAAACTTACAAACGCAATGTTAAACAGCTATAGTTCTATTTTTTAACTTATGTATCTCTTAGAGGGAATTGTTATTTACAAAAATATATATTATTGACAAAACTTGATTGTGCTTGTGACTATCGTGAAAAATCCAATATGACATAATGATCAATACAATACAATTTAATTTTTCAAATGATTAAACATTAAAGATATTGCAACTAATTTTATTCCGTTCAACCTTATAGCAAAGAATTATAGTAACACAAATGCACAATAATCATTTTATTTTTATTTTTTTTGGAAATGGTTAAACTTTGAATGAACCAAAAAAGTCTATACAACTTTACACGGACACAAAAATACTCCATATTGAGCATTCCTTATTCAGTTAGCTAGCTATTGGTTGACACCTTCTACATCACTCCAAACTCAAGGAGTCCTTCATTTTAGATACAAAGATAAGAAATCAGTGTTATATATTGGAGATGAATGATGATCTAAAATCATAAAAGGTACAACGAGAAAAGTAACTTTAAATCTCTAAATATGTACATTTCGAGCCTTTGCTACATTCATCATAGAAATACTGCAGAGTTGAGAAAAAAATGCACATTTGGTCCCTCTCCTTCAACACTGAGAGATTATTTCACACCCACCATGGCTTCTCAATTAGATCTTTTGAAAAAATGTACCGGAATCTTGAACTGTAAGGCAACCACTCCATAATCTGCGATGTTTTCTTATTGGTTGATCGGATGTTAATGCATTTATGTATCGAATCATGGAGCTTCTTGTCAACACTGTCAGCAACCCATTTGAGAAGATCGTCGGAGGCAATAGAGGCTTCCTTTGCATATCTTTCAAGTACCTTAGGCAGGAACACTTTCTTTGACTTCTTAACAACTACGTTTGCTTGAAGAAACTCCCTTTTTGCCAAGTCCAGTTCTTCTTTGATATTTGATGCTGTGTAGACTTTTAGCTACCAAAAGAAAAACATACAAAAAGAAAAAGAGTCAAAGAGCAATGAGTTTAGACCACTCAACTTAGTTTGTGTTAAAAGACGAGTGCGCCTAGAAACTGCTTCTATACAATAAGCAATTGGAGAAATCTGTTTGATATTTTGCTAAAAGCACGGGAAAAAAATGTTTGAAGTTAATAATTATGGTCAGATAATCAATGTATTTAGCAGAAATCACGTCCCTCTTCTTTGAATCGAACAACCAACAATCACTCTAGCAGTCCATGATGATCATAATCACTAAATTACTGTATATTTTAAGTTACAAGGATGAGGTGGGACAATAAAAGATATAATGGAAACAGGAAGTTACCACTGGATCAGAAATTGCTCCGGTGCACAGAGCAAAGCAAACAAGTGCTTGGGGAATTTGTAGACCGAATGTTGAATTGATACGCTGTCTTTCTTCTCCAGATCTTTTCCTCAATGCAGTTGACAAAATAGTCTCAAGCCACTGTAATGAGAGGGGAAAGATTAGGAAAAATACAATTCACTCAGTAACACTTGGCTCGTAAAGAACAAGTTAGTTAACACTCCCAAGCTTATTGAGAACATTTAATTTATTTTTTATTTTGTTTTTTCGAAGATAAGTAGCCATTTCAAGAACTGAGATATGTACTTGTGTGTTTTCGATAATGTGAGTAAGGTAGTACCCGTCCAACTCGGGGTGTACTGAAGCAAAAGATGGACTGTTCTATGGCAGTTGCGGTAATGATGTAGCCACCAATGTTGTAAGAAGCCTGCACTATACAGAGAGAAACCAACAATCTAAATTAGGAAAACATTTGATAAAATTCTAGCAAGCATGAAAAGCCATAAAAATTTTGTTTTGATGAGCCCAAGTGTTCAAATGATTGGCTAACAATATGCACGCACACACAGGAAATACACCTTGATACTACTTATACAGCATATACTTCACCCTAGGCTTTTGCATCCTAAAAGAAATGGAATTGATCCATGAAAATAGAATTTTGTGACCAAACTAATTTAAATTATGTTGGAAATAATAATGGAGAATATTTTTCTTCACTTTATTCCAATATTCCTCCACCTTTTCCCTATATTCTTCCTTATGTTTTATTCCATGTTTCCCACTCCATGTTTTCTTCCTTGTATTAGCTTGCATGTTTCCTTATATTAAGGAACATGTTTTGTCTTAATTATTTCTTCCAATTGTATAAGTAGGTAACCTTGTAAGCTTTCTAAGTAATCAAAATATATGAAATGTGAGTTGAGTGTCTTCATTTCAACATGGTATCAGAGCCTGATCTTTTCCGACGACCTTTTCCGACGACTTTTTCCGGTGACTTTTTCCGGCAACTTTTTCCGGTGACTTTTTCCGGCACCTTTTCCCTGGCGACTTTTTCCAACAGTCACTTGTGCAGTTTTTTAAACTGCATATTTCCGACGACTTTTCCGGCAACTTTTCCGGCACCATCTATGCAGTTTTCTGAAACTGCCTATTACAGTTTGTACCCCACAACTTGTTTTTTCTGAAACTTACCCACAGTTCTTTAAAAAAAAAAAAAAAAAAAAAATGGGCGAAAAATTAGAAACTTCAGATTCTACTCCAGTGATGATTTTTCAACAAGAAATCCCTTTTGCAATTGGGGTAAACTCAAAAACACCACTACCATCCCAAGTTTATTACAGTAAAGGATCGTCTCACGAAGATGACGATTGGTGCTGGTAAGAAGATGGAGGTTTTTACAGGTATTGTCCAAACTGCCGGAATTGCTATTCATAGACGGAGTTACTAGTCACTACCAGAATTGCTATTCATAGACGGAGTACTGTTCACTGCCGGAATTGCTATTCATAGACGGAGTACTGTTAACTGCCGGAATTGCTATTCACAAACGGAGTTTTGTCCAATTGCCGATCGTTTTCCAAGCTGAGAAATAGGAGATTTCTATTTATCAGCTTGAGGGGGAGTGTTGGAAATAATAATGGAGAATATTTTTCTTCACTTTATTCCAATATTCCTCCACCTTTTCCCTATATTCTTCCTTATGTTTTATTCCATGTTTCCCACTCCATGTTTTCTTCCTTGTATTAGCTTGCATGTTTCCTTATATTAAGGAACATGTTTTGTCTTAATTATTTCTTCCAATTGTATAAGTAGGTAACCTTGTAAGCTTTCTAAGTAATCAAAATATATGAAATGTGAGTTGAGTGTCTTCATTTCAACAAATTAGAATGCCAATGTAGATTTCGAACAAATCATCACCCTACCTTGTAGAACAAGGCTAACCTTCTGAGAGAGCTGTGAGGTATTCCATATGCTAGATATGCCTAAAGACGGAAATATATAAATATAAGTAAACAAAGGTTTATAGAAGTACAATATGAGAAATAAACTTTTTATTAGCTTTGTGATCTTACATGCATAATCAAAGAATTGTAGATGTTGATCCAAAATGCAGTCTGAGCATTCATTTCCATCTGACTCAAATTAACTTTTTCAAGTCGTTCCACAAGTACTCTGAAAAGGGAAGAGACACAAAAAAAAATGTTTTAACACAATTATCTTTTATAAGCAGAGATCTAATGTACTGATAGGCATATGTCTTTGACGGGGGTGGGGAGAAAGTGTGCAACTGTGTGTGAATCAGAATAGCATGGCCTTTCTGGACAAGGAGAAGTAGCTACTATCTCCTCTACTAATTGTCCCCACCCCAAAATGGTGTATACCTATTAAAGAAAGTACAAGTTTTAGGCTGACAATATGGTAGGTAAAATCTTAAGAGTTTTAAAACCAGCCTCAAACCCAGTTCATTCCCCTAGGTATTGTATATGAAACACTCCATAAACAAATTAAGACCATCTGTGTTTTTCCTCCCTACATATTATTAGCTCATGAGGAACTCACCTGTAGTTGTTGATGGCATATGATGCACGAGAGAATTTGTTCTTATCAGTTGATATCCAAGATATTTCAACCATGGATTTGCAGGACCACTCCCTATCCTCTCCTATATCACGTTTGGGGATTATAACATTAGTGGATGACCTTGATAACAAAGGTGATCTGTTTTGTTCAGGAGTTGTAGATACTGAACTACGGAGCCAGCAGTATACTGAAGCCATACACCTGACCAGTTCTTCAGACAACTTGCTCGGACACTGGTGGAGATGATCTTTGATAGTTCGCAGCACAGAAATTTTGTCCGAGGCTGGTAGCTGTTCTTGAACCAAATGACAAAAAATGGCATGACATTATATAGCAGACCATAATATGACCAAATATAACTTTTAGTAACAACACAATTTTTAGTAGGACCCTTAAGCATTCCATGAGAAGAGCAATTCCACTTTACATATTGCCAGGAATTACAGAAACAGTTCCACTAACATTTTGTGACATCTCTACCATGTAGAACTTCAAACTTTATCAATAGGACCAGATCAAAAATCAAGCAACAGCTATTTAAAGTTTTCTTCCAGATTAGTATACCACTGGCTCTAGGAGTCTTAAAACTCTCAGATGTTCAATAGAGAAGTTTATCTCAAGCTGCCAATTTCTAGCATGCAGAACTCTAAACTTATCAAGAGGATCATATCAGAAATCAAACAACAAGATGTTAGGAAACCGTGTACGACTCCATGAGAGAAGCATGTTTATACATTATTGTTAGATTGTGTTTTCAAAGCCCAAAACCCAATCCATTTGTGTAGCATTCTTTCAGCCTATTAAGGTATACCATATGCCCAAACATAGGTAAAAAGCCTTTGCCCTGCCTAGCAGTCTAATTAGTCAATTTGATAGTATATAGTAACATTCTATTTCCAAAGAAGCAATAATAAAGACTTGGTGAAAGTGCAAGTGTATTCACAACAAGGATATCAGAAATTCAGTTTTGGAGCGGAAATATCAGTCTAACTGGTTTGAGGACTCAATAAGTCTTTCAAACTAAAACATATCCAGTAAATAATCCATATTATTCATTGAGACAAATAAGGAATCAATGTAACATTTTTGAGCTTAAACTTATCAGAAATTATGGTGCCAACATACATGACATATCTAAAAATGTTTTCTCACGAAACAAGATAATGAAGCATTTACAGAAAAAGGGTAAGGAGAAAAGAGAGTACGGATCAGATGAAAGGGAGAACTGATGACAATTAGAGCATATTCCATGGTAAATTATTGATACTAAAATAGAGAAAATTTGCTCCTACCTTGTCCTGTCCAGGACGATTTTGCTCAAAGTGGACGTTAGATTCTCTAGTGAACACCGAAGCATGCCTTGTTGTAGAATGCAACAATTTTCTTTTCATTGAACCATTTATGGTGGCTAGAGTTTGGAAAGGCCGTAAGGGGAAATTTTTTGAGGAACAAAAAGCACTTGAAATTATACTTGGATGCTTCTTGGACTCATTCTTTGCATGAGCAGGAGAAGTTATGCCAGAACTTTGCTCAGAAGGAGGCCGACTAACACAATGTTCAAAAATGCTCCTGTATAGAGAGAGAACATGCTGCTCCCGGTTTGTAACCTCTTCTTCAAGTAACTCGATTTCAGTTATCAACTCCTTCGTCTAAAATGAAGAATTTATTACCACTAAACTTAGCAGTGAAAATAAATAAGAATAAAGATCTACCTCTAGTGAAAAGATACTGGGAGTTGTGGAAATTATAATACATTGCAATCCAACTTTACCATAAAGAGAAAAAGACCAATCACAAGTTAATAAATATTGCTTAAATGCAAAGAAATACTCCAAGTAAGCTGCAATATAAGTATTGACACTGGCTTATGCCTTTGAACACAAATGGTCTCTTTTTACGAGTGCAAGTGCAGTGCTGGTTGCGTTAAATCTTTATATGTTTCTTCAGGTCAATTTGGATTCACTTGAAATATCAGATAATTTCTTCCTTCCAAACGTGGGAGAATTTTTCTAATTAAAAAGCAAAAAGAATAACTGAAAATCAAGTTGCATCAGTTCCATCAGTTAATTGTTTCTTCAAATAATTTACTCCAGATGTTCGGGACAACTGTGTAACAAGTCTTCTCTTTTTTAATGTTTAGAAACAAGGCCACCTAACAATGCTGTTATTTTGGTATTGTTAAACTTAAGGTACAAAACTAAAGTGATAACTTCCGTCACCATTCAATCATCTGGACTTTGACGTGTACAAGACATGAAGAAGCAGCTTTGTAGCATCAACGATGACAAATACTGCTGTTAATTACTCCCTTTGTTCCACAAAGAGAGTCCTTTTGACTTTGGTCCTAGTCAATTTGTGAAATCCTAATATTCAACATTTATGTGATATTAGGATTTCGCAAATTAAATAGGAAAAAAAATTCAAATGAAACTCTTTTTTGTAGAACCGAGGGAATATTATATGGTACTACACATAAATAAGATATAATGGAAACTACAGATTAGATCTCAAAAAATAATTCAACATTTTATTATTAAACTTTAAAACTACCTGAGCAGCAAAGTGCCTATGCCCAGGTGATAAAGTACTAGAAGCTCTACCCATCGCCCTCTCAAGCAATAGCCGCATAGATTTCTCTTGCTGCAGCCGCAACTGTAGTTGCTCAATCTGCAAAATGATGCATCACTTGTGAAAATTAGAATAATAGAATATTTGAAAAGCTTTAGGGTTTTTGTCATTGGCATGGAGAAAAGCCTGCACGAATTTCCACACTTAATAAACAATATTGGTTTGGCAAGATGTCAGCTCAGTTAAAACATGTAGGCAGTCTGTTTGAACTGCATCTTGTATCCACAGATTAAAATTTTCATTAAAAGTTTACCCTAATGTCAAACATTATTTTAACTGCATTTTGATAAATCTCCCGTCTCCTAAGGTTATCATCAAAATTTGTAGCATTTTTTAAATCAAAAAAAAAAAACACTTAGGCATGATCGCTTACTTTAATTAGTTAATGTTGAAATGAAGACACTCAACTCACATTTCATATATTTTGATTACTTAGAAAGCTTACAAGGTTACCTACTTATACAATTGGAAGAAATAATTAAGACAAAACATGTTTCTTAATATAAGGAAACATGCAAGCTAATACAAGGAAGAAAACATGGAGTGGGAAACATGGAATAAAACATAAGGAAGAATATAGGGAAAAGGTGGAGGAATATTGGAATAAAGTGAAGAAAAATATTCTCCATTATTATTTCCAACACTCCCCCTCAAGCTGATAAATAGAAATCTCCTATTTCTCAGCTTGGAAAACGATCGGCAATTGGACAAAACTCCGTTTGTGAATAGCAATTCCGGCAGTTAACAGTACTCCGTCTATGAATAGCAATTCCGGCAGTGAAAAGTACTCCGTCTATGAATAGCAATTCTGGTAGTGACTAGTAACTCCGTCTATGAATAGCAATTCCGGCAGTTTGGACAATACCTGTAAAAACCTCCATCTCCTTACCAGCACCAATCGTCATCTTCGTGAGACGATCCTTTACTGTAATAAACTTGGGATGGTAGTGGTGTTTTTGAGTTTACCCCAATTGCAAAAGGGATTTCTTGTTGAAAAATCATCACTGGAGTAGAATCTGAAGTTTCTAATTTTTCGCCCATTTTTTTTTTTTTTTTTTTTTAAAGAACTGTGGGTAAGTTTCAGAAAAAACAAGTTGTGGGGTACAAACTGTAATAGGCAGTTTCAGAAAACTGCATAGATGGTGCCGGAAAAGTTGCCGGAAAAGTCGCCGGAAATATGCAGTTTAAAAAACTGCACAAGTGACTGTTGGAAAAAGTCGCCGGGAAAAAGGTGTCGGAAAAAGTCACCGGAAAAAGTTGCCGGAAAAAGTCACCGGAAAAGGTCGCCGGAAAAGATCAGGCTCTGATACCATGTTTAAATGAAGACACTCAACTCACATTTCATATATTTTGATTACTTAGAAAGCTTACAAGGTTACCTACTTATACAATTGGAAGAATTAATTAAGACAAAACATGTTCCTTAATATAAGGAAACATGCAAGCTAATACAAGGAAGAAAACATGGAGTGGGAAACATGGAATAAAACATAAGGAAGAATATAGGGAAAAGGTGGAGGAATATTGGAATAAAGTGAAGAAAAATATTCTCCATTATTATTTCCAACAGTTAATATGTCAAGGTTTCTCACCCTTGGCTCTCTCTTGCAAATGGAAGAAGACTGCAATAACATATTTGGTTTATTATCAGCCAATGCCTCTTGTACATTTTAACATAAAATCCCCTCCCCTTTATCAAGGAAATTAATACATAAAAGTTATACTAGGAAAAATATTAAGGCAAACACAAAAACACATGTAATCCTGCATCTCGATGGATGGGATATATATGGACTCCTATACTTACATCCTTTTCCAAAGAGTCTCTTTGTTTTGATGCAGCATCTATGCTAGTATTACTGGGGTGTTCATGAAGAGGACTCTGGGCCCCAATATTCCTTGCCGAGGACCGGAAATCCTGTCAAATAGGTATGGATAAGCAATTTCGTCATTTAGTGTCAATAGCAATGTGCAAGCTAAGCTTTGACCTCAAGGGGCTCCAATTGGTAAAAGATGAAGGGCATAGATGGCTTGAGGCTGAAACATTTTTGGTCATGGCTGAGTTAAAATAGTCAGAGCTTGCATATGAAACAATTTATTATTTTATTTCTCAATAGAATATAGCATAAGTGACAATAACAACAGCTGATTATGTATTGACATTGAGTAATAGTTGTGGCCTTCTTACAGGTATTTCATTTGACTCCTGTATTGAATGTGAAACTCCATCTCTTGAAATATCCAAATTCTTGCCAGAAGCACTAGAAAGCAGAAAGAGAAATGCATAAGCATCGATAGTGTCAAAGAAGTTGCCTAGAATCTTGTTATGCAGTGTATTATGAAACGACAACTTCTCTACAGAACCACTAAAAATTTCTGTTCACAACTCAACTCAAACTCAAGCAAGCCTTATTCCATCCAGATAAAATCTTGTCATCCAGTTAGAACTTTTTCTCAGGTTTAGTTTTAGTCAACAGTAGTTGATCATGCTATTCACAACCTCAGAAAGAATTTAACCCTTGAGTTAGAATATATCAATATAATCAAGAAGAAAGTAAGAGAAGTTGAATGAGGATGTTGAGCGGTGACAGCAGCTGTATCAATTACCAATAGCCAGTTGTATATTGGAGTGACCAATTACTTATAATGAAGAACATAGTCTAGGCATCTATCATAGGGGATCTGTTGTGTACTTCCTGCACGGAGCAAATTCGGGAAATTTTGTTTGATTACATTCAATAGCTTGTGAAGGCCCATTTTCTTCGCAGACACTAAAAGGGGATCAAATCACTACATCTTTCTTCCCCAATCCACTTATGAGAAGAAAAAAAAAATAGAAAAACTTTCTTCACCAATCCCACAAACTTGCAAGATTCTATAATGACTTTTCAGTTCTAGTCCATTTAACCTGAAGTTTCAATCTTACACGTGGAGAATCAATAAATTACTCAAACCCCTTGAAAGAGGAGCCTTTCAACTAGACTAAGAAACCATTTCAATAAATTGCAAAACTAAAATTGAAACATGTAAAATATTGCATGTTACCTCCTAGATCATGAACAAGAAAAATTTGAACCAAGAAAAAAAAACGAAAAAAAAAAGCCTTTCTAAATGCAAACAAAAGTGGGTAGGAAAAAAGTGTCAAAACAAATTTCCGCTTTGCATCTCAATCTATATTAGACAACTATGCAGCACAGAAAAAGGGAAAATATAGTAATCAAAGAAAAGAGTAAAAAGAGCACCTTTTAGAGCGCTTATGTTGGGCATGAACATGTATAGATGGCCAAGAACCCCCATCTTCTCTTTTACAAACTCTTTTCTCATCTTTAGCTACATGGAAAGGATCCATACTAGTAAAATTAGTCTCTCTCTCTTAATTAAGATATGCAAACTTCAAAGTATTTACATTCTTCTTCTTCTTCAAATACAATAACAGAGTAGTATATACATGCATATAATCATATAAAAATGTAAAATCAATAAATGAGGCCCGACAGAGATTATATGGGGATATTGGAAGATGGGTATCAGAAAAAATGAGTGAATTTATTGTAAGTAATGAAGAAAAGTGGTTCTTTTAATGGGTTTTTTGAAATTGAACTTGAAAGGAGTGGAATGAATATAAGAGGTATAGAGAATGTGAAATTAAGAAATCATCTGATCCAGCACTTACCTCAAAGGAGATGGGACCAGGTTAGCTGCAGCAACCCTGCACAAAATTGAATTTCATCACTTTTGCGTTGTTGAGAGCATTCAATTCAATTCAATGAGATGGGATGAGTGATTCATTTATTTCACCTGCCACAAGTACTCGGTCACTCCAGTCATATTACAAAGAAAGAAAGAACAAAGTTGTGGACTTTTTCTTGAAAAGATGAAACCTTTTAAGCATTTGGGAGAGGAGAAGATGAGAGAGAATTTTGAATTCGAATTTTGTCATACACTGGCTCGGTACCATGGGGAACTGATGACAATTCACAAATCAACATCCTATAGACTATAGTCCAATACAATACTCCCATATTGTTTACCTCTTCAGCCCCAGCCCCCCCCCACCCCCAAAAAAAAAAAAAATTTATCCATCTTAATTCTAATTTTTTTTCTATCTTCATGTATAAATTTTTTTTAAAAAAATGGTGTGAATTTATTTTATTTTTAAATTAATAATTTTAAAAAATTAATATTTTTCGTCGTTTCAAATTGTTAGGCCCACAAAATATTCTCTCGTGATCTTCATGTATAAATTTTTTTTTAAAAATGGTGTGAATTTATTTTAATTTTAAATTAATAATTTTAGAAAATTAATATTTTTTGTCATTTCAAATTGTTAGGCCCACAAAATATTCTCTCGCATAAGAATGGACTGCATACTATTCAGGTGCGGAATACTTCTAGAACTAACATTTTTTACTTCTCTAACTTTATAATTATAATACTTTTTCTCTTCCAAAGTATGAGCTCCTTATTGACTTTTGAAGTTAACTTAAGATATTTTTAAATTTAAAATTAACATTGTTTTTATTAATTTTAGTCAATATGATAACGGCTATTGTAAACTATCTAAAAAGTATTACTCGTTATAAAATTTATATAGTTTCATAATTATTAGTGAATTATCTCAGTTTTGAATTTTAAAAAATTTTAAATTGACTTTTAAAAATTAGCAGTAATCTTATATTTTGAAAAATGAGAAAGTATTCATTACTGTAAAAACCATATAAATTCATAGGTTCTAGAATTTTAAAATTTTACAAATTATTCAAAAAAAAAATAAGATGCAAAAAGAATAGATGAAATTATTATGGGAATACTATATCCAATTTTGGTTAATTAAAGATGAGAAAATGCATTATGCATCTCATTGATTCTGACCACCCAAAGTATGAGCAATATTACGGGTCATAAATTTGAAGTCCGGGAATAAATATTTTGATACTTCCTCTGTTTTACAAATAATCTCATTTATAAAATTTATAAATATTATATTTATAAAAAAAATTAGAATTATAAATTAATAGTTTTATTAGTAACGATATGATAATAAAATTGTAACGACAAATTTTAAAAAGTTGTACTATTTTATATTATTATTAATAAAAAAGAACATTCTATAAAATAAACATTTTAATAAATAAAATTCTTTTTATAAAACAAAACAAGCATATAATTGATCACAGACAATGTAATCCATTTATTTATATACTCTTCAAAATCTAATATGGGTCTTTCTTTTGTCTGTGTAATCTCATCTAATGGGTCTCACTTATGACCATTAGGCACCAAATGAAGACACTTCTTTTGGAGGAGCCCTTATAGGAATTCGCCTGGTGGCCTAAGGCTGAAACTGAAAGGCCCAAAACAGGGTTTCAAGTATAAGCCTCTTTTGTTGGTAAAGCAAATATAAGTAGTACCCATGTAAAAGAATACTATTCCTTGAAATAAACGGACAAGTGCCATGAAGTTTCAGTTTCTCCTTAAATGAAAACTTAAAACTGGAACTTTGTGATAACTTGATGTTGGTGAGATAGTATTGGAAGACCACTATTGTAAGTAAGTAATTAGAACTCGGTTAAAAGATAAGTTCTGTAAAATTGGCACTTTTTCTCAAGAGTAAGGCAATCCTTTTTAATTAAAAATAATTAAAAATAAGTAATAAATTTTAGACTTTTCGACACCACAACCCAAAATATTTATTCAATGCAAGATTTTACATATACAAACATCCACACACAAAAGATTCGGGAAGTTTGCTCGTACATAAGACTCTAATACACATATTCACAACTTATCTTGACCCAAAATTTAATCTGTTCATAAATATTAATCATTTTATTAGTTTTTCGATATTAAACTTCACTCACTTCTTATATCTTAATAAAAAAATTATCAAAAGATGGAATAGCATACCTTAATACCTTATACTCCCTCCGTCTCAAATTAACTGCTCACTTTTGACTTTTTAAAGTCAAATTGACCATTTTTAAAATTAATCTTTTTACTATTTATGCTAAAATATAGGTGAAGCGATTATAACTAAAAGAAAGTATATACAATTTATTACTAATCCCAATTTTTATAATTTTAAAAATATATTTATATATGTTTAATTATTAATTCTAAAAATAGGCAATTTGACTTAAAAAGTCAAAACTGAACAATTAATTTGAAACAGAGCGAGTATTATATAAGATCACGGCTGAAAAAGTTACGTACATATATATTCTCAACAAAACTAAGTAAACGTTTGTGGGCTCGCGCAGAAATAATACTTGTATTTGGATCTTTTATTCTTTGTGCCAACTTTTAAAGTCCCTTTCTGGCTTAAACCTACTGAATATTATAAATTTGTACAGATCAGTCTACCATCACACTTAATTAATGTCATTATCTACTAACCTCCTCAATGATTGCCATCTTAATTATCATTATTATCAATAGCTAGCTAGACAAAGAAGACATCCATATATTGTCTTGTTTAACGTTTTCATTATTATTTTAATTATTATTGTTTAAAGGTGATGGTGACATTAAGATACCTATCATTAGGAGCTTACTTTTTGTTTATTTTTATAAAATCGTTTCATCATCAAGCTTATCTCCACACCAAGTTTTTAATATTCAATTTGTTCTTTGCCTATCCACTGATTATTTTTATTTTTTTTTAAAAAAACTATAACCTAGTTATCTCCATATTTATATCAAATTAAGGCCGGTGGGTCGGCACCAATGAGTGGTCTCTATGCACTCATTTAGGCCCCATGGTCGGTGCCACCCTAAAATGGACCATATGAATTAGCTGGAAAATTCAACATGGGATATATAATTATGTCTTTATTTATTTACTTGTTCCAAAAGTATGCAGTATATAAAGCATGCTACTCTATAGAACTCGATGTACCTTCAAAAGTCTTAGCAATCCAACTTTCTGAGTCTTCTTCACTCTCTCCTTTTTTTCTAGTCTCTAGCCTTTTCTCTTTTTCAGAGTAGATCAAAAATGGTGAAGATAGCATTTGGTAGCCTTGGTGACTCTTTCAGTGCAGGGTCACTCAAGGCTTACCTAGCTGAGTTCATTGCCACCCTTCTCTTTGTGTTTGCTGGAGTTGGGTCAGCAATTGCTTTTAGTAAGTTTTCTCATTCACATATATAATTTGAGTCATACGGGGCAATTACAGTTGATTGGTTATGGTTGACACGGTTTGTTAATTATGACAAGCAATGTTTAATTAATAAAATATACAGTAAAATAATAAAAATACTATTTGTAATGTTTGTATCACAATTAACTAGATGTGACTATCAT
The DNA here is from genome assembly GCA_034770075.1 of Aralia elata. Taxonomy (NCBI): domain Eukaryota; kingdom Viridiplantae; phylum Streptophyta; class Magnoliopsida; order Apiales; family Araliaceae; genus Aralia; species Aralia elata. The sequence goes on from CM068386.1 coordinate 1,804,499, forward strand.
AATCGAAATTAACATGGTACATTATTTTTTTCCTTTGTTGGTATCATTAAGATTACACTTCATTTAGGGGAATGTAGAGGCATGGTGCTACCATATGGGCTAATGCTGCGTTTGGATTGAAGGAATGAGAATGATAATGAAATAAAAAAAATTGTGTTTGGTTGTTCCATTAAAATGGAATGAACCATTCTCATTTATCCCAAATTTATGAATTTGAAATAATTCATTTTCAGCTGGAATGGAATGAATCATTCTACTCTTTATTTCATTCCTTCGATCCAAACGCAGCATAAGTCTCGGTGGTACACGATACATAGTTTTGGAAATAGGGAAAAATTGAGATTGATCGGTTGGTTTGGAAGAATTTGACTTTTTTCAAGGTTCTTTAATTTTGTTAATATAATGTAACACTTTGTTGATTATATATTTTATTCTTTAAAAAAAAGGGAAAAAAAAATTAGGAGCATGACAGGCTTAGCATCTTTAGAGCTATCAAATTGCTCTTACCTACTTATGCTTAATTAATTTAAGTTTTTTGGTAATTTATTAGATATTAATTATTTTTGTGATATATACTTGCAGATAAGCTTACGGATGATGCATCCTTGGACCCAGCCGGTCTAGTAGCAGTGGCTGTAGCTCATGCATTTGCTCTATTTGTGGGAGTCTCCATTGCAGCCAACATCTCAGGTGGCCATCTGAATCCAGCTGTCACCCTTGGATTGGCCGTCGGAGGCAACATCACAATATTAACTGGATTTTTCTATTGGATTGCTCAATTACTTGGTTCCATTGTTGCTTCCTTCCTCCTCCAATTTGTTACTGGTGGCAAGGTATATACTATATACGCATATATACGTTTATTTCTTTATCTTCATTATTGGAAATCAATTACTTTAATTCTATCAGAACTTACATATATTTACAGATACGCTGCCAAATATTTTTTTTTATAAAAGAACCAACTAATTCAATTAACCAATATAAATATTTTAAATATTTTCGAAGAACCATAACGACTGAATTAATTATCATATTTTATCTGTTTTAACAAAATACTATCACATTTTTATTTTCTAGGAATAACTTCAACATGGTTTTTTAATAATAAATTTAAAATATGAATTTAATGTTTAGTTAGAAAGTATTAAGATATAAATAGAGAATAATTTTTTATTAATAAAAAAAAACAGAAAGATTCATGATTGCATCTCTCCATAGCTGCCACAAAGGAAGTAAAAGTTGAAACTAAAGTAACATGACAAGGGAAAGGTGAATGTCCAGTTGTCCACTATGAGTGCTTAATATGATTATCCAACACAAGGAATCTGGCCCTATCCACCAACTCAATTTGTGGGCCTATCTCGCTTTTTAAGTTTGTCCTCACACCTTTATCGTATATACGTTCATGGGCTGTCCTTAATAACAAAATCATTTTCCTCTCGCATGCTAGTTTGTTGGCTTTATTAAAGAAGTAGCATACCAATCACGAACATTATAGTAATAATAACAAAAAAATTATGTAACTATACCCAACATGAAATCCACTTTGACCAACAAAGATCAGTTGATTAGACAACTCAATTGGGCTGTACCTACTACGAAATGATATATTGGGCTTAGCATTTTAAAATGGGCTTCTTGTTTGTTTTGACAGGCCATTCCAACCCATGGAGTTGCTGCAGGCTTGAATGCGGCTGAAGGTGTAGTGTTCGAGATAATCATAACCTTTGCTCTGGTCTACACCGTCTACGCCACCGCTGCAGACCCCAAGAAGGGCTCACTCGGAACCATTGCACCCATCGCGATTGGGTTCATTGTCGGTGCAAACATCTTGGCTGCTGGTCCATTCAGCGGTGGCTCCATGAACCCAGCCCGTTCATTTGGGCCAGCTGTGGCTAGTGGAGATTTTTCAGGAAACTGGATCTATTGGGTAGGCCCACTCATTGGTGGAGGCTTAGCTGGGCTGATATATGGTGACATATTCATTGGATCCTATGCCCCACTCCCAGCCTCTGAAGACTATGCTTAAAAGCTTTTCTTTTTGGGCTTTTCTTTTTCATTGTTCCATTTAATCTTTGTTCTTGGTTAAAGTTCTTGTGTTGTTTGTTTAGATGATGTTGCAATGTTTCTTTGAGGTTGGGCTTGTACTTTTCACTTGTGATTAAGAAGAAATGTTTGTAATCAAATTGTTTAATTCTCCTTTTCATTGTTCCAACTTTTTTTGTATTTGTTGTATTTCATTTCCCTTTCTCAAAACTTCTTGTTACTTAGAATTTCATTTTTCCTTCTCTTTCTGGTAGAGAAAAAACTAATGATCTTTATAATTTTATTAAGGGGATAAATAATAATCACCCGACCAATTGATTTCAAGAGAAATGAATTGCATGAGAAAAAAAACCAAGAAGAAGAAGTTTCAGAAAGTGGATACACCCTCAAGCTATATCCATATTTGTACGTCTATTGATGGATACCATTAATTCAAATACGGATAATATCTACATAATTTACGTTTCAGCACCCCTTTTGAATCCTCTCACTACCAACCAGCAGGCATTATCTGGCTGAATCTTGCCAGTATTAACGAGAAGAAAAAAATGGAGAGAGCAACCAACTATGGCTCTTGGGCCCAGACAACGTCCTAGGCATAGAGGAGATTAGAGCAACAGGGAACAAACTTTGAACGATTTTTAATTTATAAGGAGTTTTGTCATCCAAGAATCTTCAGCATGAAATTAGTAAATAATGAATCTTTAAAGTAGCAAACATTTATAGATAAAAAACGGTGAAAAGTTTCTCAACATATTCAATCTTTTCAAATCAGCAACAAAATCGATCAATTATTACTTTTCACTGTCAAATTATAATTCAACTGAATTTTCCCCATCTAGCTTTGCGAGGAAAAGCAGCTCTAAACTTAAAGCAAGAGGTTTATAAGAAGGAAAGAAGATTGCAGGCTTGCAGCATTGACACCAGTACGACAAGAGCATTGTAGAGGCGCATATGATTGCTGTTTTTCACAGTGAAACTGAAGAAAGGGATCCTCCTTGCATAGGTGATTTACTACAAGCCTACAACACAGAATGGTAAGCTTCTACATTAAATAAAGTTAAGAGTTGATAAATTGGTATAAAAGATGTCCCATGCAAATGCAATGAGGTATTAGCAAAAATGGCATGATTCATTGAGTTTTTAATTATGATATTCTCCCAACAAAATGGCATTGTTATCAAATGTGAGTTCACTGGCAAGTAACAATCAAGCTCAAAAGCAAACATGTTGAAGGAGATTTCTTTTGGCAAGTAAATAAATTCATTGGAAGTACCACATGGGGGAAAACCCAAGTACTGAAGTACATGTCATTCAACACAAACACAGGGAAGGTAAGAGGGACACCTACGCCAAACAAACCAACCCCACCCTATACAAAGAGCCTCCCTAAAATCTACCTACAACTAGGCTCCTAAAGCAAACTCGCCAAAAAAGTCCACGAATTTCAAAATAGATCCTGAGAATACCTCACGAAGCCTGAAGAGAAAAAAAACCAAATAAGAGCAAGAGATCTATCTTTTCCTTCAAAATACCAACTGCTCTGTTCCATTATAACAAAAAGGCGAAGGATAGTGTGTGCTCAAATTTCTAGTCCATAACTTGGAAGTGTAAAACTCACCTAAAAGCCTGGCGATGTAGATAGCAAACAATTCCCACCAGCCTCTATGACATTTGAAATTAACCACAACGAAGGCTACTACTGGTTGCCAGTACGATGGAACCCACCAACATAACAATAACATAGAGGCGAGCTTATTGTTGCTACAAGTGACATCGGATCCCTAGAGTAATTATTAGTTTGCTACAAATCTACCCAAATTATTATTAAGGATAAAAAGAAGACAGTAATAGGATTCATGATCACCAACATGTAGCTAACATAAAAAGAATCCACGTAAAGTACAGGGCAAACAAAAGTGAAGATGACTTCTGAGTTTGGAGTTTCTATATCTGTTTTTGAATTTATGCAACTGATGACGATAGGAAGATTCTGATAACGAATAATTTAGCTATAAAATTGAAGATGAATAAATCTTCAAACCTTTTCTCAACTTCACTTTTCCATTTTTCCCTCATTAGCCTCAAAATACAACAGTCCTGTTTTGCTCGTAAGGTAAGACTTGCAATTGACAGTAGGATTTTATTGCTTTTGCAAGGCATTGTTTCTCAAGATTTTCTGATTTCTGTACAAAACTCTGCAAATTATCTCTGTGGGACACTCTCTCAACCTGTAAAATCAAAGCCAAATTTACAGCATGCATAAGACCCACCATGTTTTTGTATAAAATCATGAGGTCAAACAAGAACATTAGAATTATCAATAACAGTTATGTGCCATAAATAGAAATCACTAACGGCATTAACACCCTCACTTGATTAATATCTTTATCATCACACTAGGTACATACGTACTGAAGTGGATTTTAAACTTCAAGCAGTTGTAAACATGAGAATAATCACCATTTGTTCAATGATTGGCCCTTCGTCAAGTTCTTCAGTGACAAAGTGAGTTGTTGCACCAATCAATTTCACGCCAGCTTCAAAAGCCTAAAATACGGGGTATTGTAAGTGACCTACCAAGATAGAAATATTATAGACTATGCAACTCGGTGAAGAAACTCATAGATCAGAACCTGTTTACAAGGATTCCCACCCTTGAATGATGGCAAAAGGCCATGGTGAATGTTAATTACATCCTTCCCATAGAATTTTAAAAAATTTCCAGATAATACCTGCGGATACAAAGTGAAGTATTGAATCAGCTTATATACTTGTAGATAGCAAGTGGTTAAGGAGTAGTATTTTCTTAAAAAGAAAAGAGTATAACGTTGTTATAATACAAGTTGAACATCCATAGGTTGGTCATTGACAAAATACTCAATCAGTCTATAACCCAGTGAGGTAGACTTTTATTTTTATTATTATATATGAGATTCATTTGAAGCCAACCCCGACAAGCTTGGGATAAAAGAGCTTTGTTGACTTGAGTTGTATGGTACAATATATCACTGAATTTTATTTACCTGCATGTATCTAGCAAGTACTAGAAAATCAGTATCTTGAACCAAGTCCAATATCTCCTTTTCTCTTTTATCTTCTTTAGTGGTGCCCAAATAATGGTATGGGATTCCGTGCCTTTCAAGAAATCGCATCACATGGGTGTTTGGACCTCTATCATGATTACTGTTTGCAAATGCATTTAAGATCATAATTAGTATCTTGAATCCACAAAATTGATGGAACTGATGAAACTGATCAATATTCACCTTATGACACAATTTATGTGAACTGGAAGTCTTCCATCTTGCCATCCATGCAACAAATCAACAAGACAGTGGTCCTGCACATTATAATGACAGCCAAATGCTTTTGTTTTGGTCAAGCTCGTGATCAATGTATGGAAAAGAGAACAGTTGGGGATGAAATTGAAGGAAAACCTGCTTAGAAGCAAGAACAGCAATCTTATGTCTGGGGTCTAACTCAGGCACCCGAACAACAGATTTTATTGCTTTGAACATCGTTGATAGTTTAAGGAAGTCCTCATCCATTTGCACCCGTGGCCATTTTGCAGGGTCAAAGACAAATTCACTGCAAATAAACTTTGGTGGCTTAAATATCAAATTGATCACTCATCATAGTCATAAGACCTACCTACAAGCAGCAGAAGATTTCTGGAAATATCATTTATACTAATTCTCTTTTGATATTGCTGTGTCCAAAACCATAAAGTACCCCTTCACTATCCTGGCATCCTGGACATATATGTACTTACCATTGATAAGAAGCATTAGGTTCTTCTTTGCATATCCAGTAAAACTTTAGATCCAATTTTCCGACAGGAGAGTAAATTGGTGCTAAGACAACAATTGCTCATAGGGTAATAGAGACGGCAATCTTTTAAAAGAACCATATGGTATGAGAAGGAAAATTGTAAAAGGTAAAAACCAGTTTATCCATAAATTTGTAACTAGGAACGCCAAGTACTGTAAAAATCATCCAAGTTTATTGACAAAATCTAGGACAACATACTCGATGCTCCAATTATTGTGTTGTGTATTTCTTTTTTCCAAAATTTTAAATTTAGTCATGGGATTGCTGAAAATTGAAAATGACCTTTCTTTCTTTTTTCCCCTCTCCAAGTATGAAAATTTTGATACCCCAGATGTATTCGGAATAAAACTACACATTCTTGAGGAAGCACATTTGAATTGAAATTCTGCATATTTTGTAAACTACCGAAATTGGCAAAAAAGACAAACTTCACAAATTTATCCTAATACATACCTTCTTGAATAGAAGACTTGTTTCTTGTGGGGCACAAAAATATCAGCTGCGAGTATATTCCCGCCTCTGGATGCGATACAGTCGGATAGTTTGGCAACAATTCCCACCTCATCCTACCACAAATTAACAAAACCCAGACTAGTTAATTATCCATAAGGACCTTAAAATGGAAAAAAGCATCATCTTTTATAATCCAAATTGAAAATTTTGTGTGAACTTGCAGTAGTTAATGTACATGTGTACAGTACATATAGAGAGAGAGGAGAGTTACTGGGCAGTGAAGGACGTGAATGCCATGGATGAGAGTTGAAGATTGGGAGGAGTCGACGACGGGGATTTCTCCTCCTGATATACTCAATGATTTGAATGCCCTTTTTCTCAATCCTCCATGAAAGGTTGAACAACACACTCTTCCTAACCCCCTCATCTCTCTCTGAGACTCCAGCTACCCAACCCACTAATTTTTCTGCAGTTGGAGCTGACGGTACTTGCCATCTGAAAGTAACGATGTCGTTTATACCAAGTTCGGATCTTTCTCTATAAATAGGCCTTTTTGTTTTTTCCTTTTTCTTAGTTTAAATGGAGAAATGATTTATATGTCCAAACTCCAAAGCTATAAGATAAAAAAATAAAAAAATAATATGTATCGTAAATGTTTTGAGTCAAATTTTTTATTGTCACCAAAGTATTAGTGGCAATCTTTTTAAAAAATATGTAATAAATGAAATTTTTTTATGTTTTTATCTAATTTTATGAATAGATATATTTTACATTATAATTCGGTATAAATTTATCATAATATATTAATACTATAAAATAAATTAAGATACGACTCTTCTTAATTTTTACTTAACTCATGTATACATATATATCGGTATTTACCATCCCATTAAAATCATTTAAGTTGTACTTTATAAATGATTGTTTAAATAGTTAAGAATTTTTTTTACCTTAACTAAAAATTGATCCTAAAAATGTATTTATAACTTTTCAAACAAAAAAAGTAATAATTTTTTATTTACTTTTTTGTTATCTAATAAGTAATAAAAAAAGTTTAAATTTAATGCGCTAACAATATATAAAATGGTAGAAACATAATGACATGTCTTACTCAATATAAGTATTTTATTAACGACATATTATAATCTTAATATTACTCGTATTTATATTATAAAATTTCAAATTTTTTTCCTAGTTTTTTCTTACAATTTTAATTATGTTATTATTTTATCATTTTAAATTTAATTTTTTAAATTTTGTAAATTTTGTATTTTATTTCGCATAATTCTTGCCACCGGATATTTACATTAACAGTATATAAACCTTTTAATTCGGTAATAAAAGCTAAGTTTTATTTTTTATTTTTTTTTATAGAAAATATGAGAAGTTTTCATTTCCCATCACTTCCCTTTATTTCTCCATATTTCCACAGACACAGTTACCAAACACAGCATAAAGAATTTACAGTGGGAGGGATTGATCACAGTTCACAACTGTGTTGATTCATTCTTCTGTTCTGTCACTCCCTCCATCTTAGCTAGCCAGCTGCATATAACCAAGGATGCCTGTAAGTCTCCCTCTCATCCCTAAGTGGATCTCATGTCAAAATTATTTTAGGGTTCTGATAAATGTATACGTAGGTTTCTGATCTGGGTATGATGTTTTTTAGTTGAGGAGGCTAATAGAGGTCGAACCACCGAGCCCGTTAAGGTACATAATCGGAGCAGCCATCATGATGATCGGCGTCGTTTTGCCGGTTGGTTACATGATGTTCCGCAACAAACGTGTCCCTTCTTCTTCCTCTTTTGCCAAACAGACGTAGGTGTGCCTTTCCCTTCTTTATGAATCACCCAATTATACTGTTATCAATTCGTCCATTAAATTATAGTATATGTTCATATGGATTATGGGTTTGTTTTAATTGGAAGGTATTAGAATAGCATTATGTATGTATATTTTGATTTTGTTGATGCAGGAACAAAGTTTTGATATAGACGGCATTGCCAAAAATTATAGGCAGCATTGGATTTATTGGTAGAGATCCTGGACTGTGTTGATGAAAGAGCAGAGCTGCACAATGTGAATGTAGATTTGTGGTTGCTTAGGAATTTGAATTAATTTAGGGGCTTCCTTTTCTTTGTATTATATTGACGCATTTAGGCACATACACTTTCTTTATATACCTGCTTGAATGAATTTTATTGATCCAGATTTAATGCCGTCTTAGTTGACTGAAATATGGGTCTTATTGCCATGGTCTTCAGATTTATGGTGGTATGATGGACTCATTTTTTGATGATTATATTGTTGTAATTCTCTATGTTTTGGTATAATGTTCTTGGGATTCTACCTATCAATTGATGTGATAATTGATGAAGTATTGGGTCCATCTCGTTATATATTATGTTGTAAGATTTACGTGATTCATGAGGCATGAGATTTTTCATTTTATGTCATAATAGATACAATTGAGGAAGGTTCATCCACGAAGAAATATTGTGATATTGGTTATGTCATGTGAGTTGGTTTTAGATATTGATATTGAGCTTTCTTGGTTCATACTTTGAACTGCATTCATGGTTTGTGTCCAACTGGAGTCTTTCACTTGTCAGAGTTCCCAGTGGTTAGATTTGGCCACTGGTGGACCAAACAAATGAATTGGAACTTTTTTTGCTACCCCCGAGTATCAGGGGACCTACTTTTGCCGTTTTGGGTTATTCAGAAATTTTGAAGATTTTGGAGAGATTTCTTATTTTAGGGAAATAGGTCTGGAGTTTTATGCAATGTTTGGGAGATAGGAGAAAATAGGAGAGAAAATTACTTTCTTTCCTATGTTTGGGAGTTTACGGAGAGAAGAGAAAGTACTTTATCTCCTTTGTTTGGGAGGTGAGAAAGAAAAGAAGAACATTGTAATGTTTAGGGCAAGTTTTCTCTTCTCTCCAAAACTCCCACTTTTGCAGAGAGTGAGCTCGTCTTTCTTTGACTTTTTCCTAGTTAAACCTTTTAAAACAATGGGAGGATGGCAATATCTCCTTCTTCACTCTTTTCTCTCCAAAGTAACTCTTGCAATCAGAATGTTAAGAAAAGGGTTTAGATTGGTTGATAATTATATGACTTCGAGTGTTTCACGACCAATATTTATGTGCATGTCAACTCTTTGGGTATATTAAATGGTGAGTGGCACAAAATATGATGACTGACAGTCCAATGGAAACCAGGATTTACAGGGTTGTTTTGAAAATTTGACCGGTATGGGTTTAGGTTTTCTTCCCAATTCGGTAACATAATATGCTGGTCTATTCCTCATACTCCTAGTTAAAATGTATGCTTCAGTTACTTGGAGATCTGATTGTTAAAACCATGCAAGTATAAACAGTATGATAGCATCTTCTGATTGTTTAAACTCTAAAGAGTACATAAATCAGCAGAAAAATGTGCAGTCCTAGTCTACAAATGGAGAGTAATGTTTGCATTATTGCTCTCTCTCTCTCTTTCTCTCTCTCTCTCTCTCTCTTATTTGGATATGTTTTCTGGAAAGTTGGATATGCTATTTGTAGAACTTTGTATGCTAGCTGTTAAATGCATATTGGAGGTTTATCTTGTGGAACTGAAAATCTAGTTTGGCTGGAATGTTGCATCATTTAAGTGACAGTCTTGCAGATGTGATTTGTGTTGTGTGATATCTGGTATTCTCTTATCTTCCAAGTTATACCTTCATGCCGCGATGAGGTTTCTGCAAAACTGGTTTTGTTAACTTGTGAATGTTGTCTAGCCCTAGCAAGTACTACCAAATACACCCCCGTTTACAAAATATACTGTAAATGATCTTATATATTAGTAACAGAGGTTGCAATTTATAATCATCTATGCAAACAACTGAGGTGCGCTGCATCTGTCATATCTTTCTCATTTTTCTTAAGAATTGTATTTTCGTTAAAGACATTAAATACTCAAATGATAACCTACATGGAATCCAGGTTCAATCACTTTTCACTATGGGCGAATTTTAAGAAAGATCATGACACTTGTCGTCTACTCCCTCTGTTTCTAAAAGATTGTCGTTTAAGGTTAATTCACGTAGATTAAGGAATGCAACTACTCCTTATGAAAAATACTATATTACCCTTGTTTTAATTATCTCAACTAATTATTAACTTTGTAGATTCCAAAAAGGAGTATACTACCAACCATGAGATTATGAAGAAAAAGTATTGGGAAGAGAAGAGATTTGTAAAGACATTTCAACAACTAAGAAGAGTTTTGTATTTTTTTGAGAAAAATCATTAAGTAGGAGAACTTTAAATAAGGGTAAAATTGAAAAAAATTACTCCATTTGCATTGATAAACTCAAAACGTAAATGTTTTTGGAACAAAAATTACTTCCTAAAACGACAATCTTTTAGGAACAGAGGAAGTAGTTTTTAGTAGGGGGAATTCTTGAAATTACTAAATTTTAAACTGTTAGTTCGAAAATTAAAAATTTTAAGATTTTGCAAATTAATTAGAACCAAACTCAAATAGAACTACGTTTTTCTTTCCTTGCGGAACGGAGAGATTAGTATACAAGTGAATCTCTTGTTTATAAACTATCTCATTCATTTTTAGTCTGCGCATATTTTTTGAAATAGATTTGAGTATATTTATAAGGAATTTATTTTATCAAGAGAAATTAAAAAAAGAAGAAGAAAAAATGTAAGTTAAATTACTTTTCACAACCAACCATAAAAAATACCTTCTCTGCTTACAAAAATAGACTCATGTTCTAATTCTTGTATTTGTTATATTTTTCTGATAATATTATGAAATGATATAATATTTTCAAATTGATTTTCATAATATTTTTTTTCCATGCCACCGCTACTAAACTAGCATACTATTCTCACCCATCTACCATCTAAAATTAAAGATACATTCTTAAAGTAAAGATTTTTTTTAATGAAAAAATTGTGTTTTTCAAAATATATTAGTAGTGGATTGCTAGTATTAAATCAAACTTAAAATACATAACGACATATTTGAAATTTTATGTCACTTTATAATAAAAAATAATAAATATATATTTGAATTGGAACGACAAAAAAAGAAGAAAGAATGATCTTTAATTTTGATATTATTTTTAGGGATAAATATAAATAAAAATACATTCTTAATATCTATAATATTTATTAATAGGACTCTTTTTGTGAAATCTATGCAAAATAATTTATATTCTAGACATTTTAATTTTATTGACAAAGGTCCTTCATTACTTTTTTAGAATTGCATTTAAAACCCTTCCAACCTTTTCAATTTTCAGCCCGATCCCGTCTGCCAAACACACTCGTAAAAAATTGCACATAAATTGGCGCGCATTTGAAATCATTTGTTCAGTAGAGTCGAGTCGAGTCGAATCGGTGGATACTGCTGAGTGAAGAATGGATGACGACGCAGGCGAGAGATCGAGCTTCGTCATCGCTCTCATCGAGAACAGAGCCAAGGAGGTATCCGCCTCTCTCCTTCTCTCTCACACACAAAAACGCACACAGAATGAATGCATGTGAATAAATTTATGCTAGTATTTCAAATTATACTCGTAGTTAAATTACTGAAGACGAAACTGTACTCGTAGCAATTTCAGTTAGAATTTTTGATTTCCTTTTGCATCTATCAAATAGAGCATTCTAGACTGAAAAATTCACTATCTAGTAATCGCTGAAGTATATTTGTTGCACAAATTGAAGGATTGTTTAGCAATTGAACGATCAAACTAGAATGATTTGCAGTAACTGTCTATATATGTCAATGATTTGACTGCAGTAAACAACTTTTCTGATAATTTTTTATTTCAATTTTCTGCAACATTTATGAGATCTAAGCAGGAGAGTTTATGATTATATGTATATACTTCTCAATCAGGGAACTTCAAAACAGTCGTATTGTTAGTATGATAAAATATAAATGACTTTATTAGAATGATTTTAAAGAATTTTTGGTAAAGTGCACAGAATTGACCTCGTGCTAACTGACAACATCAATCCCATGGACAGGTCGGAGTGGCTGCTTTTGACTTAAGATCAGCATCGCTGCATCTTTCTCAGTACATAGAAACTAGTAGTTCATATCAAAATACAAAAACCTTGCTGCATTTTTATGATCCCATGGTCATTATTGTTCCTCCCAATAAGTTGGCACCTGACAGTTTTGTTGGAGTATCGGAACTCGTGGATAGGTTTTACTCTACAATTCGAAAGGTAATTTCTGTGTTATGTGCATGCTTACTTGCGTTTGATTTCAGAGTTGATTTCTAAGAACTACGAAATGTCATATTTTGTTTTCTGCAGGTCATAATGATCCGCGGTTGCTTCGATGACACCAGGGTTGTGCTGAACTTCTTATACACACTTCTGTCCTCGTTAATTGATTTAGATGCTGACATGCATGTTTCTTTGTTGTAACTTCCTTGCTATCTGATTCTGAAGGGTGCTGTGCTGGTGAAAAACTTGGCTGCCAAGGAGCCCTCTGCGCTTGGTTTGGATAGTTATTACAAACAATATTATCTATGCTTGGCTGCAGCAGCGGCAACTATCAAGTGGTACTTCAAACAACTTATAGATTGAAAATTATATATATTTATAATCTACCTGAGATCAAATATAGAAGTTTTAGACAATAGACATATATTCTTGATCATTAACTGTGGCTAGAAAAAATCAACCTGTTGTAAACATTTTGCTTTAGTTTTATTGGTAGTCGTTTCAGTGGGAACATCATTATTCAATAAGTTTGATTTTGAATTTACAACAGTTTCTTGATTTTCCCCCCTAGTTTTCTAATTATCAAAAGGTGTTATATATATTTTTTTCTGAGCCAACATATAAATTGATATGTATTGTTAAAAATTATTGGGGGTTGGAAAAGCTTGTTATTTGGCCCTTAGTATAACCTAACTTGAAAACAAATACTTTGGCCAAGAAATGAACAACTAATAAGGAGGTGCTAATCCATATATTTCTTGAAGTTGGTGAATGCTGGTTTCCTAGTCCCAAACATCTGCCAACTTAAAATCAATTGCTTGGCCATGAGAGAAGATTTGACCTTATGCTCAAGAAGTTTATTGCATGATTTCTGCTAAAATTGTCAGTTTTACATTAGGTTCACTTTTTTACTTGTATACTGCCTAGATATTTATTTATCCTCAATTAGTGTCACTGCACTTTTGGAATAAGAGCCGTCCAAAATGGTAGGAAGTCATAGAACTATGAATGCATAATTCATTACTTGCACAAATATTGCACGTTCTTTATAGTTGTTGGCATTCAGAGCTGAGATGTTATCTAATTGCGTCCATAAAGACAAAATAATAACATTTTCTGAATATAGTGCATATAATAGTCGGTGTTTATATAGTCAATCAAATGTTTAGATATTTTTGACAAGCGATTCAAAGAACATTTATAATCTTGAAAATTCTTAATTTTTATCTCAGTGAGATTTTCTTTAGACGAAGGTTCCATTAGTTTCATCTTTGTCATTTAAGTTATGTTTTTTGAAACAATATACTATTGTATAATTATACATCAGATATTTTTCCCACTGTTTACTGTAAGATTGAAGTAAGGCATCTGCTTCCTACACAGGACAGAAGCAGAGAAAGGAATCATCATTACAAACCACTCGTTGTTGGTATGTTTTTCTTTTAAATGCATCAGTTAGACTCTCCATACATAAATTGATGAAAAGCAACAAGGAGATTTTTGTCTCCAACAAATTATACAAGGCTTGCTGACAGCAGTTGTAGAATACTGGAAAAGGCCCATCAAACTTGTAATACTAGAAATGGCTGGGAAAAAGTAAAGTTTATCTTTCAAAGTGTATTTTAGATACTTTTTGCGGATTGTTGAAGCAACAGTAAACAAAAGTTTATACGCATCCATGTTACTGTTGTCATGTATGTCCTGGTTCACACAGACCTGGTCAGGGGCGACCCTACACTGGGGGCACTGGGGTCCCGCCCAGAGGTTTTTTTGATTTTTTTTATATGAATGACTACCTACATGCATGGTTTAATAACATAAGTTCATAATAATTAATATTCCATTGTGGCAGTTTTGAAATTTTTTGTTGGTAAACTGATTAGAGTTTGTCAGAATGCCATTTAGTCCTTCTTTGAAGATTTTTTTTTAAAATTATTCCACTTGTCTTTGTTTCTTCGGTAGAAGGAGTTCTTATCCTCCTTCCTTGTCCCCTCCTCTCTTTAAAAATGGTATAAGAATATCTTTTAAATTTGAAAGTTGACAATCCATAGTGGAGATTTAATCTTTGTAGACTACCATTTACCTTCAGCCCCACCCCCCTCCCATAAAGGGAATGCAAAGATAAAATAGTAAGAACAAGAAAACATATTAACAAAAACAAAACTTATTCACATAAATGTGATGATGCTTCTCCCTGTATATATCTAACATGGAAAATCCTTTTTCTCCTTAAATTTTTTTTTTGAAGTTCTACTAAAAATTCTACAACTTAGATTATAATTTAGTTATTACCATCCAGTGGATAAATTCAAATTCTTTGTTTTCTCCAAATGTACTTCTGACTAAGGGCAAATAGTCTGTTTATAGATTCGTAGGAATTAAATTCAACAAATTGGTCTGTTGCCTTTTCCCCGACACGGGTTTTCCTAAGTCCTAATTGCATGTTCAGGAAAGTATAGAAAAAATTATTACTTGTGAGTTTTAATCATTACTTCTGCTTGATATATGAGAATTTTTATCTACAGAAATATAAGAGTTAAATATTGAAATATGCTCCTATGTTGGGGTTTCATCTGCAAAATTGTAAAGGGGTTATTTGTAATTTAGATACGCGACACTGTCTTACCTCAAGTAAGAATGTCATGTTTTGGAAGTACAAAATTTGCTCTTCTAGTTTCGTGTTTGATTTGGCGTGTACTTCCACTTCTTTTGTTACCAGGTTACATTTAATGGATCATTTGACCACATGAATATTGATGCCACCAGGTATACCAACCAGTCGATATTTATTTTTCTTTTTGGATACATATCGTATTATTTATACTATGTCAATCAGAAATATTCATCCTGTTCAGTGGAACAACATTGTGTTGAAAACTTTTCTTTATAACTTCAAGTCCTTTCCTGATCAATTTGGATGTTAATTAGTCTTTAATTACAGTGTCCATAATTTGGAAATCATAGAGCCCTTGCATTCTACCCTTTGGGGCACAAGCAACAAGAAGAGAAGTCTGTTCCAAACACTCAAGACAACAAGAACTATTGGAGGGTATGTTACAAAATGATGAGGCGAAGTGACATATTACACTAGCAGTTTCATAATCTAGTTGAGGCAATGTTTTCCTTAGCTTTCTATAATTTCTTGTTTTCTCATCTAGTCTTTCCATCATTATTTCTTCTTCTTTTTCCTGCTGGGAAGGCGGTGGGGTTGGAGGAAGAGGGAAGGTGAAAAATAAAGCTTATTTATGGGAATATGCTTTCAACAGAGTGTTTGACAAAAGGCCAATTTGAAAATCAAACTGCTAGTCGTTCTTAGAAAATACATAAAAATAAATATGCTAATTATAATTCCTTACAATCTAACTGTAGAAAGGGGATAAGGTTAGGCCTGCATTCCATCGGTTGTATCTCTCCGATTTTAGTGTATCCAAATGGCAATCAGTCGAGTAGCCTATTCCCCATACGTACGACTTGAAAGGCTTTATTCCAACAATTTTGGACTTGTTCTCTCACATATTTGACAACTAGTCTTCTGCAGGACCAGACTTCTTCGAGCCAATCTCTTGCAACCTTTGAAGGACGTTGAAACCATCAAAGCTCGACTTGATTGCCTGGTCAGTATTCACTTTTTCTTGTTCTCTCGAAAATATATGCTATCCTATTTGGTATTTTTATCACTTTAATTGTATCTGATTATATTAAACTGAATTTGAAATCTACTAAATTTGTGATAAAGAGCCAACCTTAGAGCAAGGCATGGAAGTTGGAACAGGCTGTGACTTACGAGTTGATATTATATTTCATATTGCCTATTGCCTGGGGATTCCTAGAATGGTCTTGACTAGTTTTATGAGTTTTAAAAAATAAACCGCTATATGTGCACTATATTTTGCTCAGAGTTATAATATCAAGCTGCATGTATTCTTCATTGTTACAATGCATTACTTTCAAAAACTCCAGATGAAGGTTAGTCAAGCAATGAGCATACAAGATACAACTTTTTCCCGCTCCTGGCATTTAAATATTGGAGGGTGGGAAGAAGATGTGGGCTGTTTATAGAGTCCCCGAGGGATGATACAAACGAACTACTCAGACCAAGTGACTAGGGTCAACATCAAATCAACTGATTGTTTTTTGCAAAAAGTTTTAGGCAAAGACTTGACTAAGATATGTGTTAGATAAACAATAGAAAACGATTAAGAGAATATAAAATTGTAGGTAGACTGATCAATTGACTACGTTATTCATTCAAAATGGCCAATCGTCTTTACGTGAACATCAATATGATTGTGTTATTTTATTACATCTCATCAGATAACTTTTGGGTTCTGCCCTAAATTTTCGACTGATGGTAGTCTTTGACATGCGCAATGGTTTTCAGAAGCACCATTTGTCTCACGCTAGGGCTAGTCGACTGAGATAGCTTAGTGTTTGCACCTCTGCCATGAGCTATATTTTAGTTTACATAAATAGGCCTTTACTCATTGGCCATCACCTTGTAGATTGTGAAGAACAAATATTTCTGTTATTTCCTCTTGTTCATGGAGCTGAACAAGAGTAATATATTAAATATAGATAGTATTGTCTCGCTTATCCTCCTGAACTTAGCTGATTAGATAATTTCTGTTCTAGCAACTTCAGTTTATCCCCTGGGGCTGGGGATACATCTGTGTTAATTTAATCCGTTAATTTACACCATAATATTCAGTTATTAATTCAACTATAGGATGAATTGATGAGCAATGAGCAGCTGTTCTTTGGACTTTCCCAGGCTCTTCGAAAGTTTCCCAAAGAATCTGGTAAGCATGTAAAGAACAAATTCTGAGAAATGAGGAACCATATATTGCAGATTTTCAGCTGATATATTCGCAGGTAGTTTTAGAAAAGAGAACTCATTCATGATCTCATCCAGATAGGGTCCTTTGCCACTTCTGCTTCAAGCAAAAGAAAGTTACAAATGAAGTATTGGGCATTGATAATGCTAGAAAGAGTCAAGTTTTGATATCCAGCATTATTCTTCTTAAAACAGCTCTTGATGCCTTGCCCTTACTGTCAAAGGTAAGTTATGTTACTTGTTTTTGGCTGTTACGATTTTATGAGTCTTACGTAGTCTTATAAGCCAATCATTTTAAATCTATCTCAGGTGCTTAAGGATGCAAAAAGCTTTCTTCTTGGAAATGTTTACAGTTCCATATGTGAGAATGAGAAGTATGCCTCCATTAGGAAAAGGTATAGCTGTAATCTTGTAGTGTATAAACTTTTATATGCCTGGGCACACACTTAACAGTGGTTTAAAATTGATATATGATACTCTTTTTACCATCAATTATTAGGAAAAACTTGTATCTCTATATCAATGGGACTGTACTAGGACTATTGTTTTTTGATGACATCATGAGAGACTTAAAAGATTTCCCTCATAATTTGCTGTATTGAGACTTGGAAACATGCTTTTGAGAATGAAATGAAGTTTATTTATGATATTTGCATGTTAATTTTTTCGTTCTTTCTTCATCTTACTTTGTTTTGTTAGGCTCCTTTGTTTTTGTTTTGTTTTTCTGTATTTTCAATTTCCAAACCAGTTCTGTCATTGTCAAGCTCCTCTTTCATCTGCATTATTTACTAGTTCAAAAGTAAAAGGGATTTCACGTATTGCCTTATCATTAAAACCTTTGACATTTTAGGTAGATTTGTTTGCATGATTCTGATTTGATTCTTTCATGCAAGTATTTGCGTCTTAATTTACTCCACAATAGAGATGAAAATGAGCCTAGCTACAAGAGAATGAATGAGCAGGTTGGTGTACTTAATCCCGAGTAATTGGAGAAAGCTTCTGCAATGAAGATGGGGGAATTCATCCATCATAGACGGTTAAAATAAATATAGTACAATATTCGTCAATCAGCTTATCAAAAAAAATTCTAACAATTTTAGCTAGAGAATGGGGAGTGAGTGTGACACTTTATATTTAAATCTTGTTACTACTTGATAATCCAGTCAATGAGTCAGTTGCACATTGTACTCATTGTGTGCTAATTAATAGTTATAGTTATCATGTGGAGGTTTGTTTAGTCGATATCAACTTTGAGTAATCCACCACAACTGTATCCATTGTTCGAAATTGCTTTTGAGGCTTACGCCTCGAGGCCCGCCTCATAGCGAGGCGGTAGGTTGTTGCGGTGAGGCTTACGCCTCAAGGGGAAATACAGAGGCTTGCGCCTCAGTGCGTTTCGCCTCAAGGCTTACGCCTCATTTGGCTGAGGCTTACGCCTCATTTACATGCCTGATAAAAAAAAATTGAAAAAATTCTAGTGAAAATATAATGATAAAAAGAACTACTGTGATCTTTCTTAGCTACTTCCTTCCGGTGCAGAAAAAATTCTCATTTAAAAATTTTGTGAGCATTAAGAATATAATTTTGTTTCATGTTCACCCTTAAAATAATAAGTTGAGATTAGTTTGATATCTATTTTATCTATCTATTTTATAAAGGGAGAGCAAGAAAAATAACTGCTTTCCTTGAGGCTGTCATAATTTTTCTTCCGCTTTTGCTCTTGCATGTTTGGTTTTATTACAATTTCAACTTTTTAATTTTTTTTCCTTTTTATCTATCCAAAAAAATTGATAAATTCCTATTATATCTTTACGCTAAGTTCACATGCAAAGCGATATTATGTTATTTTGATGTTTTGTAATGATACATTAAGGTGACGTTGGTTATTTATGTTTTTTATGACCTTGATTATAATGATGGATTATTTTATGATTTTATTAGCATTTTTTTATAATTTTTTGAAGACTTTTAGTTTTTCTAATCGAGGCTTACGCCTCGCTCCGCCTCGAGGCTTACGCCTCGCTCCGCCTCGAGGCTTACGCATCACCTCGTCCGGAGAAAAACGCATCGTACCGCTTTTAGCTTTTTCGAACATTGACTGTATCTTTTCTTAAAGATCAGGGAAAATTTGATAATACAAATTTTTAGGTGAGAAAGCTGGAATGGTTCTTGGACCAAAGAGCAATGCATCAGGACACAAATCCTGAAAACCCTAATCATTATTTATTTATTTTAATAGGTAACCCAAGGGGTGTGTGAAATGGCAGAGGTCATTAATTAATATTAGTAACAACCTCAAGGTCATTGGTTCCAGTCCCCATGCTTTGGCCCAAACTTATATATTGCCAAAGTGTTCACCAATAGGCATAACAATTGTCTGTAGCTGAGTTTTTGTGCCTGCTACTACTGGAGATGATGTGATTACGAAAGAGGAAGTAGCTGAAAATATTGAGGCATGAAGTTATTCATGAAGGAAATGTTTAGGGATCCAGATCTTCTTTTATTATAGAGGAAAGGTGGAGGAGTTTGGTGAGCATCAGTTTATAGCTGATGGAGAATGGCGGTCACTTTGATTTTGCTGCAAAGGAGATGAAGCAGTGAGTTCTCAATTGGGCCATGTAATTTTAAAGCAAGCCACCAAGTCTAAAACCATGGGTGTCCAACGTTTTGTTTCATACCTACCACCTTCAGTAATACTCTCTTTGTCCCAGGATAAAAGTCGTCCTCCATTAACTTTTGTGGTCAAATTGACCACTTTTGAAATTAATAATTAAGCATATATATTTAGATTTAAAAAAAAGCAAACATAGAGATATGTACGAAATTAATAATTAAGCATATATATTTAGATTTTAAAAAAAGCAAACATAGAGATATGTGTAGTCAATTTGACCACAAAAGTCAATGGAAGACTTTTATCTTGGGACGGAGGGAGTAATATTTGCACAGTATTCTGAGTAAACTTATTTTCTAAAAATGTATTGCTTCAGAATTGGGGAGGAGATCGATGAAGATGTTCTGCATGCACGGGTTCCTTTTGTTGCCCGTACGCAGCAGTGTTTTGCTGTTAAGGCTGGAATAGATGGACTGCTGGATATTGCACGAAGATCATTTTGTGACACCAGTGAAGGTGTATTTTGACGAGTTTAATAATTCTCTAGTTTTTGTCCAGATATTTTACTGGGTTCACTCAAATCAACATTGATTGACAGCTATACACAATCTCGCAAACAAGTATCGTGAAGAATATAAGCTTCCAAACTTGAAAATGCCATTTAACAACAGGCAAGGGTTTTATTTTAGCATTCCACAGAAGGACATTCAGGGAAAACTTCCTAGCAAGTTCATCCAGGTTGTTTATGAGGTCTATTTCCAAAATCTAAATCTCCTTCAGTTAATATTACTGAATTTATGTGCTCGTGGAACAACATTCAGGTTGTGAAGCATGGGAACAACATACATTGCTCAACACCAGAGCTTGCTTCTGTGAGTATAATGATCTTTAAATTATTCTCCTACTCAAATACCCTATCTTCTGATGTGTAACTATATGGGACCATGTATATGGTGGAGTACAATGCATTAATTTTTAATGTTTCCTATGACAGAAAAACCTGTAATCAGATAAATAACACAATAAAAATTTAAATACTGAAGGGAAAACTCAAATGCAATAAGGATGAAAGAAAGGGGAGAGAAAATGCAATGAACGGGCGGGTGAGAAAGAAGAAATGGGATGAGGAATGAGAATAGAGGGGAGCGTCTGACAAGGTCGCATGCAGTGATGTGTAGTTTGAAAACGTAATCTTTAAGCTCACTTCTCTTGTGTACTTTGAAAAATTTATCCTTCATTTGTAATTTTTTCAAACATTTGGGTTTGTATACCTGTCTATGAGGGAACAAGGGGGTTGTTTGAAAAATAAAATTTCAAGGAATTCAATGAGACTGATACTGCAAGGAGGCCATATGGAGCTTCTTTGACATAGTAATACTCGGTGCTGGTCATAAATTCTGCTATTTCATAATTGGGAATAGGAGTAGCTGAAATTTGCTTTTGTAGAATCAAGGTGGCGATAAGGCCTCTCTCTTGTGTTTATGCTTGTATTTTCGTCTGTATGTCTCGATTATCACGTCAGAAACTTCTTGCTTTAATTTTTACTTTCTTGTGAGCTTGCACTGGTTTAAATTAGTTATTTTCTTCATTCATGCATGAAATCTGCAGTTAAATGTGAGAAACAAGTCTGCAGCTGGAGAATGCTATATACGAACGGAACTCCGCCTTGAAGGTCAGGCTAAACTTAATGAAGACAGTTATCTTTATGTTGTATGCTTTATGTGTCTGCTTTTTTGTTTATTGAAATACAATTTGTTTCATTTACTAAAGCACTGCATGACTTCTTGATAAGTATCCACATCATGGAGTCTGTGTTTTCCATATTTAGTATCAACCAACTTACCAACTAGCGGAACTCACTTCCTACGTGAACTCTAATTGTTTGATTTCGGGAAGGTGAATATCTGGGTATGAGTTTGAGTGTTCACATTTTTGGCAACCATCAACTTAACAGGCTCAATCATCTTATCAGGATATAATTTTCTTTTCCCTTGATTCAAAAACAATGTGCAGTATGTCTATGGACAAACCCAATGTGTTTCAGATTGTTTTTCCGTTACCACTATAATTGAACCCTTTTCATACGTCATGCAGCACTAATGGATGCCATTCGGAAAGATGTCTCTGTACTCACCCTGCTTGCTGAAGTCTTGTGCCTTTTGGATATGATTGTTAATTCATTTGCTCATATGATATCCACTAAGCCTGTTGATCGATATACTAGACCTCAATTTACAGGTAAGTATTTTGGTTACTGTTCTTGATCTTTTCCATGATATTAGTATGTGTTGAGATGAGTACTCACTTAGTCGTGCTACTTGTAGATAATGGACCATTGGCGATTGATGCCGGAAGACACCCTATTCTAGAAAGTGTGCACAATGACTTCATTGTAGGTTACACTTTTATCTTCTCCTTTAATGTGATTATCTGATAAAAATCCTTCCTCACATAAGAACTTCAGGACCTTTCCAATTGACAATCTTAAATGCTAATGCCTTTAGAAACTATTCTTTTGCAGCCCAACAATATATTTCTTTCTGAAGCATCAAACATGTTAATTGTCATGGGCCCAAACATGTAAGATATACTATTGTGAAACTCCTCTTTAGCATAGATTAATTGTCATATAATTTCACTGAAGGAACAAGTATTAAGAGGCTAAACTCTATTATTCAGGAACTCGTAGTGCGAAGATTATAGTTTTTATGTAATATCTTGTTGGAAAAGTTCATTTAGATTAGGTGAAGAGATCTAACATATTAGAAGGGAGAGGAAGGGGAAGTGGTGGTGGATGGGGATGGGGTGTGATAAATAACTCTAAATTCTTCTTTGGTCCTAAAAAGAGTAACAATTGATGTCAGTACGTAAGTATTCTCTCAATTAAATCTAGGGTGCATAAATTTTGTACGGAGACCACATAAATGGGTTTGAATGTATTGCATGCTAATCATACTCATGAAAAGATATCGATACTCATAATCTGTGACTGCAAATTATAGCACACCTTTCAAGTAGCAGGTGAGTAGAGCTTATATGGTTTGTAACATAGGCCTGAAGTTGTCCCAGTATCCCTTGGAGTTTCTCCTACCAACTTTGAGATGAGATGCCCGCCTTGGGTCTTAAGGCAATTTGAATCAAACTTTTCCAAACATGTAAAAAACAATTAATCGTTACATTTTTATGCTGAAATATAGGTATATATTGTTTCTGCAGGAGTGGAAAAAGTACTTATCTTCAACAAGTGTGTCTAATAGTCATCCTTGCTCAAATTGGATGTTATATTCCTGCCCGCTTTGCAACTTTTAGAGCAGTTGATCGTATTTTTACGAGAATGGGGACTGTGGACAATCTTGAATCCAACTCTAGTACGGTATTTCCTGAACTTATAATGATAAGAAGATACACCCTCCTTATATCATAGCATGTAACTGAAGTACATGAATATACTTTTGCCTTACCAACAATAACTGCAGAATTTGACTATGGTTTTCTTTCATGCTTGTTATTCTTTATTTTCAACATTTAATGATTGTGAAGAGCTTTAGCAAGTACCTTACCAAAAACTTTCATGCTTTGAGATATTGTTTAATGTCCTTTTACCATTCGGTATAAATATTACTAGTAGAAACCATATTATGATCAAACAATCAGTTGATAAATATATAACAAAATTTGATCTTAGATACCCAAGGGATTTGATTGTTGGCCATAGTTTGATGATAATATTACAGTTCAGTCTATTTTCGCATAGGTCATTTTCAATAATCTTGTGAGCTGTAGTGCACATCTAATATTATGTTCTTGGACTATATCACAGAAATTCAAATTACAAATACTGTTCAGACACAATCAAATCTTTATTACTGCATATAGTCTAGATTACTTCCTGAGTTTATTGAAATACCATGCTAGGGCAGTCTGAAGACTCCAATTATTGCTCCTTCAATTTGTGTGTTGATTTTTGTTGGACTATTTTACATAGACTAGTGGCTTACTTAAGAGGTGAAAAGTAATATGGGATCCAGTAATTTTGGTTAACTGACAAATTGAATTCCACATTTCTCCATTTTATCATGGACTGTACCATCTTTTTCAGTTGAACATGAGTAAATTTCCTGTCTAGAAATCGCTGTAGGAAACAGCACCATTGTCATTTTCTTTTAAACTCTTTCTGTGTTTTGGCAGTTTATGACAGAGATGAAAGAGACAGCTTTTATCATGCAGAATGTCTCGCAGAGGTATACCAAATATTCCAATGTTATTCATATGTTTGGAATGTGAGGTAGGTAGTCAAATGATTCTGCTTTATTGGTCTTCGATGCTGGACCCAGGAGTCTGGTTGTCATGGATGAACTGGGGAGGGCTACTTCTTCTTCTGATGGGTTTGCAATTGCATGGAGCTGCTGTGAGCATCTATTATCACTCAAAGCGTAACTCCCTGACCTAGTCTTCTCTATTGTTAGTTAGAACTGAAAAACCTGCTTACAAGTGTGAAGTGTATAAAAGGCAAAAAGTTATAAAACTGAGAATCTCAACTATAGTTCCGTCTCATGCTTATCATTTGTTTAGAAAACATTCAGAATGTTGATGATAATGTACAAAACTTGATGCAATGTGAGTTAATTAAAAATCCAGTCAACAAATTGAGCATAATTCCAAACATGTATTTAAGTTTATATAAAGATGGTTCTCTAAAGAAGTATATTTGACAAGCATAGATTCTTGGCTGCAGTTGAGTTCTTGAAATCTTTTAGTATTTGCTGCTAATGTTATCTTTATGTCTCTAGTACAGTCAACTTTATGTCTCTAGTACAGTCAACTTTCAACAATTAATAATCATGAGAGTTGAAAAATGTATATGAGGAGTATTATATTGACTATTTTTTTACACATGTGAATGCTAGAAGACAATATTATTCCATATCATAATGTGTACAATAGAGAGCCTTTATATAGGCTAAGTGTCAAAGCTAAATTTGGAAAGTAAACATAGTGATCAATGATTACCACTAATCATGTTTCTAGAATAATCCTACCATTAATCATTCCTAATCAAATCAATCATAGAATCCTCTAGATTAATCTAGCACTCCCCCTCAAGCTGGAGCATGTATATCAATCATTCCTAGCTTGTTACAAATATACCGGATTCTAGTAGCCCCTAAAGCTTTAGTAAACACATCCACAAGTTGATCATCAGTCTTCACATGACTTGTAGAAATAATCCTATTTTCTATCGAACAAAATGGCAGTCAACCTCGATGTGTTTAGTTCTCTCGTGGAACACCGGATTAGAAGCAATGTAGAGAGAAACTGCATTATCACACCACCCAACTCAGTTAACAAATGCTTCAACCATATTAATTCACAAGAGACATGAGCCATTGTTCGATATTCTGATTTTGCACTAGATCGAGACACAACATTTTGCTTTTTACTTTTCCACAATACAAGATTACCTCCAACAAATACACAATATCCTGTAGTAGATCTCTTATCAATTGGACTCCCTGCCCAGTCAGCATCACAAAATCCTTTTACTCTCATGTGATTATGATCTCTAAATACTAATTCGCGGCTTAGAGCACTTTTAAGGTACTTTAGTATCTTCACAACTGCATCCCAATGTGAGGACCTAGGGGAAGATAAGAATTGACTGACCACACTAACAAGGAAAACAATGTATGGGCGAGTAACTGTAAGATAATTGAGTTTGCCCACAAGTCGTTGGTACCTTTCTGGATTTTCCAGAAGATCTTCCCTTTCTGTTGTTAGTTTCTGGCTTGTGTCCATGGATGTATCAACTGGCTTTGATCCAAGCAAACCTGTTTCTTCCAGTAAGTCTTAGAGCATTTTTACGTTCTGAAAGGAAAATACCTTTACTAGATTGCGCCACCTCAATCCCCAAGAAGTATTTCAATTTTCCCAAATCCTTAGTCTTGAATTTATGCATAAAAAAAGATTTTAGTTCACCAATTCCCTGTTTATCATCTCCTGTAATGACAATATCATCCACATACACAATCAACAATATTTTGCCAGCACTACTCTCACGATGAAACAAAGAATGATCACTATTACATCTCAACATCCCAAATTGGAGAACTGTCTCTAAATTTACCAAACCATGCTCGTGGTGATTGTTTCAGTCCATATTTTGATTTCTTCAGTTTACAAACTAGGCCTGACTCCCCTTGTGCAATAAAACCAGGTGGTTGCTTCATATACACAACTTCTTTGAGATCACCATGAAGGAAAGCATTCTTGACATCAAGTTGATGTAATGGCCAGTGCTGATAGGCTGCCAAGGAAATTAACAGTCTAACAGAAGACATTTTAGCAACAGGAGAAAGTCTCAGAATAATCAACACCACGAACTTGAGCATATCCTTTTGCAACTAATCGATCTTTAAGTCTAGCTAGAGATCCATCAGGATTTACCTTTATTGTGTACACCCATTTACAACCAACAATTGATGCAGTCGAAGGAGGTATCACCAACTCCCAAGTAGCATTTTTCTCCAAAGCAATCATTTCCTCTTCCATAGCTATTTTCCAGCCAGGATGCGATAGTGCTTCTTTAACAGTTTTTTGGGACAAGATGAATAAAGGTAGTAGAGAGACATTTATGATGAGTAGAAGAGATACCAGGATAAGAAAGAGAAGCGGAAATAGGATGTTGGGTACAACTTCGTTTACCTTTCCGCAATTGGTTTATCTAGATCAGAATCAGAGGATGATTCCCCAGGATCTGCCGACAAAGATAAGGTGGTGGGAGCCGAGTCATCACTAGGTGTTATATCTGTTTTTGGACGACGACTATACACATATCAGATCTCTGGCATTGGTTTATTATGTGGCATAAAAGGAACAGTCGACTTGATGATATAAGTGGGCAACTCTTCATCCAAATCAGACACGGAATGAGGTTGTGAAGAAAATGATGTTGTCTCAAAAAAAGTTGCATCAGAACTAACCAAGTAACGTTTAAGTTCAGGAGAGTAACAACAATAACCTTTTTGGGTACGAGAATAACCAACAAACAAATATTTAAGAGCCTTGGGATCTAATTTTGACACACCAAAATGGTGATCTCGAACAAAATAGACGCACCTAAAAACACGCGGGAACAAAGAAATCAAAACTTGAGAAGGAACAAGACAGAGTGAGAAATTTCTCCGCCTAAAACAGAAGAAGGCATGCGATTAATCAAGTAACATGCGGTTAAAATAGCATATGCCCAAAATGGTTTTGGTACTTTTATATCAAAAAGTAAAGCACGAGTAACTTCCATAAGATGACGGTTTTTTCTCTCTGCAAGACCATTTTGTTATGGTGTATCAGTACATGAGGATTGATGGATGATGCCATGACTAGCCATGAATGTAGAAAATGGAGATGAAAAATATTCAAGAGCATTATCACTGCGTAATACACGGATTGTGAGACTAAATTGAGTCTGAATTTCATTCACAAAATTAGAGAAAATGGAGAACAATTCACAACGATTTTTCATTACGTAAAGCCAAGTTATCCGTGAATAGTCATCAACAAATGTAACAAAATATTGAAATCCCAGTTGTGACATTATAGGACAAGGCCCCAGACATCAGAATGTACTAACTCAAATGGGTTCGCAGACCGTTTATTGACCCTAGGGGGATATGACACACGATGGTGTTTCCCAAACTAACAAGACTCACATTCTAAACTAGATAAAGAACTAAAACAAGGCATCAATCTTTTCAAGTGATAAAGATGGGTGTCCCAATCGACAATGGACTTGAAGAAGTGAGGCGACACTGGAACAAGTAATGGCCTAATGAACATAAACTAACTCATCAAACAGATATAAACCTCCCGATGCACGACCTCTACCAATCATCTTCTTCGTCGTAAGATCCTGAAAAACACAAGAATCAGAATAAAACGTCACGAAACAATTATAAGCTTTGGTCAATTTACTAACAAAAAGAAGGTTATATGGAAATTTGAGTAAATATAACGTAGATGCTAAAAAGAGAAGGCTAAGATTAGCAGTACTAGTCCCCTTTATAGTGACCGTGGAGCCATCTGCTAAGGTCACACTAGGTATAGAGGAAGCAGGACGGAAAAGAGAAAGATTACTAGATATACTTGTCATATGATCACATGCCCCAGAATCAATTACGCAAGGATGAGATGTAGTGAAGCAAGCACTAGTATTACCTATTTGAACCAAAGTAGCAGTAGAATTAGATGATGACTGTTAAGATTCCTGATATTGAGTGAAGGCAACATACTTTTCTGGAGTCATAGTAATTGTCTTCTCTTTCGAAGATGTGGGTATAGAGGATGATACTCTCATATCCGAACTAGTAACTGCATTTGCAAATCGTGGCTGCCCTTGATTACGAAGTTGCCGACAAAATCGTTAAATGTGTCCAGACTCTCTACAATAATAACAAATTCTACTAGGATCGGTACCATCAAAAATTTGACCTTGACCACTAATCTGGCTACTCTCCCTACCTCCAAAATTACCTCTGCGACCGCCACGCATACTCTCATAACTCCTACAGGCAACACCTCGCCCATACGAAACCACAAGTGCAAATTTGTCAGATGAATCAACTGTACGAGGAATTTCACGGGAGGCACGTAAAACACGAGCAAAAGTATCAGTAAGAGATGACACTGTCAAGCTACTAAGAATCTGTAAGCGAACAGTCTCAAATTCCGAACCAAGAGCACCAAAAAACCCCATTACAGCTAATTGCTCTCTTTGTTCTTGCATTTTTTTGATATCAGCAGTAACAGTAATAGGGAGCAATGAATTCAACTCCTCGTACATTTTTTTATAGTCTGCAAAAAAATGAGTGAGTGGGTGCCCATCACGATTAATCCTGTAAAAATCCTGAGAAACCTCAAACATACTAGCAAGATTATTTTGGCCCGAGTACAAAACCTCTAAGTATTCCCACAATTCTTTTATTGTATCAAGATGAGTGAATAAATCAACAATTTTGTTGTCCATGGAATTAAGCATTTGATATAAAATCCTGGCATCAACTACCTTCCAAGCCTCGTCGGAAGTATCTGCTTTCGTTAAATGATCGCCCTCTATTTAGCAAAAATAAAATAAAAAAATGATCGCCCTGCTCTCTACTAAGTAGGGCCAAATGCACAATCTTTCGCTACTGCCGATAGTTATGGACTCCCTCTAATTTCTTATCAGATTCGAGGAAGACAACACCTCTGTAACACCTATGGACTGCCTAGAATCGGACGCATTTAATGTTTGGCTTGTAACAGTATCGGATACAGTAAACATCTTGCTCGTTAAATCTGTCTAAACCTTTTCACACAATAAAAATACAATCACGGCTGAAAAGAACGACGAAACGATGGTAACAACCACATGCAAAATCCCTTACAGACCCAACAAATCCAAACCCAAAGTGAGCAACGAACTAATCATTTTCTGCCTCCTCAAAAATAAAGAAACAACTCGAACATATATTTCGAAAGAGCACAAGAAATTAGAACTTGCACTTGCATTGATGAAGAGAGAACAAGATGAAGAGTGTTGGACACTGTTATGATACTGTTAACGGTGAACAGTGTTTTTTAATAAATTTTTTGGAACGGAGAAAAAGAAGAGAAAAAAAGAAAAGAAAAAGGAAACCATGGCTCTTGATACCATGTGCATGCTAGAAGGCAATATTATTCCATATCATAATGTATACAATAGAGAGCCTTTATATAGTTTTGGTGTCAAAGCTAAATATAGAAAGTAAATCATAGTGATCAATGATTACCACTAATTATGCTTCTAAAATAATCCTACTACTAATCATTCCTAATCAAATCAATCATAAATCATAGAATCCTCTAGATTAATCTTAACAACATACATATATAGTTCTTTACAAAGTAAGACTTTGGACACATATTTTGAGCATATTCTTGTTTCTTATTCTATAATAGAACATACATTTTAGGTCTGGATTAAGACATAATAAATTTCTAAATCCTTTTGAGAATTGCAGCTTGAGCTTCTTTACGTCTTAGAATTCCTTGTTGCTTTCCAAAACAAATGAAGAGATCATAATTAGATAAAAAATAAAATTAGAATTAAAAAAATCTCGCTTTATTATATTGATTCTACTTCAACTTTAAATGCTTATACATATTTAATGTACTGTTACATGTCTAGGATATTCATACATCTGCCTAATTTTCAGTTCAAGGATTTGCTTGATTTCTTTTCAGGTATACTATATTTGCCACCCACATGGAAAACCTATCAGAATTAGCCACCATCTACCCTAACGTGAAAATTCTTCATTTTCATGTGGATGTCAAAAACAACCGCTTGGATTTCAAGGTGATACATGATGAATATTTATTTCCTTTACGGGATTCATTTGCTTTGTGGAGCTTTCATACTTATTCTGATTCACCAAACCAGTTTCAACTAAAGGATGGATTATGGCATGTACCACACTACGGTCTTCTGTTAGCAGGAGTGGCTGGATTACCAGGCTCAGTAATTGAAACTGCAAGAAGCCTCACATCAAAGATTGCAGCAAAGGTGATATAAATTGCTTCATGATGAGATATTTAAGAAATGTTAGATTTTCACAGACCGTGCTCTACCTCAGAGCCTTTAGTTTCCAGTTCTAGCCTTGGAATTTTTTAAAGTTGTTCTAAAACCTCATCAATCTGAAAGAACTAAGCTTCTGCTCCATCAGCTAACTATTGTCTTTAAGCTGGTTCATTGCCGTGTGATACGTGCAGCTTGAGCATTATGATTCCCAGGTTGGGTTGTGTTTGTGAGTTTTGTTTCAGAGGGAAGGGAAGGATAAAAAAAGAAAGTTCTTTCCAACTTTTGTTGGAAAGTAAGAACTACTTTCCTTTCCCATCCCTTCCCTTCTCCCCAAAATAAAACTCACAAACAGGGGGCTAATGTGGCTTAAGAATACCTCCTTCCCGCGTCACCTATTCTGGAAATGACTAAGCTTGAGCTCAATCTGATAGGTCTTTTCCTTGTGATTGCCTGATTGGTAGATGGCACGTGTTTCTTGCGTAAAATAACAAGCACTCCTATTTTAAATAATCAACACGGAATATTATGCAATAATTTTAAGATAAGAAAACTCAAAGAATGTTGTGTGAACATTATTACTTTATTTTGAATTTTATGCAAGTTACACACACACACACACACACACTATTCTAGTTCAATTTACTTCACGTTAATCTTTATTCTTAACGTGTTGCCTCATCTGAACTAAATCTTGGTTCCAGCCTGCATTGACTAGGTATATTCTCTCAGTTGGTGATCTTGTATCCGTCTTATTTTTATCAATAAATGTAGTCCATGCAAATCTTGTTAAGTTGCCACTTAATAATCATCCAGCCACTACAACTGCAATTAGCATGCTCCTTGCACTCCTTATGAATAAGAATCCGGATCCTGTAGCACGGTTCCTTGGGATCTCCGGCGGAATATAAAGAAACTTTATCCAACTCTGGATTCATTTGCGAACATTTTAAATAGCTTTTGATAGGGAATAGAAGTGTCAATGAATTATTTGTTTTATTCAACTATTTTTGATCTTCTGTTCCATCGTATATATACAGGAAGTGAAGAGAATGGAAGTGAACTGTGAACAGTATCGTGGAATCCAGATGGCTTACCATGTAGCTCAACGGCTGATATGCTTGAAATACTCCAGCCAAGATGAAGATTCCATTCGACAAGCACTGCAAAATCTAAAAGAGAGCTATCTTAATGGAACGCTCTAAAACGTTGTACTTGTTCAATCACACATTGTACTTCGCTTTCCTTTTCAGCAACAAGAATGTCAGAAAGCTTAGCCAGGGAAGCACATCTTTCAATTCAATAACAATTGTCATCGTCTTTGACTCCATCCCCGTGATATTGAAGTAGACATGAAGATACTGAACACAATATTAGAAGCAATCCCATGAATAGTAAAATTTGGATGTATATAGCTTGTGTATGCATTAGCGATGAGAATTAAGTTTTGACTAAAACTACTGGGATATTCA
Organism: Aralia elata; assembly: GCA_034770075.1. Taxonomy (NCBI): domain Eukaryota; kingdom Viridiplantae; phylum Streptophyta; class Magnoliopsida; order Apiales; family Araliaceae; genus Aralia; species Aralia elata. The sequence continues at coordinate 1,836,579 of CM068386.1, forward strand.
TTCATTTCTAGGAATTACATAACTATTCAATATTGTTCCACCGTAACATTACTTTTCAATATCAAAAGCAATTAAAACTCATGAATTTGTTTATTTTTTCCAAAACATCCTGAAGGGATCATCTCGGCTTTTTTGGAACGTGAAAATTCAACCTGCATCAACAAACAGGGAACATACCAATGTGCCTCAATTTAAACTTTCCTATTCATGATTAATCAGTTAACTTTCTATGAACACGATCTTCACCACATCTACCATCTTGCACACCTCATAAATTACAAAACTCTTTAGAACCCAAACACAATACCATAATTTTAGTACCTTAATAATACGAATCATTTTATAGAGAATATGATTCACAAATCTCAAAAACCAAAATTACAAAACTCATTAGAACCCAACATGTCTTCCCAAAAAAACCAAAACAAGCAACCTAGGAAAAACCATGCAAAGCCAACATAATTATCGGTAGCGGCGGAGGGAGAGGGTGTTGTTCCTCTTCCAAGTTGCCCTGCGGGAAGGCCGAGCCTTGTGGTTGCGGTGACCCTTTCCACGTAAACCCCTGTATTTCTTTCCAGCAGAAGTGAGCCCACGTAGCTCTCTGTGCTTGTGAACAGGATTGCAGATCCAGTTGATCCTCGGGTCATTTCGGATGGTAGTATGTGCAGGATCAACCAAGATTACCTCAAAGTACTTGTAAGTTGAGTCCTAACATCAAGGAAACTAGTGTAATAACCACAAATTAAAGATTATATGAACAAGAATAGAACAGAATGCTCAACGAAGCGCTGTACCTCATTGATCCAGTATGAGTTGACAACTCTAAGACCACCCAACTTCCGACCAGCTCGCTCCTCTGCGACTGATCTCTTGCTCCTCTGAAACTTCAGTTGAGTAACACCTTGATTTGTAGGTTTACCATACACAATACCCTTGGAAACAGGCCTCTTTCGGCCACCTCGTTTGACACGAACACGGTAGACCACATAACCCTGTAAATAGTTTCATTAGCATCATCATCTACAACAGAGCAAACACCAACCCATCTTCTTAATAAGAACTTTGATTATCACCACAAGGTCCACAACACCATTAACTGAAAGATCTTATTAGAGGAATATAAGATATTTAAATGGCGAAAAGATTACTACCAAAGCTACATCTAATAATGCATATACCAATGGAAGCAGCATGCAGAGCTATTGTTCTCAGCTCAATAAGAAACATAAGTTTTCCACCATATCAATTACACATTATTTATCTGCTTGATAATTGAGAAACAAACTTGAAATAACAGTTCAGTAGTAATTACTCATGATGTAGGACAAGGGTGGAGGAAGGAACAAAGGGGATTTAAAGAAGATAATTAGGCTTAAAGCCACAAAACACAAAGTCTTAAAATTCAATAATATCAAATAATAATCTCATAATGATGGATTACAACTGTTTATATAGGAACAAAAAAAACCCTAATATTTGATGACCAAGTAAAATACCAAGTAACCTAATTAAAAAGGAAATAAAATCCTAGAAATTATCTACTACCTTAAATAATTAATACTCTAGAATATTATACTAATATAATTAAATATATATATATATATATCCTAATCTTAATTCTTATCTACTAAACAAACTTATTACACTGAAATCGTCCATAAATAATAATATATAATAATTACCCAACAATATTAAATTTCTTTTGCTTCCATCCTCATTGACCTAACTCCCTTTTTCCCATAATCCTTTTAATAAAATCTCTTATCTGTAACAATAAATTAACTTAAAACAAACATTTCATACTAGTATAAAATTAAGACCCTCTGCATAACCCAACAAGCGTTGGACAACATGTCTAAGCACCAGCTAACATGTAACCCAAAGAAAGCTAAAGAAAGCCACAGCACAGGGATCCATCATCATGTGACTAATTCTTAAGAGAGCTAGAAAGAGAAAGTAGAAAAGGCATATCATTGTCACGAAATGTATAAAATTTATTTACACAGGTGTTTTCTTTTTAATATATACATATATCATCATGAAAGATAATCATCACAAACAAACAATAAAACTCAGTCTGAGCTTTTTTTTATTTTTTATTTTGAAAAGTAAACAATTCATTAAAAGCGCCAAAATAGGGGGGAAAACCAAGTCCACACATGGTACACGGAGCACAATTAAATCCAACACTTATTTCAGTCCTATATGGAAAGGCAGAAATTACTAAATTACATGCATGATAACATCAAAGTTGCCAATACAAAAGATATGGGGAAAAATGACAAGAAAATATAAATAGATGGAATAGTGGTGTAGATATAAACATAATATATATATATATATATTATGTATTTATATTCTTCACATTTCATTTGAATAAAATGTCATAAACATTCCCCTCTATAGAGCATGATAATAGCATGAGGTACATCAGTGAGTGTCTTCATGGACAGAAATCCCCCACTCCCCACACAATCAAGATGAATATATTTCAAAATGAAGAAACAATTCTGATCTATAAGCTAGCTAAGAGGGTCCATTTGGCAGACAAATAGTTAAAGTGAACCATTCCTAATAAACTATATAGCTTAACACTAGATTCATATCAGTATAAAGCATTGATCCTAAATACAAAACACTTTCAAATCATCAACTGATATTTATAAGAATAAAACATATTATGTAAAGATACAAGTGACGTGCCTGTGAATGACGAAGTCATTAATAAGTTACAAGCATTTCTGCGTAAAGATCATACCTGCTTGGCCTTGTAGCCGAGGCGACGAGCCTTATCGGGTCGGGTAGGGTGAGTGACCCGAACAATGGAAGGAAGTTGACGGTACTCCCAACACCTAACCCTCTGCAGAAACCTCATCACATCCGATTGCTTCTTCCTCCATAGCTCCGACACGTACGTGTATGCCCCTTTTCATTATCCATAACATAACATAACATAACGTAAACATAAGTAGATACACATATCTATATATTTATACATCAAATTAATCTAATTTAAACATTTAATTGTGAAATGGAAAAGTCCATAGAAGAAGATTGATGAAGTTTGTAGAGTAAAGTAGAAGTACCCATTGGATCAGAACGGATGCTAATTCCAGGCTCGGCAGCTGAAGAACTTAGAAACTATAAGACTAGGGTTTGTGGAGAATCCCTACCAATATAAGGGAGGGTCTGGCTTTTAATCCTAACCGTTCGCTTGTGCGGAAGTAACACTTCATCGTGAGATCCTTGTACCATTACGTTGCATTATTTTCTCAAAAGCCTGAGGATACGTCGTCGTTTTGGACGGGTATAACTCTCATCTGAGTACTTCACGTCTTTACAGTCGTAGTGTTATATGTTATTTTGTACTGGACAAAATAAAAATAAAAATAAAAATTACACCCATCAATCCTTATCCTCACCCCATCAACATCTTGAGATTCATGGGGGTAGTCTATGGATGGCGGGCGGCAAAGTTGTTGCAATTGTTATAAATTGGGATACAAAAAGAATTGGAGGGATGAATCTTCAACAAGATCAATTATTTTTTCAAAAATATATAAACGGATCGTAACTTTATTTTAACAATTTTTTTTTGTAGTAGGTTATTATTATTACTTTTTTAATACATAAACATTGACAAAATACATCTTATATAAATCAAGAGAGTTGAAACCCATAAAAATAAATAAAGTCAAACTGTTTTAGATTGACATGACTAATTTTGATAAAAAAAAAAAAAAAAAACACCACGGTTAAAAAAAAGGAACAAGATTGTTAAAATCAAAAACTTTAAAGAGCACAATTTAAAAAAATTAATAGTTTCAAGACTAAGATTGGAATTTTGTGAAACTTGGAGCGTCAATTTTACAGTTTCCCCAAAATATAATACAATCGTGCTCTCTCTTTAGCACTGTGTTTTTAGAGGAGAATAAAAATCACCTGTACGTGAGTTTTTAGAGGAGGGAAAAGAAAAAAGAAGGATGAAATTTTTTAAAAAAAATTTCTAAAAAAAATTTCCTTCCCAACTTAGAAAGATTTTAAAAAAAATTTGCTAAACACTTAACTTCCAAACTAAAATACCAAAACTACCTTTATAATAATTTCTAAAATATAAGGGTAAAATGATAATATAAGTTAAAATTTCATTTCAAAACTCACGATCACAAGGAAAGAAACTTTCTTCCCTTAACTCTCTTTTCTTTTAAAATTTTTAAATTCCTTTCTTTTCTTCTGTCTTCAAACTCACAAGGAGGAGGGGGAGTATTAGGTAAGAGAACCAACTATAACGTGTGCGTAGTTTGGTGGCCAAATATGATTTCAGGCTCCAGAAACTTGAAGAAACCAAATTTAATTATAGCAATTGTAACATTAACATCCGTAATCTTCCTAATTAGCAAAGCGCCACAATAGCTGGCTGTCAATTTTCATACAACAATAAAACAATCACATAATTTAACTGCAAGTTCTAGTGAGTTCAAAAATCAGAATGATGATGAGATGCTAGCTTGCTTTCAACCCTCACAGTAGACTACTCAACACAGCCTCCTTTTTAAGAGATACAGAAAATAGAGACAACTGCAAATACATAGCCCAAAAGTCAGTTTAATAAGCCATAAGCATAAACAAGTGATTCCCAGTTTAAATAATACAATAATAATAAATTAGAAAATGTTAAACTAGAATAGGAAACAAATAAACTTGGACGTTTTGTGTTCAACTGAGACGCATGGAATTTGATTAGGTATGTACACATAGCTATGCCACTCCTGCCAGACCGGCAACATTCTATAAAGTCCCGAGCTCTTCTAGGCGGACATGAAAATTGAATATAGTATTTGAATTTTACTTATTTGTATTTTGACCCCCATTGGGGATAAAAATATAAATAGATGAAATTCAAATACACTAATGTCTAATTTTCATGTCCACATAGAGTTTTTGTAAAGTCCATGTCCTCTCAAATCTCCCCAGCTACATTTTAGTGGCATAAATGGAATTGTACCAAATCTCTTTATTCAAAGATAATATTTTTATCTTTTTCAGTAAGTGTAACGCAGGTGCTGCAACAGAATGATCTTCACGAAACCCAGTTGAGGACAACCTGATACTATGATGACTTGAGAGGTAGAACAGCTAACCAGAGCTTCCAATGAAGAACTGAGCTTTAGGTATTCTACCAAACTCATGCCTATGTGCTTCCAATATCCTTAAAATTTATCCACACCTTTAAATACTGAGACGACATCACCAAGATTGAACAGAATGCCATGTTATTAAGTGCCTCCTTGGACTATCACTTGAATCCATTAAACCTCTTTAGGTTTCCCTATTCTGCTTTTAGGTTCACCAGCTCTCTCCCTCTCTACCTTAGATCTTGTATATATAGAGTTGTCTATAATGTTTGTATGCTTGTTGCACTATCCAACTATCTCCCTCCAATTTCCCTCTTTAGTTTTCTCTCCTTCTAGGTTCACCACCTTTCCATCTCTAACCTACAGAATAATGTGTAATGTTTGAATGATTGTTGCACTATCTCCCTCCAACCATATCTCTCCAACTTCCTTCGGAACAAGATTTTATACATGCAAGGCCCCGAGAGCTCCTGGTATAAAAATTTGTTGGTGCAATGAATGTTGAAATTTTTGCCATCTCCCTCAAATTTACTACTTATGATCTCAAACTTCCATACAAGTTGAATCAAGAATGCCCATCTTTCTTTTTTAATCTGATTTATATTCATTCCTAGTGAAAGGTCTTAGCTTTGAAATTTAGCTTATGCTCCCTCACACTCAATAAAATAATCATGGAATTGAATTTTCAAAACACACCCCAATCAACAGTTAAACCAGTATAGTGCTTGATCAGTGATTAACATTGTAACAAAATCAAGTTTAAGAAGGAAGCTTATTAGGTCATTTGCTTCTGTAACAACACTGATTCAGACTCAAGTAAGCAGATCATTAACAAATTTTAATAACTACGTACTAAAACAGAGCTGCATAGCAATTAAAGTGAGCAGAATAATTGATACCTCATTCTCTAGACGGGCTGTGAAGGAATCATCCCAGTTTTTCTGGCATAGGCGAAAATACCACCCGCCTCAATAACGGGGCCAGCATCCCCAATGGGCTTCAATTTATACTCTTTTCCTGTTGTATGATTGATCAATAAGCTCTGTCCAAGCTCAATTGTAATCACATCTCCAGTCTTACACTCCTCACAAATCCTCACTTCCGATTCCAAAGGATAAACCTCTCCAGTAGCCACCGAATTCCTGAAAAATATCCTAGCGTACGATTCCGCCACCACCGCCGCCACTCCGGCGGCGCCTAGGGCGACAGGGGCGTGTTCGCGGGACGAACCGCAGCCAAAATTGTCGCCGCCGATCAGGATTGAGTACTTGGACTTGAATTCGCCAGGGTCCATGAAGCGTGTCTGGTAGGAGGAGGGGAGACCAATTAGGGCGTAGGATCCGAGTTTTTTGTATTCATCGGGGTTAGAGGGGACTAAGGTAAGGTATTCGGCGGGGATGATTTGGTCGGTGTCGATGTTGTCGCCGACGACGTAGCAGACGCCGTGGAAAGTGGTGGAAGGGGTGGTGGAGGCGGTGGCGCGTGGGCGGAAGGTGGTCAGTGGTCGTGGGTTTGGAGGAGGGCGGATAGGTTGGGAAATGAATGTTTTGAAAGAAGGGTGTTTAGAGGTGAATTTGATGAGGTTGAAGGAGAGAGGAGAGAGAGACGATGAGTGGCTATGAGTGGCTGAAGAAGACACGAAGATAGCGGGATGGAGAGATGAAATGGACGCCGCCATTGATGAGGGAGAGAGATCTGAAGAGAAAGAAAAGTCAGTGATTTTCTTATTTGGTAGATGGAGGCACAATGAATTGAAGTTCAGGTCTATATATAGAGAGGGTTTACACTAGTAGAATTTCTACATACTAAATTTTATATTCATCCTCAATTTTAATTGTAACTAAAAGTACCTTAAATTTTGAGGGCATAATCAAATTGCACCTTCTGCAAAATTTAAAAAAAAAATGAAAGCAAATTATTGTGTGTGTATATAAAGTAAATTATTCATAATAAATAATTATGAATAATAAATACAAATATACATAAAGTAAATTATTATTTTTGTGTGCATGTATATAAAGTAAATTATTTGTTAAATGAATAACTAATAATTTTTTAATTTTTTTCCTTTTAATTTTAAGTGTTTAATTTTGTCTTTTATATTAATCAAAATATTATACTTAAATTTTTATTTAAATAGATCTTTGAATTTTGTAATTAATTTCTTTTTACTTATTTTATTTGGTTAAAATAAAATAAATTTATTTATATGAGAATATATTTTACTATTGTAAGGACGTATTTGTCTTTCTATTAGGAGAAAAAGTAATTTTATGTAGGAATGAACTATTTTGTTCTTATAAAACTCACATGACGTGCACATGTCTTACTATTTTTGATTAAAATTTCTTAAAGGAGACGGTTTTGTAAAAAAATAAGACATTAGCTATGATATTACAAAAATTAAAATATTAACGTCTATGTTACAATTCGTGTATATATAAGGGGACAATTTTACAATTGCCCATTCATAAATTGTCTGGCATGGTTCTCCACCTGTCCTGTTTGCCAAGTTCTCTATATATCTCTAAAATTGGAATGTAAAATAAAATAATTGACTTGCATATTATAGAACAGTGAGGATTGGTTTAATTATGTTGTTTTATCTTTTGCCTAATTTACAATTTTTGAGTAGGAATTGCTAGTAATGACGGATCAATATGTGGTTGTGAATACGGATCAATATGCGGTTGTGAATACGTACTCGGGTTCTATACAGTATACACACTGTCCGTCACATCGTGAGAATTAATTTGGTTTGAAATATAGAACCAATGATTATTCGGAATTAATTTGTTTTCAAATATAAAGACGAATCTGTTATGAGAATCATTAAATTCATAATTAGTTAATTATGTAATTCAAAAAATATGTAAAAAATAATACTAATATGACGTAAAACCGTAAATAAAACAGACAAGTGATGATGTAATAAGAGATAAATGTTGGACAGGGCAGGCGGCATGATATCCGGTGGGTGCACGAAGAGAACGAGTCAGTCACCACCCTACCCACAAGAAAAAATTGCAAAAAGAAAAAAGACAAAGACAAAAAGAAAAAAAAAGGGCTCAGACAAATGGAATATGAAGATTAGGAACCGTTACCGTCAGTTACGCACACTGCCTTTGCTTACGTACGTCCACACTCAACTCAATTCTTCTTCCCCTCCTTTTTTTTTCCTCTCTGTCTCCAACCCACCCGCTGTTCGGCCACTATTATATCAACTTTTCCTCTTTTCTTTCTTTCTTCTCCCTCAAAATCACCCCATTCTTTTCAGTCTTCAGATCCAATTATTAACCTCAGATTCTTCTCCCAGCCATCTCCTACAATTCGAGCTACCCCTCCGGTAATTGTACTACTAAATTTGGTAATAGTATTTAAATTTTTATGTGTTTGTTTTGTGGTTTTGATTATTGATTCAACTTTTCTTCTGATTGTTGCAAACTTAATTTCATAATCTGGATTGTGCCAATGTTTTTCTAAGTGATTGTGAGACATATATATGCAGCATATTGTTGAGAAAAGGTAGGTATTATCTATGTCAAGTAACAAGTTCAAGATTTATATAAGAATTCCTTGTGATGCCAAGAGCTTTTTAAGTTTTTTTGATTTGTTTGGTTTAACACAGAGTTTAAGTAAGACTTTGTAAAAAGATAATTAATTAATTAATTAATTTAAATATAGAAATGCTCAGGCTTGTTTTTACTGAGGTCAAGGCTTCATTTTTATCATTTCTTTTCACTTCATAGAAATCATTGTACCCTGTAACATAAAAATTGAGTTGTTAATACTTAATAATTTTGTTTTTGTTTGGGTAAGAGTGCAGACCAGAACTTTTCGCCTTGTCAAGCACATGCATGGGATGTTATTAGTAAGATGTTGTATGGAGGGGAATATTGCAAGTCTGAAGAGTTCAGTTTTTTGGAACGAATATTTGTGAAAATGATTACATGTTTGGAGCTGCTGGAATTTTTTTGTACAAACATTTTTTTGAATTGCAAGGTTGGAATTTGATGTATGCATTAACAAGTTCCCCAATTAGAGGGTGATATGAGTAAGTTTTGGCGCCAAATCTTTATCATCCTGTTGTTCAGGCTTGATTGGAGAAAAGTGTTTTTCGTTGGAGCCATTATTACGATAGCTGGGGTTTTGTTTCAAATTTCTTCACTTCCTTATCCTTTCCTATTGACTCTATCTCCATCAGTACCAGTTTTAACATACGAACCCTTGGATAGGACCACCACTTTGAGTGAAATCACTGCACCGAGGCACAAGGATAATTTTGACGCTGCACGTGTTGGCCCCAGAATTATTTTACTTAATACTGCTGCTGAATTGAACCGATCAAGGTCAGTTGTTGATGTGGGAACAAAGTTTCCTAGGACAAGTGGCCGAATTAAGGAATCAAAACTAAAGGTTTTAGTTACTCCTCCACTGCCACCTCCTGTTAGAACTGTGTTCCATCACTCATTGGTAAGATTGTTGAGTTTTTAATTATGATTAGCGTTCTTTTTACTTGAATCGTGCTATAATTTGAGAAAGGTTATTTGAATTTGCAGAGATACACAGGGTCCTTGACGCCGGATGAGGCACTACTGTATGCTAAAAATGAGATTGTGAAAGCCTCAATTGTCATTGATGATCCAGACCTATATGCCCCTTTATTCCACAATGTCTCTGTTTTCAAAAGGTACATCCGACTGTGCTTATACAACGTTTTTGTAGTGATCCGTTAACATTGTATTTGATTATAGTATAAGTTGTTATGCATTATGGTATATTTGAAAAATGTATTAGGAGGAAGATTAATATTCGTTCCTGTGGGAATAACTTCAACAACCTTGGCAGTTGGTATTATATTTTATGCGCACAAGAGTGTTTTGGATTTCAGATTAGTGAAGTTTATTTCATTTTACATATTACTAACCAATGGCATGATTAAGAATAATTTCAGTTCAAGGCTGTGGTAGCTTGTAAAGTGCTCATTTTGCATCTAAGTGAGTTGTAGGGATAGATTCTCCATTTCTAAACAATAAAGGTTTTTAGGCTAATCATAGAGAAAATATCAGAAGATTTCTCAGATTCATGATTGTATTCTACAGTTTTCATTCCAGTCTATCTTATACATTTCATTCCATTTAATTTAAATTGAAGTCTAATTGTTTTGTTCTTCTCTACTATATTTCTTTTTCTATTAAGCATGACCTCTGGGGAAGATGTGAGCCATATGATTCACAAGGTCAATTATTCCTCCATATATGTCTTGGCCATTTTTGCTTGTCATTGTTATCTATGCAGCTTATCATGTATCTCTAGATCATTTATGGTATACCATATTTTGAACAGAATTATTTGACCAACATTGACCCTTTTATAAACTAGTATGTAATAAATTTTTGCGGAGTTAGAGAAGTGGTTGATCATATTATGTTTTATGATTACCTTTTGTTGAAATGAAGACACTTAACTTACATTTCATATATTTTCATTTTTTAGATAGCTTACAAGGTTACCTACTTATACAATTGGAAGGAATAATCAAGACAAAACATGTTCCTTAATATAAGGAAGAAAACATGGGGAAGGAAATATGGAGTAAAACATAAGGAAGAATATAGGGAAAAGGTGGAGGAATAATGGAATAAAGTGAAGAAAAATATTCTCCACTATTATTTCTAACACTCCCCCTCAAGCTGATAAATAGAAATCTCCTATTTCTCAGCTTGGAAAACGAAAGGTTCAATTGGTCGGTCGGTACATGAACAAAACCGGTTCAAGTCGGTAATTGGACAAAACTCCGTTTGTGAATCACAATTCCGACAGTTAACAGTACTCCGTCTATGAATAGCAATTCCGGCAGTGAACAGTACTCCGTTTGTGAATAGCAATTCCGGTAGTGACCAGTAACTCTGTCTATGAATAGCATTTCCGGCAGTTTGGACAATACTTGTAAAAACCTCCATATCCTTACCAGCACCAATCGTCATCTTCGTGAGACGATCCTTTACTGTAATAAACTTGGGATGGTTGTGGTGTTTTAGTAAATGCTGAGTTAGCCTGGGAGGATTTTTTTCCCTCGCGTTCAGCCTTTTTCAACATGTACCATTCTGGATAACCTATAATCTTCCAGTAGGCTTCTTTCTCATGACCTTTACGATTGCAATGAGAACACTTTTTCTCTAACGATGTTGAAGAAGTCTGAGATGTTGTAGAAGAAGTCGTTGGCCAATGGTGAGCTCTTTTAACTGCCAAGGTTGAATCTTCTGAAGTTGTTTCGATAGCCATGGTGACCTGGCGTTGTGCTTCTCTACGAACTATAGAAAAAGCTTCATCAATATCAGGGAGAGATGATGTGGCCAGAACCACATACTTGATCAAGATTATGATCCAGTCCAGTAAAAAATGTATAGACGCGTTCTTCAGAGATATGCTTCTTCAATTTGGCAAAGTCTAATGGATTTGCCATGTCATTAGGACGACGAAAGTCAAGCTCCATAAAGGTGGAGTTGAGTTCTGTGAAATAGATGGTCACTGGTCGGCCATCTTGACGCATTTGGAAGGATTTCTTCGTCAACTCATAAACCTGGGAAGCATCAGAAGCATCATGATTTTCTTTACGGTATCCCAAACATCTTTAGCAGTTTCACAATGAATAAAGTTCATCATGAGGGCAGAGACCATAGAATTGATGAGCATGACTTTACTAGTGCATTTTCAGCCATCCACTTTTCATACGTAGGATCTGAATCCTTGGGTGTACTCTTCGTTCCAGAGATGTAGCCATATTTTTCACGGGCAGCAATATGCATATCAAGAACTTTGGACCAAAGACGGTAATTGGTGCCATTGAGTTTTACCCCAATTGCAGAAGGGATTTCTTGTTGAAAAATCATCACAGGAGTAGAATCTGAAGTTTCTGATTTTTCACCCATTTTTTTTTATGAAAAAAAAGAACTGTGGGTAAGTTTCAGAAAAAACAGGCTGTGGGGTACAAACTGTAATATGCAGTTTCAGAAAACTGCACAGTTGGCTGTTGAAAAAAGTCGCCGGAAAAAGTCACCGGAAAAAGTCGCCGGAAATATGCAGTTTCAGAAAACTGGACAGATGGCTGTTGGAAAAAGTCGCCGGAAAAAAGTCGCCGAAAAAAGTCGCCAGATAAAGTCGCCGGATAAAAGATCAGGCTCTGATACCATGTTAAAATGAAGACACTTAACTTACATTTCATATATTTTCATTTTTTAGATAGCTTACAAGGTTACCTACTTATACAATTGGAAGGAATAATCAAGACAAAACATGTTCCTTAATATAAGGAAGAAAACATGGGGAAGAAAATATGGAGTAAAACATAAGGAAGAATATAGGGAAAAGGTGGAGGAATAATGGAATAAAGTGAAGAAAAATATTCTCCACTATTATTTCTAACACCTTTTCTAGAGAATTTTGCTACTAAGGTAATTAGAAGAGTCGTTTGAACATAATTACATTTCCAATTTTTAAGTATATGGAGAACCTCTTAATAATTAAAGAGGTTTTAAATGGCTAGTTTGGGTCTCTTGAATCAATTCATGCTCAGTGTAGCCGACACCTACAATGTATAACCAAATGTATTGGCAATAGACTAATATTTGCATTGCTGCTAATATGCTGTCCTTTACACCATATTTATCATAAAATTGAAACCTATTAGTATTTGTGAATTCCAGGAGTTATGAGTTGATGGAACGCATACTTAAGGTTTATATATACCAAGAAGGAAAGAGACCTATTTTCCACCAACCTTATCTCCGAGGAATTTACTCTTCTGAAGGATGGTTCATGAAGTTACTGGATGGAAACAAGATGTTTGTCACCAGCGATCCAGAGAAGGCTCACTTGTTCTATCTTCCATACAGTGCACGCCAGCTGGAATTGGCTCTTTACGTGCCTAAGTCACATAATGTCAAACCCCTGTCAATCTTCTTACGGGACTATGTGAACATGCTTGCTGCAAAATATCCTTTTTGGAACCGAACTCATGGATCAGATCATTTTTTGGCTGCTTGTCATGATTGGGTATGGTAGTTTAATTTAGTGCATTTTCTTTTAGTGTTTAATTGTACGTCTTACATGCATCCATAAAAATGCTTAGATGTGCCTGTTGGATTTAGTGATTTGGGAAAATGTTTAAGAGTAAAAAAAAAAACAAGTCTCTTTGGTTTCTGATAAATTACCTAGATTACCTTTGGTAAATAAATTCAGAAACAGATTTGTGATACTTTTAACATCAGATGGCTTTGATCTAAGTTGAGTTGGCTTTTAGGCAAAGGTGAAACTGAGTTGAATTCTACACATTCACCTGAAAATTGTGTGTTCATGAATTTAATTTTTTTCATAGGCTTTGGAAGGCATGATAATTTTTTAGTGGACTTGGATTCCCTTCGTTTTTTTTCTTTTTTTAATTTCAGATTTCTCTATTGATTTCTGATAATTTGATTTCTCGACTTGACCATGTTGTTTGCTGTCTCTTTCACAAAAAGGGAGTTAATAGCTGAAACGGAAAAAATGTTGCCGTGTTTCTTTTATTTTAGATAAAAACAGTGGAGAAACATCTGACGTTCTTTTCTTGTTTTTATTTTGAGAATAAACAAATTAATCATCTACCAGAGAATCTTCTCTGGATTTTTGAGATATTAGTTCCATCTACCAGAGAATCTTCTAATGATAGACCTGTATATTGCATTTGACTTGAGATAATCTGGTTAATTAAGTAACTAACCCAATTTAGGAAGTCATGTGGAATAACTTCTATCCTGAAAAGCAAAAAATATGGATGTCTTCCAGTCACATAATTAGGCATGCTATAGCTTTAAATGTCCCTATATTGTTTCTCAGCTAGATAAAGCTATGATTGTGCGAGGCTGTTTTTCCATGGTAAATGTTCGCATATAAGCGTACAAGCTGCATCAGTTCTAATTTGGAATTTTAGCCTCCTTAACTATCTTGTTGACTGTTATTTATTCTAATATGTAGTCAATGTCTCTCCTCTTTTTCTGATTCTTTTTAATTTCTAAGGGCACTTACATAGTTACATGTTGATCAAGCTTAAGTAATTCAACAAGCACTCACCTTTTCTATTTATGTTTCAATATAATTTTGCAGGGTCCTTATACATTGACTGAGCACAAGGAACTAACAAAAAATTCTATAAAAGCACTCTGCAATGCAGATGCATCTGAAGGCATCTTCGTTGCAGGAAAGGATGTTTCCTTACCGGAAACCATCATAAAAAATCCTAGGAGACCTCTTAGAAATCTTGGTGGTAAAAGAGTGTCACAGCGTACGATCCTTGCGTTTTTTGCCGGAAGAATGCATGGTAGGGTCCGTCCAATACTTCTGAAGAACTGGGATGGCAAAGACGAAGATATGAGGATTTACGCTCTTCTTCCCAATAGAGTCTCCAGAACAATGTCTTATGTTCAACACATGAAATCCAGCAAATATTGCATTTGCCCTATGGGTTATGAAGTGAACAGTCCCAGGATTGTTGAGGCCATTTACTATGAGTGTGTTCCAGTGATTATTGCTGATAATTTTGTCCTTCCATTAAGTGATGTACTGGATTGGAGTGCATTTTCTGTAGTTGTGCCTGAGAAGGATATTCCAAAACTTAAGGAGATTTTAGTGGCTATTCCTATGAGACAGTATCTTACAATGCAAACTAATGTAAAGATGTTGCAGAAGCATTTTCTTTGGAACCCAAGACCACTGAGATATGATATGTTCCACATGATTTTGCATTCAATTTGGGTTAGCAGGCTGAACCAGGTTCAAATACCACAGTCATCATAAGTTCCTGTGATTTATTTTAGTGGCTTTGTATGTTGTTGATGAGTTTTGGATAGAAGCTGTGAAAATTGGTGTATTCTGATAACAAAGGGGGCCAAAGTTGTGGTTGATGGTAGGGACATCTGAGTCGAATGGGGTGATTTTCGATAGGAAGAATGTACAATACAGGTATTACAGGATCATTAGTTACCATACATTTTATTGCTTTGACTACAAGATTGCTAATCAGGATTACCAGCAGCCCATTCAAATTTCAAATTTATGGATTGATGCGCTCTGATAAGCATAGTAATTGCCAATTGGACAACTCTTTCTCTTTTGGTTGAAGGATCTCATACCGGGGTACCAAGGATGTTGAGCTGCCTCTTAGTAAATGTTTTCGTCACTCAACGCTACTACCTTTGTATATTCGACTATCTGGGATTGGATTGAAATGAGAGAACATGCATCTATGCAAAGACACAGTCTACTTTCACCCATGCAGTTATGAACTGAAGCACATGCAATGGAAATGCTATAATTAATATCCAGCAGAATCATCGTTGCTCAGGTTCTTCACATTTTGTGAGGTTTCCTTTTTCGGATAAAAGGCGATGTTCAGTTGAACATTTCAGTCCCAGAGCTGACCATTGGGTCAAAGAATCTATTATTTGTTTGAGTAAAGAAATTTCCTGTTTGCCATATTTTTTTTTGAATATATAATACTTCATTTTCATTACATTTATGTGGATACAGTAGCACAGAGAAGATTCTTTATTTGGTCTTTCGGATATGATTAACTTGACTCTTATAATCTTATAAACTAAACATGTGTCAGATGGTTGCCTTTGTATAGTAAAATGATGTGGGATTTATGCCTTCGTGTGACCTCTCTACTTTATCATAGCTACTATTCTCACTTTTGCGACTTTTGCTTTCATGGGTTTTTCTGTTTATGCCCTTGATGGTTAGTTTATTTGTAGTGTGGTTCAGTTCAGTCAGTCTGCCTATTCTTTTGTCTATCAAAGGTTGCTATATACGGAGAGAACAGTTCTCTGAGTAATGCTAAGTAACTTGATAAAATTGTTTAGTTTACCTAGACAAAGCTTTACATGGTTATGAAGTAGAATTTTGCGCAAGTAAACTCGACAACTAAGAAAATTGTTTAGTTTACCTAGACAAAGCTTTACATGGTTATGAAGTAGAATTTTGTGCAAGTAAACTCAACAACGAAGTAACTTGATAAAATTGTCTAGTATATGATTATAAAGTAGAATTTTGTTTAAGTAAACTCGACAACTAAAGTATAGTTACTTAGCATTTTTTCTTTATAAACTACAATGCAAGTAAGTAAACTCTTAGTATTAGTGTATTATTGTAGTGGGGTTTGAATCCTGACATCCATTCCATAATTATAATCTCTAATGATTTTGGTTAAATTCACAGTATCCAGAGCATAGTATTCATCTTTCAAATGACGCTAGCTTTACTTCTAAATCTCCAGAGATACAAGATTATGATGGTTGCGAAAAGCTGCAAGGTTGGTTTGTGAGCTGATTAACCTAATCCTAGAGGAAACAATCTAGCAAAAAAAGTGCTAGTTTATAAGAACCCCATGTGGCCATGTGGTGAACCCATAAACTGTTAATCATATGTCAACCATTGTACCTCCAACCTTTTTCAGTTTTTCATGACCAACAAACATCTTGGGTTTCCTAGCTCAACATATTTACCCAATGTAAGAAAGAAGAGGAAAAGGAAACAAAACAAAATAAGAAAGTTTCTTTCAAAAAATAGTACATAACATTTAAACTGGGGCAAAATTAATGAGACTCAAGCTCATCTCCATCATTACAGCTTTCCTCTTACTCGATACACAATTAGATGGATGATATGTCGCCAAAAAAAATAAAAATGCAACTTTTGAAGAACACGAACTTTCAGTGGTTATTAAAGAGAGCTGTTTCCCATTCTTTTAGGACTTCAAATTCACTTTAGCTAGCAACTTTAGTTGTTTAAGGAAACTGCACCCAAAGTCCTAAACAAACACTGACATTCCTGCAAACAAACACCAGCCAATGTAGTAAGTTCGTGGAAAGTTTTTTTACTAAACATTGCTGCCAAAACAATTTCAATGATCACATTTTCATCGTCATACCAAACATTTGATAATGTGAACTTTTTTTTAAAAAATATTTTCCTTCATATAAATCAACAAGTTCATCACAGCTCAAATGGTTGGTAGTTTTACCTGTCACTTGTTCAGATTTTAGAGATGCATGTATGGCAATAGCACTGCAATGATTCACACGTCAAAAGGTGAACATTTTCTGGAAAGCTTCCCAATAACACACGATACCTTGTGCTTAAAATTTATTTTATTTTTGCAATCAATCATAGATAAACATAACATGTTTTCAAAACACAAGTACATGAAACAGTTTCAAGTAAAAAGAATGTATTTATAAACGTAACAGCACACAATACTTGTACTAAATGAGTGAAAGAAGGGGAGTAAGATGGTTTCATTTTCACATGTAAAATATTCCAACTTCTAATCCAAAAGTCTACACCATGTAACCAAGAAATGCAGAAGGCAACAGTTGTTCCAATTAGAGTAAATTACTATGCAGTTGAAGAAAATTCCAGCAGAAAAGAAGGAAATGCATTTCCGTATTCACACCACGTATTCACACCCCCAGATTTAAAAATTAGCAAACAGGTAACAGCAAATGGATACTAGTAAGAGAATCTAGTAAGTTCCTTTAAGACAGAAACTACAAAATATACATTAAACCTCAAGAACTAACTTATTAATAAAATTAAAAAGAGAAACAAAACAACAAAACAAAAACATCAAGAACTACCCAATTTAAATAAGTTGAACTAAAGTAACTAAGACCTACGGTCATATAATATGAATATCTAGACCATTTCTTAGAATAATCAGATAAGCAGACTAAAATTTGATATTATAGCCTCCATTAATCATTGGACAGCATCACAGTAAAAACATTAGATGGACAGGCTATAAACTTGCAAACCCATGCTTACTGAGTGTTTTTCAATATATTTCAGCATAGAAAGAACATTATTGTAAAACTGAGTCTCACAACACCTAGCCATACAAGCAAGTCAGTAGAGATCTGAATTGGATAAATAAATTACACAGAATGTCCGAGTCTGGAAACTAACCATATTAACAAATAATAGATTATGAGTCCAGCACAAACATATTTAATATTTCTCGAAGTAAAGTAACAGTTAATTCAAGGCAACTAATCCCACCCTAGGCCGCAAACTAAAAGAAAAAGACCCAAAATTCTTCGAGATTAAGAAAAGAACTGATAATGATGCCAACCACAACCAGCTAATGCAGCAAGGAAGCTGTCATGAGTATCAAAACTAATTTAAAACAAGTGTACAACTTCTTTGTTCATAATTCCAAAGGAAAGGACAAAACTAAGTCATAGAGTTGCCCTTTCTCGCTTAGGGCTATCACTTTAAAACAAGTTGGATATGACTAACATATCTAATGCATAAAAGGTACTTTGATTCTTTGGCTTGGTCATTATCACTCGCAACCAATTAACAATACTGTATAAAGCCAAATTTATTGGACAAGCCAGTTGTCATTATACTGTGCCTGCAAATAGAAACTGAAACAATACATAAAAGTTAGCAATACACACACATACGCACACACGTGTGTGGGTATAGGTGTTAACAAAATCATTCCTGGGTTAGCTTGATACACGGTCATACTTCACCAAAATTGATGCATGGATACCTGCAGCCTCCACTTCCAGATAGATGTAGATAGCATATATCAACCAAGTGACAGAAGAGGAAAGTCAGGTTTCCACTGAGGTCGCACAAAATAGACAAGTGTTATCATTGACAACAAACAAATAAAAACTAAGTAATGTCAAGGGAGGAAGAAGAAGAGGAAAAACGACATACTAAAATCAAATTAAATAAAGTAAAACAACCAAAACAATAATCAGCAGTAAGTTCATAAGAAAAGTTCAAACAAAACTAGAGAGAAATTATTAGCATCAATTCTCTGAAGACAAAGTTAAGTCCTGCAACCATTCCATGAAGGCAACTGGCACTGAGAAATAGTAGCACCATTACAACTTGAAAAAGCCCTTGTACAACTTCGCACTGCAGTAACAAATCAACTGAATTTGGGTAAGAGGTCTCTGCAATTGTAACAATAGCACAGCAATAGTAAAGATGTGAGTCTGAAACTTCCAACAAGTTGAAGTCAAAAGCAACACGAAAGAAAATAGGCTGACAAGAGCTCCAAGAAACCTCATCCTGCCAAAGAGTATGATCATGAACAAGAAAAACAACTTAGATAAAAACAAGAATACATGTTAAAGTATAAAAGGTGGACACTATTAAAATCTAGATTCTAGAGATCTTCAAATCTCGGCAGCTTTTGTTGCTGTCTAAATACTGTCACCACTAATACTTCATAAATGGTGTTTTTTTCTTTTTTTTTTTTGGGGGGGTGGGGGGGGGGGGGGTTGTCATAATTTTTAAAAAATCACACTTTCTTAGTATCTAATTTCCCATCAACCAAAAATGAACTTTTCTACGAATGTGCAATGTCATGCATCTTTTCATACAAATACTAACATATTCCACATAAATTAATAACATTTTGCACCATAAGATTTTCTTTCTCCACTGCTTTATAAGTAAAAGCAGTAGAAGTTATTAAAAACTCTATTGTATTCTATTGAGTGAACACCATTGGCCAACATTCAGTGGAGATGAGAAACAAGTTAAGTCATATACCATACACAGCTAATATGTTTTTTTCTTTCAAAAATTAGCAGCGGGTATTAAATAGTAGAATCATCATTTGTCCACATTGGAATCAAATTCCCTTTGCTAAAAACTTGAGTAGTTAATATTATTAATTAAAACCAAACATAAGCTATGCTAGAGTAAATTATCAAAAAATAAAAGTTATGCTAGAGTAGATGGAAATACACCCCCACCCCAAAAAAGAAAAAAGAAAAAAGAGATAAATGTCCTAGAGATCAAATTGCCAACCTTGCAACCTATGATTTCTCTTCAACAAATCAACTACCACGTATGACAAAAGCAACTCGATAGTAACTTGGAAGTATTCAAATAAGATGAAGAAATATTGAACTATATATTAAAACTAACAATCAGGTCCATGACAAAATTTCACGGGATCTCTCACATCCCATACAATTGTTTTTTTTATCCCATTGTTAATGCCACGTAGACAGGTCTGCTTGCTTGGAAAATGAAAAAAATCACTTGTACTAGACTACTGTCACTACTCTACTGCATAATACTCATTTGAGTTGGGATAAAAAAATACACAAGGTTTGTGGGGTTTTGTTTACGGAAATTCAGATTCCTTGATTAAAATAATGTATCAAAAAAATCGCACCTTGACCAACTTAAGGACCCATTAGGGCCCCTAGCAGCCTGGTTGCATACTTACATTTTAATACAAGGACATTGCCAATCGACTGTCTCATTTCATCTCGGCCATGAACTTCTCATACTCCGGGTCTACACCATAAGTAGTCTGCTGGTTTTGCTCTGAAGATGGCACAGGTGGGGGCATTGGTGGGTTTGCACCCCATGGAGCACTTGCAAAACTTTGCTGGTCGACCGAAGATTGAGCCACAGCAGGAGGCGGAGGATTTACTGCATAATAAGGAGCATAACCCATTGAAGACGTAGGATAAGGTGGCTGTGAGTTTGATGCTATTCCAGCTGGTGAGTTTCCATAAACATTATTAGATGCAGATGTGTTATTCTGAGGTTGCATTCCAGCAGAGTAATTTTGTTGGGATTCACCAGAAGGCAAATTCTGAGATGGGGCACCAGAGGTAGCAGCTTGTATCACTGTGGGATATTGTACAACATAAGGAGGCGGCATGGGTTGAGCTTGGAAAGAGGTGTACATGTTTGATCCAGGAGGAGGGGGAGGAGGGTAAGCAGCATAAGGAGGAGGGGGAGGCGGCCCCCAAGGAAGTGGAGCCCCCATGTAACTTCCAGGCGGTGCACTCCCAAGAGGACCACCTGATTGCATTTGTTGAGATGGGTAACCACCAAATCCCTGGCCGGGACCTGGGTAAGCAGGAACGGACGGAGCAGGAGGTCCAGGGGGTATGACAGGTTGAGGTGGTTTTCCTGCAACTCGCACTGCGATTACTCTTCCATCTAGACGATGACCATTCATGGTAACAGTCGCCTGATTGGCCTGAGCAACATCAGAATACTTAACAAAGCCATAACCTTTACTCAATCCAGTCACTCTATCTTTGATAACCTTGGCCATTACTATATCCCCGAAAGGTTGAAACAGTCTAATCAGTTCATCGTCCTCAAGAGTAGGCGGCAAATAACCAATATACAAATTTGTATCATCTATTTCTTTTCCAATCTTAGCAACATTACTTCCCAGTCCGGGATGTAAAGTGCTCCCAGTACTTCCAGCACTATTACTGCCACCCCAAGGAGGATTGCTTCCAGAATTATTGGAACCCATAATAGCCAACGGTGCACTTTGGTTAGTAAGAGAGTCTGGGATTGTCCCACCTAATTCTGCCAGGAAGTTCTTGTACTCATCATCCATTTTCTTCCCAGCTGTGCCTTTCATAGGGCAATCAATAGTTGGATGTCCACCATCACCACAGTTCTTACATAGCACATCACTCTTGAAAGTCGACATTCGGGAGGGGCAAGCGTACTGCCTATGCCCCGGCTCACCACACAGCCTACAAAACTCATCATCCCTAATGGTTCCATTCAAAGCAGCAAGCTCCCGAAGCTGCTGCCGCTTATGTTCATTCAACCCTTCGTCAACTGGCTGCAAAAGCTTTTCTACCATCCCTGCAGCAGCATCCAGAGCCTCCTGATTATCCGCTTCCACCAAAACATGCAAATCCTCATTCTCCGAAGGATCAAATTTTAAATCCCTCTTCTGCCCAAACCTACCTTCTTTCACTGACCCTTTACCCCGAATCACAATTTTTGCTCCGGTCTCCTTTTCCATCCTCTTTTGCGTATTACCTCTGGGTCCAATTATAAGTCCGATAAAATTATAACCCGGGTACTCTTTCATGGGTATATATAACTTCTTATAAAGTTTCGGAGGCCTATAATCAGCAGGTGGTTTAAATGCAGGATTCCGTTTTATAATCTGGGCAATTATCTCGTGCCTCTCACTATTGAGTCGTTCACGTGCACGATACTCTCTAGTATTAATCCTAATTCCCATGTTGTCATATACAGGTTCCGGGGAAGGCGACCTAGCACCTTCCGGCCGGTCATCTAATTGCAATCCAGACTGTAGTATTCGACTAATTTCAATAAGCCTAGCATTTAGAGCTTGAATTTCAGGGTCCATGTCCATACCTTGAGTGTAGTCTTTCATGAAATCTGGAAGCTGAAACACCGGTTTCGGCTCGTCATCAGCCCACCGCGACTTCCGCTTCTTGGTCTCGCCGTTGGCATCCGCCGGAGGGTCCCACCGGCTGCGTCGGCGCCTCCGGCTCGAGGTTTCATCTTCTCCGGCGGAATTGTTCTCCTTGTCTGTGCCGCCATTCTCAGACAATAGTTGTACCTGATTTGATAATAGCTGGTTCTGATCGGTGGGTTCGCCTTCGGGTAGCTCGGGGTTGGATCGAGAAGTTTGGTTAGGGTCATTGGGAGCTAGGGCTTGTTGATCTGACGATGGAGGTGGTGGATCGAGGGAAGAGTGAGAAGGTAGAGAGGGAGACTGAGCATTAGAGATTAGGGTTTCTGAGGACTGGAAGTAGAGAGGTTGAGGAAGGGGATAAGATGATGTGGGCTCGGAAACTATGGTTTCGGAGGGTACAGCTCCTACAGAATCCATGGGAGTGCTTTGAAGAAAGAGAAAATAGGGCGTGCTGTTGCGTCTGAAATAGTGTACCCAATTCAAATTACGGGTACCAACTCAACTCAAGCCTCAAACCGGGTCGGTCTTATCAACTACGTACACACACACATTCACAGTCGATGATAATTCGTAGGCTGATGATCATGCAAAATAATTCAAGATTTGACAAGACTGGCCATCAATTCAGTTAATAATATCATAAGAAAATAAATAGTACACCGGCCAAAAACAATTTCATTTACAAAACTTATTGTGAATATATTTTCTTCTATGTATATTTTTAAAAGTAATAAATTGTTAATTTAATAATATAGTCTAATTTACTTAAAAATTATGCCGACAAACTAATTTTGTCATTAATGAACTATTTTTGGGGAACAATATAAACACTTTTTCAAAACAAATGTAATAATTAATTAGATTCACTCGTTTTTATAATATGTTATAAAATAATAGCACTATCAAGGTTACTTTAATATCAATAATAATACTACGTATAACAGAAGTCACGTGATCAAATTCTTCCTTCCTAATTAAGTGAAATATAATTCTAATGTTACTAAAAAAATTAAACTAAAAAAAAAATCAAGTGGAGGGATATCACAAATTCATCATAAAAATTGTTACGCAAGGGAGTACATGATAAATTAAAATTTTGGTCATGCAATCTTTGTGGCATGAGGAAAGATGATGTAGAATGTTGCAAAAATGAATGTTAAGATTTTTAAAATTGAAATGAAAATGGGCCATCTAACCCACAATATTAAGCTGAAAATAGAGTTGGGCTCACGACCATTATGTGGGTAGTGCAAGACAAGAAGATAAGGTCCAAATAGTCAGTCCAACAGGCCACAAGCAAAGGCCTCCTTATCCTCTCCTCATTCACAGAAAATCAAGTAGCCTATTTTATACTCCTTTCTTTTGTTCCACCAAAAGTGTTTCATTTGATTTTTTTTTCCTAATCAATTTATAAAATACTAAAATTCAAAGTTAATGTGAATTTGTATGTTGTTGATAATGCAATAATTGATATAATAAACTACTTTAAAATACTAAAATTCAAAGTTAATGTGAATTTGTATGATGTTGATAATGCAATAGTTGATATTATAAACTACTTAAAAATATTATTGAGTACAAAGTTGTTATTTCAGAAAATAAAATAAATTTATAAAACAATTTAAATTTTAGGATTTTACAAATCAATCACGATCAAATTCAAATATGACCTTTTTTTGTGTGCGAGGGACTAGAATCTATAAGTTAAGTTAATGTAGTGTTTGATAAAACTGCACAATAAGAGTTTATTAAAATAGAGGCTTTGTATAAAATAGTGACTCTTTTTAAAACAGAGTTTAAATGTGAAAGAGTTGTTTGATAATCAGTCTTTATTGTATGTCTGAATACAATATTTTACTATTTATCCTTATATCAATTTATTAAAAATATAATAAAATATTAAATAATTAATTTAAATAAAATCTCCAATAATGTATAACTAGTAAAATATTTTAAGTCTAATAAAACATAATAATAATTATGACAATTTTACATAATTACTATAATATATGGACGATGGCGACCGATAGTGGTGTGGCGGGTGATGGTCGTGGGTGGATGATGGTGGTGGTGAGTGGTAATGAGTGGTGGTGGTGGGGTGGTGATAGATAATGGTGGTGGTGAATGATGGTGGGTGGTGGTGGTAGTGGTGGGTGGGTGGTGGTGTTGGTGAGTGGTAATGGGTGGTGGTGGTAGTTGGTGATGGCGGTGGGTGGTGGATGATAGTGGATGGTGGTGGTGTAGTGAGAAAAGTGAAGTGACAAAATAAAAAAAATAAAATTATAATAATGAGGGTAAAAAGGAGTAATGAGGAATCTCTTTTTCTAAAAAGACTTGTCTCATTAAATAGTTGGCTAAATTTTTATCAAACAAGATTATCTCTGCGCGAAAAAAAGATAATGCTAAAAAAAAGTAAAAAGAGGCAATCAAACACTACCTTAGACATATAACCCTTAATATAAGGCTCACTGAGATGTATGCTTATTACGAATCATGATCGTATGGCTATAAATGTTTGGCCCATGATTTGCATGAACGTACGTATTGGGTCAAAAATTACATATATACTCAATTTTAGTCCAAAATAAAATAGTTTTTCTTTCTAGCATGATCTACATGATTTGCATGAACGTACAGATTGGCCGGGATGAATAGCTTGTCGCTACTCCCTCTAATGGCAGGCAAACTCTTTCTAGCAGGATGAGTAATTATTAAAATACCTCGAGTAGTGATTAATTTAAGAAGTTGTCGCTAGTCTCTTTAGCAGCAACCACAAATACCCCATGTTGCTCTTCTATAATCCCTTAAGTCAACACAACATGAAGGGTAAAATAGGTTTTCCATCCAGACGCTAGTCCTAGTAGCGGCCTGTGCAGTCCCTCGTTTTCAGCCTAGGCCCTACTAGATATGATTGTTGTGCTTTCTGCGTTTGCTGTGAGAAGAAGAAGTTGAAGAAGAATAGAAAGTCCAATTTTTAACGCATTCCAGTCAACCAAAATCCAATCTCATCACTAGTACAAGAAATCAGAATACAAGTAAGAAGATTGTGATGTAACTTTTTTTTTAAACATGTATTATGATATCTTTATATATGGAAAAATTTTCATCGTGTGAATTTTAGGAAAAATTAATGATTATATATCTTTGTATATACTTGTTTATAGAGTAATACACACACACACACACACACACACACACACACATATATATATATATATTATTGGGCTATAATTTTTATTGTAGCCCAAATTTATTGAATTGTTAAAATTTGTTAAACAATAACAATTTTTAAAAATTAGACTCTTGTTAATTTGTTCAATATGTAACTTGTTTTGGTGTTTAATTGTTGTGAATTTTTTGGAAAATAATAAGTTAATATATTTGTATAATTAGCATGCATTGAGATTGTGGTTAATTGTCTATAATTTTCAATGGACCAAATATATAGTATATATTTGTTAATTATTGATGTCCTTGCTTGCCGATTGTCTAATATAGTATAAAATAAACAATTTGCCAAAATGGTATTTATGTTTTTTTAGGTAAAATATGGATGATTGACTTGTTAGACCAATTGATAATAGTGTGTTATATGACCAAAAAAATCATGTGTCGGAGGATGTATGAGAGGGTAAAGATAGGGATAACTTACATTATCCCAACTTACGGCAATAACATATGAGTCATGGAATTTAACAAAAGCACAAAAAATATTATTGCATAAGTGTGGGTTTGGAATATTTACCCATCCGACCGTTATTACCAAAATAAATATTAGTCTCGTGTCCACCCTAGTTGAGAGATGGCAGCATGAGACAAATAACTTTCACTTACAGCGTGAGGAGATAACAATTACTCTGGAGGATGTGCATTTTCTATTTGGATTGCTTCTGTTGGACAAACTTTTAACTTGTCCCCTGTTTGACACTCACTCGGCCTATTTTAAGAAGTGTTTTGGGTCAACCCTAGTGTCAGAATATGAGAACATAAAAAAAAGAAGTTCTATTTCGTTGGTTTGGTTGCATGAGAATTTTGCAAAGTGCCTTGTGAAAGTAAATAAGGATGAGGTTGGGTGACATACAAAAGCATACATCCTTTGGTTGTGTGGGGACAATATTGTTTCTAACAAGGTCAAAAAATACTATTCACTCTAGGTATATGTATTTTGTGGCTGATATAGCAGATTATGTTATATATGCTTAGGGTACATCGTTGTTGGGGTACTTATATCGGGGTTTATATACAACCAGTAAGAGAGGTGTTAAGTATATAAATGGGTGTCTCACACTGTTACAACTTTGGGTATACGAGAGAATATTAGTTGGAAGGCCAAACCCTAAAAATGATTCTCATTTATACGCCAATCACAAATACGAGGGTAAACGTGACAATTCCCATCACAATCTACCATTCTGCCGTGGGGAGTTAGATAAGCAGCTTACGTGAGAGGTCGTTTAGCAGCTTTACATGAGATGAGATGATGATTTGACAGGGTATAATTTCGAAGGAAGGTTGGCGGGATTCGCTCGGATCCCATTAATACATTTTGATATTGTAGAATATTAAATGTCGGATCGAGTCATGTGGCAATATGGGTATTTTCAAGAGATACCTTCTCCGACAGAAAATCACGACGAACTTAGGCTGCCCAAGGAATATAGCTTTAAGGTTGACGATAACATGGTCTTGAGGCGAGCCTACATCGCTCATTGAGCATGGACCATTTTGAGGGTCAAACCTTGGAGTTTTCAAACTATGTAGATATTGAGATATACATGAAATGGTATGACAAGATTACGCGTAAACGTATACATCGACCTTAACGCGAAGGAGACCATAACACTTCTTATGAGCCTCGGTCCGTATACAACCAACATCATCTGATCAACATGGTAAGCAAGTTAATTGTTTATGTATTTCTAGACTATTTATATTACTCCGTTAAATTGACGCTAATGTTGTATTTTAATATTAATTACAGGTTGAGAGCGTAAAATTTTTTTTGGTAAATGTTTTAAATGTAACATGCCACCAGAGTATGTTCTCATGAAACATGGATGGGACCACTAGTATGCCACTTACGATTTTGATGTTAGGGAAAATAAGGACTATCATGTCTGACTTCGGAGAAAGATCCCAATTTATGAAGAAGGAAGTGCATTGTTCACTTATCCTGCAAGACAACTGCATTTCTACCACCCAGGCATGTTTACCCTCCCAGTCATTTGAGGGTGCATTAGATTTCATTGGGGAGGAGGTTGACGCAGAAGAAGGGATGAAACAGCTGTCATATGGACCGAAAGACTCACTAATGAAGTTATTTCGTGGGCACAAGGTCCAGTTCATAAATGAGAGTTTCTTTGATCTAACTTCGATTAATCCAATCATATTTCCCACAGAGCATCCCTAGAGATGGTATTCACTTAATCATGAAGAATTCGACATCTTACATCCTGACTACTGGATTTTTGAGCATGTCCTTGATGCATATATGTAGTAATTGCGAGATAGGGAGGAAAAATATCAGCAGATCGAGATAAATAGATGGGCCATATTTGCTTTCATGAGCTCCTTCTTCATGCATCTTCGGAAAAATTATATGCCCCCGAGCAAGCAAAATCGCACAATGAGTTTCTATAATTCATATGTTGCACTTGCCGTGGGTCCGCCTTTGCATGAGTGCGATTACATTTTTATGCCTCTTTGTGTTCCGAGTAATCGAAATTTTATATTGTTATTCTTTGCGGTCCAAGATTAGAAGATCAATATCCTTGATCCACTATATAATGACACACCGTATATGAAGTTGACGGAAATGTACAAGGAATACATAGAAGTAGCGGTACGTGTATTCTACAATTTTATACTTATACTATTGTATATATCCACGTCATTCTAACCCAACTTTTATTGTAGGTACATTTGATACCATTGACCTTGCGCATTAGTAATCTAATGGGTAATTGGTCCCATACAGCTCCAAAGGTGCATGGCGTAAAGGATCGATTGATGCAAGACAACACTTCTGATTGTGGCATATTTGTTTGCAAGTACATCGATTACTACGTGCGAGACAACATTGACATTACCAAAGAAAGATGATCATCCCAGGATTTAGCCGTATTTAAGTATAGGATAACCTATGAATTATACAAATGTTAGGCTAGAGACATTCTTAGAGATTTATTGATATCCACGTGATGGAATTGTAGTTTTCATTTTCAAACATGGGATTGGTGATGTATATTTTATGTTAATGGTTATTAAATTTGTATTTTCATTGTATGGTTGATATTATTCTTGATTGTTTAACTAGTCTTGGAATGGTTGTGGTTTTGATGGTGTTTAACAGGTTTTGGTACGGTATAATTTAACATGTTCTGAGTTAACGGTAAAAACTCAATTTTGATTCTGCATTTGCCACTATTCCTAGTAGTGACACAAGAAAAAAATCAAATTTCATACTACATTTGTCGCTAATAGGAGTAACGGCACAGGACAAAATCTATTTGTCATTCTGCATTTGCCGCTACTCCTACTAGCGACAAATGCAAAATAAAAATATTAAATTTTCATTCTGCATTTGGAATAATGGTAGTATAACGTTAAAAATATTTAAAATATTATAATATTATTAAAAAGTATGTTACTTATCATTTATTACTATAAATGAATTAGGATAATATTATAATATTTAGTTAATAATTGACTTTTAAAAAATATTTAAAATTTTTTTACTTTTCATTTATTACTATAAATGAATAAGGATAATATTGTAATATTTAGTTAATAACTGACAAAAATAAAATATTAAACGGGATGAATAAGGATAATATTAAATTATCAGTTACATATAAGTTAAATAAACCTATTACATGCTAGCACTATCAGTTAAATAAAGCTTCCACATGCCTGTAAAAAATCATAAAGACTAATGACACTATGAGATTATTTTATTTTTTAGGTCAGGGAGTCCTAACACTCTATAGCGATTCCGTTTATCATGGTTGGTTTCGAATCCTTAAATTACACATTTTCGGTGATGTTTAGTATCCCCAATTTTTTCAACTGCATTTTTCAATCGAGATTGTTTTTTTCGACGTTTTTGTTTGAGAAGCAATTAGTGGCAAAAATTCGTCGTCTGTCACTTCAACCTCTTCCCCTTCATCGTCATCATTTAATCCCATATCCTGAAGTGTATCTCTGACTGCGCGATCAATTTCATCGTCTAAAATGTTGGTAATATTCTCATCTGGATCATATTAATTAACAAGGGCTTTTCTTCGTGCGTTAAGTTTTAGAACAGTCTTGTAACCTCGAACTAAGTAAACACCTTTAATATCTTAGTCATGAAAATCACTCATTAAATGATTATACCGCATTGCTTGATTTTGTTCGAAGTTAACACTCATTGGAGGAACGAGTACTTCTTCATCATTACTCATGTTCACGTCACTTGTCCAACGAGGAAGGTTCATGTCATTAGGTATTTGCGTAATACTTTTGAAATTAAAATATCTAAGAATGTGCTTGCAAATTTCACTAGAATGTGAAAACATTAGGCAATTACATGTTACCGACTTTAGTTGACGATTGTTGACAACTTCATGATATCTCCGACAACCTTCAGTTGCATCTTCCCTATACACTACATAGACCTTTGTATCAATAACGCACATCTCAGTTAATTTGTGAATGTTGTACTTTAGAGAATCCATAAGTTGATGTTGAAAACATCTAAACATGTCTTTTGTGTACACCTTCGCAGCATGCACTTTCAAAGATGATCCATATATCATACTTCATTTTTGATGGGTTGTTACATAGTCCGCCTTTCTCTCTCGGATGAATTGTTTCTCAATAGCCTTCCGATTCTTGACTACAAATTCTTTCATGCATGTTGAAGCATTCATATATGCATCAAAAAAATTGTTCAGGTCTTCGTTTCTTCCAGTGGTTATCATTCCAGCAACAAGATATCTCTTTGTGTATGTTAGTATCCATTTCTCCTTCACATCATACAAAATTCTGAGCCACTTATTGTTATCCAATTCATAATCTCTAATGAGAATTTTCCAACGCTCCTCAAACTCGCCAATGGACAATGAATTATAGACACAATTGTTAAACTCTAATTTCAATGATAGGTGTTCGACATAAATATGATGTAATTCTCTGAAAATTTATTGCTAATATGCCACGAACACAATAAATGATGAGTGGATGGGAGTACTCTGGCAATAGTATTGCTCATGGCTTTATCTTGGTCAGTGATGATGGTCAAATGTGCCTTGTAGTTCATGACTTTGAGCCACATCTTTAAGACCCAAACAAAAGTGTCATTTGTCTTATCCCTTAACAATGCAAATGCAAACAAAATAGAGTGATAATGGTGGTTAATCCCGGTAAATGAAACAAATGACATCTTATACTTATTTGTCCTATACGTAGTGTCAAATGTTACAATGTCTCTGAAACGTTGATATATTAACCTTGATCGGGTATCTACCCACAAAATACACGCTATGCGATTGTTATCATCTGGTTTGACACGAAATTTTTTTTTACTCGCACCTTTGGATTCAAGTTTTTTCAAATAATTGACTGCAACTTGTGCATCATTTTCATCTTCCGAATCACGTCTTAAATCTCTAACCACATTCTGAATATCATTATCATTAAAACTTACGTTTTGCATCCCTCAACCCATTGTTCTCAAAACATTTATCATCTTACTAGGTCCAATACCAAACTTATTTAAAGTGTCAATTAATTGTCTTGCAATCGGAGTAATATTCTTGTGTTTTTTAATTAAATCTATTTTGGTAGGTGTCACTAATTGATGACTGTGATTCAATTCAAGGGTAGCAATACGTTAATGGTAACCAACACAATATCATTTACATACCAGTGAAATGACAAATAGCTATAATAAATTTGATGAAAAGACAATAATGTCACTGATAATAAAATGCTAGTTGATTGTGACAAATATAATTGTCTATCTGTAGTCTGTATAGTACTGGCTATGTGCTCTTCCTGGATTCTGAATCCAAGAAAAGCATATAGCCAACACTACAGACTACAGATAGGCAATGCATACCTTGAGAATTTATATATGTCACGGTTAAACTACTGGTTTGATCCGTCATCTTTTAGATTTTTATTGTAGTAGTATCCGCTAATTTTCTACTTAAATGAAAACTGGTGTATTATAACTTTATAAGTAGCTAGGGTGCGTGCTAGTTAGTTCAATTGTCCATATTTCAACATATTTATTTATGTATATATTTGTATCCGAAATATATTTTGATTTAGTGAATGGAACGGACTAGCATTGGATGCTGAATGAAGTAGCATTTTGATTTTCTTAATTGGGGCCCGTGTTGTTGTGTGTTCCTTATAGGGACAACTCTGTGTGTGTGTGTGTGTATATATATATATAAGTGTACGTACGTGAAGTCACTACATCATCATAAATTGAGTGAATGGGTCAATAAATTGTGTGTACAAGATGATGACTTGACTTTTTAATACGAAAATCTGATTTATAGTGATGATGGGATCAAATTAATCCATGAAGATGAAAGCAGTAGCTAGATTGTAGGATCCAACCTTAGATTGCAGGAAGGATTTAAAAGTCATTACATAAATATATCAGAACTTATAATTAAGAAGAGCGATCTGATTTTATAATTAATTGAGCAACACAATTTCATGCCATGCACAAGGTAATTATCATTTTGATTTGCCCGTGGTAAAAAGCTATGAGATAATTTTTGATTCTAGCTTCTCTTCTAAGTTTGTTATTTCTTGGACCAGGCCCTTCTCTTGTCTTCCCTTCACACTTTTTCCTTTTTTATTCAGTCCATTTTTTTCTTCTTGATTTTAGTAAATTATTATTTCAGTCACTTTACTTGTAACACTCAGTCCGCATCAAAACATGTGGGATACTTATATATATTTAAAAAAACTTAAAATTGTTATCACTAATACATTCAGTTATGATATTTTAGATGAAAATGTGGTAAACTTGTGGACTTGTGATAGACTAAGATGATCCAAAAAGATATTATTGAGACGTCGCATTTGGCCTTAGTATACTATGACTTGATTTGGACTTGAGATTTGACCTGAGTCGTTACATATCAGACCCGCTAATATTATTCCACAATAGTTAAAAAGGCAAATATCTTTGCCCTGACAGGAACGGATGTGTATTTTATAAAAAAATTGAATAACTATTTTTTCATAGAGGATAAAATTAATTAGTAAATTTGGACCAAAAACTGCATCAGGAAAATCTTTTCTTCAGGACATAAAAAGAAAACCATTTTTTTCTTTAAATTAATTAAAAAGACTTCATTCCAAAAATATATGTACATAAATATACATTAAAAGACTTCATTCCATGTATATATATATGCACATATATATGTACACAAATGCATGCATGCATGCATAAATAGATACATACTAAGTAATTGAGTGATCATTGCTCAATATATATGTAGGAGAGGAATCAGAGTTTGTGTGTTAACTGTTATGATGCTGTTGGATCCTATAATGATATTAATTTGTAGGATTCGAATGATATCTAAATGCTTTGAGACTTGGCCTCCCTATCTATCTACAAGCCTACTTTCAAAAAGTTGGAAAGCAATATATATTATTGTTTTCAAAGTAGAACAGGAAGCTAGCTGTTATGCAGCTAATCAATCTTGGACATACTAATTATTTAATCAAATCCCATCAACAGAAATAAATTAAAAAGAACGAAAAAAAGAGTCAAATAGGATTTTAATTTTTTGGATGAAGAGAGTAGCTAGGTGTTACATATCGTAATATGTGAACTAGAACAAATCAGGAAATTACCTTCTAACATCGCAATAATTAAAGGCCAACATAATTAACAGTAAAAAAGTAAAATGATTGAGAAAGGATGAGAGGGAGACAGTAAATTAATTGATCATATGGGTGCTCTCATAATCATAACCAGGCTGACTTGTTCTTTCTTCATTCGTCATCTATATAGGACAAAAAGCAAGTATTAGTTCAATTCACCAACAAAGTCTAACTATAGATCAAAATGACTGCTAGCTGTGATTTGTACTTAATGGTTCTAATATTCTCTTTTTCTAAGTAATTCTCTCTCCATTCCAAAATTTCAGAGATATTTATAAAATAATAATTTTTAAAAATATTTTTATAATTTTATATATATTTTTAACATGTGGATGATATATATATATATATATATATAAGTGATGACTTGTTAAGAACTTAATTTCACTTTAAGGTTCAAAAATAATTAAAAATATATTTTAAATTTTAAATAAATTAAAAATATATATTTTTTTAATTTTAAAACGAATGTAGTAAGTTTTGTAGGCAGATCTTTTCAGTTGAATCTTAGTGTTCTCCATGTTGTGGTATAAAGTGCCAATTATAACTATTTCTGAGGAAATTGAATCCAGCCTTACCTTCACTTTAATCACAATGGTTAATTATACCAGTGATTAGATATTCACATATTTTACCATGCAAAACACACACAAAAAAAGAAAAAGAGGAAAAAGAAAGAGAAGAAGTTGGAATAAAAAGGAGGGGGAGCAAAATATTGCATCAAAAGAATACAAAGATTTCAATCGTTTAAGTGCAAAAAGCATATATACATATGTCCACAACTCAAAAGAAAAGACGAAGATAGTTTCCTCCACAATTTCCTCTTAATTCTCTCGATATTCCATTGAAACCCAACTTTTTCATAACCTTTGTGGTGGCCATTTGAACTCCTCCATGTCACGCTCGATGACAAACTAGGATAGAGTAAAATGGAAGTAAAAAGTAAAAAAGAAAATAAAAGGAAGAATCAAATTAGAACGATAAAAAGTTTCATGTGCTTCTTTTGAGACTAAATTGAGACCTAAGGTAAAGAATTGATATTTTTATAACAATTTTTGATATTTTCACAATAAAAATATTGCCGTAGATGTATAGCGACAGTGAAAACCGTCGCTATCTATAGCGACACTTTTGTTATGGAAATATCATTTTCTGTTGTAGAAATAGCGATTCCCTAAATGTATTTATCTAGAGGTCTGATCAGTACCTATCCAGCTAACTTAGACGGTCGGTATTGGGCTGCGCATGTTCATATAATGGACGGTCTAAATTGAGTATGATTTCATACCATTATATTCTAAGCGTCCAAAATAAATTCTTAAGTTTACTAGGCTTGACACTATTAGAAAAATAACAAATACGTAAACTTTGTGACTGTTTTTAAAAATAATCATAAAAGATAGTAATTTGTGATGGACTTTTTGAATAATTACAAAATAATAGTATATATGATGACTCTTAGTGATGACTATTTTTGCCATCAATGTATTATAATTGTGATGACTATGTCAATCACTAAATTTTTCAAGCAAAATAAATTTTCTTTTTGTGACGCACTAAGTCATCACTTATAGATATATCCTTTTTGTGATTGCATTTAAGCTATCACCAATATTTTAATAAAAGAAATAATTAAAACAATATTTTATGACGGTCATGACAATTATTAAAAAATATAGATTTTTGTGACGACTTTTATTTGCAATTACAAAAAGAAGATATTTTGTGATGGAATTTTCAAGCCATCACAAAACAATAAAATATATGATGACTCCCAGTGATGACTAATTGTACCATCATTATAGAGTATTTATGATTGCCATTACAATCGCCAAATCTTATGTGGGATTAATTTTGTTTAGTAAGTCAACTCACATATGTTTACTTTTATATTTTGTTTTAAAATTATAATCATGATCTGGGTTTTGGTATAGTCGTAATACTTGTTATTTAGTTTGCAAATGGGGAAAAGGTTCGAATCCTACAA
Organism: Aralia elata; assembly: GCA_034770075.1. Classification (NCBI taxonomy): domain Eukaryota; kingdom Viridiplantae; phylum Streptophyta; class Magnoliopsida; order Apiales; family Araliaceae; genus Aralia; species Aralia elata. The sequence goes on from CM068386.1 coordinate 1,871,899, forward strand.
GTATCATTTGATACAATTAATATAGTGAAATAAATTATCCGTAAAAAGAGATTCACATTCTTACCTTCGATCCTTAAAATCATGTATTTTTTTTTGTAATGGCTTTGACAATCACAATAGATTACGTGTTAATGTGATTGTATTAATCATCACAAAAACACAAAGCGTTTGCGTGATTGTCAAAACTATCACAAAAGGCTTTTATGATGAGAATATACAAAACGGCCTCCGTGACGACTAAAGTCATCACAAAAACCTTTTGTAATGATTTTTTAAATTTATGTGATGGATCTGAGCCATCACAAAAGGACATTTTTTTTGTAGTATGGGTCGTTATCTTGACAACTAAGGTATCATCCAGTTGTCATATCAAATACTAACTCTTACATGGTACTTATCTTTTCAATAGGATCTCTCTATACAATTCCAATTAGAAATTGTAACCTTATTAAGATGGTGTAACAAAACTATAAATACATGTTAACAATAGAGGTAACGATACGCATTTTTTAACCTACTAAATACTACTTCCTCCATTGTTAGCCTATCTTGAAGTCTGTTCTTACTCTCACACCGGAGGTATCCCCCGACGGTCCAAGTTGTCAAATATTTTTTGGTGGTTTTTTATGTGCATGTCCACGTCCAAGTCGGTAGTTGAACATGCGGACAAATTTAAGCGTTAACAACGGGTAATTAAACAAAGTTGCTAGCATATGTAGGCGGTTAAAATGTATATTTCAAATCAACTTAATTATTTTCTTTAAAGTCGCTTGATTAATTTGAGTATTACAATTAATACTACATTAATAATAGCAAATTAAGTGAGAGTTATACAAGTCTAGCTACCAAATCAACTACCACTTGCTTACATTAAACACTCCAACATTAATTGGTACCTTTTTTATCATCTGAAATTGCATGTTGCATGTTCCCAAGTTCAATGGCAGTTTTTAGCATCGACCAAGCCAATGTTTTTGTACCCGCTTGCGTTGTACAGACCATAACGTACCTCGTACTTTATTGGGAGTAATTGTGTGGAAGTAAGGTTTGATCATTTGGCTTCATTTTAGACGAGTGATTTTATATTTTACAATGAAAACAGTATATTCAATCATATAATAATGCATCAGCATAAAAATACTTTTATGAAAATTAATGTTTAAGAAAAAATACTTTTATGAAAATTAATGTTTAAGAGTGTTTCTTATTTGAAGTGCAATGACACTTTTGGGAGAAGTTAAAATAATTAGTGCTTGTCACGTTGCACAAAATTAAAATTTGACAAAATATTTTATAATATAATAATTCGGGTTGAATTCTTTATAAATATCACTTTTTGGTATGGACTCTTCTACTAAAGGCGTTTCACTGCACAACTTTGCAAAATTTTTGGGGTGGTCCATATATTAATAATCAGTAGCTAAGCATAAGTTGACAGATCAGTAGCTAATAATTGTACTAAGTAGTCCATGTCATTAATTTTATTTTTGTTTTGTACAAGGCCAACAATCTGCTTTTCCTAATTATCTGATTTATTTAATTACAACTTTCACGGCTATATATATATATATCGCCTTTTCCTCTTTATTTATTGACTTTTTGGCCGGGAGGAGCTATATATATATATATATATATATATATATATATATATATATATATATATATATATATATATATAGGCATGAGAAATGAATTAGTGGCCACAGCAGCGAGATTGATAGTGATAACGGGGCCATGCATATATCACACACTAGTCAATTAGTGGATCATATAGCACTGGCCACTGGGGCACAAACCCTTTTTTGATTTTTTCAACATTCTTATCAAATCATACTCTCCCCATTCTTTGTAAGTTTTATAAATATGTAAGGATATAAATTAATTTTGTTTCATATATATATATATATATATATCCTAAAATTGGTAACTTGTTAGTTTTAGTTTAGAATAATTTGTTAGTTTTAGTTGTGAATTGGGATGATATAATAATAAAAGTACGATGAAAATTTGAAAATATTATATCAATTTACACTATCATAACAAAGAAACGTGCATGACTTTTTAACATACATGAGTTTCATGACTTATAAATGGGTCATTTCTTATTAATATATTTTGACTTTTTAAGTAAATTTATAACATCCAAAAATTCAAAATTAAAATTGATACAAATTCATTTAAGTTTTAAAAGTAACAAATATATATGATAGCTAATTAGTAGTATTTTTCTTTTCATTTAATTTACAATAGCTATGACTGTTGGAACTAAAATCCAATGAAATTGAAATTAGTTTTCGCAAATCGACTTAAAATGTATGTATATAAAGGAAAAATTATCAGTGATCGATCGATTTGAAAAACTATTAAGATATTCTCTTTTTGTTTGAATTAGTTAAGTAACAGCTTGTCTCACTTTTGAAACGTATAGTTTTAGAGAGTGCAAGTTACTTAATTCTTTTTCCATAAAATTAATCACCATGTGCTTTGCTTAATTAATTAGTTATTAAATAAAATTAAGGACCATGCATATATATGCATATTGTTTAATTTCTTATACAACTATATTGAAGACAAAATAATTAGTTAGTTACTCCATATAAAGTTAGACACATGCTCTCCTTAATAAGGAATATTATCAACTGCATGTAGTAAATAAAACAATATATATGTTAAACAAACAGTACTAACTTATATACTAATTACTATATAAGTAAAACCGAAGGCTGCAATTAAAGTTATCAGCACTACTGCATGATATATGCATTTCTTGAAAAGAAAATGGATTCCAATTAATTCATATATAACTTAACTGAAGTTTATTCTTCAAACATGATATTTTTTATTTGACTTATTGAATTTGAGACTGAAACAACACGTGTTATAATCAAAGTTAAGGTAAATAATTATCTAGCTAGCCGTACTGCCACAAGAATGGCTCATCAAGCCAGAGTTCATGATCAACAGACTCGGCTCCAGCTGGGCTCCATGGAAACTCGCAGCTTAACTCGCCAATTTTATAACCGAAATTTAGGTAGAGATCGGGCAAATCAAGAAAAGGATCATCAATGTGACTTATAGGTGAAGTTGATGACTCCCCAGGAGAGGAGTTTTCATGAGATATCGGGGAAGCATTAGCTCGGCTCAGCTCAGCTTCAGCTTCAGCTTCATGGCTTGTAGGCATGATATCGGTAGCAGCCGCCAAGGCTGCAGCTGCTTGGATATCTTTAGGAGACTTGGAAGCCGGCCGGGGTAGTTGATGGGTGAGACCGGGGAAATTGAGAAAGGCCGAGTGGCCTTTTATAGCAACTGCAGCAACATCATGGGCTCGAGCTGCCATTTCAGGAGTCGCAAAAGTCCCGAGCCATATTCTTGATTTCTTCTTGGGCTCACGGATTTCGGATACCCATTTGCCCCAAGCCCGCATTCGTACCCCGCGATAAATCGGGTGTTTATCATCATTATCATTGCCACGACTTTGTTTAGCCTTCTTGATCATTATTACTTGATGATCGTCATTAGCATTTTGATGATGATGATGATCATCCATTTCTTCACCTCCCTTTACGTGTCGCCGCGGCATTGGTAGATATTTTTGATGATGGGGAGGAGGAGGAGGAGGTGGTGGTGGTGGGAGAATTAGAGGGTGAGGGATTAATTTGATGTTTTGAATAAGTAAAGAAGAATGCTTCTTTCATGATAGAAGAAGGGAGAGTATGCGGGAGAATAGACTAAAGAGGATGGGAAGGTGAGGTGAGTTTCATATAAAACATTTCACGTGAAATTAATGGAATAAAGTCAATATATAAAATAAAATAACATAAAGAAGTGGGCCAAAGCATAAATGGGGTATGGTTTGGAAGGCAAATTTGTGACCCCGTCATAGATCGATCGATGTTGATTATTGTTAGTGCGTAAGCATGAGCAATAGTATCTTCACCAATTGCTAATTTGGCTTCTTGCTTGCTTCTTGTTCGTTAAAGTCATGACTTTATAATTATTTTTAATGAAAATAATAAAAATTAGTATAATTTTGTACTCTTCAGTGTATATGATCGTGGAAATATAAATAATACTCCATTTATTTCAAATTATAAAATTTTAATTGAATTTTTAAAAGTTAATTTGAGATATTTTTAAATTTAAAACTAATATAATTGATTTAATTTTTTTTTAAATAAATCTTATAACTAGTAATACTTTTTAAATAGTTTATGAAATTTATAATTATATTAACACAAACTAAATAATATTTATGTTAATTTTGAGTTTTAAAATATTTGAAATTAATTTTTAAAAATTTAATATTAATCTTATAATTTGAAATGGAAAAACTACTAATTATGCATTTTTATGAGAGTCTGATAAAAAAAAAGTTTCGATATACATTACTATGCATTGGAAAAAGGGCTAAAAGTTTATATGAGACTACTACTTAATTTTGAATGACAAAAAAAGCTACTACCGAATATCATATTAATTAGGTAATATACAGTGATTGAATATAAAGAAATTAATTTTTTATGAAACATGTGACTGTCAAGTTGTACGTATTTGAGAATGGGGTAGGCCAGGCCAGGCCAGATAAATGCCCAAGACTCGACTTAACTTTCAAGCTTTTATTATATTTGTTTTTTTCTTTTAATTATTCTTTTCGTTTTGGCTTCTTCTTTGGGGTACTAATTTTCATTACACAATTTTAGCAAGAACAAGAATGACATTTACGGCACTATTAGGTGTCATTTTCCAATTAAAATCATAGAAGGGCCGAAACCTTTTAACCCTTTTATGAATCAAATATTTATTAGTTCGGATTTGTATCGTAAATTTTTTTGGTCGAATTATAATTATGATGTATATTAATACATTATGAGATTGACCATGTATATTAAATAAAATATTAAAATATTATTAATTATAATTATTTACGTAATTCATAACAAAAAAAATCACATAAAAAATCGTAAAATATATTATTTTTCTTAATTAATATATATTTTGATAAGCAATTAGTTACAAAATTCTTTCTAGTGATTATTCTACAAGTTAGGTTGTCATTTAATATATATATATATATATATATATATATATTATAGTAACTTGTGTAGATCAAATAATCATGCGCGGTGATATCTTTTTGCTCGTTGGTCACAAATTACATAATATTGTACTGCTTAATTCTTAGCCGCCATTAACGTGTACAAATTTTCTTGAATCATGCACGTATTATTGTTTATTGAGGTACACGCTGTGACGCCAAGGTAGGCAATACTATAATATTGACTTGCAATAATTAGTGAAAAATTAGGTCATCACTCATAAGACAGCTAACAATTCAATATACAATATTAAAAGTAGGAAGATAGTAACTCTTAAACATATATTTTCTGTTTATTAGTCTTTCTACAGGTTAAGGTTAATGATATTATAATTGAGTTTTGTTTATTAGTCTTTCTACAGGTCCTTATAATGTCTTTACAGGACCACAACTAACAAGCAATGACTAAGAAGAAAGTGAAACTACTAAATCATACAACATATACTGCATGTCTGCATCACTTCGCATTGTATTTATTAAAATAAATACATGAAGTTTAATAATATATACTCCATGGTAGGTGAAGCAAGAAGCTAACTTCCCTCTCGTAAGCCATCATAATTCATTCTCTATTTTTATTTCAATAAACGAATTGAAACCAAACAATTAATAATAATAACTAAAGGAATTAAGATGATGCATTAATTAATATGCTCTGATATCAAAAACTCGCCAAGTAACTTACATAAATACATACAGCTGCATCTATATATATATGTGTGTGTGTGTGTGTGTGTGTGTGTGTATCTTACTGGACCAAGATAAAGCAACACCAAGTGGACTGCATTAATGCAATGAGAAGGAAGTTCCACCTCCATCCTTGTAAGCTCATCGTTGCAGCTAGCGCTATTATCAGATACTGTTGTCCATGAAGAAACAAGTTAGAAATCAAATAACTGAAGTCAACAACTTTTTAAGGTATATATGTATACCGAGGTTATTTTAAGGTAATATTCCACTTTATATTTATTTAATAGGAAAAGGAAAACTGGCAACTTTTTATAGAGTACAAAAATGGAGTAGTGCAAAATCTCATAGTATAAGATAAATATCTTTGCAGTAGTTAGTTACCTGGACAAAGGGAATCCGGGGCAAGGGTTTTGAGGATGTAACTCTTAAACATTTTCTGTTTATTAGTCTTTCTACAAGTTAATGATATTATAATTGAGTTTTGTTTGGGTTCATTAGATTAGATGCTGAAAAAATATTAAATTCTTAAATTTCTATACGCAGGAGTCCTACAGTGCCAATTTTTTAGTTTTTAAATACTTGAAGCTGATGTGGGAAGATGCACGTTACTTATTTTTTGAAACACTATAAAAAGGTAAGATTAGTATTTTTTATTTTTATTTTTTAGTTTCTCCCTTCTTCTCTAATTTTTACTTCACTAACCCAAATTTTCCCATTAGTCTATTTGCAGTGGGTAAAGAATCTTTTTTTTCCTATTGATTGCCTACTAGAATTATACTAATTAAGTTTATGGTAATTGGATCCGGTTCAGTTTTGAATTGATGATGATTTTTCAAAACAAACGGTCAATAGTTGTTTGCTTCTTTTTGTCAAATGGAGTTTGATTCAAGAAATATAATATAATATAATGTAAAATAAAATTTTAATTTATTATTGTAATTTTCATATTTCACTAAATTTTATGGTTTATAATTTTCATATATCATTAAATTTTATGGTTTTTGGACTAACGCTAATAGATATTATTGTATGACGGAGACTTTTAAAATTATGACTAATAGGATTTGCCATCCAAGTGTTCACAGGAGGGCTGGGAGACAAAAAATTTATGGTCAAATTTTATTCATTTATATTTACACGACATATAATAGCTTGAAACTTGGCATATACTTCCTCCGTCCCAAATTAATTATTTTTTATGACTTTTTTAAGTCAAATTAACTATTTTTAAAATTAATAATTAAGCATATATAAATATATTTCTAAAATTATAAAAATTGAAATTAGTAATAAATTGTATATACTTTCTTTTGGTTATAATATCTTCACCTATATGTTAGCAAAAATAGTAAAAAGATTAATTTTAAAAATAGTCAATTTGACTTTAAAAGGTCAAAATTGTGCAATTAATTTGAGACGGAAGGAGTATGTATATATATACACACACCCACTTAATTCAATTTTCGAGGTTCTTACAACACTAATATAATATCAGTGTGTTTGTCAAGTGTGATATAAATTTAAATTTAAAAGTATGTGGACTTTTTATGAGATAAAATTAGGGTGTTTGTCAACTAATTTATGCATGATTTATTTTTATTACTACTTTGTAAACACCAAGGTCTAATTTATAAACTGTGAGCTTCATAAATATTTCCATTTAAAAAATTAGATAACTCTTTAATAAAAAGAAATTAACCAAACCATGCTGCACATTGCTGATATGTTGTCAAAATGTATGCAGGGGATGAATAATTTGGAGGCTACTGTTTTTAGCGGCTATATGTTTATTGAACCCATGCTCTTGGGTAATTTTGGATACCATTTTTTTTTATATAGTTTGCTACTCCCTCGTTTCCTAAAAAAAGTTCCTTTATTACCTTATACATAACAATAACAATAACAATAATAATAATAATAATTATGTTTTCTTTTCTTTTCTTTTCTTTCTTTTAGCTGTTGCTTATGAATCTTCAATTAAAATGTGAGTGATAAGCACAAAGTCGGACTGACTAGTGTTGCATGCTTATACACATTAATTCCGATTAGGGATATTAATTTTATAATTGTTATTTTGTCAGGTATAAAGAGTAAGAGAAGGGTATGAAAATGTCAAATAAGTTGTATGATTGGGAAAATGAGTTTAGTTGTGGGTGTTTGCATTTGGATTTAAAGTATGACGTTAGATTTGGGTTGATGTTGCTATTATTTTTATGCCAAATAGTTTGTTTTCATTCATTATTTTGACAGGACAATTTCAATATGACTTAGAGAATTAATTTTTCCACAAGTGAAAATGTTAATTTTACAAGATCCCCTCTTTCACAAGTGGACCATATTTACTATTCATGTGAGGCGGACCATATAAAACTAATATTTTTACTTGTGACAATATCAATTCTCATAACTTAAATTGTGTCTTAATACGTTAAATAAGACCTATCATTCTTAATACCCAAGATAGAGAAGAGGACTTGAGGTGGTATATTTTTCCTCCTGATATTGTCACTTTTAATTTTTATCAATCTTTTACTAAATATCCTTACTATATGTTCACCCGTAGGCAATGCGCTAAAAAGGGATACATTCCCATCATCGCTCTCTATTTAGCTTAATTCACCAGCTATGGTTTTTTTTTAAAAGTGTTTGGTTGCTCTCAAAGCTGCAATATATATGTGTGTATATATACATATATATATATATGTGTGTGTATACATGTTGGATGTTCCTATACTGCTTAATTTCAATGAGTACAAAGTTATTAAATTCAGAAAATCTCTCTTTGATCCTAACTTGATTTACTGATGGATATAAAATTTTAATCTTCTGATAGCTTCCTTTAAAAAGTGGGTGAAATTGGGTATAATATCTATAAGCAATGTTTCGCTAAAGATGGGTACCCAGTTCATAATTTCAATTAAGATTAACATAGATATTTGTATGTGTGTGTTTTTGTGTGTGTGAGTTATAGTGCATAAAATTTGTATATTTAGCAGTCATTATAATGTCTTGATTTTAGACAAAGGTGCATAACCATAGAGGTCTTATCAGCTTTTATTTTTTATTTATTTTTATTTTATTTTATTTTTATAAAACTCTATTATTCAATGATGAGCTTTTCCAATTCAATAGATGATGTAAAGACTTTGACGGGCTGTCTTTTACGTGTATTCTTATCCAAATGCAAGTGATCTTATATTAGAACGAATATAGTACTATGTTTCTACATTGGTACCTTTGCATTGACAGTCAAGAATAGCAGTAAAATGCATCTTCCGACAAAGTTGGGAATATTTGGAATAAGTTGTCATGAACATTTCATGGTACTCAAGAAAATCATACATCCTTTTATTCTTCCACCATATTAGTATTTTTATTTATTTAGAGTTTCACATTATTTTTAAACTGTGACTACATTGATTGTGGTTTCTTAAAGTCGTATTTTTATTATAATTTGTATATATCAAGCACGTGGTGGATTAACTATTAAGGATATCAATATATTTTAACACTTGAATTTGTTTTTTTGAATTTCAATTGCAGCTATGAAAATATTTGAGTTCTTGGAGAATATGTTGTATAAAAGAGTGAGTCTTTTGATCCCTCAACTGATATTCAAGACTTAGAATGATAAGTTATGGTCAATAGAAACTGAGACGGGGAGACAAAGGTGATGTCACCGACATAACAATTTTGTGGAGAACTCATTGTAGTCAAGGGTAATGGTTCTTCTTCTTCTTTTAAACTTTACTCAAACCATATTCTTTCTGAATATCAAACTTTTGTATTTTTTTTATTATAGTTCATTCAAATATAGGATTTTCACTCATTATTGTAATAAAGACAAGTGAAAATTGCAATGATTATTTTCTGCATTTGTTCATTATCCTAAACAAAAGTTATTTTGTGTATATATATATATCAGCTTGCAGGAGTATATTATTTTTTAAAAGAGAGACAATCAAGTCTATGTAAATCAAATCTGACTTTTGAATTATCATCTTTACGTAGATATATTTCAACATATAGATAAAAGCATTTGATATCTATTCTACTTTGATGCATAAAAATTAGGAATTATACAAAGTACTCAATTGCTCTGGACTGAAATCTCTTTCGGCAAGATACCAAAAATATTTTAAAATTATTTTTAGTTTTTTATAAATAATCACATAGCAAATACTCCCTCTATCCCAAATTAATTGATCAGTTTTGACTTTTTTAAGTCAAATTGACTATTTTTAGAATTAATAATTAAGCATATATAAATATATTTCTAAAATTATAAAAATTGGGGTTAGTAATAAATTGTATATACTTTCTTTTGGTTATAATCTCTTCACCTATATTTTAGCAAAAATAGTAAAAAGATTAGTTTTAAAAATGGTCAATTTGACTGTAAAAAGTCAAAACAGAGCAATTAATTTGGGACGGAAGGAGTACATATCAGTAGCAAAAAATAAACTTATTATACATTTAGTTTACGTTCTTTAAGAAAGTACTAGGTTGCTAAATTCTAGCTCTTTCATGGAGTAGAATTTATTTGTTTTTTTTCTTCTGTTTTTATACTAAATTGTATGTGAAAAATACTATCCAAACAGAAAACATATATTGGAAAAAAATAAAATAAAGGGAACTGTTATTAGATAAATGAGAATACAAACGTTTCCTTGCTGGAAAAATAACGTTTTTCTAGGTTAACATGATATTTTTATGCATTCTATCGTCTAATCGCTCCTTCCAAATGAAGAGAGTAGTATCACTCCGTCCCAAATTAATTGCACAATTTTGACCATTTTAAGTCAAATTGACTATTTTTAGAATTAATAATTAAGCATATATAAATATATTTCTAAAATTATAAAAATTAGAGTTAGTAATAAATTGTATATACTTTCTTTTGGTTATAATCTCTTCACCTATATTTTAACAAAAATAATAAAAAGATTAGTTCTAAAAATAGTCAATTTGACTTAAAATGGTCAAAATTGTGCAATTAATTTGGGACGGATGGAGTAATATTTTTCGTAGTCAGGTCTTGAAAGTCAAGTCTTAGTACTAAAATCAGTTGAAAATCTCCCATTAGTTCTCATGAAAAAGATTGCAATCCGAGTAAACTTATATACACATCCAGTGATACATTTAAAGACACAAAGGTAAAATAAGAGCAAAAGGGGAAGAGAGAAATAAGATACGGAAGTATAGCCAAATTGTGCTTAAACTAAACTACAAGAAAATTTCTCTTTTAAAAAACACTATATTACTAAAAAAATTCAACAGATAACTGAGTACAAGTTGCAAAGAAAATTCCCTCAAATCATGAATTAGATAACGAAGAATTGTCCATCCATATATTCAGTTTCAATCAATCCTATTCTTCTGCCTTCTAACTTGAGGAACAAAACGAGGAAAAAATAAGTTACTTGGGAAAAAAAATATATAGCACTATGATGACACAGTAGTCATCGTTCCCTCCAAGTAGGGCATCATAAGGGAACCTTTTATTAGGAAATGAGTAACAGTTTCAAATATTGTTTTACAGCCTAGCCATATGAAGCTGTTGCTTGTGCAAAGGCCTAACATACTCATGGTAGCCATCAGGAACAACTGAATCATTCAGTGGATCCTTCCATGCTGCCTCGTAAAGCTTTGGATATACATTTCCATCATAACGGCCAAGAATTGAACCAAGGAAGTGATCCGTGTAATTGAATGAATCAACTAGTGCAACTGCATTTGGCCGGACCTAATGAGAAATCATGGATTCATCACTCAGATCTATAAATAATTCCATTCGTAGCACCAACAAGACAATATATTGAGTTATTATGCAAACCTGGGAATACAAATTTCTCAATTGAGTAGTTGCCAGTGAAGCCTGCTTGGCCGTGATGCTGCCAGTAGCGAGAAAATCACCCTGGTACTTGTGAAGAAGAAACAGCGAATATACATTACAGAGCACCTCTAACATTTGTTTTACCCCCTTCCCAGGAATGTCTTGTTTCAGTTTATCAATGAACCTGCACAAGAAGGAACCATCTGGAAGAGTTAAAATAAAGGCAGATGAAAGATCAACCATTAATTTGCTTCAGTATAATTAACAATTATCCACATAAGCCAAAGGGCAAAGGCATTTCAATAGCTCTTAGATCTTTGGGGGAAAAGTGGAGTAAATGTTCAATGCAATGGTGATACCATGTCATCATGCTGATGTTGTACAACATTACACACATGAAATAGAAGAGAGAAATGTGTAAGCCATAACCTTCATCATGAAAGGATAGAGAAAAAACATCGGTAATGGTCCAGACATTTCTCTCTCCTATTTTATGTGAGTGGTGTTATACCATGTCAGCATAATCATGTTGTAACACCATTGTATAGAATATATTCTCGAAAATTCAAAGTGGAAGAAAATTATGTTTTATTTCTTGGGTTAAATACATTTACCTCCATTGAGGTTGGCACAATAACAATTACCTCCTCGGCTCCTCCTAGGGATAACACATTGCCCTACCCTCAAAACCAAGCTTCAGTGATAGATTCTCCCTCAAATAAATGATCCTACTGTATTCTAGAATGACTAATTTGCCTACTTCCATTAATTTAAACTGGTCAAAATTATCAAATTAGCTCATTACTGAGTCAACTCACATTACCCATCAATTCACACCTCTATGTAACCACATTTTCTCACTCTACTGGTTATAATTTCTGCCCATTCAAGTTAACATAGTTTCCCTCCACAAGTTCAACTAAAATGAAATAGTATACTACACATATACTGCATATACTACATATATCTACATAATGACCAAAAAAACATGTATCTACATAGAACCAAAATATACAATCAAACCCCAACTAATCTTTCAATACCCGAAATCGCTAGGGTGTAAAAAACAGACTCCATGGGATTTCATTGCATGTCTATCATAAGGATTGGTTTCGGCCTGTAAAATTCGGAAAAGAAATAATTTCTCATCTACAAAGTGCTTCCACTTTCAGGGAAATCCAGCATGGTTTAAATATTTATATATACCAAAAAAAAAAAAATTAGATTGGTCAATTGATTCGCACAAAAGCTGTTTAGGACTAACATCATGAATATCAAATTGCAGTATAGCTGGTTATTAAACCTTTAAGAAGATATGCACCAAGGGGAAATCAATTTTCTAATTTATTAATATATAAAAAAACAATTAGATTGGTCAATTAATTCGCACAAAAGCTGTTTAGGACTTCCATCATGAATATCAAATAGCAGTATAGTTGGTTATTAAACCTTTAAGAAGATATGCACCAAGAGGAAATCAATTTTATAATTTATTAATATCTTGTAGAGAAAGGCAGTGAACTGAATAAGCTTACTTGGAAACTACAATTAATTGACAGTGAGCAACTGCTACCTCTGCTAAATCAGCTGACAGTTCTGCAAATCCTAAAGTAAATGGAGAAAATTTATAAGCATGTATTTATACCATTGAAACCATTCAAGCTGACATTTTCAAATATTTTACCCCTTAACATTGTCCATAAAAAGTTGCAAGGAGAGGAGAACACCCAGAACTAACATCAAGTAAATGAAATGCAGATATTTATGCAAATTCATCCATAGGGTCATATAGCAAAGCTCTAAAGCAAATAATAAATCATAAAAGCATTAAATTGTAGTATCCCATTTAATGAAACACAGCTTTACATCCTCCTACACCTTCAATAATTAATACAAGTGCAGAAAATAAAAACATGTGAAACACTAATTCCATGGCCGAAGTACCTTCTTCTGGGTTTGTAAACGGACTCAAGTTCTGAGCACAGGCAACAACCATTCTAAATGCCCTTGCTTCAAATGCCTCCAGTACTGCACTAGGCTTTAGCCAATCTTCAGCTGCATTTATTGAAGGGAGCAAAAATTATCAAGCTATATCAAACCAGTAAGCTACATTTAGTGCAAATTCCATCAATGCCCCTCTTGGATGGTTAGTTAGGCTGACCCCTAAAGTTGGTAGTATTTCGAGGTCTTTCAATAGGGGCAACAGTAACAATCAGTGGACCAGTAATAATTATGCAAATTTTGAAACCAAGAATTCATGTACACAATGAATTTTGAACCCTTCCACTCTGCAGCGCTTGGATAGATAGAGTTAATAATGCACTTTGAGAAAAGGACAAGCAACCTGTTTCAACATTAGAATGACATTGCATCAGATGTTCAGCTCGCCCCATATAAGATGTCGTTCCTACTGGCTGTTTTCCAGACCCCAGCTGAGATACAGTCTTCACTAGAAACCTTGCAACCTACGAAAGAAGTATGTTCAATATCAGCAACAAACTAACACCAGGATTATCATGTATACACCCAAGTGGAAAAGCAAACTATAATTTTTAGCTCCAACTTCATCTACAATTAGAGTTGATACAAGAATCAGGATCAAATGATTAAGATCAAATAACAAAATCAACCAGGAAGATTAAAATCACATAAATTGAAACCATGGCAAGCAAAATGCAATACACCAACAAATCTAAATTCTTATGTTCCCTTTGTCCTCAAATGGATGGATGGGCTAAGGTAACAACAAAATTTGTCCTCAAAAGGATTGCAATAAGTAGGTCTGGCAAAAAATAGGTTTGGGTTGGTTTTAGGTTACATAATATAGTTATGGGTCAATTAAGAACCAAAACCATATAACCTATATTTAATATGGGTTATGTGGTTTGGGTCCAATCCAGGTCGATCTATATTTCATTATTGTTGAGCAATCTGACTTTAGCTTTGAAAATTCTTCGGGTTCTTTCAGCAACGCAATGTCTGCTTTTGTTGTGGAAACTCATTTCTATGCGAAGATGAAATGCATATGCTTGTGATCATGCTCTTTATCCCTTATTATCTGGGACATACAACAATAATAATGATAATAGATTGCTGAAATAACAGTAATAAGATAGAAAACCAGCTCAAATGAACAAACGAAAAACAACAATAATAATGATAATAAATACATTTCTGAGAAAGTAACAAAAATAATAAGAAAGAAAACTCATGCATTTAAACGAAAAAAGAACGGGCACTAGCTTTGAATAGCAAATATATATAACCATAAATTTTATGTTATGGGAGCAGGGTTTTTTTTTAAATAGAACATATTTTAAGCAAAAAAGAAAAAACATAGTTACCATTATATAAAGAGACTAAATAAATAACACTTTAATGCATAAAGTGTTGATTTTTAATTAAAAAAAAATGGAAAAAAAACACAATATATGCAACGAAGTACTAATGTCTAATGAATTTATTTGAGGCATGTTATAATAAAATACAAAAATATTATTAATTTGCTAAAAAGGATTGCACATTTTTATTGGTAGTATAAAATGATACCGTATTTTAAATTCATCATAACAATTCAAACCATCAATACAAGACTAAATACTCTATAATTTAGTAAATATGGAAATAATATATCCTTAAAATTCATAAAATTTGCAAAGAAGATTCTTTTTGTGGAATGGAGTGAGTAATATTTATGATTATATTGTCTAAATTAAATTAATTCCCATAGTTTTAAATTTTCAAATTTTGGAAATCTACTCTAAAAAGTCAAAATGAAACTCATTCATTCAGTGAGATGAATAAAATATTATTTATTATGAATATATATTTTTTAGATATGCAAACAAGTACCTAATATATATACAAAAAAATTCAAAGCCCCTAGGAGCGCGGACCCCACAGCCCCAGTGTAGGTCCGCCCATACATTCAATTTATCAAAATCACAAACGACCATATTAGATTCTATCCTGAAATTATACATAAATACGTGTTATCCTTGTGGACAAACTCAAATTCAGAACCTGCTTCGAAATTTGTCTACACGTGGATTCAGTTGAAAAGCTTAAACAAATACAATTACGTTCATAGGAGCAAAATCAGATGCAAAGGTTTCATTAGTTCACTTAGCTACCACTTGGATTCCGGTTCCATGACTAATATGATTTAAAACTAGTTAACTAGTTTGAACCTATATTTTTAATTCATAATACGGGTTCAAAACTAAACTAACCCATAACATAAAAACTAGTTAACCAACCTAATAAGACCCAAGTAGTTTTGGTTAACTAGTTAGTTCTCCACCTACATTGTCAGGTCTAGCAATAAGTATATAAAGTAAAGGGCAAGTATGTCATTTAGTGGGATCCACTAGTATTAAAGTCACCAAGGATAGATTTGGAACTTTTTCTACTCTTTCTTCTGCTTTACTTTTCTTAATTTGTGTGAAAAATGTACTTAGGTCATCCTTTTGAAGGCGGAGGAAGTATTAATCTGTTATGATTCTATATTAGCTTATTTTTAAGGGCAACTTGGTGTGGTTTGATAGGGCTCTCCCTCCCCAACAACTAGCTTTTAGATATGGCTCTTCTAATATCATAAGAAGTGGTACAAGTGCCGTTTGAACTGTGGACTACATTCTACTTTCATCCAACATAAGTTTCGAGAATTTATTTGCACAATGTGAAGAAATTTTGTCAGTTAAAGTAATTAAATAAAATGAAAACCAAATAGAAATTTGTAAATTTTATGCCATCTATCTATCCAAAGAAAAAAAAATGCAAATTACAAGAAATAATTTCAAATTTCAATAAACTGAAGTCCAAATAATCACAAAAAGATCGTCAACACTTGATTGAGAGTTGTGTAGTTTAAGATACAAAAAGAAGATTGAAACAGATAAATTACCACAGACAGGTATCCAAATTGAAATTACAGGTGAAAAAGAAACGAAAAGATTTTTAACAAGATAATGACAACTTTTAAAGTGCTCTACTGAATTTAGTCCACAGTTAACAGCCAAAATGGACGTTGTATAATGTGATTCAGTGGTCTCTCTTAGAATTCCACATAATGAATATGCAAAAAAGAAGACAAATTATATGCTAACTCATACCACATACCTGTAGAAGCAGCACCATGTTGTCTCCTTCATACGTACAGGCAGGGGCATAAACTGCAAATAATTCAGGAAGGCCACTGCTACATAGGTAGCCATGTCCCCCACATAATTTTCGACATTCATCAATTGCATCCTGAAACAAAACCGAATAACCACTTTAGATAAAAAGTGAAAAGCAAAATTTTTAAACAACTTTAGACAGACAGAAAAGTGAAATATGAAATGAAATGATAACTCATAGGGCATATGTATCTGAGCCAAAAGTTGTACAAAGCAATATTTTCATAAAGAGGTTACTCATAACAAATAAACCAACTGGATTTTATCTTTCTGAAACTGATTATTTCATACATTTTTTCTTAAAAAGTAGAGTGAAATTTGTTGTGTAATGGTAATTTGATATTGAGATATCTAAAGGTGAAGTTTTCTGCGTTTATTAGTCTCTTTTACAAATAATGGAACTTTTTTAATTCAAGGAGTCCGAAGTCAAATGCAGTCTTGCATATTCCTGGAATATTGATTATAAAATCCTATATATGCCAGAAAACTGCAATTGAGACCTACAGCTAGTTTAATATATTCTCTGCCCAAAATTCTTGAATGGCAACAGTAACCGGAGGTCAGAGTCGTAGAGAGCACAACAAAAAAAATTTAAAACAACAAACCTCAAAACACGTGACTTTGTCAAAGTCACTGATGATTTTGAGTGTAATGACTTGATATCAAATAAATATTCTAATACTCAAATCTCATTCACTAAATTAATTTTAACGCTTAGCTTTTACAAAGGCACATAACTCCACACATGTACACACAAATGGAAAAGAAAGCGCTTGATAAGTAAGATGGCAATAGAAGTTACAATGAATCACTTACAGAAGTGGCAGTTGTAGTCAAAGACTTGAGCCCGGCAGTGCATGCATGAGCTTCTGGCAGTGTTGAGAAGTCATTGGCTTGCAATCTTTCCGTCACATCCATGTACAACCAATGTAACCATTCACCAACAAATCTGAAGGCATAGGCAGAAGCCAGCAAAGGGAAGAGCCTATTTTGCTGAGTTTTATAGTCAATCACCTAAAAGAAAAGAAAGCAACAATTATACATCTTTCGAGATGATGAATCAAATTCCTGAGCTCGCCAGCAAGACAGACATTTATAGACCAAACCATCTCAAGAATTAAGATAATATGCCTGTTAAGCATATGAATTACGTTTTTCCTCAAAATGTATGAAAAGGCAATGTAACACACATAACATTGGTATTAGTATAAGAATAGTGGAACATTGAGTATACGAAAGAAAACTAAGAAAACCAAATAGGTGGATAGTAATGCAAATCATTTTCATCCTGCGATGAAGCATAAGCTAACACAAACCTCATCTGAAATATGAACCAAAATTCAAAGAACCTAATTTCTGAATGCAAATTGTTTCTTGGTTGTCAAACTATGATGTCATGAGCACCTATTAAGGGTACTTAAAATTTACTCACTGTATGTAACCTGATAAGACACAAGCCCAGAATATTCTGAATTTCCAGGGACAACACAGGATCATATGGTTGTGGCACATATGCAGTATTCATGTGTCAAACAAACATGGAAGGCAAGCTATGTTACATGGACTCAAGTGTGAGAGTGTTTTACAAGAAGAGAAGAGCAGAAAGAATTTATATTGGACTCAGAGCGGAGGAGACAACCACTACAAATTCAAGTATTAAAAATACTACCTCCGTTTTGCATGTGAAAATTCAAAACATAAGATTATAGTTGAATAGAATCAACACTATACGAGATTTAGTGAAGAACACAGTGTAGCAAAACAATGTAAAGTATATGGGCAAAGAGGAACAGTATTTGCATTTGCATCTGGAGGATAAATCTCATACTACTTATTGAAAATCTATTTAAATTTTATGGCAAACAGAAGAACCTTTCGAGAGTTTTGAGCACAGTTGTCTCTCACAGTCATTGCACTAAAATTACCCAGAGGATAATATATGCCAAAATAACTTTATAACCAATACGAATTAATGATTCCCTGATACTTGAGTTTTAAGGTAGGAGCAATAACAAAAGCACGTGCTAAAGCAAAACTGGATACCATTGTAGAATGTACACTATAAGCTTGTGAATAATATACAGCATCAAAATACAGGTACTCGTATTACCTGAGTCTCAGGGCCCCCATTCTGCGAACCAAATTGTCTACGCACACAACTATACCTTGTGGCGATAGTAACTGCCCTTGATAAAGCAAGGGAAGCATCAGCAACAATTGTTTGCCGAACATATACCATAGTCCCATAAATTAGCTGCCGAGGAACATCAGAGTGTGTACATTTCCCTTCCCTTGAAACCTGCAAAACTCTGAAAAGTCCAAACAAAACATTAGAACAGTGTCTCTGTAAAGTATAACAACATTCAGTTTGTAACATAGTCATTTGTTGTACACCAATGTGGATGAGATCATTTGTATAAGTGTCTTGTAAAGAGATCAAAATCACTTATGTTCTTGTAGAAGAACATTATTAAAGATAATTGAAGTTAATAAAATGGTAGTGTAAGAATTAGGGTAACAATTAAATGAATATGTGACTTCTCTACTGTGGAAAATCTAGGCATCAAAAGACACATTAATATCCAATGTTTTGATAAATTGTTGTAAGCACGATGTACGTGCAATAAACATATGAGCATGTGGACGTTTAGTTTCCAAATGGCCATGCTGGCTTGATGGATTATATAGTATTAGAACACTTATCCCTTAGACAAATAAACAAATGAATCAAACTAGGAGCATAATCATTAAACCATTATAATACAACATGAGCATAGTCAATTAGAATTTTACAAGATATCTTTATACCAACCAGAAATACAACTTACTCAATAACAATACCAATATCTATGCCACCAGGATTCTTTGTTTCATACTAAAGTATGTGATGTTCCACATGACGCCACAATGGTATGGGTGCATATACCTCAACTTCGGAGTAGACTGAAAATTAGATGTATATAAATCTAACACCTAGACATGTTCGCATTATGACGACAATGGGTGCCGAAGTCCATTTAACATAACCCAACATGATTGCTTAGAATGCAATAAATACATATTTTCATAACAAGAAAGAAATGTAGTTGAAAGAGGTATGATGTAGTTCCTAACATACCGCATCAACATTTGATTTCGAGGTATACGCACGTGGTCAAATCTTAACACACCATTGTCCATTGTGTTGTATGCTCCATTTCCAAATTTCATTCCGATATCACCAACAGTTATGCCCGGAAGAGGTGAGTGATCCTCCAAGCTCCGCAATTGGACAATAAAACCTAGGGAAAAATAAGAAAAATAAGTTCATACTAGTTTGCAATAGGATGTGATATTTAATAAAGAATTTCAAGAAATGAAGGAGAAAAGTTAATTCTTACCATGTACCCCGTGGTCTTGACCATCAGTTATAAGACGAGCATAAACAACAGCATGCGTGGATACTTTACCCAAACCACCAGGCCACCACTATTAAAACATAATAAATCAAAGACATAACGGCAGATTTGAGAAATCCTAGTCAAGCAAAGTTGAAGATTAATCAAGGTAGAAAAATAGTCGGGCCAAATTGAACATTAGGTAAATTTTAAACCAAGACTGTCAACTTGGACTACATTAAGTAGAAAAGGAAGGAGCAGTCCAATGATTATTTTCTCAATACACTAAATCATTCTGCTATATAAGAAGCACCAAGAATCTTGTTAATCATTGTACTCACTTTGCTGGACGTCAATGTAGGACTGTGAATAACAAACTCATCCGTTTGGGGATCAAATGTTGCAGTGGTTTCAAGACCTTGTACATTGGAGCCGTGACCAAGTTCAGTTTGTGCATAGCAGCCAATGATTTGCATTTTGTGGGCAAGCGGCAACCATTTCTCTTGCTGTTCTTCGGTGCCTTGTCCTTTTATAGCAGGTACAAACATTCCCTAAGAGAACAAAGAGAAGGGTAGTAGATGAGCCACAATGAGGGGGCCTTGTATCCATTTTGTTCATTATAATGCCTTGATAAAAATCTAGAATTACAACGTACAAAAATTTTCTTTTCTCAGACTTAATTACTAAGTGCTCCACAACGAGCTTATTGAGAATGTCAACATAGGTTAAGTTACTTTTTCCCATAAGTCAGTGTACAATGTACATAAATATAAGCAGTTAGCATGTAGAAAAGTAAATGCTGTTCAAAAGATATAGAATTTACCCAATGAAGATCGGTATAGCAAGGTTCATCCACAAAAAACCTTAGCTTAGTTGCCTCTTCATCTGCAATAACAAAATTAATTGCATGAATAAGTAAGAAACAAAAATAAACCGACACTAGTAGCTTCAATTTCTTCCGCTACTGAAAGAACTTGACTTGAGAACCAAGATTGAAGACATACAAGTTAGTTTAAGTTCATTGACCCGCTTCCATGCATGAGCTGCTTTTCTAAGAGTGTTTTTGAACAACTCCTTTCTACCAAGCATAGTCCTTTCATCCTTCTGAAAAGCCTATTTTCCAAAGCAAGACACATTATAAGTACCTATAGACACAAAACAAGCATAGTATATCAAGAAATACAATATGTCTTCGAAAGATAGAAGCACCCTAGATGTTCTGCGTGTAGACTATTTTCATGAAATTGAGTGTATCTCGATTATCAATCACATAAGGTTTTTTTGGGGCCAAATCCCCAAACAGATTTGTGTGCTCGCAATCCTCAAGACTTGCTTAGGCATTTATGAATACTACAAGTATGTGACTGTTCCAAAAATACTTGCGACAAAAAAGAGGTCTCGATTTTTGGCAAGTTTTGGTTAACAGCTACCAGATTAAATTTAATTGACGGGATTAACCAAAACATTGAAAATGAAATGGCATCATTGTCATATTTCTGCTTCCCCATGTATTGGTTTATCAAAAAATTGAAAGATATGCCCATTATTTAGTATTCTTTTTTAGTGCTATCTGGTCAAACCAGTCCAATTCTAGCCAAGCTTAATGAGCTAAATTGTGATCATTTATAAATTAAAAATAGAAATAAAAAATTGTTACGTGGTGATCAAAAAAATTGTTAACTTGTGACTAAGCTTGGCTCATCTGAAAACTGATCTTGAACGACCTATAAATGAGCTGAACACAAGACTGAGGATACATCTTTCAGCCCTAATTTCAACACCAAAACCAATAAATAAGTAAATAATATAAAACAAAACGTCAAAATAATAAAAAGCTCGTATAATCCCCAATTTTAACTCAACAAATGTTAGTCAAACTGTAATTTCTGGCAACAATCATAACAACAAAACTAATGTCTATACAAACACATAATAATAATAAATAAATAAATAAATAAATAAAAAACTTTAGAGAGAGAAAGAGAGATCACAGGATCATTAGCAACGAGCTTGGACATGCGATCGGAGACATCAAAAGCGTGCTGCGAACCGGCCCAAACGATTTTCATAGACTCCACATCGAACTGAGCCTTCCTCCTTTCATCAGCCAAGTGATCTACACCCTCCATTTACTCTTCCTTCTTCTTCCTCTTCGTCTTCAAATCAAAATCCACAAAATCCCCAAATTCACTATCTAAATACAAAGAGATTATATAGCTGTGGTTTGTAGAGAAATTT
Organism: Aralia elata; assembly: GCA_034770075.1. NCBI lineage: Eukaryota > Viridiplantae > Streptophyta > Magnoliopsida > Apiales > Araliaceae > Aralia > Aralia elata. The sequence goes on from CM068386.1 coordinate 1,894,315, forward strand.
GATTACTACATTAATTGCATAAGACAAGAAAAAGTACAATATAAATATATGTACGAACGAATACCTACGGAATCTAATTACCGAAAACAAGGAAAAAGCTAACTTTCAAACTGACTACGGAGAATCACACGAAATATGCTTGTAGAAAAAGACAATACGAGTCGTCCGGCGGAAAAGACGAACTTGGGATCGTCGATCTCTTCCTTATGGGATGAGTGGATGTCAGTCATGCACAATAGGCGGATGAGTGGATGTTATGCACAATAGGCCGGACCGGACTTGGGCCTGCCTGGCTTTAAATTTTTACCAGGTCAGGCCGCCGGTTAGGTGAGGCTTAGGTCGGTGTCGTCTTTTCCCTTTTTTTCTTTTAATATTAAATTAAATATTAAATATTAAAAATATAATTTGAATACAATCTATTGTGATACATATGACTATAGATGTAAAATAAAATTAATTTACTGTATATTATACTTTTATATTTTGAATATAAAGTTAGTTTTTATTTTTATTTTTAATATTAGGATCAGTTGGACATATATTTTGCAAAATTTAAATACACGTATATATTTTCTTTTATGGTCATTAAACACTTACATAGTTATATCTCAAATATTATTTTTAATTAGTTTTGTAATTATTTCATAAAAAAAATTTAAAATTGCTACAACAGAATACCTAAAAATAACCTAAATCATAAATCCCTTAAAAATTTAACATATCCAAATTAATGAACTACTTAAGTATTTACAAGAAATTAACTTATTATTAATATTTAATATTAAAAGTTAGTTTATTGATGTAATTAATTTTAATATTTAACATTAAAAGTGGCAAAGAATATTAATAAAATTTTAATATTAAATATTAGTAATTTAGTATTTACAATAAACTAATTCATTACTCCCTCTGTTCCAGGATAAAAGTCTTCTATTAACTTTTATGGTCAAATTGACCATTTTTCAAATCTATATATCTTATTATTCTTTTATATCTATGTAAAGAGCTTATAAACATTATAAAGTACATACAATTTAGTATTAATCTCAATGTTTGCTTTTTGAAAATCTAAATATATATGTTTAATTGTTAATTTTAAAAATAGTCATTTTGACCACAAAAGTCAATGAAAAACTTTTATCTTGGGACGTAGGGAGTATTAATATTTAATCAACTAACTAACTAACTTATTATTAATATTAAATATACTAACTAGTTCTATTTATTGAAATGTATATTAATTAAATATACTTACAAGAAATCAAAAATGAATAATTAAAATTTAAAATTTTATTAATGTATTAATTAAAACTAATGTATTATAATTTATAAATTATAATAATGAATAAGTAAAAATTTATACTTCATTGATGAATAATTATAACTTTAAAGTTCAAAAATTACAAATAATTGGATAAAAAATCAAGTCAGGCCTCAGCCCAGACCTAAGGCTAGGTTTTTTGGCAGACCAAGCCATGCTATATTTCTGTCTTAAACACTACTAGAAAAAAGGCCTATAGCAAAGGTCGTCGACCGTAATTATAGGCCTTATAACCGTTTATGACCGCAGCTATAAGTATTACCAACGGTCACTGACCCTTACCGTAGGTCGTGGCTAAAACCTTTAACTATGGTCTTAAGAGTCTTTACCGATAGTCACGACTGTAGCTATAGATCGTGTCAAAATCGTGTTTTTACTCTTTATTAATTGTCACTAAGGACTATTGCTACGGTCATGACCGTAGTTATAGATGTCTATAGCGACGGTCCTGATCATAAGTATAGGTTTTAGTATTTTTGAACCCTATAGCGACGGTCGCTATAGCCTTTTTTGATTTAAAAAAATAATAATACACATATTTATTAAACAAACATAATACAATATAAAATAAAACATAAAAAAAATTACATATATTGTTTAATATCATTCACATCACAATACAATACTTGAATACTTTATCCTCTAAAATATGACAGTCATTTCTCTTTTTAATAAAGGAGAATGTATAGCTAAACGATTTCTAAAACCATTTCAAATCTTCGTTGTCCTCCTTAGACCGATAACAATCATCTCTCTTTTTAGCATATCAACTCCAATAGTAAATTCCTGCAATTTACATATTTGTAAGTGATATTCATAGAGTTTTATGAAAGCTAATTTCAGCACAAAGAGATGAATAACAAACCACCCAAGTCATATGGTGATTAATGCAACTGTTCTACGAAGATAATTTGTGCATCCTATGGAGATGTCAGTTTAATAAACATTCATATTTTACGCAATACTACCTTTAGGGAATGAAATACAATAGAGGAATGGTAAATGTGGTCAAACAACTACCATTCTGTTTTTAAACTGGTCAGGGCCGCCATGGATATGGGCAGCTAAGGTGATATATTTTCACCAAGGTTGCCCTTTCTTTCCAAGCCGGCGTGCCAATTCCCAGTCCTCTTTCACTAAGCAGCAAGAAAAGCAAATGAAACAATGACTCTTAGTGTTTAGTTAAGAAAGTAGTTGAATCAGGTTGAATTGATAAAAGTGGCAAATGAATTGCAGATGGGAATGAGGAACAAAGAAAAGGTTAGAAATGAAGCCAAATTTATTGAAAACCTGCACACCCATCAGCATAAAGTGATTTTTATCGATGACAAATGTAACTACCCAGGGAAGTACCACTAATATCTGAGCCCTAGACCACGTACCAGAATAATAGCTCACTGAAAACCCAAATCTCCCACAATCGAACTGAAATAGCGATGGAAAAGCTAAATCTGAAAGAAATGGGTCTATAATAGTCACTAAAGATGCACATTTACGTTGGATCAAACTATAGTCATTTTGGACTGGTAGACTACAAGTTAAGAAGGCAAAAATGCAATAGAGCTGCAAGAAGGGGCAAATTGATGCAATGGCAGAAACAAATGAGGGTGTATCCAAAAGAAAGGACGGGAATCAGATGGAGTTTAAAAATTAAACTACACTTACTAATTGTGACACGCTTCGCATGTATTGCACATAGCATTGCATCTTCGAAAAGATGAACAAGATAATCCTCTGCTGCCTGCAAAGATAACCACCATTAAGTATATATAACGTGTACCTCTGGGTCTGTTAAACAAGCTCATCTTCCCATATTATTTATTGAGAAGTAAAACGAAACCATATTTACATATCCAAACAATATTAAAAGTTAAACAGCTTCATTTCCTAAAATTTCTTCAACAATTTAAATTCTTCCAAAACAATTGCTATTTGCCACAACATTTAGCGTCACAATTTTATTTTATATTTTAGACTATCCAGATCCGAAAGATGTACACTCCTTTTGCTTTGGTACTGCAGGCCTCCTGTAGTCACATTCTCACATTCTAACATCTCATTCACTAAATTACATGAGCAATTTGATTCTTTTATTATTCTTTCTTAATATATAGCTTGTGGAAGTTTGATTGTTCAAGAAACTACATTAGAATGATACCCAAAAAAAAAAAACACTCAAAAGTTTCGTTTGGTATGAACCATGTATAAGATGTTACTAATGCCAAAATAAAATTAAAAAAAAATAAAAATGAATTATGCATAAGCTGCTAAGAGGGATTAGGTCAAAGGAAGGTCATATACAACCAAGACTGTTGCCAGATCAATCCTTCAAATTGTTTCAGCAACATTACATAACTCATCAATATTGTTCCTCAACCAAAGCAGTGGATGACAATTTCCGCCAAGTAAACACAAAGGATGGTAATTTTGCACAATTAAGATTATCGTAAAACCTTTCTAATTATATCAGTTTATCTCAGACACTTTAAAATTGTAATTCCGTAAAATTGTACTGCAATGGCTCTCTATCACGATAACACAACCGACATTACCATTTCAAAACATGAATCCAAAACTAAAACATAAGTCACAATTATAACAATGAGCACACATATGCTATGGGTAGCATAAATTTGGTAACAAGTGTTCACAACAATAACAGATTTTCAAAAGTTAGTATGCAACGTGACCTACAAATGGCATTCCAGCAAATCACTCCCTTCCAAAGTGCGATTTCCATTAAATTTTATTACCTTTCTATGGCATTCAAAGATAAAGTACCTCCACACTGTAAAATCAATATGTTTGATATAATGCTTAACATATGACCCTTTAATGAAACAGACAAGAATCACTCGAACTGATCCATGCCAATTTAAAGGTCAAATCATAAATAGTGAATTACCAAGTCAAGGGCATGAAGGAAATTATCTTAAGTTGTCTCCAAACAATATTGCGTCATTCTTCTAACATTTCCTATTTTATATTTGAGGTAGTCCTGCAAAGTCATTGTTACTAGGCGAAAATTAGAAGGCAAGATTATGTTGCCATTTTCTCGACTAAAATTGGATTATCAAATCTTATATATTTATAATGATAATTGCATGAGATGGAAATTGAGTAGAGTATCTATCCAACAACTACCCTGCATTACTAGCTACAGTTTCAATAATGCCAAATATACCATGGTGCAAGTTATAAGAATTCTGAAAATTGAAAGTGCCAACAATATAATTAGCTAAAATGAACTTAATTAATAATCTCACAAAGTTTAAGACTCAATTCCCAAGAAGAAGGATTCATGCCTACCTAGATCAACAAGAATATATTTACCTTGCCATACTCATAACAACATGCATACAAACTGCAAATTAAACTTGTGGGCAGGGGCAAGAGAAATTTACAGTACCTCCTGAATTGCCACTAGAGCTTCAGCTTGCCAACGTGTGACTGAGGGGGCTAAGACTGTAGCTAATCTCTCTGGCCTGTTACAAATTATGAAGACCTTCAACACTAGTTGCATGAACCACAAGGAGTCATGCCGTCTGGTTTGCAGCAACCTCATTAAGATAAAGCACAACAAATTAAGATAAATTACATTCTGATCAATTATTGGGGAAAAAAAGAAGTAAAGCATAAACAGAACCACAATCTTCTGCAAAAACCCAAGTCATAATCATTATGGGCATCATGAAATGGAATTGAAGAAAAGAGGCTTGCATATTCTTCCTACCTACAAGATTCCATGCATGCGGCAGTAAGCTGTCCAAAGAAAGATAACCAGGAAATAACACCAACTCTAAACATAACTTAACACCAGTAATAAGTAATTAAGTCGAGCATAATTGCCATCAGTTATGCTAATAAAGATCATATATCGAGCAACTGTTCAAATAGCACTTGCAGAAAAAAAAAATGTAAAAATGATAATTGGAAAAGGGGGAATTAATTACAACAGCATGTGTTAGTGTCACCCAAATGGCCACTAGAGACTGAAATTTACAAGCAATTTACTGCACATCATATTTATTAACTACAATATAGAATCCCACAAAATAGATAAAGTTTATATATTTTATCATCAAAATCAGAAGAAACTGACTAAATTTAGGTTATACCCTATAATCATATCCTTCAAACAATCAATATAAACAAAATCACATTCGCTAATGAAAATAAATTATAAAGACAAACGACTAGAAATAGAGTATACTAAAAGCTAGTATTTTTGCCATCAACACAAAATACAGCAAGCAAAAGAAGCATATATCATCTTAACCTCTTCTTACATTTAATTTGTAAGAAGCATATATTTGTAAGAAGCATATATCATCTTAACCTCTTCTTATATACAGCAAGCAAAAGAAACATATAGCATCTTACATTTAATTTGTTGTTACTTAGAACCTATGTGTTCATGTGTTTCAAAGTCCTATAATGCATTGAACAAGGCCTTTTAGACTCCAACTCAGTTATTAAGTATGGCCTTGTCATCTGCCAAGTTTAGTCCTTTAGTTTCAAATTGGGTCATTAAATGTGCATATAAAGACTGAAAGATCAGTTCGAAGGTCTACAATCACGAGTCCAAGTCTATTGTCTCAATAACTGCAATACCTGACTCTATAATGCAAAAGCCCAAAACTTTGAAAGGACATTAAACTAATAACCCTAATTTTTCTAATTCTCAGATTTAATTTAATTAAAGATCAATTACAACTTACTGTATAGGAAACATCAGGTTTCTCCGACTGGCTGGAGCAGCGAAATACTTGAATCAGCCTCCGGTGGCAAAACATCGACCAGCGCATTCGAGTGGTGGTGCAACGCCACCGACGCTCAGGGCTTTAGTAGTTCTCGATTGATAGTGCTCAAGAACCTCACATAGTAATTTGAGCCAGTGGTGGATCCAACAATTCCGTTGTTCTGATCGATCATCTCCATGAACTGTCCAATGACGAGCGGAACGAATTGGATCCGTTTAACCTCTTATTGGGCGCGTAGGAGTTGGGGATTTGAGAGAGAGTTGGGGAAGTCGTGGAGAAGGTTTTCAGATGGGGAAATCCATGGACAAAGTTTTCAGATGGGGAAATCCATGGACAAAGGTTTTCAGTTTAGGATTTGAGAAACGGATGAAGGCAGGAATGTTGGAGGTGATCGAGTGAGAGAGACGAGAGGTTAAACTTAGTGAACAATCTAGAAAAAAAATGAGAGGGATTTGGGAGAAAAAATGGGAGGGAGATATTATCTATGGTCCGCTCTTGACCCTTGCTGAAAGCCCAAAAATAAGCTCTATATCGACGACCAAGTGGTGACCCTCGAAATAGACTATCTTTAAAGTCATATACTGACGGCCAAACTGGAACCGTCGCTATTGAGCTTTATAGCTACGTTCCCGTCCCGACCGTCGCTATTGAGCTTTATAGCTACATTCCCGTCCCGATCGTCGCTATAGCTCGACGCCTTATCTTGATTTTCTAGTAGTGAAAAAGAGCGGCATTTTTAAGAAATCCACTTTGTCTTTCCAGCCTTATGGCCGAAAGTACAGAAACCTTTCTACTGCCTTTGCATTAACCACTCTGAAAGTCATGCCCATTTATTCGTTGAATGTGCTTACTCGGGTTCCATCCTCATGTATGTCCTCTTCTATTGAGGCTGGATTAATGTTCCCTCTAATTGGCAGGCCATTCTTTCTTGGGTCCCTCATAACCCATCCATTAAAGGAGTTACAAAACTGATTTTTAAAGTAGCCTTTGCCGCTATTGTTTATTCAATTTGGGGAGAGCGGAACTATCGGCTGCATTCTAACCCGGGCCTCCCTTCTCATATTTTATCGTCCATTATTATAAATAGAGTAAAGTGCAGGTTAGCTACCTGCGCAAAGTTTCACCGTGCTAAACTGGTTGATAGTACCCTTCTTGTTTGAGATGTTTGGGAGGATGTTTTGTATGCTTTGCCTTGTTTGCTTTGTTTTTTAGTTGGAGTCTCTTTGTTCTCATTTGAGGTTCCTTCTATTTTGTTCTGGGGTATGCCCATAGTTATCACGGCGCCACGACGAGGCAATGCGGTAGCCGACCGCCAGGACGCCTAGGCGACAAGGCGGTTGCCATGGCGTCCGTATGGCGACAAGTCGTTCACAACGTACAATTTATATATTATTTATTTTAATTCACAAGTATATTGAGAATAAAATTTCATATACATTAAAACCCAAACATAACACTAGAAAATACCATTAAAAAGCATTCACAAAAAATTACCATTCAATTTATTTCAACAATTGACCCAAATAAGAAATAATTCATCAAATTAAAATATTAAAGTAGTATCTATTTTTATTTTTGAGTGTTTTACTAATTTAGTAAGTACTTATTACAAAGTAAATATAAGTAGTTAGTGTTGAATTTATTTCAACAATTGATTCAAATAAGAATTTATTAAAATATCAACATATTATCATTTTTAATTTTGAACGCGTTATTAATTTTGTAAGCACTAACTACTAAATAAATATTAGGCAACATGTAGTAGTACTAGTATAACTAAATCTGGTGGTCCAAAATAATATATTAATTATGCACATGGAATAGTGGATAGTGGGATACATCAAATTCCATTATCATAATATAATATTTTTTACTTAACATGCTGTTGGGATACATCAAATTCCATTAACATAATATAATATGATATTTTTTTGCTTAACATGTTGCAGCACATGGGATAGTGGAGTGTGTCCTTGGAAGTTGGAATATAGTATATAACAATAAAAAAGGATAAAGCAGTCAACAAAAAGGATAAGAAGACAAAGGAAATTGGATGTGCATTTTATCTATACATTAAAAAAAATATCTAGTGCACAATTATGAAACTTAAAATGTAACAACTATCGATGGATAAAATGTAAAGAGTACATATATAAAGTATAAATATAAATATATATATTTATAATTGTGTTTGTGGCATATTGTGGAGTAAAGTGTAATATAAAAAGCACTAACTGAGACATTATATATATGAAAGCACTAACAGAGTAGCACTACCAACACTAAAGAGTAAAGCAGCGTGATATATCATATATAATTTTATTTATATATGATATAAATAAAGAAAAGCAAAGCAGCGTGATAGATATATCATATATATGAAAGCTTAGAAGAAAGAAGCAGAGCAGACGACCTCGCAGAAAAAAAGAAGCGTCGGTCGTCGTCGTCCTCGCAAGTCATGGCCAGAGAAGAAGAAAGAGAAGACGACTAGAGAAGAAGAAAGAGAAGAAAGAAGAGCGATCGGAGTCGTCGTCGGAGCTGCCGAGCTGTGGGTACGAGTAATCTCTCTCGCTCGCCCCCTTCTACTCTTGTACCTCTGCTCTTCGACCGCTGCAAAAGCTATTAGGGCTAACTGCAAATCTAAACGATGTCGTTTTGTTCTTTTTTTTTTAAAACCCAGTTGGCCTTTGGCTCGGTCCATACCCACAACAAAGCAAGGCGCTCACTCAGCTCGTCTAAGTCGTCGACTAGGCGTCCATAGCGACGACTTGTTTTCCTAGACGCCCGACTTGCAAGCCACCACCAAGTCGCCATGCCGCCTTGCCTTCATCGGACCGACTGGACGCCTAGGCGACGCCGTAACAACTATGGGTATGCCCCTTTGATTTTGTATATTTTTTTCCCTCTCTATTTAATCTTTAATTTAGCAACAAAAAAAAAAGTAATCCCTCCGGGGCTCAATATGGCTACAATTACATATGAAAAGGAAACCACACATCTGTATGAAGGCATTTGGACACAACTGCCCTAATGAAATTCCTGTAACACCTAAAATTTCAAAATAAAAAGGGTGCAAGGGAAAGCGAAGACCACAACAAAAAGCCCCACGAGAAATCCCGATCCAAATTCCTTCGAGTCAGTTATATATCCTATCACCCGACCTAGGAATAAAAATTTCATAACTAGCAGGAAAATGTAAGTCATACATGAATCTACTTGTAATCGAGTAGGTGAGGGTTGTAACATACATGAATCTACTTGCAATCGAGTAGGTGAGGGTTGAAGGAAAGTTACAACGAGAAAAATTAAAAACATCAGCATAATACACATCGGGATTAAACTTTTTCCCCCTAAAAAGTTGGGCACGATCCACAACTTAAAGAGGAACAATCTCATCAATAGTAACCTCCGAATCATCTGAGCCAGAGGTACAATTTCATGGCGTGAATGCCTAGACCTCCTTTGTAAAGAGATCTCTTCCACTTCTTCTAAGAGTTCATTAGAAGAATCTACAAACGTTAAGGGTACTAAAGGATCCCTCCTACTGGAAGCCATGTCTAAAATCTTAAAACAACTATCTACCAACAAGGTACAGCAAAGAAAAACACCAAACGATGTTGGAAGAATAACAAGAACAGAAATACAAGGCAAAAATAGTGTAAAAAATGATGGAAAGGGGAAACTTACTTGTGCAAGAGAATGGCAACAAGAAATAGCCCTAAACACTGATTGTGTGGAAAAACTAGAATCACCAAATTGTGGAGAAAGGAGAGTGTATTTGGATTAAAATAAAGGCGGCAAAAAAGTATTCAAATGTAAGGAACTGCAGTTTATATCGCCAAAATAGACGGTTGAGATGAAAGAAATCGAACGGTTGTAGAACTATCTGCAATTGCCAAGAAGACGAATAGTCGCACGCAGCGGTGGAGCCACGCTTGGGCTAAGGTGGGCTATAGCCCCTCCCTATTTTTTTTATAGGTATAAGGTAGGGAAAAATATGTAACTTAATAAACTTAAGGGGCAGATTAATAGGAGAAAATATGTAACAAATTTGTGATTAGAAAGGAATATTAGGGGCCAATAAGGAGTGTATACATATATATATAATGTTATTACTTGTAATATTAACAATATTGTAATTAAATATATGTTTTACATATGCAACCGGCTAAAAAATATAAAATTATCTAAAAAATTTGGCTCGGGCACAACCCCCGAACCCCCGTCAAATTATTTAGAAGATCACAAATTTTTTACCGCACGCTAACCCACTGATGGACTCCACGGCACGCTTGCGTGAGGTGGTCGTCGCCCGGATCGTTTCTAGCAAAGTTGAACGGTGGATAGCTTGCAACACCTTAACCCCTCGCCTATATATAGACGGTAATCTTGGTACAATTGCTCGCCTTGGAAATCTGCGTTGAATGGACACCAACGACACCTTGACCCCTCGCTTATATGTAAGCGGTAATCTCGGTACAATCGACGATTAGTGCGGTAGAAGACGCCACACACAACTATGTATTGTTGTATGATAAGTCAAATTTGAATCTCAAAGAAAAACTAGAAATAACCTAGGAATTCTTCAAAGAACCAAAGTAGAGAATAATCTCACAAATAATTGTATTGAATAAATCTGATTGAAGTGTATCAAATACATCATCTATGTCCCCTATTTATACTACTCAAAAGTAATCCTAATCCTAATAGGAATTATAAAATCAACTGGAAATCAAATCCTAGCTTACCAAATTAATTTGGAAACCAAATCCTAACTAATAAACAATAAGGAAACTAAATCCTACTTATCAAACATTCTAATTACATTAGGAATCTAAAACATGCTGAAAATACCCTAATAATTAAGGAAATCCGCGTCCAAATTTGAATTAAAAATCTGAAGCCTTACTCCATTTGGAATTAGAAATCCATTAATTATTAGGAACCCATTAATCCGTGGAGAACAAAATCAGCTAGTTGTCTACTTGGAAATCGCGTGGCCCACATGATATAAGAAGCTAATATGTTAAATCCTGAATATGCTAGGAAACATGTGTGATTGGCTGATTAGAATTGGAATGTCCGTTGCCCGCATGCGAATTTGCTAGAATGTAAATTGCCACATGAATTGATTAAAATTGGCATTGAATTGAACTCCATTTTAAGCATCTTTGAATAAACTTCAGCCCAAATATTTAAAATCGCTTGATAAATTCCCGGGACTTGAGTTGAGTTATTAAGGTTTGATGTGAGTCTGATCAGGATTGTATCATTCCCCTCCTCTTGAAAAGGATTTGTCCTCAAATCTGACATCCCCTCCTCTTGAAAAGGATTTACCCACAAATCTGATCCTACATGAAAACAAATTAAGTTAGTAGCATCAAACAAATCATAATCCCAAAACTCATCTTGCAAACGAAATATATACGCAATATCAACAATGCAAGTAAAGTAATGAAAATAATCATCAAAAACTCCAACTCCTGCAAAGAACATAGCAACATCTGGCAACTCCGACGTATCGACATGAACAACTTGTAAACATCTCTTTCCAAGCAGTGATCGAATCAGCATAACACCCTGTAAACTCCTCGTAACACAACTTGGAAACTTAATCTTTCGATCTCTTTTACTCAAGAACTTGTCCACACCAACACGATGCTCTTCCACACGTAAGCCAAATACTTCCAAATTAGTAACTACATCAAAACAAACTAAATAAGCAACTAAAACTAACACGCAATCAAAATTTCTACCTAAGAAATCAAATGCATATATAGTAAAATTAAAGCAAATAAAACTATGAAAAGTCCTATATCCTCCTGGATCGAATATCAACACGTAGAACTCTTCATGTAGCATAATCTCCCATCCACGAATTCCTGGATCAAAAACCAGCCTGATGATCTTGACCATTCGTAGATAAACCCCTTGACAAATTCCCGGATCAAACGTGAACCTTATGATCTCGATCATTTGTACTAACTTCCATTCCAATGCACCCGGGTCAAATACCAAAATTTGAAATTCAACTCGTTGCATTTGCAAGTGCTCTTGAATTCCTGGATTAAACACAAAACTAAACAAATCAACAAGTACCTTTTGTTTAATCACAAAGAAATCAAATAACTCAAAATCACATGCAAAGTCTACTAGAATAAAATCCAAATAACTTCCCTTTAGACTTTCCATGCATTGTTCGAATTGATTTACCCAACGATCCATGCTTTTCTCCTCAATGAGTAAGAATCCATCTCGAATCTGCAAAGCAAAATTAACCTTTCTCTTTCCATCGACATTAACAAATTTAAAATCACGTAATATCATCAATGAAATAAAAAGGTCACTTCCAATTTCATAAGATGAAAACTTAATAGCATATTGACGATGATCACAAACAAACTCAACAAGTGCTAAAGAATTTTCCCAAGCATTGACAAAAATAGGAATATCATCAAAACAAATATGAACAAATTTTTCCATGAATGAATGCAAAATATGATTTAATTTGAAAATATTTATTGCACTAGTTAATCCAAATGATTTAACTAGACATGAATATAAACCATATCTCACTCCAATCCGATGATAAACACTTTTCAAATCAAAACCAAATGATAGTAATTCCTTCCCATCCAAGACAACATTCTCAAAATCATGCAATGATAATAACTCTAATGAAAAGAAATTACCAAATGATAGCAAATCATACAATGAAGATTTCTCAACTGACAAATCATGATCACTACCATTATCAATTAAACGACATGTCATGTAAAGATTGATTAACATGAAAACTCAACTCATTACATGTATAAGAAAACCTCGATTGAATTTCATGCAAGTAAGAACATTGAAATCGAGAATACCCACAAAAATCACTAGAATAAATTCTACAAAGATATGCACTTTGACAATGAGAATTTACTAAATGATAGTAGGAATATTGACAATGAGAATATAACGCATGCTCATAAACTAACTCGACAAATATCAAATATCCTCCATAGTTTATGATGAAGACGATTTTACCCTCAAAATAGCCAAACACAAATTTATCCATGGAAGATTGCAAAACATGTTTTAAATAACTCATGAAAATACTAGATGCATTAGTTAATCTAACAGAGATAACTATCCACCTATACACGTCACATGTTAACACAATTTTCCATTTATCACTTTCACTCATGCTAAATTGACTAGGTATTGTCATCACATGGTCATTATCAACAAATGCAGATAAAACACAAGTACTATGCAATTTATCAAACATATTATCTAAGTAAAGAAAATAATAACGATACTTGTTTACCAATTCGAAATCAACGAACAAGCTCGGCATTCTATCTTCCTTATGTACTATGATCTCATGAATAGCACATGCACTAACGCTTTCTCCCACGATACCCGCCTCGATGAAGTTAAACTCCATCAACTCTCCAACCCGCCTTGGTAACTCCGTCGTCTCCTCGGGAATACTACAAGCTGGCTGATATGGAATGATAGCTCGGGGTATGTCATCAACAACCTGTACAAGAGAAACAACAGAACTAGACGAAGAAGAGTTAATCTGGTTAGTATTCAAAAGCGCCATCTTGTACGAATGTACAATTATTGGCTTTTCAAAATACAACTCACTTTCTAACTCACTCTCCTCTCTTTTTTCACTCTTACTCTCCACTGTTTCTTTCTCTCGTTTATTTTCACTCTCATTCTTTTTATTCTCTCGTTTCTTTTCATTCTCTTTTTTACACTTTTCTTGTTCACACTCAATCTTTTTTTCAATTTCTTTTTCACTTTCTTTTTGTCGTTTACTTTCACTTGTATTTTCTTCCTCGGGATCACAGACTTCATCTCGAACATTAGAATCTAACAACTCTCCTTGGACCACATATTCTATTATCTCTTCTTCCATCTGCCTCGATTGATCTTGTTCCTTTTGCGCCTGTCGGGCGTTTTGTAGTTGCTTCGCCATCTCTCTAAATGATCCCATGACTTCTTCTTTTTTTTTCTTGGAAAATACTGGTTCCCTATACACCTTAGAAGTTTCTCGTGACTTTCTCCAATGTGAATCCTCATGCCTTGGAACCCTCTTTTCATCCTCCCAAGTTAATCGCATTGAAGGTTGCTCTTTATGTCTTGCAGATGCATATCCATTCCTCCTGCTAGGCTGTACCGGGGCATATCGCTTTCTCATCACGGTTTTTAACTCTTTCCATGTATCGATCGGATGCTCTCCACATCTTCTCCTTTCACGTTCAAATTGAGCCCACCATGTAGCTGCACGACCGGAAAAATCTTGAACTGCAAGTTTGAACTTCTTGTGCTCGGAATAATTATGATAGTCAAACTCTCGTTCCTTCCTTTTCTCCCAACTCAAATAAGCTTCTGAATCCGCTCTACCTTGAAAAGATCTCTTTTGCCACTCATAATTATTTTCACAATTATATCCATACATGATTGCTGCAAAACAAAGGTTAGTAGATAAAGAAAATTTTCCTCACACACTCCCTTACGTGTTTCGCTCAACAATGTATCACACAATTATGAAAACACTCGTGTATCACACAATTAGGCTTTTACCCTCAATTGATCTCACTCTCTTGCCTTTTACCACTCTAATTCTCTCTTATAAGTTCTTTTTGAATTCACCAAATAAATATCACAGTTTCTTTTTAATTCAATAAGAACTTATCACAAAACAAAATATAGCAAGTGTGACGTCCAATAACCACCAAAATTTTACGATCACCAATTAGAATCCTCTTAAGTGAAATCCCAATATCCTCAAATTTCACAAATTCCAACCATAGACCCAAATGATAGCTTCTTCAATATAATCCCAATATTCACAAAACTTATGAAACCCAAGCAATTGCAAAAATAATAATTTTTTTTTCCTATTTTTTTTGTACTCACGATTTATTTTTTTTTTGCACTCACGAATTTTTTTTTTATTCACGAATCTCACTTTTTTTTTCTATTTTTTTGAACTTTTTTTTAATATATATTCAAACACGAAAAATAAAGGATAAGTAACTCGCTAGGAACTTAGCTTTGATACCAAATGATGGACTCCACGGCACGCTTGCGTGAGGTGGTCGTCGCCCGGATCGTTTCTAGCAAAGTTGAACGGTGGATAGCTTGCAACACCTTAACCCCTCGCCTATATATAGACGGTAATCTTGGTACAATTGCTCGCCTTGGAAATCTGCGTTGAATGGACACCAACGACACCTTGACCCCTCGCTTATATGTAAGCGGTAATCTCGGTACAATCGACGATTAGTGCGGTAGAAGACGCCACACACAACTATGTATTGTTGTATGATAAGTCAAATTTGAATCTCAAAGAAAAACTAGAAATAACCTAGGAATTCTTCAAAGAACCAAAGTAGAGAATAATCTCACAAATAATTGTATTGAATAAATCTGATTGAAGTGTATCAAGTACATCATCTATGTCCCCTATTTATACTAACTCAAAAGTAATCCTAATCCTAATAGGAATTATAAAATCAACTGGAAATCAAATCCTAGCTTACCAAATTAATTTGGAAACCAAATCCTAACTAATAAACAATAAGGAAACTAAATCCTACTTATCAAACATTCTAATTACATTAGGAATCTAAAACATGCTGAAAATACCCTAATAATTAAGGAAATCCGCGTCCAAATTTGAATTAGAAATCTGAAGCCTTACTCCATTTGGAATTAGAAATCCATTAATTATTAGGAACCCATTAATCCGTGGAGAACAAAATCAGCTAGTTGTCTACTTGGAAATCGCGTGGCCCACATGATATAAGAAGCTAATATGTTAAATCCTGAATATGCTAGGAAACATGTGTGATTGGCTGATTAGAATTGGAATGTCCGTTGCCCGCATGCGAATTTGCTAGAATGTAAATTGCCACATGAATTGATTAAAATTGGCATTGAATTGAACTCCATTTTAAGCATCTTTGAATAAACTTCAGCCCAAATATTTAAAATCGCTTGATAAATTCCCGGGACTTGAGTTGAGTTATTAAGGTTTGATGTGAGTCTGATCAGGATTGTATCACCCACCCACGAAAATTTTTTTGGCTCCGCCCTTGGTCGCACGTGCCTTAAAATTCAACCCCACGTGTGCTAACATAGGTTACAACTGTATAAAACTGATAAACCATCACATCCACATTTAATGCAGGGCGAAGAGTAGTCGTTTCCTTAACCCATCATATCAATAAACCCCTAACATCACATGTTCGCACTCATCTACTCCAACCCATTAAAATGAGTTAAAGGAGTGGTGATAATGTTAGGATATACTAGCTTCCAGAAGAGATATCTCGGGTCTTCGGGCCTGAACATGGCTTTTGAGTCTTCGGCATAAAAGCCCTTCATAGTATAAGAGGAAGACAGATATATACCATGAGTATAGGGTGAGGAGACAAACGACGTCGGGAGGAACGACGACCCCACTTTCTATCCCTATAAACCTACCTCTTCTGGATGAAAGGCGAAGTTCCTCACATCGACACTTGGTAGTGGTCCTGAAGAAACAATGTCAAAATCATGCTCACGACTCTATCAGCCTTCTAGAAGGCTGTTAGAGAGGCGCTTTACTTTTTCGCGAAGTAAAGACATTCCTTATATGTGAATATACCGCCCAACCAATAAGAAGATTACACGACATCACTGAGGAGCAAGCGCAAAACATGTGACTGACCTAAGCAAGTACCTATAAATACCGATGATCTCCCCAGGTAAAACTCAAGCTCTAATTCCCTCATTCTCTCTCTGAAACCTCTCTAGCCCTCCGTTGCATATTTCCGAGCATCTCCATCCTTATTCCATTACTTACTCTTACACCGGAAATATCTCATGCGGCTCCGCCGTTTAGCATATTTGTGGTTACTCCCTTTTACAGGTCGGACCGACCTTCCTTCAACTCGTGATCAATATTTGTGGTTTCTCCCTTTTATAAGTCAGACCGACCTTCCTTCAACCCGTGATCAAAACCAGAAAAATGTTACTGTTAACAACTTGGATTTCCCCAAAGACCTGTCCAATTTGCTCACATGATCCAGAAAAATCCACCATGTTCTCAAAGATTGTTTTTTGCAAAGAAATTCTGGTAGCGTCTGCATTATTTCTCGACCTCCTTAGACTTCTTTTAAGGGTCCATTTCAAACTAGCTAGCTAAAAATATTCAGCTCTCCACAATGGAAGCTTTCCACATATTTCATGTGAAGGATTATACATACATGCTATATTCGATTTACACGCAAACACAAAATCAAAAACTGGATAATTAAATCAAATAGGTTATACGAATTAACGTATCGTATTTTAACAAAACAATAATAACATAAAAATAACGGGTAGGCTTAAATACAGTTTAAATTTTTTATTATTTAATCCCTAATATTTTAATTTTAAGACATTAAATTTTTTTTTAAATAATCTCATTCACCTTAATCATTACACAGTAAGATATGAAATTTTTTAATTTGTACGGCTTAGCTAACTTATAACCGTCTAGCCAAAACACAACCTAACTTATTCCCCAGCTTAACCCTCCATAAAAATTAAACGCAACGACTATTTTCGTTTTTCATTCGAAATTTCCCTCTATATCTCTATTACTTGCTGCGAACGAATTTGTATTCCTATTTCTTCCCCTTCTCATCCTATCTGCTCAAAATATAATTCTGATGGTTTGCATTACATGAAGTCACAATATCAAACCAACTAAAGTTTCTGTTTCCCCTGAATTTGAAAGGTTTATCGGAAAGTTTCTTGATTCCCTGTTTCCTCCTCTTCTTGTCATTCTTGATCTTCAATTTCTCTTTTACCCTTTTCCAAAATATAATTCCAGTCTTTCTTGATCTTTAATTTCCCTCCTCTCTTACCCTTTACTCAAAATATAATTCCACCATTCTTACGCGAAGTCACAATATCAGACCAATTTTCTCTGAATTTGAAAGGTTTATTGGAAAGTTTCTTGCTCTTCTTCCATTTCCCTCTTCTCTAAAGGTTTGCATACTTACGTGAAGGCACAATATCAGACGAATTAAAGTTTCTAGTTCCCTTGAATTTGAAAAGTTTATCGAAAAGTTTCTAGATTCCCTGTTTTTTTCTCTTATAATCATTCTTGATCTTCAAAACAAACTAGGTAAAGTTTCTTGGCTCCCATGATTGAAAAATCTTGATTTTCTTTTTTTTTTTTCTGAATTTCTGTGATGATTATTGATTCCCTTTTTTCAACTCTTTTATGATCTTTCTTCAGTGTCCCTAGTGTCTAAATGTACAAGCTTTTTTGAACTTAATCTACAGGATCAGAGGGCAACTAAATTGCAATGCGGGGACCAATGGCCAGTTAATTCTCCCGAATGAGGATGGTACTCGTAAAAAATTTTAGTTAGT
This sequence comes from Aralia elata, assembly GCA_034770075.1. Taxonomy (NCBI): domain Eukaryota; kingdom Viridiplantae; phylum Streptophyta; class Magnoliopsida; order Apiales; family Araliaceae; genus Aralia; species Aralia elata. The sequence goes on from CM068386.1 coordinate 1,912,819, forward strand.
TCTTCTCGTGAGTAACCACCATCTTGAACTTTTGAAGTTTCTTCTTTGTATGTGATTGCTTTTAACGAAGAAACCCCGCAGCGGTATATGTTTTGGGAGGAAGAGCATAAAAAAGAAACCCCCGCAGTGGTATGTGTTTTTAGGGGAGGAAGAGCATAAAAAGTGTTGTCCAAGCTCCAAATTCCCTGTACGTACCAGTTCTTATATTGGTCCTCGGGGATTGGAAAGAATATCCGCTAGGTACGAGCGACTGAAATTGGGTTATGAGCCAATGAAACAAGCGGTGAGTTGCGATTCGAAAGCACCGCTACATTTTGTAGCAATAATTATGACCATCATGGAGAAAAACTGACGGCAAAACTTTTAGCTCTTGAGAGAGATTGGTCTAGTTGGTCGAAATTTTTGTGTAACATTGGTCCTAAACCACGCACAGTTTATGCACAGGATCAGGATGAGCTGCTGGACTTCTCGCTAAAAGAAGTAACCCGAGAGGAAGTCGAATTAGAAATTCGAATACTAAAGCACCCGCCGGCATTGTTCGACATTGCGTTTGAGGCTTACGCCTCGAGGCCCGCCTCATAGCGAGGCGGTAGGTTGCTGTGGCGAGGCTTACGCCTCAAGGGGAAATACAGAGGCTTACGTCTCATTTGGTTGAGGCTTGCGCCTCAGTGCGTTTCGCTTCAAGGCTTATGCCTCATTTGGCTGAGGCTTACGCCTCATTTGCATGCCTGATAAAAAAATTGAAAAAATTCTAGTGAAAATATAATGATAAAAAGAACTACTATGATCTTTCTTAGCTACTTCTTTCCGGTGCAGAAAAAATTCTCATTTAAAAATTTTGTGAGCATTAAGAATATAATTTTGTTTCATGTTCACCCTTAAAATAATAAGTTGAAATTAGTTTGATATCTCTTTTATCTATCTATTTTATAAAGGGAGAGCAAGAAAAATAACTGCTTTTCTTGAGACTATCATAATTTTCTTTCGCTTTTGCTTTTGCATGTTTGGTTTTATTACAATTTCATCTTTTTATCTTTTTAATTTTTTTTCCTTTTTATCTATCCAAAAAAAATTGATAAATTTCTATTATATCTTTACGGTAAGTTCACATGCAAAGCGATATTATGTTGTTTTGATGTTTTGTAATGATACATTAAGGTGACGTTGGTTATTTATTTCTTTTATGACCTTGATTATAATGATGGATTATTTTATGATTTTATTAGCATTTTTTTATAATTTGTTGGGGACTTTTAGGTTTTCTAATCAAGGCTTACGCCTCGCTCCGCCTCGAGACTTACGCATCGCCTCGTCCGGAGAAAAACGCGTCGTACCGCTTTTAGCTTTTTCAAACATTGCCCGCCGGATGAACGGAGATGCAAACAGGAAGAGGAAGGGGAAGGGAAAATGTAAGGTAGCTAACTCATTTGTGTATTGTAACACTCTGGTATAAGCTAGCCAACTCATTTGTGTATTCTAGGAGAATACTTTCCTTTAGGTGACTTGCCCGTCGCACATTTTCCCTTCCCCTTCCTGTTTGCATCCCCTTTCATCCGGCTTTCATCCGGCGGGTGCTTTAGTATTCGAATTTCTAATTCGACTTCCTCTCGGGTTACTTCTTTTAGCGAGAAGTCCAGCAGCTCATCCTGATCCTGTGCATAAACTATGCGTGGTTTAGGACCAATGTTACACAAAAACTTCGACCAACTAGACCAATCTCTCTCAAGAGCTAAAAGTTTTGCAGTCGGGTTTTCTCAATGATGGTCATAATTATTGCTACAAAATGTAACGGCGCTTTCGAATCGCTTGAATTCAGCAATCATTTATATTATGATAAGTACACCTTTTACCTTATTCTTCCACATAATATGTTCATCCTCCAATAATCTTTATCCTTCGTTTGGTTCAAACAAAGTTGATAAATCTCTCACTACTTGTTTCATTAGCTCATAACTCAATTTCAGCCCCTCATACCTACCTCGAACCAATATAAGAACTGGTACTTTAGAGTTTTGACAACACTTTTTATACTCTTCCTCCCCAAAAACACATACCACTGCAGGGTTTTTTTCTTTAAAAGCAATCAGATACAAAGAAGAAACTTCAAAAGCAAGTTCAAGATGGTGGTTACTCGCGAGAAGAACCAACTGAAATTTTTTATGAGTACCATCCTCCTTCGGGAGAATTAACTGGCCATTGGTCCCCGCTTTGCAATTTAATTGCCCTCTGATCCTGTAAATTAAGTCCAAAAAAGCTTGTCCCCCAAGTTCTATATAAATTCCTCTACAAACAAAAGGGAATCAAGAATCATTGTATAAATTCAGAAGAAAAAAGGAAATCAAGATTTTTCAAAATTACGAGCCAAGAAACTTTACCTGGTCTGTCTTGAAGATTAAGAATGATAAGAAGAGAAAGAAACTGGGAATCAAGAAACTTTCAAATTCAGGGAACCAAAAACTTTAATTCGTCTGATATTTTGACTTCACATAAGTATGCAAACAAGTGGATGAGCAAAGGGTAAGAGGAGGGAAATGAAAAAAGAGGAAGAAACAAGAAACTTTCCAATAAACCTTTCAAATTCAAGAAAAATTGGTCTGATATTGTGACTTTACGTAAGAATGGTGGAATTATATTTTGAGTAAAGGGTAAGGGAAATTAAAGATCAAGAATGATTTGAATTATATTTTGAGAAAATAGTAAGAGGGAAACATCAAGAATGACAAGAAGAGGAGGAAACAGGAAATCAAGAAACTTTTCAATAAACCTTTCAAATTAGAGGAAATAGAAACTTTAATTGGTTTGTGACTTCATATAATGCAAACCATTGGAATTATATTTTGAGCAGAAAGGATGAGAAGAGGAGGAAGAAGCAGGAATATATTTTCATTCGCAGCAAGTAGTAGAGATATAGTGAGAAATTTTGAATGAAAAACGAAAATAGTCATTGCGTTTAATTTTTGTGGAGGGTTAAGCTAAAGAATAAGTTAGGTTGTGTTTATTTTGGCTAGACGGTTATAAGTTAGCTAAGCAAAACAAATTATTTTTTTTTATTTTTTTTTCGTATCTTACCGTGTAATGATTAAGAATGGTTGTAATTAGTAATTAAAAAAAAGTAGAAAGCATATAATTAATTTTTACTAGTTGATAGCCCGTGTAATGCACGAGCTAGTTTGAATAATAGATTGACTAACCTAAACCTGAATATATCTAGCAAAAAATACATTCATTAAAGCATAAGAACATCCTCTCAGTCTTATTTCATCAAACAGTTGAAATGCACTAACCAACTGAATTAAGTAACAATGCTATATGAATAATTCAGAAAAATTTTAAGATTTCACTTAAGTTATGAAGCCTTAAAGTAGTAATACAAAATTGAAAAGGCTGCTAAATTTTGACATACCTGTGGCGAACTTCGAAGTCAGATGTAACTGACCGGATGATGGGGCTAATTGAACTCTGTTATGGATTGAAGTAATGGAAAATACCCAAGAGCATGGGCTAATTTAATGGTTGTAACAATCCTTGGATGCAATGGAACCTGTTTCAACACAATTAATTGGTAATCCTATTTTATCAAAAACATGAACTGATAAACCTAAGAATAGCTTATATGGGGTACAAACAATACTTCCTGCGCATCAATAACAAAATGCATAAAGACAATACTGAATAGGTGACTATCAATCATGTTCACTGCAAGTCCCCAACAGAAAAACAAAATGCATTTCACAAATAATGACCAAGTATCGATTTGATGCTTGAAAAAGCAATTGGTAAAAAATATAACAATTCCATAATAGATTTTTACATATTAAACTGAAAGCGGATAATAGGAAAGAATAAAGAAAATACTACAGAAATGCAAGATATTTTCTATCCGGAAAATACTTTTGGTGAAATTAAAACGAAATGAAGAACTTTAAAAAAGCATGCTGTCAGGAAAATTGGGTTCCAATGAGAGGTAAACAGAAGTCTTCAAGACCTAGAAATTGACATCCCTTAATTCTTAATCAAACAAATGACTCTATTAGTTCATAACAACACGACAAAGAATACCACATTACAATCCCAATATTAAAATCAATAACCCAAACTGAATTCGATTCATATAAACACAATTATATAAACATAAACAGAATTAAAATCTCGTATAAACCTACATCAAAATCATACCTTATCTGTGAATTGTCAACTGAAAAACCACAAAACAGAACCCTGAAAGAATGCATACCATTAATATCCAGAGTCGATTCTGGATCTACCAGAAAATTTGCACTAACACAATACAATAGTAATTTTTTTACTAAGATTCCCATTAATTTATTTAATAAAAAATATGAACAACTGATTCCCATTAATATATATGAAATTAGTCTTATATACTGAATCTGAAACCCTAACCGAGGGTAATATTGTGTTAAGATAACTAATAAGAGAGATCAATTAAGAAAATAAGTGAAAAAATTCCTAGTATGCAGATGAATTTCAAGTAACGGAGTAAGAGTAATTTCCACTAAATTAAACATAAAATTGAGAAAAACACAGTTAAATAAACCGGTGTGAAGTAGATAAATATAAGAAATAGTACCTTTTGGAATTGTAATACTATGAAACGGAAGCCGAAGAGCTTCGGGATTGTCGCTGATAATCATCAATTTGGTTGCCAGAAAACAGATAGAGAAAGGATATGGCGAGAGAAAAGTTTATATAATTTCTCCATATTCGACTGATTGATCGATCGAATCTTCAACTGAGAGCAGAAATTGGAAAAAGGTCGAGAAGATTTGGGAACAAAGCGAATATATAATGGCAGAGAAATTAAAAGTGGAAGAGGAGGTGAATATCAAAATTAGCAACTGTATATACTAGGTGATAGCCCGTGCAATGCACGGGCTGCCGCTACAGGCCGCAGCGGCAGCAGTGTTTGGCTTTGTTGGCTTATCTGCCGCTACAGGCTGTAGCGGCAGGGAGAATTTTTTTTTTTTACGGCAAAGGTAAATGGCTTACAATAGGTATCAGTATAATATTAATATATACTATTTATTATTATATTTGTTACTTTTAATATTTTATATTTTAGTATTTCTTAAATTAACTTAAAAATAAAATATATCTATAAGTTTTTAATATATTGGAGGAAATTAAAATTTTGTATATTTTTATAATATACTTTATGATAATAAATGACAGTTGGGTTGGGTATGAAAATACATAAAGATTAGGAGACCAAAAAACTGAAACCTATTGTAAGCCAATTTACCTTTGCCGTAAAAAAAAAAAATTCTCCCTGCCGCTACAGCCTGTAGCGGCAGATAAGCCAACAAAGCCAAACACTGTTGCCGCTACAGCCTGTAGCGGCAAGGACAAAATTGGTTGTCACGGCAACCGTTTGTTGTGGATTGGTACCCATATTTATATATATATGCATATATCTCAAACTACAATTAATAGCCAATTTGACTTAATGTCTAATTTTTTATCACTAAAAACAACAAAAATTCTTATTTTTAGATCAAGTAAAGCAAATGAAAATTACCAAAAGTTTTATATATTACTATTGAACTTAACCAATCAAAGTAAAAACAATAAACCAAAGAAAACCCCCAGAGATATTAAAAGAAAAAATAATGATTAAAGAGTGAATTGGTTCCTAGAAATCAAATTCCTCTGATCTTGATCATCATAAAAAATGGCAGCATGAAAACCACCCTCTTGAGCATTTCGAATTTTGTCCTAAAAAGTACAATTTTTCCTAACTATCAAAGCAAACTTTAGGGCAACTGAGTCATCAAATTGAGAGCCATTGTTAAGCAGAACAGATCTGCCACCCTAAACAATTCTCATAGTAAGCATTCTTCAAAAATGTCCCTTTAAACTCCTCCCCTGCCATTTGGTCACAACCAAATGCCTCTACTCCCTATAAAAATCCTATCCCGCCTGTCCAAACAATTGAAATAATGTCAATATCATACCCATAAAACATTCATATATAAAATTTATGGTTTACAATTGAATACTTGAACCCAAAAACTTCATGTATCATGTATCATCCGGAAAGAAATATAAGAGCTTGTTCTTATTTATTTTACACCCCTATATATATTATCTTGCGTGCATAAACTGAGCCAAATGTAGTAACCAAATTGCTTTCATCATTACTGATGCATCCCAGACCATATTAGATAACAACTAAGAATCAAATAGAAAAAATAGATATTGATATTAACATTGGCTTAGGAAACGTGTCTCATTTCTTGACAATAATTATATGAAACTAAAGTTGTGCCATAAATTACACAGATTAAACTCTTTAATATAACAAAGGAGTAATAAACAGTTGATCCAAAATAAAAACACTTTAATATAACAAAGGAGTAAGAAACAGCTGATCCAAAATAAAAACATAAATATGAACCTTTTCTATGCTTCAGGATTATTCGAGTCCAAGCAAGTTCCTTCCTCTTCCTTAAAAATTCATTCTCCCGTTCACCCTTACTACATTCAACTATAATTTCCTATAATATGAAAGTTACCATTTTACATCAAATGCTAAACTTTGTTAAGTCTGACAACCATAGCTAAGTACACATAAGAACATCATAAATCTGTAAATATAAGCCATCAACATATGATCACTTTCAAAAAAATTGTCAATGAATTATTAAATTATAGTACAACCATTAGCCAACAAATTGTCATAATTTTCAGCTAAAATAACAACTACTTACAAAAAATTCTTATGGATATGACAAATAAAATTGAGGATAACAATGACATCGCCTTGTCTTAGAAAATTATTTCAACAACAGTTAACAATTTAGGTGTTCTACCTTCTTCTTTCTGTATTTTATCAAACATTTGGCATGCAATATTGTGAGTTGCATAAGGTAAAAAAATCAAAATGTACCTGCTAATCTGTGGCTACCCAATCTAGATTTAATTTCTAACACATTGAAAATATTTATTTACTAAAATCAACAACATCTGCTCAACATTGAAATAAAAAGGAAAACCAAATCTTTGAATGTATAATATCAGTGTTACCTTGAGAAAAAATTTTGTTGGACAAAATCATAGAATTATCAAACATAGCACAATCTCTCTCGATTTGTGTGTGTATTTTCTCGCGCACACAATAACACACAGTTGAAACCAGCTTCCCATACTGTAATAACCTGATGGTAGAAATAACTTGGTGAACATGCGCAATGTAATAACATTCCTGTTTTTCTATTAAAACTACGCAGTCTGCCTGGCTAAAATGAAAACATTCTAGCATATATATTGAGAAACCTAGCCGCATATAGTATTTTCAAGTAATCCAAAGAAAAAATAGTTTGTGAACAACTCTAATATTATGCAACATTAATGAGTTCAAGTACCTGAAATGCTCAAATATACAATCAAAGCGTAATAGTTATTATTTCAGCATAGAACAAAAACTACAGCCTTGAAAGCAACTGACAATGGAAAAAATTGATAGTTTAAATACAAACGCATAAATTGGAATATAGAGAAAGAGGTACATACTCTTCTGAGGGAAACGAGGATTGACTCTGAATCTCATTGTTCAATATTAATTTTAAGGAAACTTTGTTTAGTACCATCACATTCCTGCAATATTATCAAAGGACACTAAATCAAATTATAGAAAATGAAGTAAAAAAAAATTTGAGAATTTGATACCTGTTGTATACATAAATATATAGAAATACAAATATAAAATATAAGAATATACTTGGAGAGATTGTGGAAAATGAAGGAGGTGAGGGATTTCAAGCCATGCTTCTGAAGGTTCCTCGAAGCAAACACTATGATAGGATCACGGAGTAACCTAACAACTATTTGTGTAAATTTGCATCATGTTACTTAAAATGAATACAATCAAATTTACCAACTGCAAATGAAAGGCTGGGAACAAAAGATAGAGAGGAAAGAACATCACATACATGAGATTGAATACAAATAAATGATACCAACATATTTACATAATAGTTCACAGCAAAGATACACTGTAATTCCATTACTATGATTATCAGTTTGTTTAAACTCCTCCCTAAGTCCCAATTTCAATGTCCTAACTGTACAATTCATTCATATGTAACACACTCATAGCAATTTGGTCATGAATTTGTTAACAAAACAACATTCACAAATTTTTTCTAAAATGAAATCTAATTCACTAACCTTGTGGACTAATTGTACGTATAAGTATCCTCAAATTAACTTTATTTCAATTCATGTCTAAACTTATATATAGAAAGAAGTATCTCTAAAACTAAAACTTAGTAGCTAACTCATCAACTATTTCTCTTTATAAAATTTTATACGGATTCGATGTTTATAAAATCATAGAATGATCAAATTCATAATTGTCTAAAACTCCAAACAAAGATCAAATATACAACAAAAGCCAAGACAATATTTTTAATTTTTTCACCAATCTTAAATTACCAAAAACTAAAACTTAGTAGCTAACTCATCAACTATTTCTCTTTATAAAATTTTATACGGATTCCATGTTTATAGAATCATAGAATGATCAAATTCATTAATTCTACAAAAATATGGACCCTAAAATAAACCAAGATGACCACATTAAGATGAAGTAACTTAGAAAGACGGTAAGTATAATTCTTCCTGTTGAGGAATCCCAAATGGATATATCATGTTTGGTCCAATTCCACAATCTAGGGAGGTCGGGGTTGAATTTTAAATTTAGAGATAGAGCTTTGATCATAATGGTGCTGAAGATGAGGGTGATGATAAAATTATTGGATATTAAATAAAATATCTATATTATTTAAATTGAGATTTACGATGTTTTTTCCGCTTTTTCATACAATCATTTAAAACTAAAATTATTATTAATTAATCACTAAGAGGTACCTATTCAAGTCTTGAAAGCTACTTTGTAGTTTTCAACCTAAACTTGTCATATCATATATACTAAATGTTACAGCTTTCTTTGCATGTTAATACTCATTTCAACTATATAATAGTAAAAGCATGACAACCATGGATTCCAGTGTCTTATCTCCAAAAATAACATAATTAATAGAAAAAGAAATAGAGATTCATCAAAATGTAAAGAGAATGAGAGGGTTTAAGGGAAGTTTACCATAGAGATTTTATCAATGAAGTTGACTTGCAATAAAACATATTTCCATAACATTCTTTATAAACCCACAATAACCTTTCCAAATATTTTTCAAGTAGGTTATCTCCAATTATCAAGCTATATATGCATCAATACAATATACTTGTTTCAGAATTGCATGAAGCTTTTTCTGGAACGGTTTTAAGATTTAAACCTCTGTGCTCCGAAACCATGTAAGAAATATTTTTAGATGTTTTTCGATGCAATATGAACAACATGAAAGCAAATATGGACAACACGACAATTCATTTCATTGAAGCATTGTCACAAACATCTTGGAAGTCAAATATAAAGTTACCTTGAAATTTCACATATCTGGGGTGTGAGCCCAAAGCGAGGTAAACCATCTTTATTATTTTTATTTTCTATCTACCTTATGTTTCATTGATCGACCATAAATCTGTGAAAAACACTAATAGTATTTGCGAAATATAAGTGATGTGTACCTCAAAAGGAAGAGAAGAATTCCATTTTGGCCTATCATTTCTCCTCAATTTTGTTTCTCTTTGTCAGGCCTCTCAATCGCCTATTCATTCCATTTTGGCCTATCTTTTCTCCTCAATTTTGTTTCTCTTTGTCAGGCCTCTCAATCGCCTATTCATAGTGGAATTGCAACAACACATTAACAGTATAGAAGATGGTAAAAATAGAGAAAAACTAAAGTATGTTAAAAATTAATGTATTTTTTTTCTTTCTGAAACTCCCATAATTCATCAGGCAACCAAAAACCTCGCAAAAATCCAAACTTGACAATAATTCAAGTCAAATTCTGCATAATCATAATTACAATTTGAACTGCAATTTTTGTAAAAGCTATGCATGTAAGCATGAGAGGGTAGCAAGGAGCATGAAGTATTAAAAGACCCATGTGTGTAGAGCGGTTTGTGAAATTTGAGAAATTAAGGTTTGGAATTACCTTAAGCGCAGCAGGGAAGGAAGTTATTCAAAGCAACGACTATGGGTTGCAGCGACGATAAGCTAATTTCAGTGGCAATGTCAATTTCGGCGACGATGGGTATTTACAGATACGTGAGCATAGAGGAAGTATGTTAAATTGTTAATACTTACTATATCCAAGAGCTGTATATGAACACAAATTCATCTAATAATTAATCCAAATTAAATGCATTCATGACTAATAAACCTTGTAATTTAATTTTTAAATTCAAAAAACAAACAATTACAATACCAAACAAAACTCAAATTAATCCAAACTAAACTTGCATATAACCAAAGATCAAACCTATGAAAGCAAAAAAAAACTAATATTCAAATTAAACAAAATTAAAAGCTGTAATTGCCCATTTATGAGGCAGAGGACTCCAATCCATTCCCAAAGGCAAAGGTGAAGTTCCATCGTGCGTGCTTTCGCAGACTCCGTCCCTGCATCCTTCAATTTGATCTGTAATTCCCATTTTCTGGAAATTTAGAAGAAGAAAATTAAAGGGGGCGGGGTTTTGGTGATCAGATTTGCTATGAGAGAGGAGAAATGACCAAATCTAAGATTAACCACTAATTCCAACCCTTTTCTAGGGTTTCCCCATTTCTAAAAAATCTTGAATCATTTAGAAATTCTAGAATCAGATAAATTACTATTGTTTTTTCGATCTTCCGATATGGCTTTGAGCAAATAAATTGCAGCCCACTTGTTATTTACACTTCCGGGACTATCTCGCTGACTATATTCAGTCCATATGACATCAGCAGATGTCTTTTAGTTTTCAATACTATCTCGTGGACTATAATATAAAAATATTAAAATAATCAATGAATTCAAAAAAACTCCAACGACCATATTCTAACGAAGAATAACATTGGAGAACCATGATTTTCCATCTAAAAAATAAATTAGAGAGATATTATCAATAAAAAACAAAAATCAAATATAATAAAAATACTAACTATTTAACCAAATACTTACAATTGCTAAAGCTTGAAATAGTTGATGAGAGATAGTGATTCCTTTCTTAATTTTATTCATCGAGCCAAGCAAATCATAGAAAGAGAAAAGAGTATTAAGTAAATGAGTACAAACCCGTTCACGGGTCAACGACTTCCCTCTTGTATAGAACCCAGATCTATTGCCCTTTGTTTACCGAGATAAACCAAGCTGATAACCATTAAAATATCTTACAAATTATAGTCCATCAAAATCAGATTCCTTGATATAGTCTTTTGGATCTATCGAAAAATCTCATAGAATATATTTAGTCTAGTTGCTGGAGAGGGAGCATGAGTCCTAGACTATATTTAGTCTAGGATTGATGGAGTTTCGGCCTGCTGAAGATGGCCTTAGAGCATCTCCAACAGGGCAAAAAAATAACATTCCATAGTCTAGGATTCATATTTTACTCCGACAATCAGACTAAATTTAATCCATGAATTTTTTCCATAAAACCGGTGGACTATAGACTAGGAGGGAAGTGCTTACAAACTCGCCGCTCTTTTTATTTATTTATGGAAACTGTAGTCTGTAGCTCAATGAAAGTTGGAGCCCGGAGCCCAACTCTAAATACTTTACTCCCACCGCCTTCTATATTTAACCTTTCCTTATTCTTTTTGGACTTTCAATCCAAAACTTTCCTTTTCTTATTTTGATTTGAGCCTAATTTGCTCACTCCCAAATCCCAATACTAATAATTTTTTTTATGGAAAATGATATATATTAAGACTTTATATGTCGATTTTTTTTATTGCGAATTACGTGAATAATTATAGTTAGTAATATTTTTATGATGTATTTGATATAGTAAATCAATTTTATAATTCTATCCAATCTCATATATTGATATATGTATACGTTAATTTGATATAAATCTTTCGTAATATATAATTAAACTCTTTTTCTATTTACTTATCGTTAATTTTTAGAATTTATATCAAGAAAGAGTTCAAACTTGTCGTAATAAACACTATCATATGTGTTATTCTCTTTCCTAATTTTGCCAACAATCGTGCTCCACGATAATATTACGTTAAACAATAAAATCAGCTGTACAAAAAGACTTGAGCATGCACGTACACTTTAATATTACTCTATCCGTTCCACACAAAGAGACTAAATTAATTCCCGTTCATTATATTTTTCATCCAATGTCCTCTAATTTTATTGTTTTTAAAAATAAACAAAACCAACACAATTATTTAGAAAAATACTTTTATGTCTTTAAATGTAATATTTTTAGGAATTTTAAATTTTATATAATATAGAAAACTTGACATAAATGAAAACTTATACGTTTGATGTACCTATAAACTTGATAAAAAATTATAATTAAAAAAAAATAATTACATCATGAGATTGATTATTAAGAAGTGTAAGATCAATTCATTGCATAAACTGTGGGAACTGATTTGGGTTATATATGAATATGAAGCCATGTATACATGAAAATCCATGTTCATCGTACATATATAATATTCAATAATATTAAGTATGAAAATTTTAAAATCTTATGCATGATACTCCCCAAATATTAATGTCATGCATGATACTCCCCAATCGTGTGCATAATATTCTCCATTTACCAAATATATTTATTAATATGATGAATTGATTGACTAAGTCGATCACTATTCATTATAAACCTTATGATTCTTCAAAATTGTGATCAGTAGATAAATTATTAACTTCAAGTAATTTTAAATAGTTTATTAATTGATATACATTACAATTAAGATCTGTCTGAAACAAGTAATTTTAATAGTTTTAGATGTAATTTTCTCACTTTTGTGGCAATGAAATACCAATATATATATATATATATATAATCAAATAAAAACTTTATTATTTCATTAGTTTAAGATACATAAAATACATTAGTGCGCATGAACTAATTATCTTTAATTCGTAGTTTAAATAATTCTTAAATTTAATAGTTTGAATAATTCTTATATAAATTTAAGTGAGTACGCATGCATTAATGTATTTTGTGTATCGTTCTTTAGGAAATCTGCAATTATTAACTTCGACATGCACGTACATTATATGATAAATTTGTTTATACAAGATATTAAAAGTTTGGTAATCTTGCAGATCGATTGTTACCTCACATACAATCAAAATCATATAATACTAAATAATTAGAAATCTGTAAACATGAGTTAATATTAAAAGCAAAATGAAAGACTTCCATTGATCCAATAATTGGCAAAACCAACATCATTATTTATAATTACACTAAACAACTTAAAGAAGCTAGCCAAAAGGAGTAGCTAGTTCATACATAATAATTGCCCATGCACTAGAACTTAAGATACGTAACCTATTACTAGGTACCACAAAACAAAACCATCTATCCTGCATGCGTACGTAATTAAATAAATCATACTATATTACTATTGAATACTGAAGTACGTATGCTACTATAACTACTAGCTATATAATTAATTAAGGTCATTAGAGAAACTTCGAATCTGCTCATCGTCAAAAGTAAAATTATAACCCAGATCATCTTCAGGCTCATTAGCCAAATAATTATAATCATCCACCGGAAAAACATCATGATCATTATTATTATTACTAGGGTTTTGACTCGGGTCAAAAGTCGAAGATTTCCTGATCATTGCCAGTTCCTTAGCCTTAGTGTTCATATTATCCCTAAGTTTTTCCATTGCAGCTATATACTTCTCAAGTTCCTCCAACCCTAATTCCTCAATAGATTCTTCCCACCAATGATTCTCCTCTTTCTTCTCTTCCATGGCAGCATTTTTATTCTTCTCAGCCTCCAACTCCTTGGATATCTCCGAATACTGCTGGTTATACTGCTCGAGCATGGCCCGGTCGGGTTCCGACCCAGGTTGCTGCGGATCCGGAGCCCCCGTAGAACTTCCACCGAGGTAGCGGCCCATGACGGATTCGACACTTGGGCTGCCGAAAGCGAAGACACGGCCGCCTGGAGACTCCACCAGGATGGCGGCCTCGGCTCCAGTCAAAACGCAGAGTTCACTTACCTTGTTGAAGAGTCCGGTCCGGCGCTTGGAAAAGGTGACTTGGCGACGGCTAAGTGCATCTATTTTCTTGATATCTATCTTCTTGCGGCCCTGAGTTTTCTTCTGCATCTGCCCCTGAGTTTTCTTCTGCATCATCTTGTTATTAGTTTAGAGATAGAGAAAGAAAAGGATTGATTGATTTATGGTGAAGAAAAGATGAATGGTATGAGCAGAATATATAGTGATTTTTTAGGGTTTTGTATAATTAATATGGGAAGGACGTAGTGGTCACTTGTCTTTATTTCATCATATTAATTAGTTTCTATGTTTATAGATATTTTAGTTGTAATCACATAATTTCCTCGTTTATTTAGTCGACTTGTTATATAATAATAATGTACTGTTAAGAGAATAGAAAAATTAAGAGTTAATCCGACAATTCTTGTAAGAGATATCGCTCAAAGGTTTCTAATGCGAAGTTTTTATATTTTTAATTATTATTATTATTATTATTATTTGTTTATGCATCTTAATTATCAAAGAAGACACAATTTAATTGATTGATAACCCTAAAAATTAGATGTCAAGGAATAGAAAGTTGGTCGAGAAGTCATAACTATATATGATACCTAATAATTTATGACATATGATTCTTTATAATATAACGCTATAAATGAAAAGCAAAAATTTAGGAGAAATTATTGTTATGTATATTGATTGATTGATTTATGGTGAAGAAAAGATGAATGGTATGAGCAGTACGTAGAATATAAGAAGAAGCATAAAAAATTTAAAAATTGGGTGATACACATACATCCAACATTAAGATAGTTACAACCAATCAAGTAACAACACAAAATAGAGACATGATTCAAACTCAAACAAGACAGGATAGCAGAGACTAGTAATTTATGATTCAACAATTAGCATCCATCCAACTTGCATAAGGAGAATCAATACACTTACAGACTACGGACTACGGACTACGGAGGGAAGTGCTAGCTCTAATTTTCTCCGCCCAACTATATATAATATAACATAATATAGTTAGTTATATACTCGCCTCCTATAATATCCTACTATCCTATGTTTAACCTTTCCTTATTCTAGTTGGATTGAGCCTTCTACTCTTTTAATTATTAATTCTTTTTCTACCTCAGTACATATTTAACCTTAATTTCCTTATAATTCTAGTTGGACTTTCAATCCAACTCTTTCCTTTTCTTATTTTGATTAGAGTTTAATTAATTGCTTACTCCTAATAACTAATATCATTTCCCTGATTAATTAGTTTTTCTATTTACTCATTATATGACATTTTTTATTTTATTATTATTTATATTACAAATATACTTCAAACTTGTCTATTTACTCATTATATGACATTTTTAATTTTATTATTATTTATATCAAAAATATACTTCAAACTTGTCATAATAATAAAACGCTATCATATATCATATATATATATATATATGTGTGTGTGTGTGTGTGTGTGTGTGTTAATTAATTAAGGCACCCGGCAATATTGATGGATTCTCCTCCTAATTTTGTCAGCAATCGTGCTCCATAATAATCCTACGTTAAACACTAAAACTAGAGCTGTACAAATGCACACTTTAATATTACCCATTTACTCTCCATCCCACCCAAAGAGACTAAAGTCTTGATATTAGCACATCTTATATTAATAATTTCACGTCCAAAAGTAACAAACAGACTAAATTACCCTTAATAAATTAAAAACAATTTAATATACCCAATTTGCCTAGAATATTATTCAAATTTAGAGACTCTTGAGTCTTGACTTTCATCAACTACATTTTAGGCTTAGGCTTTGTTTTTGTTTTTATTTTTAATTTTTATTTTTCATGTTATCTTGAATAGTTTGCCTAATAAAATTACTTTCTCCGAGTTATTAGTGTAAAGGTGGTTTAGAGGAAAATGACTTAAAGCTAATGAGAGACTTGTAAGTTTTCTTTACCGTAAATATGATAATTTGGAGTATTATTTTAAGATTATGAAGTTGAAAACTCGTAGTTAAATGTCAGCAAGAATGGAATTAACATTTGAACTTGTATATATTATTTTTATATTTGTAAACTGAGGATCTTTGTCTATTAAATTTTATATTTGTAGGCATACTGATACTTTGAGTTAATTATTTTATTTTAATTATAATTTTGCTGTAGAAATAAGTAATTATGGATTTAACATTAAAATAATTTCTTATTATTTGTTTGTGTGATCTTAAGTAACATTGAATAGTTCAAATTCAGATTGCATTAGTTTAAAAACCGATTCAATCAATTGGTCTTTTTAGATGCTACATTGTGGTATAAAAATAGAATTTATAAATGGAAGAATTACATATATTAGTACCTTTTTAAAAATAATTACAAAAATCATACATATAAAAAATAATTACAAAAATATGACTTTTTTTTATTTTTATTTACGATATTAATATAATTATAAGTCCTTAATTTTAGGGATTATTATTAACAACTGATATGGCAAATTAGAAACCAATTTTATTTTGAAATACGTGATAACCGCCATTATCAATCATCTGTTTTAAACCCTTGTTGGTATGCTGCAACCTTTTTTCTCTTTCTGTTCTTCTTCTCTATCGTTCCATCAGTTGTTTTTGTTCGCCATTATCATTATTCGCCATTATCCCAATTTTTGTTCCTCTTCGCCATTATTTCTGTTTTTAAACCCTTGTTTGTATGCTGCAACCTTTTTTCTCTTTCTGTTCTTCTTCTCTATCGTTCGATCAGTTGTTTTTGTTCGCCATTATTATTATTCGACATTATCCCAATTTTTGTTCGTCTTCGCCATTATTTCTGTCCGTCTTCTATATCGTTCGATTATTTGTCTGTTCGCCATTATCAATCTTAGGTTTTAAACCCTTTTTCTATATCTGTTCGTATTCCCTAGCGTTCTGTGACAATGAAGAAGTTCGGTAAGAGAAAGAGAAATACGGAGGATGATTCTGTAAAAGATTTGAAGAAAGTTGTTGTTGAAAGCAAGGGGAAGGGGGAGAAGAGTAAAGTTCAGAAATCGACTAAGAGGGAGGATACGTTGGTGCTTCATAGTGATATGAAGCATTCTGAAGCGCAGTTAGTTAAGTCAGAAGGTCAAGAGCTTAGCCAGAACATAATTCCAACAGAAAGAATTTTGAAGGTTTGTTAGTTTAATTTTTGTTATTTTTGATAATATAAATGTTTTGTTGTAATTAGTTTGTATTTTTTTGGTTACAGTTAGTTTTTGATTTGGATACCAAATGTGTTTAATCGATTTGGTACATTTGGTTACTTTTTATATGTTATGGTTAATTTTTTAAAGTTGTTTTGGTTACTATTTCATAATTGCTTGGTTATTGTTATATTTTTTGTTTGGATACCATATGTCTTCAATCGATTTGTGTTGAGTATTTTTGGTTAATGTTATAATATGATATAATGTGGTTTTTAATGTGTAACTGTTTATGGTATTTATCATGTTTGTTAATAATAATTGTGCAAATATGATTTTGTTTATTTGCAGTTATGGGATAAGTATTATGATGAATGCAATAGAAAATTTACCGGGAAAGTTATATATTGGTGTGATGTGGAAGTCCCCAGCACTATTGCGAAGAAATTGAACAAACATCAGTTGGAGGTGTTTAAATCAACATGTTTTGGGAATTTTTTGGAGTTTGGTGATCAGCACCAAATGTATTCCCAAATTATTCACCATGCTCTTGTAAGGGAGATTCACCAGACTGATGATGGTGAAATGTGGTTTTTGTTTGGGGATCAAAGGGTCAGATTTGGTTTGCCGGAGTTTTGTTTAATTTCTGGGTTGAGATGGCAGGGCGAGGATGATATATCTGCGTATAAAGGTAGGGAGAATTTGCTTATTGAAAAGTTTTTTGGGGATGAAGCTGTAACGCGTAGTAGTATTGGTAGGGTTTATCGGAAGGCAGTTTTTGATGATGATAATGAGGCTGTCAAGATGTCTTTGATTTTTTTGGTGTGTAATTTCATTTTATCCACAGTTTCTGAAAATTATGTGGATGGGGCATTGGTAAATTTTTTATGTTATGGTGATGTTAGTAGTTTTTCTTGGGGGAAAGTTGCATTCGAGATGACAAAGTATTCTTTATCTAATGCGTTGAAGGGGCGTTTGAAGAAAGGAAGGAATGGCGCGTCAATATATAATTTCTACAAGGATCATTATTCAAAACTGTACAAGTTGAATGGGCTACCTTATGTATTTCAAGTGTTTATGTTTGAAATCATTCCGACATTCAAAACTCGAGGCATATGCAATGATGAGTATCCGTCGGATGTCCGTTTGTTTAGATGGGAAGGAGCTAGTTGAAGCCACCTACAAACGACAAGTTGAATGATTTAGTATTTTGTTCCGGACAGGTATGAAGTTTATTATTAATAGTATAATTGGTTACATTTAGTTATATTTTTAGTTACTGATTACATTTTGTGAATTTTAATGTTAACAATGTAGTTACTTACCTTTATATAATCATTTGGTTAATGATTATATAGGTGTATGTTAATAATAGCAATGTATTTTTTTACCTGAATATACACATTTGGTTACTAAATTAAATTAGCCTTATGCTGCTTATAACAATTTTGTTGGTTATCCTGTTATACAAATATGTGGTTACATTTATTCATTGATTTGGTTACTGATTTATGTACATTTGGTTACATGTATAGATGTAGTTGGTTACTAATTATGTTTTATGATTTGTTATTTACTATTTTCTACTGTATTTGTACAATGTTTGTCAGATGTTATACTAACTGTAATTATTTTTTTCAGTTGAGAGTAAAAAGTTTGACTCCCACGTCTAAGGAGAAGAATCGGCTTGATTTGGGCGGCCTAGAATTTTTAAATGGGAAGGATGATGTTAAGAAGGTTGAAAAGAAAGGAAAGGCTGACAACACTGGATTCGGTATGCCTGAAGATAAAGATGAAATTGAGTCACAACCGTGGGAGAAGAAAGTTTCTGAAATTAAAAAAGACATTATAAAATTGCGGGATGATATTAAGGATGATATGTATTTCTTACATGTTCAGTTATGTAGGGACTTTAGGTCTATTGTTAGAGATGAGTTACGCCGCATGAAAGATGTTGGGGTAAAACAAGTTGTTGACGATTCTGATTCTGATGATGGCGGTGATGATGATGATGGTGTTGATGATGATGATGAAGCTGGTGTACCTGATGATGTTGTTGTTGATGATGATGATATTGTTAAGGGTAACAATAATGAAGATAATGAAGCTGGTGAGGATGGGCTGAAAGTTGATGGGAAGAATGTTGAATTTGAAACTGAGATCGTTAAAGGGCTTGAAGATGTTGTTATGGTTGATGAAGCTGTTAAAGATGTTGTAGATGTTAAAGAGTGCGAAGAGGATGTTGGTGATGGTTATAAACTGAATAAGAATGATGATGGTGATGTTGTGTTGGATTTCCTTGAGAAGAATGATAATAATGAGATTGATATTGGTAATGAAGCTGTTTGTGATGTTGTGGTTGAAGAACATCATGAAATTAAAATTAATGATGATGCAGAAAATGTCAAGGTTAGACATATTTGTTTGTTTGTTTTGTTGTGTTATATGTCTTTTGTTTTTAATGATTAATTGGTTGTTTTTAATTTTGCACAGATTGGCAAACATAGTGACATGCCATCGTTTGACATATTAAGCCAATGCACTGGAAAAGAGATTGTTGTGTATGTTCCTCCTGAGGTTAGTGGTATAATTGTGATGCCATCATTATTTTTAGATTAATTTTGTTATGGTTACTATTATATTGTGGTATGGTTACTATTATATATATTATGTTCGTTGTCATATCATTGGTTTGTTACTATTACATTGTGTGTTGGTTACTATTACATTATTATTTGTTTATTTCAATATAAACAGGGTGATAAATTTGAGGAAGAAAACAAGTTTGTTCTAGATCAAATGATATTGACGACACAGGACATAATTCAATGCGATGAGTTAGAGAAGAGTGCTCATAAAACCGGTGGTAGACCTGCACGTGAGCATGCAAAGAGTGCCGTTTTGCGGTCTCCATATACTACAATGTTTGGATCGGCTGGTTCATCGTCTACCGCCGTGGGTGCTAGGCAAACTCTTTTATTTCGTTCAGCATTCCCGAAAGTATGTATGGAGATGCCATCAAAGTTTGAAGATGCGTTGTTTGAACAATGGTTCAAAATTGGTCTAAACAACAGGAAAAGGTTTGTTTTTTATTGTTAAGGATGCTATATTTTTTTTATTATACAAGTCAATTTTTTTTTTAACACATGGTTATTATTAAATAATTGTTATGGTTTCTATTATTTTATGTTTTGGTTACTGTTTTTATCATGTTATGGTTACTGTTATATTATAAGTTGGATAACATTTTTGTTTTCCCAAAATGGTTTTTTGGTCAGTATGTTGGTTACTATGTAATTGTTAGGTATATGCATATTGGTTAAATTGTTTTTGATTACATTATATCTCTGTTTTATTTACTGTCATATGATATTTTGGTTACTGT
This sequence comes from Aralia elata, assembly GCA_034770075.1. Lineage (NCBI taxonomy): Eukaryota > Viridiplantae > Streptophyta > Magnoliopsida > Apiales > Araliaceae > Aralia > Aralia elata. The sequence continues at coordinate 1,933,500 of CM068386.1, forward strand.
CATATTATGTTTTGGTTACGAATATATTATATTTTGGTTACTGTTATGAAATATGTGTTTTTATGTTAATGTTGCATCGAAGTAAAGTGTTTGTTACTTTATATTATACTTTGAATTATTAATAGGTTTTTTTTAGTACATTCATGTTGTTTAAAATTATTATTGAGTATATAATGTTGCATGTTTTGTATACTATTAAATTATTTTATGGTTACTTATATTTTTATATTTTGGTTAATGTTTTGTTCTGTATTAGTTACTGTTTTGGTTACTGTTTACTGTTAAGTTGTTGATTAGTTTGTTAATTATTGTATGTTAAAGTCTGATTTTTTGTAGTGTATGCTAATACTGAAATTGTTAATGTTAATATGTATACTAATATGCTTTTTTATTGAAGGACCGACAAATTTCCTGGAAAGAACAATAATATTGAACCTGCTTTTTTATTTGGGTCTGTGCCAATTTCATCAAAAATGTGGTTCTATAAATTGAAGACTCCTGGAGAATGGTTAGACGACGATGTGAGTTCTTTTTTTAAATAATTATGATAGTTGGTAGATATGGTTACATTTTGTAGTTGGTAGTAACTTGTTTGAACAAAGTTGGTTACATTCATTACCTACTTACATTTTTCAGCATCTGTGTAATAATATATGTTTTTTTATGGTTCAGCACATCAATGTAGCGTTTTATTATTTGCGTAAGTTGGCCAGACATTGCGACAATGTTCAAACGAGGGTAACGACTACGGACTGCTGGTTTCATAACAAGATAACTGCTCTTTTTGAGGAGTATAGCAGTAAAAATGAAGATAGGAGTGTTCTGGCTGTTGATGGTGATGTTGATGAATACATCCATGGTCTGTTTATGGATGTCAACACACCATGGAGAAATGTTGATTATGTGTTGTTCCCTATTCATATGTCATTACCGGAACATTGGTTTCTGTTTGACATTTGATGTGCACCGTAGACGTCTAACTGTTTATAATTCTTTTCGGCCAAAAACGAAATCAATGCAAACCAAAATTATGGATGTTTGTGAGCCATACATATTTATTCTCCCAACTTTATTGCGCAAGAGTGGTTTTTGGAGAGCTAGGTCTGACATTGACTTTAGCAGTGAACCATTTCGCAACAAGGAAGAAGAAGATATAATTGATTTGGAATTTGCTGAGACGGTTCCTGAACAAGTTGAAGGGTAAGGGTTTCATTGTTTCCAATTTTTTAATTATTTCATATAGGTCTGACATTGTTATATGTTTTTTGTGTGTGTAGTGATTGTGGGATGTTCACGATATGTTTCGCTGAGCATGTCATTCATCAGAAAGTTGATGAAATTCCTATCCCATTCCCCATTGCGCAGTATCGGAAGAAGTTATGCACAAACCTGTATATGCATGTAAGGAACAAACAGTTGGAGGGATATGAGTCTAATAGAGAATTTCCAGGAAGTTTTGTTCCAGATTTTGATTAGTTTGGATCTCGTTGTTTTGTATTTATGAATCGAGTTTTGTAATTTTTTGGTATATTCACAACAATTTTGTATGGGTTATGAGTTGGTGATGTTTATTGGATCTTATGTAGATGGGAAGACATATTTGAGAATTTTAGCAGTAATGAAATTATCATTGTTTGTTGGTTGGTATTTGTTTCTTTTAAGTTGTGTTTGAGTTGTGTTTGAGATGTACAGTTGGTAACCAAACATGTATATAAAGGTAACCAACTATTATTTTTATAGTAAACAGAGTTACAATCTTGTTTCAGGACATATATCAATTGTGAAATTCAAATGTCAGAGTATACTTGGGTTTCCTAAACAAACAATATCACATTCTTTACATGATGCTATATTTATTAGAGGATAATTTGGTTGTTTTGTTTTGTGGTTAGCATTAAAACATGTTATGATTACTGTTATTTAACTTTTTGGTTACTTATTTATTATATTTGTATTACTTTTACGTAATGGTTTTTTTTAAATATTGTTGTAATCAATGAGGCATTTTATTTTTATTATATAGTTAATATTTGAGATTTTGAACAGTAATGAAAATAGCATTGTTTGTTGGTTGGTATTTGTTTCTTTTAGGGTGTGTTTGCTAAATTGTTTGGGATGTACAGGCTGTAACCAAATATGTATAAAAAGGTAACCAATTATTGTTTTTATAGTAACCAGAGACTTACAAGCTTGTTTCAGGACATATACCAATTGTAAAATGTACATGTCAGAGTATTCCAGATATTTAAGCTAAAATGTTAGGTCAATATCCAAACAATAACAATTTTGTTTATTGGAAATTCATAAAGAAATCAGAAATCAAAATACTAACCAATAACAATTTTTTTTACTGTACACAACCAAAAATGTTACCAACCATTTTTATAATGGTTACTCATAGTATACAATTATGTATCTATGTATTTACACTCTTAATGTAATTGCACTATATCAGACCTTTTTTTGTCTTAAAACAGGTGGATTATTGCATGTTTTCCTGTTGTGTCCCTTTTCTTGACACCTACTGCATTTGTTTTGTATTTTGACTTCAGACCCGTGTTTGTACCTTCCTATTTTTGGTCTTTCCGCTGGTCTTCTTGTGTTCGGTGGTTTTACACATATGTTTCTTACTTCATCTGGTATATCCCAGTTTTCTTTGTCATCTAACGGCATTATAGAACCTGAATATGTGTCGGCCAAAGTTGTTTTGAAGTAATTTTTTGAGCAAAAATCATAACAGCTCAAATTTCGCTTGTTCATAACAGCAGCAGCGTGCGGACAAGGCATCTCCTGGTACTGAAATTTACGACATGTGCATGTCTTTTGGTCGATGTCCACAATATATTGTTTTGCAACATCATAAACAGTGAAAATCACCAAGTTGGATGTCTCAACCTACAAACCAAATTAATTTTTGTTAGAATAAAGTACATCTGGATTCATTTTTATTGGCTGAAAACAGAATAAATATAGTAAAGTAAACAACTCAATGTTATAATTACAAAATACAATAATATTATTAGTATTCAGAGTAACTAATCAAGCATCAGTTAGTAACCAATACAATGATACACAATAACCAATTCAGCAATAGTCAGTAATCATTATAATGTTGTGCAGTTATTAATTATGTACTATTTAGTAACCAATATAATATTACATAGTGACCATGTTACCATTAATTAATAAACATGTTTGTATTAGTCAGTAACCATTATGCTGTTAGACAGTAACCAAGTCAGAAGTAGTCAGTGACCAATCCAACATTATTTATTAACATTATGCAGTAACCCAAACAGCATTAATGAATATCTAATACAACATTAGACATTATACTGTTACACATAAATCAATAGTGAACAAATAATATTCCATAAAATGCAACTGCAAGTTATGATGCAATAATGTAAAATTTGTATTAGTTACCTTAAGTTTCTTTGATTTGATGATATTAGATTGCAACCTTTCCTCAGCCGTTGTAGAAAGTGTTGTGAATGTTGACATGGCTGCTTGTTTGTTTCTGAAATACCATATTTGAACGAGACAACGTAGGCATTCAATCATGGATGCAACTGGAAGATCCCGGATCATCTTGATTGCGTTGTTAATGGATTCGGCGGTGTTTGAAGTCATTGTTGAGTATCTGCTTACAGCCCCATGGAGCCTGGTGCACTTTTCCAACTTGACCTCTTCCTCTAAATATGTCCTTATTCGAGGATCAATGGCATCAAGTTCAGCCATGTGTTTGTTGAAATCTTCAATAGTGTAAGCTCTACAAGCCCCGTTGTAAGCCTGTTTAAGTTCATCTCCTTTCTTTTTGAATCTATTTTTTATATTTTTCAGTACGTGGTATGTGCAGGAACCATGCATGACGTCCGGGAACACAACATTTAGTCCTTGTATAATGGCTTCATGTCTATCTGAGACAATGCATTGGCCTTCCCTAACCCCACAAGCATTTCTCAAATTTATGAAAAACCATCTCCAAGATAATTCATTTTCGCTGTCAACCACTGCAAAAGCAATCGGAACAATGTTTCGATTTGCATCTTGTGTGCTTGCAACCAGTAGTGTCCCCCCGTAAGTTGATTGTATGAACGTTCCATCGATTACAATTATTGGAAAGCAATGGTTCCATGCTTGAATGGAAGCTCCAATAGCGAAGAATAAATATTTGAAACGACCATTTGTTTCCAATTCCAGGGATGTGACAGAACCTGATATGAAACATGAGCAAGCACATTAGAATCACATGTAGTAAACAGTATACAAATCACTGATAGTTGGTAACCATTCAGTTGTTTAATGGTATCCAAATCAGTAGAGTTGGGTAAGTAAATCATTTTATTAGGGAAACCAACTAATTTTGGAAAACAAATACTATTTTTTTAATTGTTACCTGGATTTGTTTTCTTCAGCATGTGTAACCATGATGGGATCATTGAGTAGTCGTGTGGATTTCCTCTTACCTTTTCCAACGCTTTCTCCTTTGATCTCCAAGCTTTTTGGTAAGAGATAGACACATTATATTCGGTCATCATGTCCTCCACAATATCGGTTGGTGTGTATACTTTTTTCAAATTTGTTAATTTGTGCATTATGCATTCACTGACCAACTCACTATTTGCCTGTCTGTGGTCTCCCATCAATACATTGACTGAACACGTATGGATGTCGTTGAATTCTCTCACCTTGAACATATTGGTTTTTCGCAAACTTGATGCTCTCATCTTCCATTTACAATTTTCATCATATAGGCACACTAGGACAAAGTCTCTATGACCTGTTCGTTGAACTTTGTGTTGTCTGTTTTTCCTTATTGAATGCAGCCTCATAGCTTGTGATAGGATTTTCTTGTCTTTGTAGGTTTGATGTAATTGTACTTCACGTTCATTCGGATCTGTTATTACATCATCATATCGTTCTTCTGTGTACGATCTGTCATGTTGTCTGTCTAGTTGTTGTTCAATAATTTCCATTGCAAGGTCATCGACATACTGCCTCCTAATTTGGCAATCGTCTGTTGGTAGTGGAACTAGTGCTGAATTCCCTTGTATTGATCTGATTGGCGTTACATTGTTAATGATAGTTTCTTCTACATTTGTCAAGATTGTTGTGCGTCCCCTTCTGTGTTCACTTTCTATAATCAGCGGGAATTTTCCTTCCTCACCAGATTTTCTACTAACTTCAATAAAAAATCTTAAGGTTGCTTCATCCGATATGTTGATTGGAGGAATATCACTTCTAATTTGAAATTTGATTGACAATGTTATTGCATTTGTGTTTAGCCGTAATGCACTGCATATCATGTTCTGCATTTCTCTGAACGAACAATTTGACGGAACTAGTATGCCGGTAACTTCAAATCTGGTGTATTGGTTACTATCGGTCCATGTACCATTGAAGTAAAGTACAACTGGAATCATATCCATTTTTCTGCAACAAAATAATTACTGTAAAGTAACCAATCCACTGTTAGCTTGTAAACAAAGTGCATGATGTTAATAACCATTATAAAAAACAACCAGTATAAACATTATAGTGTTACCCAGTAAACTAGTTAGCAGTAGTCAGTAACCAAATCAGCATTTATTAGTAATACTATACAGTAACCAAGACAGCTTTAGCTAGTAGCCAAGACATCATTACACAGTATAATGTTTAACAGTATCCAAAACAAAACATGCAGAAACCAAAACAATATTGGACAGTAACTAACTTATATAACCTTTACATAAAAATATATTGAAATACATTTTGCTAGCAGAACATTCAGTATGTCAACACATACATGTGTACATTAATATGCTTCAACAACAAATATTTCAGTAACTAATTAATCAATGCAGTAATTAAATTTACATTAGTCAATAACCAATTCAGCATTAGTCAGTAACTAATACACCATTAGTCACTAAACATGGTTTTTACACACTAACCGAGTCAGCATTATAATTTTACACAGTAACCAAGTCATCATTAGACAGTAAACATTATAGTGTTACACAGTAAACAAGTCACCATTAGTCGGCAACCAATATAATGTTACTCAGTATAAAAGTCAGCATTAATCAGTAACCAAGTCAACACTAATTAATAATATTATACAGTAACCAATACACCATTAGTAAGTAACTAAGATAGCATTAGGCAGTATATGGTGATGAACAATTATTTTTTCCATTATTCAAATGCATTTTGCAATCACAACATTCATAATTCAAACTTTATAGTACTTTTAATTTCGGAACACTTAAGTAATGTAATCAATATAGAATTTCGTAGTAACCATAGGTAACTACATGATGATAAATTTTAAACTCTCATACCTCAGTATTTGTATCGAATTTGATGTCGGTCGATCTTGTACTCAACAATCACTGTATAAATTTTGGTTACTGAACTTGAAGGCGATGTTGATGATGTATGCTATTTCTGTTCTAGATCTTCCTCGCCTCAAATGGATTCGTCTTCTTCGATCTTTTTGCTGCTTCGCGACAGGAGGATTAGTGTTCTCCGATATCAGATTTGTGTCGCAACAGTGGATTTTGTCTTCTCCGATTGATTTGCCGTTGATATGTTATTCCCATATTAAAGTTGCATGTTTCTTCAGTTGCTTAAATTTAGGTCGGTTATAACTGATGGGCAGGAGTCGATGATACGTGATTTTAGCAACGTAATATATTGTGTTTTTTTATTTTTGTAATTATTTTGTTTGTGTTTTATTTTTGTAATTACTTTCTAGTTGTTGTATATTACTGTTAAGGACCCTTTATAAATTAGACGGTTCCTTAGATTCTTATAAATTATAGAATCATTGATGGACTTGTTGATAGATGGGCCAAAAATTAGTAAATGGATAATGCATTAATAGGTATAAAATTTATTAAGGGTATCTTAGTCCTTTCATTATTTATTTATGGGTGCCACAACTCCAACAACACAATTATTTAGGAAAATAATCTAAGCAGACGCATTTAAGACATTGATATGCTTCTGCATATCAGTTTTTATTCCCACTTTGTGTCAAATTATTATGTGGAGTATTCCATTATTCGGTTCCACCAACGATATCAAAATTTTCAATCTCCAGTTTGTGCATTTATTGGTTAAAATTTGATGAAAATCACTCTACTCTACTAAAACTACGTGATGTCCTAGCTTTTTCTACAATGTAGTGATCAACTATCTAACCGTCACCAACTAATTAACAAGCATTCATGAATATTAATTATCTCACTGTGCTAGTTATTAAAATTTTAAAATATATTTGAGGAGTTTTATTTTTGTATTGTTGATTTTAGACATTTATTGAATTCTTTTATTTTTATTTTTTTTAATAAAATACTGGATGAAGGATCATCAGAAATAGCAGTTTTATGCACAAATTTTTTATTTTAATCAAAAATTATACAAGCGTGAGTAAACCTGTTTCCCCTATAAGGAAAAAGAACACCTATTTTTCTAAAACTAAAATTCAATACAATATATATCTTCTGCCAACAAACTGAAAGGAAATTTTTGATAGTATTGCCTCCCTTGAGAGAGATTACTAGTTAACAAGAAATGGAGGAAGGCTTTCCCTGCACAAAAATAGGACTAAAAAGAAATGAAATGAATTTAAAACTCAGAATATATATATATATATATATATATATATATATATATATATATATATATATACGCATGTACAATGTATTAAAGAAACCTAATGAAGAATCAAAAGAACTGTCTGCTAAAGATTCAACTAATATGAGCCAAGAGTTAACACAATTTACAAGTTACAGACAAAGGACTGACCTTAAGTCAATGATTTCTGACCCAGTCTTATTTAAGATGCTCCAATGTTACATAATATAGTCCTAGTTAGGTGCAGTTAGATGCTGTTTGATAAAACTGAATGAAAAGTTCTAAATGTATAAGAGAATCTGAATAAACTGAATGAAAGAATTAGTAGATATATTCCGCCCAAAATGAGAATGGGCTAGGGTTATGAACTTATAATATATAATCTGATGATCAAGTCGATTTTATGATTATAAGTTCTCTTCATACCGAACTTAGACCGGAATAGAGTTATATACATTCTCATTACGAGAAGGGTCAATTGAGCGTATCTAAATAGATACTATGTTTACATACGGATCCCTACGTCGTTACATTACATTTAAGATTAGGAATAAGCGTAGTAATCGGATCTGCTTTTTACACTTCTCTTGTTATTTTGGGCCTTATTCACCTCTTTAGGCTTCTATTGAATCTAGAAATGGGTTTGATTGTGTCCATCTTTTTTTTTTTGATAGATTGGATATCTATATAAGGCATTCTCCTGATAATTCAAATCGAAGCAATTGGATGTCCAACTCGGGCCTATATGACATGACCAATCAATAAAAATTCTCCACCTTTATCGTATATTTCATACATTACACTAGATAGATATCAATTTTCTTTAAGCTTCTTGTCTGTCAATTAACTTGATGATCTTTGGTTATTACGTTATTTTGACTTCATCTGAGTGTGTGGTACGGGATCAGCACTCCTGAACGCAGATTGAGACCAGCCGTACCACTCGGGTCGACAATCTTATAAACCAACGGCCATAGTTACCAGCAGTCGGTTGTATTACACCGGCCTATTGAACCAAATTATGTCCTGAGACTATACCAGTAAGTGTACTAATACAGAACATGACACCGTCTCGACCACTGCATCTAAGTCCTTTAGTTCTCTCCTCTATAAAGGTGGGTTGAACCTCTTATTTGGAGAGATTTGATTCATTCTGAATTAAATAATTCAGAATAAAAGGACTCACTTTAACCGTTAACGTCCTATGCCGTAATGCCGAGCGAGTATAATGAATCTAAATTAGATTCATTGGAGGTTGTCTTCTCTAAGGGAGAAATGGTGTTTTCATCGAGAGATTCCGTGGTGGAATCAAATAGAAAACAATCCATGGAATCAAACAGCAAACAATCTGTAGAAACTATTGATTGTTTGGATCATCTGCGGAGACATGAAGCAAGAAACCGACGGATCCTAACAGCACTGGAGATTCAAAAATTGGAACGGGAGCACAAGGAATTCGTCATGAATTACTTTTATGTATCATCAACAATCCAACACAATTGCTGAATATGAGAGTTCATTCCGAGAACTTAAGAGATGGGCAGAGACTTGGAATAAAGAGAAATTTGATGCTCAATGGGTTATGAATATCTTCATTAAAGGATTGAAGGAAGAAATCAGAAAATATGTCGCCAAAATCTTTGCAAAGGGCCATTATTTTAGAAAAATGGGAGGAATTGTGCATCGCAGATAAGGTGTTTGACAGGATTCCTGAACCAGTAATGGACCACAAAAGACAACCAACTAGCAAAGGGATTGAAGAGAAGCAAGACATTTGTGCCTCAACTGAGTTGCAAATTCAGACCCGATATGTCTTCCCCATACACGGCTCCAGGCATACAATTCTCCATGCTCGTTCAAAACATACAAGTGGCTGATTTTGCAATTAAAAAGGTGCGTGCCTTCAACCACAATCCCAAGCCAATCCACCATAATGTGTGTATCAATGGTATTGATTTTGCTGGTGAGCTTAATGTTAGAGACCAACTATATAAATTTCTAGAGCAAGATGACTATGACTTTGAACTCAAACCAAAGCCACCAGATGAGTATGATTCTCTAGAAAATCTGTCTATGGGAGTGATGCAAACAACTAAAGCTAATTTTGAAATTGGAAACAAAACCACATGCCTCGAGACAAACTGAACAAGAGCCAAACATAACGGTTTTTTTACTTTCCCTTTTCCACTCATTTCCTCTCATCATGTCTCTGGCTTTAATCCTGCTCAATCTTCGCCATTTGTTGTTATTAATGGATGTCAACATCTAGTGTTTGATAAAACGCCTAAGAGGGATGACAACTCTCGGAAATCTAAATTGAGTGAAAATGGTTTGTATTGGGGTGAAAGAGGAAAGCTTGCGAGAATTGTTTTTTCCTGTAGTCGATTGTTGATACCATGTTTAAAGAATTATAATGGTGGGCTAGTCAACATTGATTGTGCCTTCTTGTGTATTGGTGATATCTCTGGTTTGAAGGCTTTCTTTAAAGATTTGACAAGAAGTTTTAAAAGTTTGGATGAGATTTATGTTTGGTTTTCTCTGTGGTACTTGGGGAGGGGTGAGCCCAGAAGCATCCCATCTCAATTCGAGGATAAATTCTTGTAAATTCTCTCATGGACTTAATGGGACAATAAATGATCTTGCAACAATGAAAATAACTGAAGTTGGGATTGAAGACAATGAACTTGTCCATGATTTTTATAATTCAGTGCACTTCTATCCATCAAAAGCTGGAGTTAACTACAATTAAAATGATGTTATGCATGCTTTTGAAAATAGTGGTGAGAAACCAGAGTTCGATAAGGAATATGAGATTATCGGACTTTCAAAAGGTTCAGGTCATACGTTGATATGTGCTCCCAACAATCGATTACATCCAGCGAGACCAATTTACTGAACATGGCTGGTTGTAATTTGGGATTGGTGGCACCAGGCTGTTGCTCTTTTTCATTCATACTGGGGTGTAGTAAATGTTTTAACATGATCTATTTTGTTGCTCATGAGTCTACTGCTACAGCTGCTTCAGGGTGCTTGATGCTTCTTGCTTTACATTCAGAATGGCAAACTAAATGCATGTTAGGTTCAAATTTACTCCTGCTTGTCCATATTTTATACTTGCCTCATGAATTCTTGAAGATTTTTGTAGGTGATCAGAAACAATGGTGGGAGTTTAAGCCAAGGCATATGGACAAGGCTCTCTTCTTTAAGATGGGAAAATTTTACGAGTTATTGAGAATGAACAAGTATATTTCTGGACTTCACAAATTGTTTGAGAAAATGGAAATATTACTTGAGATCAATTATGAGACACGGTATAAAATTTTGACAGTTTTGAAGTGGAAAGAGGTGGTATCTCTAGTTTTAATGGAGCCACCTAAAGCTGCGAGTGTAATACAAATTGTTTTCTCTTGGAACGCCTTGTGCTAGGAAGGAATCCATGATTAATGGTATTTTTCTCCTCAAGGACTTAAGGTTCTACAAAAAGAAGAAGAGAAGAATGACCCTGAAATTTTAAAGAAGCTAGCATCTCTCGCAAAATTGTATGCAATGGCAATGCGCATAGAACATGTTCTTCCGAATACTTGGCAAGGGGCAAATGTGTTGATGAGGTCATTGCCAATGCTACTTACAATGGAAAGTGGAAACCATGAGAGGGGTGTCCTTGCAGCTGATGAGTCTACCGAAACAAATTGCAAACATCTATCAGACATCAATGTTGAGAATGATGAGATAAACAGAAGGGCACACTTTCTGAGCTTTTCTTCTGCACCCCTTGTGGCCTTCAATACCTCAGCGAACTAATTCCTTTTGAGGAAACTCTCTATCAGAGTACTACTGCAGGTAAGCCTTTTGTTGATATCCTTGAGGGAGGTGGCCTTTTGTTGATATCCTTAAGGGAGGTGGAGTCCTCCCTAGAATTAAAATTGATGAGGGCACAGTTGAGCTAGCTGGTACCAATGGTGAGACCACCACCCAAGGTCTTGAAGGTCTTGCTGCTCGTCGTGCTAAATACTATGAAGCAGGTACTGTGTTTGCCAAATGGCTTGTTGTGTTAAAGATCGGACCTAATGAACCTTTTCAACTAGCTTTTAATGAGAACGCTAATGATTTATGCCAGTATGTCATCATCTGCCAGGAGAATGGCCTGTTCACTATTGTTGAGTTTTGGATTCTGGTGGATGAATCCCATGACATCAACAAGTGTGTTGCTATAACAGATACCCATGTGCCAAGAGGAAACATAATGTTTAGTGAGACAGCAGTATGTCAATCTGTGGGAATTAATTTTGATCCGAGGGGATCTTTTAAGTACATGTTAAGTATTAGGTTCTCTCTTAGTGGCAATCCTCCCTAAAGTGAAATGATTCCAAGACACGAGCTGGTGCAGGGTTATCATGTTATAATCTATGTCTATTTCCAGCAAGATTCTATGCTCAACTCGTGTAATATTTACACTAAATGACATTAATCTCCTAGAGGGCTGCAGAGCAGAAGTATGGCTTCATTACCTTGAGGCTGCTCCATCACAATTTGTCTTGGGTTATGCATTCCTCAAGAATAATTTCAGCTCTGTTATGGATACAAGCTAGTTTTTCCACCTTGAGGACAAGGCTTTTGAGTGGTGAGCAGTGTTACAAAATATAATCCCAGTCTAATTAAAGTGGGTACTGGTTAGTTACAAAATATAATCCTAGTCTAATTAAAGTGGGTACTGGTTAGGAATGAAGGGCTAGGATTAAGAGTTCAAAATGAATGACTTGGATAGGTTCTCTAGTTATATTGTACTTTTCCGTTCTTTTAAAGACCTGAATGTATCTCATTATTAGTATCAATGAAACTAACCAAATTCCAACTTTCTCTCTCTAAATTTCTGCTCTCTTCTCCCTCTAATTTTTGGAGTTCTACGGAAAACTCTCCCGTAACATCCAACCAATAAAATATAACAAACCTTAAACCAGACTACACATTATTGTCTTTGTATTAACAGGCAATTTTTCTAAAGCTCATCAGAACTGAGCTAATTACCGGTCTACAGTTCTAAACTGCATGGATAGGACTATTGCCAGAGATCATGCCTGAACTGCCAGACGCAGGATTAGCATGGAAAGCTGACTGCCTACTAGAACCTTCAAGTAGCTTTACTGAGAGAGAGGAAGGTCCAGCATTGCCAATGGATTCCCCTAAGCTGAGTTTTGACATGCCAACCAGCTCATCAACATTAATTGGGCTCTTGGAATGCACTGCCGTTGGCTTAAGCACCTCGTGACTCTCTGTTTTAGCTGGATCTGAGCTGCACCCCGACCAAAATGGGAAGGAGAATGGGACACACGGAGAGATATAAGCAGGATAGACAACTGGATAACAATACTGTGAGTTCTCTGGTTTTGGAGGGGCAGGTTCACCATCATTAGAGTTGGCAAATTCCATGGACTCACATTCCTCTTCAACAGCAGGAGCTGGCAATGGATCAATTTTGTTCTCGGCTTGTGAAGGATTGACGGAAAAGAAATCCCGTGACACCATTGGAGTTTCGACTGACTATAGGATCCAAGGCAAGACAAGAGGACAATAAGAAACAAATATATATATATGTACAATACTTACATACACAAATAAAGCACATACTTATAAAGTACTAATTTGCATGCACCTAAATATTACACCGGCTACAGGATTGGCAAGAGACAACAAAGACTATAAGAAACTTGAAGGCTAGAACCAGTTTGGCTAGTTATCTAGAATAGAGAAATATGGATACTGCTGAATTTGACAATAACTATAGTAACTAGTTGATATTTATACCCAGATTGAAAACCATAGAGAAAGGGGATAATCTCTTTGTATTTATGTTGCTCAGGTATGCAAACATTCCGTAATTTTACTATAAAGGAGATTGGTATATCCAATAAATAATTAATGCTGTCAGAAACAAGCAGTGGTGACTGGCAAGACGTGGAAGAGTTATTACATGCCCGCAAAACATCTCCTTTACACTACCTGGTGTATATAAGGATGCTCAAGGGTCACATCATATGCAAAAAATATAGAAAGAAAATGACTTACTTCATCAGCAACAATATCAAACAGGCTCGACCTTCGCTTTCTCCTAGACATATTGCTTTGCCTGATGAAATATTTTTGGGCATGGCTGGCCACCTGAGTGGGTGTTCTTGAAATTACATAATTGCGAGCTATTCCACGCCAGTCACCTTTGCCAAGCTTATGTAAACCAAGTAAGAACATCCTATGCTCCTCTTCAGTCCACGGAACACCTGCAAAAAAATAAAAAATAAATAAACCATTTCAAAAAAGAATAAAGGCCTATATTGTTGGGTAAAACAACTCAAAGCAATTCAAAATGATAAAACTAGAAGTAATATTGCAGCTTCTCAAATGACGTGTCCATATATCATTGCATGGAAACTTAGCAGCTGAATGAGGCTCCAAACGTCATCAGAATATCCCAATGCAACAAAATTATTGTTGGTATATGTAAGAATGCTTAACAATGCTTGCCATTACCTTTTTTGTAGGATTGATGCAAACATACAACAAATGGATTAAAAATAATTTTTGTATTAAAGACCAAGTATAATAAAAATGTTGCTTTTAGGAACCAAGGCCAAAACAGGTAAAAGCACACATCTTTAATTCTTCGCACCAACCATATTATTAGCCATCTTTAATTTTTCACACCTACCATATTATTAGCCATCTACTCCACTAAAATAATGTCTCTGAACCCCTATAAATATTAACCTCATCATAGAATCAGAACTTAAAATGATATAGTACTACCTCAGGGCCTTATACCGTTGTTCACCAACTATAGTACTACCTCAGGGCCTTGTATCATTGTTCACCAACCATCATAGTTGTTACAAATGAATTGGGAGCTCCAAAATAATCGCAATTTGAAGCTTCACACATACTGCAAGGCCTCATCAGTAGCCTAATTCTATGCATAAGGTAGTCAGTAAATTTACTGTTTAAACATTAGGAGAATAAAAGGGGAATACAGTTTCATCAACTTGAAAAGCAAGCCAACTTCAAGTAAATAACTTTCTGAGAACAACAAATAAGTAAACTGTTCCCAATGAAAACTACACAAAAACAAAACAAAAAATAAAAATGAGATTAACAAATATGATCACAAGTAAATGAATGTACTCTTTGAAAACTACAAAAAAAATAAAATAAAATAAAAATAAAAACTCTGTATTCTGATTTTCAGTTGATTATTTTTGGCTAATTTCTTCACTTAATTAACCCAATCCAAGGCTAGAGCTAAATTAGAACGGTGTTAATACATAAAACACAAAATCGTTATAAAAAAAAATAAAACAAACAAAACATCAACAACCAAAAAAAAATTTAAAATCACATTCAAGTGCCCAAGATTGAACCTTTCTTTCTCTCTCGACTAGATGACGAGCCAGCAACAAAATCCTCAGATGCATAGCCATCGGCGGCGGCGCCACCGTGATCAAGGGTGTCGCCAGGAGATTCGTGGCCGTTCCGTAGTGTGGCGTTATCGGGTCCGGTATAATGGGTCAAGTTACCCATACTGGCACTTTTACGGATCAACCCATCAGTCAATCTAACCCCAAAGATCTTCACGCCCCGGTTCGGACAGGTTCGCGAGTTGTGACCGTTAAGGCTGCAATGCGAGCAGCGGCGGGTCATTTCTCCGAAATCGAACCGGGTGCCTTTGAGTTGAGAGAATTTTATAGAATAGATTTTATTGGAGTAATATAGAGCGAAAGGTAGATTTGCATGATCCGATAGGGGATTTAGGGATTAGGGTTTGGTGGAGGTAGAGAAATTTTGGGTTTTGTTGGATTTTGATTGAAGTATGTATGTGTATCCAGGAGCTTCGTACACGTGAAAATGGATGGAAGTAAAGAGGAAATGAATATAGAGATACATGTAGAAATTTTAGAGAGAGAAATAAGAATCCCCTTAATTATAAATTTAGGTCTTTTAAGATTTTAGAGTGTGATTGGGGAGGACTTTGTGGTGAGTTTATTTTCAGAAAAAATTATATTGTGCTAAAAATATATTAATTAATTAGTCATATTATTTATATTATTTCATAAATTATTCTATTTTATTTACTCTTAATAGTAATATATATATATATATGGACAAAAAATATATTTATGCAACATGTATTTTGGGGAATAATATTTGAAACTCATAAATTTGCTAGTGACAATCCATAGATACACTATCTAGTTCTAGTTCTAGTTCATATTTATATGCATCTTAAAAAAGAAGCAAATGTGCTTGTAATAAAATAAAAGGTTAAATATAACTCGTTTTTTAATAATTAAATATAAATCAAATAAGATTTACCTAAAATGAGATTAAATTAACCTCAAGGGTAGCTTAAGCGGTAATAGCTTTATTGATAAGAACTGTTAATAGATACATAAACATATAGTGTCTCTTGGTGGTGCATCTATAAAATAAAAATAGACTTTAAATCAGATGAGCAAAATATTATTTTGCATATTTGTACATTTCGGAGGGTTTTTTTTTGTTTTTTTTTTAAAAATAAATTAAAAAATATATTTATAATTTTAGAACGGACGGAGCAGATAATTACTTGTTAAAATAGGCAACCCTAGCAGCCAAATGAGACTTGAGTTACTCAAATTGCTACCTTATTTTCTTTCTGGGTTGTTGAGTTGTGAGAAGGCGACATATCATATTTTTTCAGTGCAATGTGTGAAAACGGATAACATAATTAAGGATAGTCCACATGAAGCCGCAGGCGTCAGAAGATACATTGTATTTATGCAGAGAGACAGAGTTGAGCAAAAGAAATAGGGAGGAGATACATTAAATGAGGGTTTTAATATTGGTATAAGATATATTTTTATAATGAATTTATATTTTAAAATAAAATTTTTAACAAAAAAAAGTTATATAAATCATTATGTTCAAAATTTCCATCTATAACATGTAATATCCCAATTTCACCTCTTGTGGAATACTTAAATATATATAGAGAGAGAGAACGGATTAAGATCATATCATCTTAGATGACATATCAAGCATACCCCATTTAGCGACGGATCGGGCGACGGTTTGGTCCGTCGCCATAGGTTCGGTCCGTTGCTAAAACTTTTAGCGACGGACCCCATATAGGGACGGACCCGTCGCTAAAAGCTATAGCGACGGACCAAACAGTCGTCCGGTCCGTCAATAAAGAGGGTATGTTTGGTATGTCATTTAAGGGGGTATGTTCTTGAAATTCACTCATATACATACATATATATATATATATAAGGACTCAAATTGTTATTATTAATACTTATGATTTTTTTGATGAGCTTGTAGTGGGTTGAGATAATCGATAAAAATATTGTTAACAAAGCGAATTGAGACTTGGATGAAATTTCAAAAGTATCAAACTTTAACTCCTATAAAATTATTTTTACAAATATAGAATAAAATGGGTGCCCATTGCTGTCTACGGAGTGTGACAAAGTAATTAAATAACGATGAATTTAGTATTTCATCAATCTTATAAATATTTTGCTAATTAAAATTACATGTTTTTGTAAAGTTATTATTATCATCAATTGACTTTAAAATTCACAACTAATAGGTCGGGCAACAAAAATCATATTTCTATCCCCAATATCCTTTTTGTTGGAGACTCCAGGGCAGGGACGGATCTACTCTTTAGCATACCTGGGCAGCTGCCCCGGCTGCGACGGAAAAATCGTGAAGAGAGCAAGTGTTTTGCCCCGGCAGCGAGCGGCGGAGCGGGCGGCGGCGGAGGAGCGGCCGGTGAAGAAGAAGAAGACGGACTGAACTGAAGCTTTTTTTTTTTTAAAACCTACCGAGTGAAACGACGTCGTTTCACTCAGGAGGTTTTTTTTTTAAAAAAAACTGACTAAGTGAAACGACGTCGTTTCACTTAGTCAGTTTTTTTAAAAAAAAAAACCTCCTGAGTGAAACGACGTCGTTTCACTCGGTAGGTTTTAAAAAAAAAAAAGCTTCAGTTCAGCCGCTTGTTGCTTGCCTTCTTCTTCTCCTTCAGTCGCCCATTTTCAGCCCTCCCTCACTGCCATTGCTCCAGCCTCCAGCCGCCTCCAGCCCAGCCGGCAGCCATCACTTCTCCTCCGCCGCTCAGCTCTTCGTCGCCAGCCGTCACTTCTCCGCCGCCTCCAGGTTCAATTGAAAAATTATCTCACTTGTCTATTTAATTTTTAAATGTTTAATTGAATATTTCTTTAAATGTTTTAGGGTTTTAAAAAATTAGGGATATTTGGTTATTCATTAAATAATAAATATGATATAAATAATTATTTCTTTAAATGTTTTAGGGTTTAAATGTTTATGACTTTTGGGGATTTTTGATTAGTTAATAAATTAGTTAAAATTGATATAAATAATAAATGTGAATATGTGATGTTGTTTAAATGTTTATGACTTTTGGGGATTTTGGATTAGTTAATAAATTAGTTAAAATTGATATAAATAATAAATGTGAATATGTGATGTTGTTTAAATGTTTATGACTTTTGGGGATTTTGGATTAGTTAATAAATTAGTTAAAATTGATATAAATAATAAATGTGATGTTGTTTAAATGTTTTATGTTTATGACATTTGGGAATTTTATGTTTTTTGATTTTTGAATAGTTAAAATTGGTCTCCTTCTTAATGTGAATTTGTGACTTGTGAGTTTTGTAAAATTGTAATGTTTAGGAAATAAGATTGATTATTAACTTAAATTTATTTATTAATTGATAGGGATTTGTAGCCTGTAGGTTCATAATCATTGGTTAATTCATATGGAGAAATACTTTACTAAAAGGCCAAAGGAGGGGGGGGCGAGTTGTGAAACCAATCCGAGTAGTTCAACTAATCCGAGTAGTCCAAAGAGAATTAAGTTAGATGGAATCTTGGCCAATCTTCCTGCGGACCCTGGACTTCGACCTCCAATATTAGGATATGATCCTAATTTTCGAGATGAAATTCGAAGAGCATATTTACAAAAGGGACCTTGTCAACCAAGAGATCACAATTTTCCACAAACCAATAAGAGACGATTTATCTCGAGATGGTTTGATGAGTATGATTGGTTGGAGTATAGCATAGAAAAAGATGCCGCATTTTGCATTTATTGCTATTTATTTAAGGCGAAATTTTATAAGCATGGGAGTGATGCCTTTACTGGTCAAGGTTTTAAAGATTGGAAGCATAAGGACACGAGACTACGAGAACATATTGGATTGGTTAGTAGTCCTCACAATCAAGCAAGACAAGCTTGTGATGATCTTATGAATCAAGGGCAACATCTCCGAACAACTGTGATGAAGCATTCAGACCAAACTCGTGACAAGTATCGCGTTTGCTTGAATGCATCAATTGATTGCACTAGATTTTTGTTGCGACAAGGTCTTTCTTTTCGTGGCAATGATGAATCATTGGGTTCAAGCAACAAAGGAAATTATCTTGAGCTCTTGTGCTTTCTTGCTGATCATTGCGAGAAAATTGAGGCAGTAGTGTTGAAAAATGCTCCCGGGAATTGCAAGTTAGTGGCTCCTTCAATACAAAAAGATCTTGTCAATGCATGTGCCGTTGAAACTATTAAAGTTATCACAGAGGACATGAAGAATAAATTCTTTTCTATAATGGTTGATGAATCTCGTGATATCTCCATAAAGGAGCAAATGGCGGTAGTGCTTCGTTATGTAGATAACCATGGGCAAGTAATTGAAAGGTTTATGGGAGTCCAACATGTTAGTGACACCACTTCGGAGTCACTAAAGAAGGCTGTTGATCAATTGTTTTCTACATTAGGCTTGAGCATGTCTATGCTACGCGGTCAAGGTTATGATGGGGCTAGCAATATGAAAGGTGAGTTCAATGGTCTTAAGAGCATTATTTTGAGAGAACATCCTTGTGCATTTTATGTTCATTGTTTTGCACATCAACTTCAATTAGCACTTGTGGCCGTGGCAAAGGGAAATCTTGAGATTGTCACTTTTTTCTTATCGGTTAATATGGTGGTCAATATTGTTGGAGCATCGTGTAAGCGTCGAGATGCACTTAGAGATCAATTACAAAAGGAACTTTTGGATGCTCTTGAAAATGATTGTATTGTAACGGGAAAAGGCTTAAATCAAGAAACTAGTCTTAAGCGACCCGGTGATACACGTTGGGGATCACATTATGGTACTTTGCTTAGTATCATTTCAATGTTCAAATCCGTGGTGAAAGTTCTTGAGTTGATTGTTGATGATGGTTACATTGATAATTTGGGTGAAGCAAATAAGTCATTGGAAGATATCCAAACTTTTGAGTTTGTCTTCCCTCTATTTTTGATGAGATCTATTTTGGGAGCACAAATTGTTTGTCACAAGCATTACAAAGGAAAGATCAAGATCTTGTCAATGCAATGCATTTAGTCCAAACTTCTAAGGAAGAACTACAGCACATCAGGGATAATGGATTTGATAATTTGCTTGATCAAGTTTCTATTTTTTGTGGGGAACATGATATTATGGTTCCTTTAATGGACGCGTCATTTGTACCTCGAGGGAGATCAAGACGTAGAGCTCACGTCGTAACAAACCTCCATCATTATCGTGTGAACTATTTCATGGCCGTGATTGATAAAGTACTTCAAGAGTTGAATCATCGCTTCAATGAGGTAAATACTGAGTTACTTATTTGTATGGCATGTTTAAGCCCAAATGATTCATTTCAAGCTTTTGACAAACAAAAGCTTGTTAAGTTTGCCAATTTTTATCCTCAAGACTTCTCTAGGAGAGACATTTTGGAACTTGAAGATCAACTTGCGGTTTATGTTCGAGATATGCATAGGAGTGGTGAGTTCTCTCAATTACAAGGAATTGGTAGTCTTGCAAAAAAATTGGTGGAGACAGGGAAACATAGAGCATATAATCATGTTTATAAGCTTGTTACATTAGCTTTAGTATTACCGGTGGCAACTGCTTCAGTGGAGAGAGCCTTTTCTGCTATGAAGATCATCAAAAGTCCACTTCGAAATAGAATGGGAGATCAGTGGTTGAGTGATAGCTTGATTGTTTATATTGAAAAAGATGTTTTTGCTTGTGTTAATAACGAAACCATAGTGCAACGTTTTCATGAAATGAAAACTCGCCGCGGTCAATTGTAGTTTGTATGTTTTATTTTTCATGAATGATACTAGACTACTAGTCTCGTTAAAGTTTTGCCCCGGCTGAAAAAAATTCCTGGATCCGTCCCTGCTCCAGGGGAGATGCTGAATAGGTAGTGTACATGTGGGGGAATACTTGTCTTCCTTGTTCGAGGATGGCCACGTGATCATCAAATAAAATTTATTGGACGCTAGATAATTAAAGTGGCCCCACCCTATCCTCTTCTCGACTTTTCTTTTTTCTTGTTTCTTGGGATACGCTAATGTGTTTCACGTCGCATGTCCTTGACCTTCTTTACTCGATTGTCTCATTATGTATAGAAATTCACGTGTTTTCAATAATTTTGAATAACTATTTTTAAAAAATAAATAATTTACAGCTTTATGAATTGTATAAAAATGATTTAAACATAGTTAGTCTCTTTTACAATTTATCACTATTCATAGAGACTAAGAAAATAAAATACAAGCTTTTACTCTTGTTCGTAAATTTTATTTTGGAGGGAAGGAAAAGAATGAAAAGAGAAAGTTTTTTTTCAGCCCTTCCCGCGTGCCACAAATGACCTATGAACAAGAAGAATCCTAGAACAAAATGAGAAGTAGCTAACTAACTTCTAGGAGAGACATAATTGACTGCATTGATCTCGGTAGCTACGCCACCCACGGAATTTAAAGAAACTAAAGGAGCATGAGTCATATATTCTGCAGAACGCCGTTCTTGTCAAGGTTGTATATCTTTTTTCAGCCTACTCAAGTCCAACCCACTTGGACCCCTTAGAGGTTCTAACCAAGGGGCACGCAGATCCCAAAAACGCATAGTTTCTCCTTCAAAAATGACTTCTCCGGTCGGGAACTCACAAACACAATTAAATTGCGAATTTAAATCTTACTAAGATATATAACTTTTCATAAATCCATTTTACATTGGTGTAAAGAATAATTCCTAAGGGTTTTGAGTGTCACATATGTTACTATTTCGAGACACATGTTAGGGTCTTGATAGGGGCTATAAACGGATATTTTTGGATACGGATAGAGATATATTCGTATCCGAAAATAAATTTTAATATCTATATTCGTATTTAATGAATAATATTCGAATACGGATATTATCCATATTCGTTTTATACAATATAATATAAATAAATATATCGAATATCCGAATATCTGTATTCGTATCCACATCCGTTCAAACTTAAAATTTTAAAATTTTTAATTTTTGCACAATATTAAATTAATAACAAAAAAAAATATTCATTTTACCTACTAATAATTAGAAATGATGAAGGTATAATATCCATATGCAATAATTTTTTATCTTATATCGTAAAATATTCTTAAAAGATGCATACACAATTAATGTTAATACGTTTATATATTGTATATCAATATTAAATGAGATATTTACAAACACACACACACATATATATATATATATATATAGTAATATATATTCATATTACAGATACGGATATTAACGAATACATATATGCATATATGTGTATCTGTATTTGTATTCGCTTTAGAAAAATATAAATACGAATAATCCATAAATATAAATAATATCCGCTTTTACGTGGATACAAATATTAGAACGAATATATGATATTTCAGCCTAGGTCTTGGAATTCTTGTCTATGTTAGGATTATTGTATAAGAGCATGTATCATTCTTAAAATAATATACCTAATTAATTAAATTGCATTAATTATTATAATTGGGTCTTAGATGAAGATAACCATATGAAAGTGACTTGGTTGGAACTTAGCCCAAGATGGAACTTAGCCCAAGAAGATAATATTTTACTCTCTTCTTTTGATGTTTAGGTTGCTTATCAAATGATTGACAGAGCAACTAAGTTTGTAAAAAGTTATGGATTACTGTTCCATTCCCTTTCTTGGGTTAATAGTGACATGTCAAGTAGTACCAATTGGGTTTTAACTTTAAAGCTTTAGATAAAAAATGATCAATTAGGAATTGAATTGACATTATACAACTAACATCAATTAAAGCTATGTCTTTTCTTTTGATGGTTGTAACTTTGGATTATACACAGGGGCCTCTCTATGGCAATATAAACTAAGTGCATATAACTTTAATATTATGTTTGTAAGTTTTTATTTCTCTAAATCTCATGTTTATAAATTTTTTTAGAGAAGAAGGAAAGAGATTTAGAAATAAAATTGATTTAATTTTTGATTCAAAATTTTCTCCTCAAAAGTAGGAGGATTTGGAGGAATGATAAAAGGATGGGAAAATAAAATATTTTACATTACCAAAAATAACCTTGTAAAAGAAATAATATGACAATTTTGCCCTCAAGCACAACTGATAACTCTCAATTTTGATCCCTATTTTTGAACGGAAATTACACTGCATATGAGCATAAAACGTATACATACGTCTTCCTCGATATCATATACGTCTTCCTCTTGTGAATATATATATATGTATATATATATATAATAAATGGGTGATCTGAATAATAAAAAAAGAAGAAATTAAAGATATATCATATAATACACCAGTATACCGATGTACAATGTGGAGTAACAACACAAAGTTAGATTCCATAGTTGAGCCTTGTCTTTGGCTATTTAAAAAAGTTGGTTGACCATGGTAATATCTCGGTTCATAAATAATTTCTTCTTTTTTATTATTCAGATCACCCATTTATTATATATATATATGTGTGTGTAACAAAAAAAACTAAGCAAAATAATTCTAATAGATAAACATTATTAAATCATATCATTTCTTATATTTATATATGTAAGGATAATATAGTAATAGTGTAGTTTAAAAATAAGAATCATTTCTTTTCTATTCCTTATTTCTAAACTCACAAACAAGAGAAAAATTAATTAAAATATCATCACATTCTTTTCTTTTTAAAACTCACAAACATGACAAAGGAAAACTATAAACCTTTCTCATCATTTCCCGTCGTATACTTTTCCTTCTCATCCCATCCCTCCAAACTCACAAACACATTATAAAATGGAATAAGGAAAGTCTGACTTGCCTAATCTTAAAATAACATAATTTTAACTTATAACAGGATAAAAATTTATAAATATTGACCTTTATAAGTGAATTGATGAAAGAACAGTTCCCCGTCCGTGCACTACCATATGCCATCGGTGTTTTATAAATTAAGGATTTATTTGTTTGTTGAATACGAAACAATTATAAGTTTAGGGTAACACATTCTGTCTGGCCCAAGGCTGAGATCAAACCCAAACATCTTATATAAACATGGTTTAACTGCTGAAAGTATAAATAGTCCAAGAAGAGGTAGGCCCAACTTGCGAATTACTCTGGTGGGAGGTGAAAGTACTGTTCCTTATTTTTACTCGGTTGCCCAAAACATAAGGCTCTAGTCAGTCTGGTCTATGGTTCCAAAAACTGTGGCCTCCATCACCAGCTTAGTTGTTAATTTATCTTCTTTTGTTTCTTTACCTAGAAAGAAACTACGTTTGCCAAATTAGAATCAGCTCAACCCAAAGTTTTGGGTCCTTATTGGGTCACCTACATCGTCCTGTTAATTTTGAGTTCAATTCTATTATTGAAATTATTTAATTTAAAAAATAGATTAATTTTGTACATTGTGTGGCACATATTTATGTTTGAATTTCAATGTACAACGCGTAATGAATGATATACAATGTGTAATGCAGACAGCTAAAATTATTATTTTAAAAAAAATAATATGTATTGCGAATATTTATGTTCACTTTTTGATTATTAGTTACGTGGATAAGTATTAGTAATAATATTTTTGAAGAGATATATAATAAGTGGGATTTTCCTATAATTCCTATCAATTATTTATATCAATAAATTTTGTAATTATAATTAGACATAAATTTATCACAATACATAACAAGACTATTATTAAAATTTCAAAAGTCAAAAATAAAATATCATGGAAAAGCGTCTATTCCAATTTCCATGCATTATTATTAATGCAAAACGACATCAGAAAACATAATCTTGGTATCATTTCATGGGTCTCATCATTTGCAGTAATGAAATGATTAGGTAGGTATTAGCCGCTCCATAATAAACTCATAAAAAAAATACTCCCTCCGTCCCTTAATATAAATCGCTTTAGAATTATATATAAATATTAAAAAAATAATTGTATAGTATTAAATATAATATCAATTGTCTATATTGTTCTTGTATTAAAAAAAAATTAGAGTGTTATTTATTGGACAAAAAATAATGAGAGAACCAAAGTTATATTTAATATCTTAGAATAATATTAAAAATTAAGTAGCTGATGTTTACTTGAAATTTTTAAACGTTATATATTAAGAGATAAAAATACTTTTTTAAAATAATTTATATTAAAAAAAGGGTAACTAATAATCAAATTATGATTAAGTCATCATATGGCATCACATATAATTACTTATATAACTCATTCCCAATCATATAAAAACAATTACACCCAACCAAAACGTATGTAACGGATCTGTACATATGTTCCTTTGACCACCACGTGCAAGCCATCCTTAAACTTTTTGAGCTAATTGATTAATTATTGCTTAACTGTATTACCGATTTGAAGCATCGATTCTCTTGACGGTTTAATCACATGGTGACCAGCTAAGCCGGTGACATGGTACGAGAAATGCGTGGGCCCCACTGCTAATTCACACGAATATCGATGAGGCAAGATTTGGCAAACAGATTACAGACCTACTCCACTTTCTTGGTAATGGTTGCACTTGCACATGCATGCTTGCACGTGTGGGTAACCCTTGATCAAAGGTAGTAAGTTTTGTTAATGATTTGATCGGACGGCTGTGATTGTTTCTGTACGTATTCACGTATGGCGTGTTTTGTTAAAAATAATGAGAAGCAAATGATGAAATGATTTTTAGAGTAGAGGTGGGCGTTTGACCGTTGATGAGATCCAAAAGCCTAAAAACAAAATGCAGTTTGACCAAAAGGTGAACGTGCGGGTAAACATGGAGTACACGTGTACTTTGCTGTTGTTGAGCTGTATGTGTGCCACGGAGGATCCACGTGATTGGTAATGGTGGTGCTACTCTTTGGTTTGGAACCCTAGGTAAAAAAAAATGTGGTTCGAAAATTAAAAATACTAACACCTGTAACATACACGTTATGGGTATAAATTTTAGAAATAAAATAAAAAATTTACAAATTAAAAAAAAATAAATATAAAAATAATAAAATAATAATGTAATTAAATTTATGAGGATAAAAGAGAAAAAAATAGTGTGACACAATTATACAGTTGACGCCGCTTTATAATATAAATATTTACAAATAATGTTAAAATAATTTATGTTTTTAAATATGGATTTAGAGTTAAATAAGAATTTAGTAATGTTGAGTGATAACAGAAATAAAAGTAATAAGAAACTATGAAAATTATGTTATCTTGCAATACATACTAAAAGTTTTTTGGAAAGGTCAAAAAAATGTAGATTAAATTTTGAACAGGGAAAGTAGCGAGTTGTTGGTCGATAAGCAATTACTAAAGCTACCCTATCAGATGTATTAATTTTGATTATGACTGCGAATGAGATTTTTTTTTTCTTCTTCTTCTTCTAATAGTGATTAAGAACATTTTTGTGAGCAAATCGTGATCTCAAATATATGAACTTCACGTCACTTTCAAGCTTGTTTTGGATAGATTTTTGTAAGAATGTTGTTGTCGTAACTTGAATTCAAGTCATTACTCTGAGGAAAGATATATATTCAATAATATATATTTGCAACATAGAATAATAATAATAATTGAAACTGAATATATATATATATAAACTTATCTTCGGGACAACATTTTTCGGGACGGACTTAACGTTCTCCCGAACGGACCACATTCTTCGAGACAAACAATTTATATTTGACGATGATACAATTTTCTATCAAACACAGAACTACTGACACTATAATTGAGGAATAAAGCAAAGGAGGTTCAGAGTCGGTGATTTGGATCTTTGGGAGGGATCGTGCCTATCAAGAAAAGGAGACAAAACTTGACAAAATAATTCATATAACAGAGTAAACTATGCGAGCAAAACAAACGCTTACAACAATGTCACAGCTTGTACTCTCTTATTCTAAGTTCCTTAAAATAAGAGAGTGGGGGGAAATGTTGGGATGCGATTTTTCTTTTTTGGTGTGCTTTGCAAAGTTCATATGTTTTTAATGTTGGGCTTATTTTTTCAAGCCGCCAACCACCAACTCCACTATCAGCTTTGTCAAAAATGGGCAGCCATTCTCAAGCCTACAAAATGCATTCATTTCCTGCAAACTGAAGACACACACCTCCACACCAATTCAGAGCTTCAATCATCTGTAGCAGGAAAGCGTTAGAGAAATTAATCCGAGAGTTTCAAAAGTGGAGAGTAAAATAGCTCATTTGAGTTATAGAAAAAGTGAGGAAGCGAGAAAATAATTACTAATATTATTTTCTCCAATTTGTACAATATTTTCATATTAGATTTCTGAGATCTCTCCCCGTGATTTTTTTCCAATTGGGTTTTACGTAAAACTCTGGTGTTATTATTTTATTTTCATATGTCATTATTTTATTTCATATTAACAAGCACTAAACAGTTACATATTCTCTACCGTTAAACGTCTTTTCGACTCGTTATTTGGTGATTTGACGAGCGATCAGAATTTGACGTTAACAAAAATCGTCATTGATTTGTTATTGTAGTTGAAATTTTTTAGTGTCCGTAGCTTTAACAAGAATGTCTCCAACAATACAATATCTATCTGTCATTCAGAGGCCATTAGCAACCAGCAAGAAGTTGTTTGAAGCAAATGCAAAGATGGAGAAGTGACACCAAATTAACAACCGGTATGGACCAAGTAACCCTAATTTAGCAATTAGAAGTTATCATTTAAATGGTCATTTCTCATTTGAAATTGGGTGGAAATTGTTTTTTTTGTTTTTTTGTTTATGTTTAAACGATAAATATATTATCGAATCAGTTTACTTATCAATTCGTCAGTTTACACATAAATCGATAAGGCCCCCCCCCCCCCCCAACACACACACACACACAAAACCCCCAAAATCAGCTCCATGAAATTGTTATTGCTTGGAATAGTGTCCGGCCACAGACACAAGTGATGGAGAGGGACAAGACGGTAAATGACAATTACAAGTTGATGAAAAGCAGGAACATAGAGCATAGGGGCCGATTTCACGTGCGAGTCACATGGGGAGGTAGCCTCGTACGGAAAAGGGGGTAGGGGCTTAATGAGAGGCGATTGTCTGGAGATCTACTATTGGGATGAGGGAACACGTGGGGCAGCTAGCACGCAGCCATGGGGACACCTAATCATCACCCAACATCTTGTCGGCAACTCAACCAAATATAATGAGTATTTTGACTATTTTACAATTCAAGTCTCGCTTTATTTCTATTTATATTAAATTTTTATTACCATTTTATCATGATTAAATTAAACGATTAATAAGTTAATTTGAAATCAAATATCTAATTAAAAATATTCTTCAAATTTATAGAAGAAATTCTTTATGAAATAAAAAAAATAATATTATCAAATATTATGGTGAAACACTTAGCCGCTTCTTGCACTATGATCTCCTTCATCCTAAATTTTGTGCGTAAACATACCAAAAAAAGTATGCAAAACTAGGAAATAACATTAAAGTAAATATTAGGGTACCATTGTTTCGAAATAGTCAATAGAAGAAAGGGTAAAAAGTAAATTGATTTCAAATCATGATTTGTGGGCCGCCTGTATTTAAGGTTTACAATTTGTATTATGAGCTATTATACATTACATTAGTTCTGTGATATAAGTTAATGTTAGCTATTCAAAATGTATTTTAAGTATTTTTAATTTTAAAATTGAGATGAATCATTTAATTTATATATAATATGGTTATGGTAATTATAAATTATTTAAAAATCAATAATGTTTATAAAATTTATTATTTTAAAATATTAATCGAATCGTAATGATTTTAAATTTAAAAATATTTTAAATTATTTTTAGAAAGAACCTTAATAATATATTTGGAAGCTTGGATATTGTTATTATTACTCCCTCTGTTCCTAAAAGATTGTCGTTTTAGGAAGTAATTTTTGTTCCAAAAAGATTGACGTTTTGAGTTTATCAATGCAGATAGAGTAAATTTTTCCAACTTTACCCTTATTTAAAGTTCTCCTACTTAATGATTTTTCTCAAAAAAATACAAAACCCTTCTTGGTTGTTGAAATGTCTTTACAAATCTCTTCCCTTCCCAATACTTTTTTTTCATAATCTCATGGTTGGTAGTATACTCCTTTTTGGAATCTACAAAGTTAATAATTAGTTGAAATAATTAAAACAAGGGTAATATAGTATTTTTCATAAGGAATAGTTGCATTTCTTAATCTACGTGAATTAACCTTAAACGACAATCTTTTAGGAACGGAGGGAGTATTATTTTAGTGTGATGTTGACCATCATCACGAGGCAAAAACTAGTAATATTGCAATACTAATGATTGTCTTAATCTTGTAAGTTGTAAGTAAGTGCTTTGGAAGTAGTATCTGATTTGTCTACATGCTACGACTTTTAATGGGCTTCCCTTAAATTGCGACTAGAAGAGAGTTTTATGACTATTTAAGCAACCATGTCTTGTGGCAATTGACTAGTTAGTTGGAACTGACTTGGAGGTCTCTCCAAAAATAGGACAATAAAACAAGAGGAATGGCCAAGTGTTAATTACAAAATTAGTGGGACATTAGGTGATTACAATGGGAATTGCCTTGAATTGGCAAGACATGGGTGAGGCATTCCTCTTTCATTTTAAA
Organism: Aralia elata; assembly: GCA_034770075.1. Taxonomy (NCBI): domain Eukaryota; kingdom Viridiplantae; phylum Streptophyta; class Magnoliopsida; order Apiales; family Araliaceae; genus Aralia; species Aralia elata. Next base: position 1,963,125 of record CM068386.1, read on the forward strand.
TTGTTCCTTGTGTGTATATTTGTGTGTGTGAGAGAGAATATTATATTTGAAACAAAAATTATTAAGTATAACTAGTGATACATCAATCAAGCTCTAAATTAAAATTTTAGTTAACTCACAAACCTTGAATTTGACTGCTGCTTGATTGTCTTGAATTCATCGAAAAATCTACAAAAAGTTTATCGGTGTTTGTGGGCTCCGGAAAGACTTTTCGATATTTAAGTCAGAACACTGATATGAAAAAAGAGCATTATTATAGATTTCAGATTGTGTACCTTGAATATGCTGTAACATTCCATATTTATAGCAAAGTGATATTTCCACATCATTTTTTGATATTTTCACATATAGGGCCCACATATTAGCCAATAAAATTTCGACACGTTAGCTAATATGTGGGCTCTATATGTGAAAATATCAATTTTCTATTTATAACATGAGAGTTCTTTCCTCAGGAGTTATAATTTAAAATTTTATTTGACTTTAGAGACCTTTTAGGTTGTCAATCCTTAGTTAGTTAAATTTTATGGAAATTATATCCTTTATTGAATTTAATATATTTATAGAATACTCCACGAACAAAATTATTATATTGTTCTTCTTTAATAGAGATTTACAAATAACACATGATAACTCGCTATTGGTAGGTTATTTTTACCCACATCATTTGTCCCTATTTTTTTTTAAAAACATATTTTTAAAAGAGTAATTGAATAATAATAATTTTTTTTCATGCGCTAATTTTTGGTGCCTATGACGCTAATTCTTGGCCTCCGTGGCCTTTAATCTAAGTTCTATGACCTTAATTTTGAGCTCCATAACCTTAATTTTTAACGCTCATAGTGCTAATTCTTAGGTGCTGTTTGTTTACATCTGATTGCCTCTTAATGGATTGTCTCTTATTCGTTAAGAGGCATGATGCTGTTTGTTTTTCTTTTTGTTATCTCTGAATGCCTCTTAATCGGTAAGACAGAAAATGAAATCTTAATAATTAAGAGGTACCTCTTAATGAAAATTTTTTGATAAATTTTTTTTATATAAATATATTCAACAATATTATTCACTCATTTTTATTAAATTGAATATTTAAAATTATTAAATAAAATTTTACCCTTTAAAATGGTAAAATAGTGTCATTAAGAGACAACTTACTTTTTAGTAATCAAACAGTTTTTTAAATTCAGACCTCATAACCATTCAGATGATCTAATTTATTAAGACATCATAATCATTCAGATCTTAATTATTATTTTTATCAAACACAACCTTAGTCTCCATAGCGCTAATTTATAGTGTTGTGATTATGAATTGTGTTAGTCTCACAAGATCACCTCTCATATGAGAGTGTGGACTCCACTTATTATTAATATGTAGAAAAACATGTATGAAATATTAAATTTACTTGTAAAAATATCAAATCCCTTTATAAATTCCTTGGATATAAACAAAAATAAACTTGGGACTTGGAATAATTGACATGGATCTGAATGGAATAAGAATCACTAAAATAATATTCCATCCGCTCAAGGATATAATATTATTATTAATTTTTAAAATTTAAATTATTTCCATACTCAAAAGTAACATGAATTAATTTATTTTTAATCAATAAAATGATAAATATTATAAATTATCTAAAATGTATTATTAATCGTATAATTTATTGTTTCATAATTTTTAATAATTTTTTTAATTTTTAATTTAAAAATATTTCAAATTAATTTTTAAAAATTTATAATAATCTTATAATATTTTGAAACATAAGAAATATGAAAAGAATATAATGCCTCACCAGTTTTCCGAGCAAAATTATATGTTTTAAAGGGAAGAGAGAGAGAGGGAGAGAGAGAGAGATTTAAAAGAAAAATAAAGCTAAATAAGTGAATGCTTTATATAATCCTTGGCCCTAATATAGCAGCACAACAAAATTTAATAAAAGTATAATGTTGTAATATATATACATTTTAAATCTGTATTTTTTCTTCCTATTATAAACTCGTAAACAAATTATAGAAACTTATATTTTTTGTAAATTTAATTTTCTGTCATATTTTTCTTTTATTTAAATATATATTTTTATAGTTAACTATATTTTAAAATAATTATTTTATTTTTTTAAACATAAGAAAAATTTATTTTATTTTATATATCACTTTATTTGAGACATCCCGATATTATTATTATTACCCAAATTTTATCCGAGCGAGCGCTTGGTTGTATGTTGTGGGTTGGGTAAAAGTCGTGTGAGTTCAAATGATTGTAGGGAGAGTGCGTGTCGGCTGGGAAAGGGACAAGATTAGACGCACGGCTGGAGAACACTGGGACCCACAATGTAACAAATTATAGGCACATGAGACCACGTGGAAACCATCAACATATGTTGGTCCACGTGATGTTAAAAGGTTTTACTTCCACGCTTCCCTCATTTTCTTCCCCACGTGAAATCCACTCTCCTTTCTCTCTTTTCCATCCTCTTCCTGACCCCACCTGTACCCTCCCTTCTCTCTGTCTTTCCGCCCCTACCACTCAAGGGTGTATGTATTGGTTTGTTGGCGGGCGGGTCCGTTCCGTAATATTGCTGTCGAATTTTAATTCGTAAGTAATTGTAAAATTATTTAAAAAGTAGTTGGACAATTATATATTTTTAAATTAAATTAAGGTTTTTTATATTATGTTAGATAAGAAATAGATACAATTTTTTTAAAAGATAATGAAACTGATCAGTCACATGATGAGGACTAGTTCAACGTTTGAATGAATTACATAAATTTTGTATTTTGTGTGATTTTTTTTTAAAAAAATTTACTATTATTTTTGTTGCGTTGTTATTCTTTAACATTCTCATTTTACTAATTTCGATTTAAACTCGTTAAATTAGTCGTAATATAATATTATATTTTAACTTATTTGAATAAATTTGATTTGTTTAACATTTAGTTTATAATAAAAAATTAAACAATTGAGTTAAATCTCGTCTAAGTTCATTTGAGCTCGACTCAACTCATCTTATTGCCAAATGAATTAAGTTCATACACACAATTTTAAATTCATTTAAAATTTAATGTGACTCGATTTCGTTTATAACTTTTTTATTTTTTAAGTTTGATGATCATTTAGAGATGGTACTCATTCTTTTCTTCTTTTTCTCCCTTTGTCACATCAATCTTACTTGTAATAAATTATTTATTGTATTTGTATGCTCATTAAGAGTTTATCGTTTAATGTTGTTGATGATCGACTAAAAAAAATTCTTGAAATACCTTAATAAGGTCATGATATAGGTGACAATAGGCTTCACAAGATATGGTTATGGGTTGTTTTTGTTTATAAAATTTAGTTAATTATGGTTTCATTTAAGAACTAAAACTACATTACTTATTTTTAATATAAGTTGTGTGAGTTAGAATCATATAGTTATGAGTCAAATATAAGTCATCCCATATTTTAAATTTCAAATTTATCATCATTATAGTTCAATTAAATAAATTATTTATTATATTTAATTTCTATATTTCTTAATAAGGTCATGATATAGGTGACAATTACACTATCGGTGTTATTCTAAAAGATGTCCTCAATGAAAACAACCACAGAGTTTCGGTTTAAGCAGAAAGTAGTAGATAGTATGGGGCTATGGGCTAGAAATATACCTTGTGAAAGTAGTGAAACCTACAATGTTCTGATTTACTCACATGTTCATTTGGACTAAAGTGGTCATTCTACATTCCCACCGTACGTACAGTTAGGGAATATATACTAATATATTAATTCCTCCTGGTCCTAACCTTCAACAGTGATTTGATGACAGTCGCATCAAATCATATGGGTATGGACCTTATGGTTGGTTGGTTCACTTGGTTGGAGCATTCGGCAGGCTCCATATCTAGCTACTCCCCACTGTCCTACAAAAAAGTATTTCAAATACAATTTTCTCACAATTTAAATTAACTAATAAGAGAGTATAATAAGTTTTCATTTATTCTCTATTTTTTTAAATAGTAGTGAATTCGGCTGAGAATAAAATAAATTTATATAACATTTTTTATTTATCACTAATATTTTTTTAATAGCCAGTAATATAACATGACATAATGTCATTAAATTTGTCGTCATAATTTTATTATATATTATAATTCCTAAATGAACAATGTATTTTAAGAATAAATATGGGACAAAAAGTGATTTGAATATTTCTACATTTTATAAAAAGGACTCGTTTCTGGTTGTGGAAAGGAAGGAATTTTAGCGTCCTTGTTTTAAAAGATAAGGAAAGAGAGGACCTACATACAATAAATACATATACTACATGAGTTTAGTTGATGGTGTTTCTACAGTTTTTGTGTTTGTTCCAATCATATCACCCTCCCTATCTGATTTGATGCTTCTCCACGCCTAACTTTGGCTTTGCTCCAATGGCTCCTTACCCACATTGTGTGGTGCGGGGAGACCTTGATATACTATGAACACACACTACTACTATTACTACAAATACTCTCTCATGCTTATAACTTATTTTAATAGACCTAAGTTCAAATTGTTAAGTTTATTTATTCAAAAGCAATGTCTAGTTTGTATATTAGTATAAAATACATAATATTTTCAAATTTACTCCTACAATTTTCTTATTATGTCATCACTATCAACTAAACACTCAATAAATTATGAATATACATGAAATATAAATTTATCCTTAAACTTTATAAATTTTACAAACTAAATATTTTTTATGTGATGGAGCTTGTATTATTGTTTAGGAGAACTATTATTTAAGTACCCTTGATAGGGTTTATTTATTTATTTTTATCTTAATTCAACTTTATGATAAATACAGAAATAGAAAGTCTAACTTATTTTTAGTGATTTGACTTCTTCAAAAGAAATTGAATGTTGGTTGATGGTAAAATTAGGACTAAGATGCCTGCAACTAAGAAGAAAAGGTTGGGGCGAGTTACCTCTTGAAACTTTCGAGTTTTCAACAATTTGAAAAGGTAATAATAAGAACCACATTACATGTATGATAAATTATCAATTAATTATATTTTGTCACACTATTTTGTAAATTATTTTTTGTAAGATTGTTTCACATTTGTCCATAAAATAAAACCTTTTTGGTGTTTAAACCACAGTCAATAATCAACGGCCAACAGTTTGCAGGTTTTGAGCAAAACTTCCCTGCTCATCATATGGTTTTAAGCTGGTTTAGCCACCTCAACCCAACTAGTACAATATGCACATGCATACTTCATATCCCTCCATATCCTCATCAATGATTCGATGCTGTTATTAATGGAGTAAATGAAGAAAAAACAAAGTAAAAAACAGATAAGAAAATCAGTAATAACTAGTGGGTCAAGAAGTTCAACCAAGGTTAAGATTTAAAATGAGATAGATATTCCATTAGTTTCATAAAAGATGTCTCAATTCTCAAATGTATTGTTTTTTACACAATTTGAACAAAACAAAAATAGAGGAGAGAGTGCAATTAAGTTTATGATTTACAATACCAGAGACCTCATCTAAGTCTACTGAAATTTCTTCTTCTTGTCATTTTTTCTTTACAAAAATAAATTATCTTAAAATACTTTTAAGAATACAATAAATTTTATATAGTATTTTATACTTCAATTGTCTTTTATACAATTGAGAATGTAGAATAAAATAGACTTTAACCATGAGTGATTTAGAGTTTATTCGATTATTAGTTTTTGTACAGTTTGAACTTTTTATTGTGTATCATTTTTTTTATATTACGTTTAGACTTGTTTATTAAATTTATTGAGTGAAATAAACAGAGTTTGAAATGAATTATATTTAGACAAATAAAAATGTTCATTAACTTCGCATACATTTTTTTCTTCTGAATATTCTAATTTATTACAATAATTAATATCCAACTTAATTGAGGAGGGGTCTAGGTTGGGGGATCCTCTACTGTCTTTTTCTGAATTTGTCTTCGTAATTTGTTATTGTCCATAAGATTCGAATTTCGATAAAAGTAAATCATATCCAAGAATTTTTTTTATAACTTACTATTAACAAAGTTAGAGTTTTTAATTTTTATATTAATAAAAGTGAGTCGTAATTGCGATCGCGGTGTTAAGCATGCACTTAATAATGTATATGGGGTGACTTATGAGGGGGCAAAAGCCATGATTGAGGTGTGTATATAATTGGGTACCCCTGACACACCTTGTCAAGAATCATCATTATTATTCAACTTATACCACCATTCCCCCCAACCCCATTCCCTTCTCATCGTTCTATTATTCTATATATATAACCCACCTTCATTACACTCCCATCTGCAACTGCATAGTGCATACCCCCCAATTTTCTCTCTCTAAACTTCCCCTGCTCCACTACTTTCTCTCTCTATACAATTTACCCACAATAACGTAATTACCTTGACCTCTCAGATCTCTCTCCTAAACTACTTACTTGTTGGTGGATGATATTATTGGTGATAAACAAATTTTCAAGAAAGCTAGTTGAAAGAGTATTTTATTAGATTCTAATTAACTAGCTAATAAGCATGATGGTTCATCAAACGGAGGACTTGGGTTTGAGCCTGAGCTTGAACTTTCCGGCGGACAATACCCACCGGGCTTCTTCATCTTCATCATCGCTAGTGCACTTAAATCTCATGCCTTCCCCCTTCAATCTTCTCCACAAAAACTCTTGGAATAATGATCAATCCTCCTCAGTTTCAGGTAACTTTTTCTTCAATTTCTTCCATGTAGTCTCTGTTTTTCCTTTTCCTAAATCCTACAAATAATCTAGTCATTTTTATTTCTATTAATTTGTTCTTCTGTCTTTTATAAAATATGCTCTCTTACTTTCTTTCTTTTTCCGGTCCCCTTTCCCTTGTTTAACCTTTATATGAAATTTCCAATCATAAAAATGATTCCTTTTCCCCTTTTTCTTATACATATGCACTTGCACACAACATTTACTAAGCTCCATTTATGACAGATCTATAACTTTGTATGTTTTGCTAAATCCTCGAGCTCGAACTAACCCACAAAAAAATCCCAAATTTGTTTCTCTATTGACAAGATCTGTAACTAATTAATCCACACCCCGCGAAGTACTGCTTTCTGTTCTGTTCTGTTCTTTTTTGTTCCTGTTCTTACTGTGTTTTCTTCTTAATTTCCACGTACAGATCGAAACACGGATACATGCAGAGTGGAAACGAAGTCGTTCCATAAGGGAATCGACGTGAACCGGTTGCCGTCAGCGACAGTGGATATGGAGGAAGAAGCAGGGGTATCGTCGCCAAACAGCACGATATCGAGTGTGAGCGGAAAGAGGAACAGTCATGGGAGATCTGATCAAGCCAACGGTGAGGATTTAATTGATTGCTCTCGAGGAGAAGGAGGAGGTATTATTAACAGTGATGAAGAAGACGGTGATAATTCCAGAAAGAAGCTCCGGCTCTCTAAAGATCAGTCAGCCATTCTCGAAGACAGCTTCAAAGAACACAACACACTCAATCCCGTAAGTGTGTGTATATATATGTGTGTGTGTGTGTGTCCAGTGAGGGGTATTTTGGTCCAATTATTTAATGGGTATGGGTTGTTTTTGTTTGAAGAAGCAAAAGCTGGCTTTGGCCAAGAGACTAGGCTTGAGACCTCGTCAAGTGGAAGTTTGGTTTCAAAACAGGAGAGCAAGGTGAGATATTTCCCTTTTTTTTAAGGGTGTATTTGGTATTTCGGCAATGATATATATCACTAATGTTTTAAGTCGAGTTTTAATTGTGAAATAAGTATTAGTGATAATATTTTTGAAGAGATGTCTAATAATTAGAGTCTTTTTATAATTGGTTCAATGTATTAATAAGTTTCATAATTATAATTCGATATAAATTTATTCAAATATATAACAACACTCTTGTTATTTTGAATATTTTCTTTAAGAAATGAGTATATACATTATGATATCTCGCATGTTTCACCTTTCATACGGTTGTGTCAGCTCACGTGGAATCTTTCCTTTTGTTTAGGAATTGTGAAAAATGATTTATCTTGCATTTTATATTTCAAACTTTTTTATTACAAGTGGAATAACCTTTATAATTCTATCAAATCACATATATTAATTTAAAATAATTAAAAAAAATATTTATTTTTAAAAAATGTGTCACGTAAATTTAGTATCTGTAAAAGAGATACTATCATTCTGGAACTGAAAGTAAAAAGTATGATATATTTTGGAATATGTTGCTTACTTCTAATAAAAAAGAAGAGAAGTATTTCTTGCTTTATATAATTTCGGGTCTCATTAAGCAACCAAATACCTGAAAACTTGGGTACTAAATCTTGCGCGTCAACTATATATTACTAAATTTTTGACGATATGGGTTATAAAGCTTAGTCTTGTTATCTGCAGGACAAAGTTGAAGCAAACAGAGGTTGATTGTGAGTTCTTAAAGAGATGCTGTGAGAATCTGACGGAGGAAAACAGGAGGTTGCAGAAGGAGGTGCAGGAACTGAGGGCACTCAAATTAACCCCACAGTTCTACATGCAAATGACTCCTCCTACAACCCTCACCATGTGCCCTTCATGTGAGCGTGTTGCCGTCCCACCATCATCGTCTACACCTGTCCAGCCTCCTCGGCCCCACCAAATGGGTCCTAGTCACCATCGGCTCCCTTTCAATCCGTGGGCCGTCACACCGGTTGCTCACCGGCCATTCGATGCCATCCATCCTCGATCGTGATCATTAAGGGCATTGTTGTCATTTTAGATCTCCTCCAACCTTGTGGAATATGCCAATGAAGTGAAGAATTTAATTTTGGAGGATCATATCATATGTATATAATATATCTGTGAGGTCTAGGATAAAATCGTTGGAATTTGATACGATAGGGTCAAAATATTTTTTTTTTGTTGTGTTAGCCCTTATCCTCTATTTAAGTGACTAAGGTAGTTTTTTTTTAAGGTTTAGTACTAATTAGTCTTCCCCATTTCAAGGAAGAAAGTCATGGTTTTGGAAGCTAGGGAGTGGAGCTTTTATTTAGCCTTTGAATGAAAAGCGTTAAGTGATCTCTAATTATTTATTAACTTCTCAAGATTGAGCTTCTTATTCTTAATAAAGTTTGTCTCTTAATCTGGTCTATATTCACAGCTGACACAACTCCGTACTTATTATATAATAAGTTCATCACTATGATCAAAAATGTATAACAAAATAAAAATCTTTGACTTTAACAACTAAAAAAAGTTTATTAAATTTTTCACCCCATTTGTACTCGTAATGATGATATATTAGGTAGGTCTCCTAACTTTCTTTCAGGGACTAAAATGAAAAGAAAAGAAAGTGTAGAGCTTTATAAAATATGAAGAAAAATTTACTTTGAACTATTCAAACTCTGGCAGCGGAAAACATTTTGTTTCAAAAATGAAAAGAAAAGAAAAGAAAAGAAGTTTCATATTTTCCAATTAATCAACATAAGGCAAAAAAATTCCTTGTATTTTTTTCCATGACTTTTGGAGGTAATTAAACATAGATTTTTGCTTTAATTAACTTTAGTCCACTTTATTAATGGATCATTTTGTACGTTTGTAGACTAAATTCATTTGTTTTCATTATAAACCAACAGAGAAAGTCAGTGGTCAAAGTTTTGAAGCCAACGGCTTGAATAACTTCATATTCAGAGCTTCTAGTACTTTTCATGACTTTTGAATGTGTGGAAAGAAAAGCAAGGAGAAAAGAATCAGAAATACAATCCTTTTTTTGTCAGGTGTTTGGGTATATTAAGAAAAAGCAAGTCCTACCGTTGATATTTTTTTTCCCTTCAAGAAATACTTTCCCTCGAATTCTAAATCTTATTTCCTTAAAATTTTATTATGCTAAATTGCTAATAACCCACTTGTAACAATGCAACTTGATTTCTTTTTCAAGAATGATTTTAGTCACCTTTTTTTTTTGGATTTTATTTGTAGGCATAATTATAGCTTCATTAATTCACAACTCATATCTTGACCGGAAAAAAGAGAAATAATCTCCCAAGAGATAATTTAACAGATAATAAATAAATTTGCACACACGCATATATATATATATATATATAGAGGTGTAAATGAATCGAGTCTAGTCGAGTATTGAATTGCTCAGATTTGATTTATAAAATTTATCGAATCTGAAATAAAATTGAATTGAGGCTCGTTTAGATACCGAGTCGAACACGATCGTAAATCAAATTCGAACAATTTGAATTTTTTAATAAAAAATCATAATTTCAAAAAGTTCGAATAATTTATCGAATTTTAAAATATTCTTATATTTAAATCGTTTATATTTCGAGTCAAGTTTAAATCGAACGTTTAGTCCAACCAGTACGAATCAAGTTAGAATCGGTTCATTTTGCAGCTTCCATGTATATATGGGCCGTTCTCTTTTTGGCAGAGTAGTTTCAGAATGTCATGAGTGGAGAGGAGTGTTGCCTTTTACACTAGGAGCCGAAATCCACCCGGTAAGAGCCCATATCATTTCGGTAATGAATTGGAACTATTCCTAATCCAGAATATAAATCGGTCGTCGTTTTGATATCATCGGACAGAATCTGAGCCCGTCTAAAGTTGAAGTTGCCAATTTGGTCAACTAGGTCAGGCAGTGACGCCGCGAGGGTTTATACTTCAAGCTGTTCGATCTTTTCCCCAATATCAAAGGTACATTTAAAATTTACATTTATGTACTAGGGTTTAGGTTTCTCCTCAGCGCCTTAATTTTTCTGTAAAAAAATGACCCCCTTTTCTCTCTCTCGATACGTCTCATCCTCCATTCGACTCACAAACCCCATTTTTCCACTCACAACAACTCTATCATTCTCGTCAGCAACTTCATCTGCAGACCAGTTCTGGACCCAATTGCAGACAAATGGTTCAAACATTGAAAGAACTCTAAACAAAATTAGGGTTCAATTAGACACCTCATGTGTCACCGAGGTGTTACAGAGATGTGCTACTGATCGACCTTTATTGGGTCTTAGGTTCTTCATTTGGGCTGGTCTTCAACCCAATTATAGACACAGTTCTTACATGTATAACAAAGCTTGTAACTTGTTTAAACTTAGTCGAAACCCGAATATTTTTAATGATGTTATGGAAGCTTTTAGGAATGAGGGTTGTTTGGTTAGTGTTAAGACATTTAAGGTGGTTTTGAATTTGTGTAGAGAGGCTAAGCTTGCAAACGAGGGTTTGTGGGTGTTGAGGAAAATGAAGGAGTTTAATTGTCATGCCGATACATTGGCGTATAATGTTGTTATTAGGTTGTTTTGTGAGAAGGGTGATATGGATGAGGCAGCAGGGTTGATGAGAGAAATGGGTGTGGGTAGTCTTTATCCTGATATGATAACATGTGTTGCCATGGTTAAGGGCTTTGTTGATGCTGGTAGAATGGATGATGCTTGCGGGTTGTTTCAGGTTATGCGGGAACGTGGGTGTTTACCAAACACAGTTTTGTATTCGACACTTCTTGATGGGGTTTGTAGGTTTGGGAGTTCAGAGAGGGCATTGCAGTTGTTGGGGGAGATGGAGGAAGAAGGTGGGGATTGTAAACCGAATGTTGTTTCTTATACGTCTGTAATTCAAAGCTTTTGTGAGGATGGTAGGTCAGTGGAGGCATTGAGTATTTTGGATCGAATGGTAGCCTATGGTTGTGCTCCTAATAGGGTCACGGTTGGTACATTGATTAATGGACTTTGTGTGGAGGAGCATGCAAATGAGGCTTATAAGCTCATTGATAGAGTTGTGGGAGATGGTTGTGTTTCTAATAGTGAGTGCTATAGTTCTCTTGTGGTGTCTCTGCTGCGGATTGAAAAATTCGAGGAGGCTGAGAAGGTTTTCAGAAGGATGTTAGCTAGTGCAATGAATCCTGATGGTTTGGCTTCAAGCCTTTTCATAAAGGAACTTTGTTTGAAGGGGCGGGTGCTAGATGGGTTTCACTTGTACATTGAAATTGAGAACTCGGGATGCGTATCTTCAATTGATTCGGATATCTATTCTATTCTTTTGTCTGGACTTTGTCAAGACAGATATTTGCTGGAAGCTGCAAAGCTTGCTGGGCTAATGGTGGAGAGAGGTATTCAATTAAAACCTCCTTATGTCGACAATATAGTTGAACATATAAAGAATTCTGGAGAAATGGAGCTGGTGTCGCATATTACCAGGCTTCAGAAATTATGATTAACCAAGATGGTTTTTTCATATATCCTCCATCTCTCTTTGTTTTAATAATTTTGTCCGTTACTGGATCTTGGATAATTTCTGATGGAGGACGAATTTTATGAGAGTACTGTATATGTTGTTTCTTAGTTGTTCAGGATATGGTTTTGTGTTACCTCAGAGTTGCTGGGTCCCCAAGCAGAAGTAAGGTCTTTGGTGTTACGGATCATCTTGTATCTTGATAATGGTGCGGCGGAGCTGGAGAATCTGTTGAAGTTTTGATTGGATGACCTAAGGAAACGGATTATTTGAAGTGTATGGGCAAACAAGGAAGAATCCGTGTTCATCGTAAAATATAATGGCTGGTTCGATAAATGGTAAAACAAGGAGGATTTTCTTTTTGAGAAATTACTTTTCAGGATCAGCAGGCTTCTATTGGCAGAAGTGTAGAGCCCTCCTGTAAACACCATTACTAAAAGCTAAACCATCTCTGCAGTTTGTTGTGCAGCATTATTAGATGGTAAATATTAGCTCACTGTCTTCTACTTCTTTGTGCTCTTGATAGTCATGCTAGCTGAATTCAGCTCATCAAAATAGGTTTGCTACGAAACATATCTTCTTATTCACATTATGTTCTGTTGCATGCCAGCGTGTAAGAATTTTATAATGAAACTTCAGTTAATGCTTGCTGCTGCTGCTCGGCTATCTATAGGAACAAAGTGAGAGGAGAACATTTGATTATAGGAGCTCAAAATTACGAGGGCACATGGTGGACACACTATTGTATGTACAAGCAATGACTTTACTGTTTTGGTTGTTAATGTACGGTCATAAGATAAGTTCCAAAATTTCAAATATTTGAGAAACAGATTTTTTTCACTTGGAGCTTTCCTAGGAGGAGCCAATTATTTGTTGTAGAAGGTGTAATGAACGGATCATTATTCCTGGGAAACGAATAGACTGCATTTTAAAAATATAACTGCAGTTTTTCTTCTTATCCATTGGCCATAACGTAATCTACTAACTTCTTGTTCATCTATCTTTACATTGTTTCTTCTTTTCTTGATATTGTTCTTGGATGAACTTGGTGTTTTAATTTGTCTATAGAAGTTGCTCTATCATGTTTTTCTCTTTTCAATTGAGAAATTAGCTGAATCTTGATGCGGTTGTGGCATCCAAGAAGAAGAGAGTTTTACAGAAATTACACTCGAGGAACAACAATATGATAAGAGGATGCAGAAGCTAGGAGATGCTATGAAAATGCTGTATAGATTGAAGAAACATTCGTTTTCTACCATGTTGGCAATCTATTTGACAGCATCAAACAATAGATTTTTTTTTTTTTTACATAGTTAAATTCCTGTTTGCTTAGCCTCAAGTGGTTGTGAGAGGTAAGAGACACCACCTTTACCATCATAAGATACCTTTTGCTTATTCATTTTTGTATTTACTTGACAAATTCAGCAGGGTCGTTGACAGCAAAAGAGCAGTTAAATTTAACTGAAATGAAGCAGGGTTTCATTTTGTATTTCTGCATATTGATTGTCTGGATTGGCTGACTGGTTTCTTTTCTTCTTTGATATTTTCTTTTATATTGTAATCTGGGGCATTAAGCATTACTTAAATATTTTAATCTATTTATTATTCGTCACTGAAATTTGTATCTTTCTATATTAGAAAATATGAACTTTTCCAGACCTTGTGTCTCTCTCAAATAGTATCACCAGCATTTATTCAAGTAGGACTTGCCTTGTATTCAACTCAAATATTAATTTTGTTAGAAGAATTATGTATTGGACACTTTTTTCTCCTAGGATAATGCTAAATATTTTTTGGATTGTAGAAAGAAATAATAGTAACTCCAAATATAGATCATACTATCTGTTAATATAACTAAAATCCCTTTATTTTCTCCTAAAATATATACTTAACATATGGGGTAAAATAATAATTTGACAGACAATCTTTATATAGTTTATTCTCCTCAAATATAAAGGTTATTATTATAATTTTATTAGTATGTAATGATAGTTTAAGATCCATCATAATATTGTACAATCAATATAATAGTGATATGTATATCTAATAAACATTTGAAAAGATTGCTGACTTCTAAATTCTAATGTACCTAATTTTATGTTCTTTCCGTTTCAAAAAGAGTTATCTATAAAAATAAAAATTATTTTAAGAAAAAAAAGTCATAGTTGTATTTATTGATATAATAATAATATTAAAAATAACACAATATTTTTAAATTTATTATCATAATTTCATTATAATGTAATAAAGACTTATTATTTATAGGAATAATTATGCAACAATTTTTTTTTATTATTTATAAAATTTATAAATAAGATTCTTTTCAAGAATGGAAGAAGTAATATTAAAAAATAAAAAAATAAAAATTCAAAAACTCCAAAGTCGGAGGATTTTGCTTTAATGTGGGACCGATTATTAAACAAAGATAAGGTAGGACATGGTATATTGCCTTTTCACAATTCGCCTGACCTACAGTGATATCCTTCCTCTTCCAGAAACTATCCATAGCCAAACACGACCTTTGAGTGCGACCTAGGGTTCCTATATTCTAACTGAAATTAGGGTTTACTTTTAATCTCATTTAATACAATTTAATATTTGTCAATTAATTCCCACAAATACGGCTCGAATCCTCTCATATTCTTCTCCACTTTTTTTTTCACCGTCCGATTGATACAATCCTGGCGTATATGATGATTATTCCGAATTCCTCTCTCTATTTTTGTTTATGGTCTGATTATCCATAGCTTTTGTCGAAATTCTACGTCTTCCTAATCGATTATACCGCGTATCGTCTTATTCTTCGGATTGGTAATTGGTAATTAGTATTCGTAATTGAAGGGAGGAGGTGATATAAAGTATCGGTTTTTAATGTGCTGATAAATGTAGTGTGAATTTGTAAGGATTTGTTAGGTTTTATTTGGTCATCGCTTGGTGTTGATTTTGAGTTTATTGTAATGCATATAGAGGAATTGAAGGGAGGGGTGGAGCTGGAGGAGAAGTTATCAGGTGGTGATGAGGAGTTGGGTGGCGGAATAGTTGTGTTTGATGCAAAGAGGGTTTTGGTCGGAGCAGGGGCTCGGGCGCTGTTTTATCCCACTCTTTTGTATAATGTTGTGAGGAATAAAATTCAGACTGACTTTCGTTGGTGGGATCAGATTGATGAGGTATCATTTTAACTGAATTCCCCTTGGCTTATGTTATTTAATTTCTTTTACTTTGTTGCTTGTATTCTCACCATGAGATTGTCTTCCAAGAGACATATGATTGTAGAGATGGGTCTTTTAAAAGTAATTGGAAGTAGATAGTGTATTGAAGGGAAATTTGGTGTATGTATATATGAAATCATTACATATAGGGCACTAATTCAGTAATCTTACAGAAATTAGCATGTTTGAGAAGCTACTAAACATATGATTAGGTCTACTTCTATTTCCATGAACTATGTATATTAGTGCAAACATGTCTGCATTTTTTTGTACGAAGTTTATCATATTTCTAGATATTTTCAAGATTGTCTTAGCACTCATTTACGAACTGGAAAGTAAATATATGGACACGAGGTTCTTGAAGGCAAACAACTATTTTGTGACCCATATGTAGGAGCTGCCATGTCTGGTGCAGATGATTTTTGTTGAGCCTTGATACTTGTCTTTGTGTTAAAATATGGTGAAATAAGTTCAGTGTATGCTACACGAAAATAAAAAGCATTACATTTTGCCAATAAACATAGTATGCCTCCTTTCTTATTGTTGACTGCCAAAATTTAGGAGGGGATTTGGACGATTACGTCACTCTGAGGACATTATATTACCTTGTTTCTTTTTTGTCCCCCATCTTTTTGCATTTTCTTATTATGTTACCTAGTATTTCAATTAACAATATGTTTATGTTAAATGATGGAAGAAAAATATAAACTAACTGTGTAATTTTGAATTAAATCAGTTCAATATTATGTAACTCTCAATTCTTTGTTGATATTATGAGATATCATTTGTAATTCAAATGATTTTTTGTTTTTTCTCTAACATATCAGCTTTCAGTTTTTACTGTTAGGTGCTGTTCCATTCCCATCTGATGTCATAAGGTTGAAGGAGCTTGGTGTTTGTGGAGTGATCACCCTAAATGAGCCATATGAGACTTTAGTTCCAACATCTTTATATCAAGTGTGTCTATCCTTTCCTTGTATACTATATTCGTAATATCTTTTCACCATCACATGATTAAATGTTATGCACCATCACATGGTTAAATGTTATGCACCATCAATTGGTTAATTGTCGTGCACCATCACATGTTTAAATGTCATGTACTGTGAAATGGTAGATGTCATCTAGAATCTTTGGTTTACAATCTGTTCTTTCAGTTGAATGTCCTCTTTACTTTATGCTGCATGACTTTGTATCAAATTTTCTTCTTGTTGGAGTGTTCTAAATATTTGAGAACTTCTATACATTGATATGTATTATTCTGTAATAGAAATGGAGTAAAAAAGAAATGCAGGTGAAATGCATGTATTAGCCTTTTTGGGGCAGCTGTACAAAGTGAATTTTTTAAATTCACGTCAAGACTATTGTTAAACTTATCTATGGCTTGCTCTATTGCGAAGGTTATAGTTCCGTTAAACACTTCAGTGATAAGTTTCTTTGGGCCTTAACCATAGAGCAAGCATTGAGTGATGCTAATTTTGTCTAGCCTTATTTCATTTTTAGCAGTTTTGTTCATCAAGTAAACATTCCTTATTCTTCAATGCAAACTTTGTGGACATTTCTTCTATTTATATAATGTTAACTATTAATTTTTGTCAGGCTCACGGTATAGATCATTTGGTGCTCCCGACTAGAGACTACCTGTTTGCTCCATTATTGACAGATATATGCCGAGCCGTAGACTTCATTCATGGTAAGTATTTTTTAAATGTTTACTCTTACTATGGACACATATTTTCTGTTGAGAAATTAGTACTTATAGTTTCTTCACACAAATTTTATAAGCAATGGCTTTCAGTATACATCCTGTACGCCACTACGTTTTTTTTGGGTTTATGAGAATAGAACGTTTTCACTTTTTTTGGGGATTTGAGATTTTTTATTTCATTCTTCTTTTCATTGTTTGACCAATCTCCCTCCCTTCTTCTCCCTCTCCGCTTAATTCCTGTACAAAATTGAGACTATTAATTCAAACTCATGGCATGTGTTTGGTAATTCTGTTTATCATACTTGTACAATTTGTTTGTTTCTAATTCTAAACCATAATGTTCTTTTTGTTTTTATAGAGAACTCATTGCAAGGGAAAAGTACCTATGTCCACTGTAAAGCTGGTCGAGGACGAAGCACCACTATTGTTATCTGTTATCTGGTGAGTTGCAATATTAGGAAAGAATTAAACTAATTATTTTCTTAATATTATTCATATTCCCTGAATGTCTTTTTGCTACAGGTGCAACACAAGCAGATGACACCTGATGCTGCATACGCTTATGTGAAATCAATACGGCCAAGAGTACTGTTAGCATCTGCCCAACTCCAGGTAGGCAGTTCTGCATCTGTTTTTGTGGGGATGAAAATCTATTCAGTCAAGTAAATATTTGTGGATGATTACTGCTTTCAATTCTTCTTGCTGTTAGGGTCTCATGTTGTAATCCAAACCATTCCTAGCGTGTCAACTGTCAACCCATATTGATTAACAATTTTACAAGTTATTCAGTATGACGGTCACTATGTGGCTCACTCAGAGAGAATGAACAGATACCACTGAGAGCAGCTGGTTAATTAAGGGTAGCAATCAAGTGGGAGGTCTTTATTTTATGCATGCTAAGCGGAGATGATGTCGTAAAGCTGCTGTATGTCACAAATGACATTATTCTCCAATCTCTCTTCTTAGATTCCACTTTATTTGGCTTCATACAAGTCTTTTTAACTTAACTTCCAGTGGCTTAAATAAGATAGAATGGAGGAGGAAGTGAAGCACCATATGTCTGAACCGATACTGGTGGATAGTTAGAACTTAGAACCCATAATTAAGCCTTTCAAATACTCTTGCTGAACATAACATATCAATTTGTTAAGGTTATCAGATCATTTCCATGATTTATATAACATTGATTGTATGGTTGCAGGCTGTCCAAGAATACTACAAACTCAAAGTGAAGAAAGTTCCTAACTCGAGCTGCATGAGGACGTGTAGCTTGAGCCAAATGACCAATGCAGTACTGAAACCCCTGAGGTTCCTTGCCGCTGCAGATCTCTTTGCATTTGATGATGGTTCGGTGGTTTTAGTTACCAACACAGATCTTGATGGTTATGACCCGAACAAAGAGTCTGGTGATGCACAAGGCGAGGTTTGGGCAGATTTGAGCTTAGTTTACAGAGTTCGAGTGGTAGGTCAAGCGGCTTTGGGAAGGCTCTCATGCATGTGGCTTCGCTGCAATACTGACAAGAAGATCTCAAGTGAGAAGCTGCATCAAGAGAGCAGCTGCTTAATTAGGGGTAGTAATCAAGTGGGAGATCTTACTGTAAATATCCATGTCTACTGATAGTTACTTTTCAATATATATACTAGTGTGAAAGATGTTTACCAGTTGTGTTCCGGTACACGAGTTTGCAAAATCTTATGAGTTGCGATGATGCTTTTATAACAGTGTACCCAGATCCCACAAGTAGGTGTAAATGAATTAGGTGGTCTGTAACCCAGCACAGCATGTATATTATAGTTTTTTTAGCTAAAGATTTAGGCCTAATGGGGGTGGGGCTGGTTGGAAGGTAAGGCCTGACTAAAATTCTGGCTGTGTATAGCTAAATTTAACTTGATGCAACCCAGCCCAGAACTAATCTTTTTGTATATTATTTTATTAGCTAATTATATGATCTCTAGGTTGTTATATATGAATATGGATGATCATATTAACTTTATACTATTGGTTTAGTTAGTCGGGACAAAAAGAGTTGAATTATTGCGTCTGATATTCTGTTTTTGGCTTAGTTTGGGCCAATAGACTCCAGCCAAGCTGGGTTTAGGCTATCTTTTGTTACGCTAAGCTGGGTTTGGGCTATGTAAAACTAATTATGTTTTCTGAGCCAAGTCCAATCCCCATACCATAGAAATCTCTGAGCACATCTTGGAAATAAGTTTGTGGCAAAGCTCATCTATCTATACATATATAATCAAGTAAATCTCATCAAGCTTGAAATAGTGCTCCCCCACCCCCAAAGAAAAAGAAATATATATATATATATATATATGAGTCCGGATCTTAAGCATACCCTCTTAAATGGCATATCAAGCATACCCCCTTTAGCGACGGACCGTGCGACGGTTTGGTCCGTCGCTAAAGGTTTTAGCTTAGCGACGGACTGGACCTATGACGACGGACCAAACCGTCGCCCGGTCCGTCGCTAAAGGAGATATGCTTGGTATGTCATTTAAGAGAGTATGTTTAAGATCCGTTCTCTCTCTCTCTATATATATATATATATAATCGATAACCGGCTATAGCGACGGTTGTCGTCATAAGTCTATGACGACGGTTAGATATGGCGACAGAACTGTCGTTATAGGGCTTTAGCGACGGTTATAACGACAGTTCTGTCGCCATAGCTAACCGTCATAGACCTATGACGACGGTTTGTGCTGTAACGACGGTTCTGTCCGTCGCTATAGCCGGTCCGTTTTTTGGGTCCGTTGGAGAACCGGACTCTCTCTCTATATATATATAATGACAACTATAGGTTCCTACACACATCAATATGCTGTTAAGTTGGAGCCCATCATAACCGTTATTGAACTTTCGATAGTTACGTGATTATATATAGCGAGTTCTGTGAATCATGGTTCTGAACTCAGTATAATCAAAATCCTCTACAACTCCCAACAGTTCACTGAAGAAGCTTTTGATTGATGATGGCCAGCTGTAAGATGATGCCCCTTCGGTTAACTTCAGTTGATGCTTCATTCTGCTGCTGCCGAGTAACTTGCATTTTATTTCAGCTCCTTGAGGTTCCAGAATTAACGCCCACCTTTGTGTTGGTTATCGTCTTAATTCTTCCTTGTGGTGATTCTTTGTTTTCCAAGTACGGAACAACATATTTTCTCATGTCGCTTTCAGAAATTCCAAGATGATTTCCTGCTACACTAATGTACTTAACCTTACCAGCTTCATCCAATGCTCTCAAACCGATCCAGTCCTCTTCGTAAAGCTTAGTCTGCAGAATGTAAAACATGTTCAAAACTAAATCTGTTTGCTGTTACCCCTTTCCTTTATGAGCATTCTTGAACTTAAATCATTAAAGATTTCACAAAAAGGAGAAACAGTACAATGTGGGCCACACTTTATCATATACCGTCCTTTCTATTGTTATTTGGAAATGATTTGTGAAGGTAACATTAATTTACAGGATGCAACAAAATAAAATTATAAACACATAATGACCATCATTATAATTTTTATAAATGAAAAAGTAGCAATAGAAAGCAAAAAAAGATTTCTTGTATAGTTGCATTTACAATAACCATCAAGGACAATATGGAGATAGTTGCTTTTACAATAACCATCAAGGACAATATGGAGCCGGAGTCCAGAGACTAGTACAAAATGGTACCTAAAAGCTAACAGTGACGAGGAAAAGAATGGTGTGAGAAGGAACTCCAAAATTATGGATAAAATTTAAAATTATATATACTTCAAAGGAAAAGAAATAAAAAAACAAGAAACACTAATCCAAAGTACCAATATACAACAAACGTAAAAAGATGTGTTACAAGTGAACCAAAATTGGATAATCGGTCAATGTAAATAGTGCTTACTACTTACTAGCAGTTTCATAGATTAGAGAGACAGAATTATAGACACTACTCCTGAAAAGCTGAATGCAACTAGATCCTGTGTTTATTCTTTTTTTCCCCCCCCAATTTTGTTCAACTAAACTATAGCATGTCAATCAGCATCATTTGGATTTTGGAACATGAAGCTAAAAAATTTCTTTAAAAGAAATAATACCTGTTGAGCAGGCAAAACCGGATTGAATGCCCCATCAGGATAATACCCAAACCAGGCAGTTTCCTTGGGTATCAATACAGTGTCATGTTCAAACTGTTCATATGCAAAGAAAGTACAGAGAACATATAAGCATGTTTCTAAGGATCAGAACTCAGAAGTATGCAAAATTGCACATATTGAAGAAAAAGTAAGCCAAAGATGATAAAGAGAGGCCACCCAGCTTACCATGATAAGCACAAGATTCTGTAAGCTAGTAAACCGTTCCTTGTAAGTGGAGTTTCTCTCAGCAGGGAGTTCATTGTTAAGCCTCGGCAGAAAGGTACAATGTTCTAAATAGTCAGGAATATCCTAGAAATATGAATTGTGTGAACACACAAACACACAAGTGAAACCAATATAGAATGCAACTCAAAAGAAAAACTACTGAGTGCTACTTGGATATATGATCGAGAGTTTTGAGACAATTGTTATAACAGGATGCTGTGCCGTAAAACTTTTTGACTCAGGTGTAATAGCTATGAAAAATAGTACTCACATTTGGTAGTTTAAGATAACCACTGGGGGCCAAGTGAGCCTGCAATTAACAAGTCAAGTTCGCCATGTCAATCCTTGACCCAAAAAAAAAAAAAATACAATTGTGAACAAAAAGGAATATCAATAGATAGTTACTAATGACCATGAGTAAACAGCGCATATTCATTAATCTTTATGCAGTTCACTTTGTTTTCTAAAGAGAAAAAAAAAATGTAGGAAACCAAATATATACTTGGACATAGTCGCTGTAGACCTCTGATTTGATTAGGCTGTCTGCTATAAGACAGAATATACCAGACTGCAAAAGTAGCAAACAAGGTTAATCTACAACTTGAACATGCATAAAATAAAACTTCAAATGATAGTAATACATGATTGTTATAAACCCAAAGATAAACCTAACTGATGCTCTGATGGCCTATAGCCTACAGTCCATTTCGAGTTGTCTCAAAATAATTGAGCTCATTCTATCCAAATCCTTGTTCTTCTATCCAAGTGTTATCATTAAAAGTAAAGGACTATCTCTTCTATCCAAGTGTTATCATTAAAAGTAAAGGACTATCACTCTCCTCCTAAAATTATGTGCCCTGACATTTGCTAACTTAACTTGGACGAGGGAGAATAAAAATACTCGCATCTACCTCATTCAGCAAAAATCTCAATGCGTTGAAAAATAAAACATATAAGTTCACAAAACCAACAAAATAAATGTGTAGTGGAAGTTGGAGGAAGAATAAAGATATACCTGTTGGACAAACACTGTTTTGAATTCTGCAACCAAAGTGGAGCAGGCTTATGTTGTATGTATAGAAATTGATTTGGTGGAAATATTTCCAGCCAATTAGATCCTAGTTTCTAAATTATTACCTACCCTAAAAAAACTTAATGTACTGTGAATTAGGACTCGTTACATTCCCAATAAGAGAATCCCACATTATATGTTTAACCTGTCTCATAATTTGTCTTCTATCAGATTCTAACACAACTCAAAGTCATCAGCCTCAGTGTGCACCAAGAGTTGCCCCTGAATACATTCCTAAAAAGAGATTTTAGGTTGCAAAAATTGATAGAGATTTTTGCTTTTCAAAATATTCTTTAAGAATTCTCAAATAAAATAAGGTCAATCAAAAGCATTTTATTCCCTATATGTGCTGCAGTCTGACAAGTTTTAAGGAATAATGGGCTATGAGAGCACTTACACCACAAAGCGGAACGGAAGCGGTACCAGCATGAGGGCCTCCCAATGAGATAAAATTTTTAACCTGTTTTTTAGGAAGGAATAATTTACATTTAAGAAAGATTTACAAGTGCAAACATCTAATGCAACATAAGAAAGGACAACATAATTCTAAATGGAGCAAATGGAAAACACGTATTATTAAATAATATACAAGGAATTTTATCTACTCCCTCTGTTCAACTTTATAAGACACTTTCCTTCTTAGGATGTCCTAGAAGATGACAGTTACAAAATAAACAAATTTAAATTATTTAATACAGCAGTAAATATGCAATTTTTTAAAGAAAATAATTTTTTTTACAGTATTCAGATTTAAACAATCATTTTAGGTAAGGTGACATGAATATGAATTTAATGAGATATTTTCTAAAGTGAATTGATGAATTAAATATACACAATATGCTTCTTACAGCTGGTCCTCCTTCACAAAATTCCACAACACCTCGACCAATCAAATTACCCTGTAAATTGAAAAAAAAAAAAAGAAAAAAGAAAAAAAAGAACCATTCAGAACTAAGACAGATATGAAAATGTCCTGATTCTAGTAATGAGGGTACATAAAATAATAAAACAGATATGAAAATGTTCTACTGGAAATATTTTAACTTCTAAATACTTATGAAGTTCAGCCATTATCCTTGATTACTCCACATCATATGCAAACTTTTCATATACAGGAGAGCTGGACTAATATGATGAATGATCATTATAGGCAAGGGACTACAGAAAGCATCTTATGCCCTGGCAAGGCAGAGGAAAAATTGGCTTTGACCAATTCAAGGTGAAAAGTGGGATTGATGAGAAAAAAATAGTAGACTGGAGCAGATGAAGAAGAACAAATAGCAACAAAAAGGAAAGGAGAAGGAAAAAAAACAACAACGATGTAGAAGAACATAAAGAGGATAACAGCGGAAAAATTCTACAAAGATTGAGAAAAAAACGGAAACCAATTATTCTTCTACAAGCATTCCAGCTATTCCGTAAGTAGTCGAATACCTAAAAGTAAGATTATACATGAATTTAACTCCTGAATGCTGTCTTAAACCCTGCTTATGCATAACCTAACAGACATGCATAATTTTCCCTTAATCATATGTATCCTGATGCCTACCACATAATAACAAATCAATAACATTTAGGAAGTGCTTGCTCTACTAAGTTTTCATCTAATTATGTGCAATTTCTTTTGAAGAGAAACAATGACATTAATTATTTACAGTGATATGTATATGGTGCATGCTTCACAACAAAACCGACAACCCGTTAATATCACTTACCTGGGACAGACCAACTATGCTGTAACCTTTTCTGAGTTCTTTCATTTTCTTCACCTGAATGTTTAAAAATAAACTTTTAAATATGTGAAAAGCTTCAAAAACCAGCACAAGAATAAAAGCAAAAGTAGAAGACAATTTTGCCACCTTATTGCAAACAGCTTGAGCCTGCAAAAGCAAGAGTCGATTTTATTACTCAACAGTGAAAAATGACGATTCCAAGAGATCAAAAATTAATGTACGGCTCTACCTGTTCCTGTAGGGGCATAAACCAGGAATCCCAGCTTCCATCTCCAATTTCTCTATTGCATGGAACAGTATGAAAAAACAAAATAAATCAACAAGAATAATTCCAACTGCTAAGAAGTTGAAAGCTGCGAACAGAGAAAGTTTCTCTAACGTAAAAGTTCCCAACATTTAGCAAATGATATGTAGTCTTTGCCCATACAGCAGCTATACTAACAAAGATTTCAAGATGAAGATAGCAAAAGAGATTGATAAATATAGACTTATAAGCATATGTATGTCCAAGTCTGAGTTATGTCCAGTTACAAGAGCATTCATACCCATGGTGTGGACATCACACTGGATTAAGAACAATGCTAAAGAATAAACATAATCCTAATTTGCACTAGTGTCTCAAGGAAAGCTTAAAAAAATCCTTCGATAGGCTTTAGTGTGATTAATTACAACCAGTCATACCAGCCTGAGTCAGATATTGAGTCCACATCATTGTATGGTAACTAGTGAGTGGGTTTTTTAACCTCCGAATGTCTATAGTCAATGTACAAGAAATCAGCTGACGTCTCCACTGCAAAGGCAACGTTAAAGAGGCGAGGAAAAAAAAATACAAAATCCAGATAAATTGGTAGACCTATACAGGGTTTTTTTTTGACGTACACCAAGATTCTATGAATGTACAAAGTCCAATCCCATTAGAAGGCCTCAATTAAGCTTGGAAATGGAAAACTTGAAGAGTGCTGCTTATAGTTCATTTTATGGTGGATTTAAGAGTATACAAGAGTTACAAATTAAAGCTTTAATAGTAGGAGGAAATGTTAAAAGACATAATAAAATATTGAAATCACTCTTAGCCACGTCTTAAGGCGTTTGCCTGCAAGAAGATTAGTAGAAGTAAAGTTGGAACTGTTGAGCAGCAATTGTTATGTTATTTTTGCTCAAAATAAAGGCCAAATAGGTAGGAGAATGGGATATGGCTTCAAAGAGAGTGAAGGGTAATCAAAGACAAGGGTCTAGAGATGTTTTCCAATTGGAGATTTATATGTCGATAAATATATGACGAAGTTGAATTGCGACTACCGTGGAACCCTAAGCGATAAGATAGAATAAATTAGGATGAGACCATTCTTAATTTCTACATATCTCGATATATGCACATATATCGGTATTTACTATTGACAAAAATTTGTCGACATGTGTAGCAAGACTCTTTCCAATTTTAGTCCACATCAAGGTTATCACATATAAGTAACTGATTAATTTTTAAAAAATAATACTCCAAATTAGATAAATAAAATAGCCAAGGTTCAGCAGCAATGAAACAGGCCCAAATCTAGTAAATTAGCTTTTATATGAACTTGAAATAACACTGATAAATAATTTCATATAAGTCTTATAAAGGGAGACCTCTAATTAAAAAAAATATGGCTGAAAATCATACATGCAAAATCCTTCAGATTTAGACCAGTTGCCTAGTTGCTCGGTGAACCTTTTAATTCCTTTATGGGAGCATTGATCACCAATTCCTGTCAAAAGAAGTTCATTTGGGCTAAGTATACACTAAGAAAGATGTAACTTGATTATTAGCAAACAAAAAAAAATAAAAAAATAAATAATAAATAAAACTTATGATAGAAAGAGTCAAAAGTGTATTATAACACACTTCTAAAGACAAGAAGAAAAAACTTATGATAGAAAGAGTCAAAACTGAAATTATAACAAAAGGATGCAAGAAGTTGGTCACACCTAGTCAAAAAAGTTAAAAGGGTAAACCAGAGCAAATAATGCAACTTGCATTGCATGCAAGAGTGCTAAGTAACTAACTCGAATCCAATTCAGATAAAAATTTCTGCTGAGCTCTTATTGCTTTATCTGTGTAATTCCTAAAGTCAAATACAAGTTTTGCTCCAAGTTCTTTCACATTCTACACAAATTCTTTCACTGTAGTTGCCTTCTAAAACTTTGATAGCTCACCAAGCCCGTCAAATCATGACTGCAATGAACCTTCAGTTGTACTGTATGTATAGGATGTTCCTTTACATAGTTCTTTCCTCATAAGTTTTTTGGCTTTGGGAAAAAACCTGACACTTAAAAATGCAGTCACTAACCTAATAGTACCACCCTCCCAAAAAGAAAGTCCTCTTTGATTCTTAAACATGTTAAGGTTTTTCTTAGAGATTATTTTTTTTTATCAATTATTTTTCAATATTGAATATTAAGGCTAAACTTTGTGATAAGAAAGACATAAATAAATTAATATTTCAAGTGTGCTATTGGCGAATACTAACACTCATAAACAAGTCGCAGACTTTCTCTTTGGGATGGAGGGAGTAAGATAGTACAACTATTACATATTCCTAAAGCACCGAAACCATGTCATATCAAGATCTTTTTTTCCTTTTAAGAGATTCAATACATATCACTCATCAGTAATGCACAAAACTACCGGTAATTTAATCTCATATTAGGCCATTGCCCTGACCAGATATTATGCCCACTAAAGTTACTGATCCAGCATCACTAAAAGTAAGTAGTTCCACAGATCATCAGTCTTAACTGATCAAATGTCAAAAGCTACTTATTACTATGATCACAATAGTATAAATACAAAAAGATATCAAAATCCAGAAGAAAATATGAAAACAAAATCTCACTTCATCTCATTTTGTAAAGTCAGAAATCTTAATCCCGCGAGCTAAATAAGGAATCTTTAAGAGACAATTTAAGCTAAGACATTGAAAACTACATGTTAATAATAAACTATAATTCAGTAGACTGAGACATAATATATATTGTTCTATGTTATAAATTACCGTGAAGTACAATGAAAGGAACGGAGGATGAAATCCGGATGAAAGCGAAGATAAGGATGAAGACGATGAAGAAACTTGATGATGAATTATAATAATAAGCCATTTGCGTAATATTGAAGAATCTAGTCCCCCTTCGCTCTTTCCGCTCCAGGAACTTTTGCAGGAAAGCCGGTTTATCGGGTCGGGTGAGTCTTTGGTTGTATACAATTGTATAGCCGTATTATATAGGAGTATGTACTTTTCACTTTAGTACCCTTCGCTTTTTCTGTTATTTCTTATTGATTACTCCATTTGAACTTATATAATATTATTGAATGAAAATAAATTAATTAAAATGCACTTTGGATTAATTTCTATCACTATTTTTGCCTTGAAAAAAATAATTGTGTGAATGGAATAAGTAAAATTTCTGAATTTTTTGGTTTTAAAAACAAAGAAGAAGAAGCAATACAGTGAGCCATTAATACTCATCTTTAAGAATGTTTTTAATATCTTTATTCATGCTTTAACCTTTTTATAATTTAATTTTTGCTTTTTTCTGGTGATTGGATTGGCTAATTGCTATTTTAGAATTCTATCCATTTTTTATCTAACAATTTAATCAACTGAAATATATTGAAACTATAAATTTGTTACAAATGATGAAAAGATTATAACACAAAAAATTGAAAAAGTAATACTTTCAAGCATAATAACAGATAACTAGGAAAAGAGTCAATCGTAACAACAATTAGTGAATACTTAAAATACTCATGAAAAAGTCATATTCCAAAAGTAGTAAATATAATATACAGATCTGAGCAGTTCTTCAATATGAGCAGAGGAAAAATCGGCCGTCATGATAATGCCACACCCAAATTTAAACAATCTATCTTCAACGATTCACGCACTGAAAAAAAATTTACAAAAAAAAAAAAATTCTCCAAACCGAAGAAAGTAAAGTCTCTAAAGAGATGATTAAAATCCTCTCATAAAAGAGAAAAAATCATTCATACCATAGAAAAAACAAATCTCACAAAAGAAAAAAAAATAAACTCTACAAATTTTTTTTTATTAGAACACAAGAAGAGAGATCTAAGGGAGAGCCTCTCCAAAATAAGAAAAACTCTCTTCAGATATAAGATGGTCTTCAGATATAAGATGGAGGCTAAGGTTTTTTTATCTATAGAGAAAAAAAAGTATTTATGAAAGATGAAATATATATCCATGTTTTTTCAAAAGAGTATAATCATAAATTTATATTAATTTATATTGAAGTTCATGCAAATCTATTTACCATATTAATCAAGCTAATCAGACTTGGTCCCTCCCTTGGCATCCTCAAAATCAATTTATTGAAGGTATGCTTCGATTTTGAAAATTAAATGTGTTTATTAAATCTTCTATTCCCTTCCCACTTTAGTTGCTTTTATTAAAATTTCAGTGTATTGTTAGGATCCTAACACGTTATTAAAATAAAGATACTTTTGTCCAACATAAATACTTCATTAATGATAATTCATACTTCTAAGACCATTCTTGTTTAAACTTTAACTCACACACTAAAGTAAATTTATTTAGTTTTTATCTCATCTTAATCTTGCTTATTTGTCCTTTACTTTAGGAGTCCTCTTCCATCGGAAGGGATATGTATATTAGGAAAGAATTTGGTGGGAATTGGAGGAGAGTAAGAATGTGCTGTGTTGTTGACGATGATGTTTTGGGGCTGGAGTCGCTAAAATGCGCCACAGTAAGAGGATTAGAAGGTGTGATGGGTGAAAATGGTGTTGGAAAATTGTTGGCATACCGCATTTTGGGTGGATGAAGAGGTAGCATTTGGATTTAGTGCACCCAAAGGTTGGACCATATGCTGGTTCCTTGCATGCAATAATGAGCAACACTTAACAGTCGAACATAATAATGGGCAAGATAGAACACAGACGGGCAGAAGATACTCATATAATAATACAGAATCAGTGTAGACGATAGACGTATTTTGACATTGCACCAGGAAACAAACAGTTGGGAACTCGCAATATCATTGAGATGATATTACTGATACACTTGAGATTATACACTACAACTACAAGCAACATGACCCCAGAGAACATTAATGATCAGAGGGGAAAAATGAAAATTAGAGAAGCTCTTTTGCTAGCCTCACAGGTTTGTCCTTCAGAAATGCCACATCAGTATTTGGCGCAGTCAAGAATTGATGATCAGACTCCTCTTCACTCTCTACTGATACAGATGATCCACCAGAATCCGACCCATCTTCTGTTTAAGCATAATTAATGGTTTTAGAAGAGGAAAATTATGGAAATTACAAGTCAAAACATATTAAAAGATAAATTGGTGAAGGTATTAAGATATTCTAATATTTATAGTCTATTCCACCAAATAGAGCATCCATTCAGAGAGAACCCAACATTATGTAATGAGTATATTCTAATTTCAAAGTATAGACAAACAGTTGATAACAATAAATGATGCTGGTCTGTACCACAACAGCTGGCATTGTTTGGCACAAAGAAGATGTGCCAAAAGACATGCCATACTCT
This sequence comes from Aralia elata, assembly GCA_034770075.1. Lineage (NCBI taxonomy): Eukaryota > Viridiplantae > Streptophyta > Magnoliopsida > Apiales > Araliaceae > Aralia > Aralia elata. Next base: position 1,992,965 of record CM068386.1, read on the forward strand.
CGTCATATCACAAAAGTATGGATATTTTAGACAAAAAAATAAGTGGGGCGGTGAGCTAACCTCCTCCACGAAGCAGGGAGGCTAGCTTTCCCCTTTAAAATACAATCAACAACCACTAGATCGTGGCAACAACATGTTGGCTAAACCTGTCAAGCCTTGCAGCTGGCAAGCAAATGTAGAATTTCAGTGGTTTAATATAACTATTTGATCTGGCAGATGACTATTGAAAACTGATAGCATTAGAGGCATATTCATCGATAAGAAGTAATTTGTCTATGACACTCACCGATATTTAGTCAATAGCCCATCTGTTGGATAAGATATATATGAATGACAAGCAGAAATCAAATGAAGCACTAGAAAAAGATGTTTCATAAGCAGGTCTTTTTTTTTTTAATAAAAAATTCACAGGTGAGATCATTACTTTCTTCCTAAAAACACATTTTCAAGCTTACTCATAATATTATTATAGTTTTGGCATCGTAAGAAAGTGGCAGAGACAAGTAGGCAACAACTTGTAATTATGAACCCTAAAACCTGGCTGTATGATATGAAACGAAGGAAATTTGGATAGAGGTGGGGAACAAACCAGAATATGCTGGATGATCAGGCAGATGTCTGACTGCTGTAACCTGAATACTCTCTGGCAGAAGACAGTTGCAGAAAGAACCTGAAACTTCAAAAATTGGCAGATAAGTTAAAGCAATAAGTAGAATAACTTATCATATGTGCAAGTTCCAAATTTTAGTCGACCAAGGAAAGGATGCAACTTTGATGAAAACATATGATATGGAATCGATTTCAAAACAGGCAAAAACAAAGGTTCTCTTATCTTACCTAATTTGGCCAGTCGATTCACCCATCCAGGAATAGGCTTCCCAGTGAGACGCAAACACACTTCATCAGTAAAATGGTTGCAATTTTTGGCAATCAAATGATATGTATCCCCATGATATTTACCAGAGAGGTTCTCCATAAACAACCGAAAATCTGAATGAGACATATCAGTGCTGCCCAAAAGTACTGACCGCCTGAACATAAAACCGGGGCAACTTCTGGGTTCCACCTCAAACACCCCACTGGTTGGGTATTCATGGGCTCCGTATCCATACTCCAAACCATGTACTGTTTAGAAAACAAGTATGAGCATTCATGCTACTAAAAACAGTAAGCATTAACCGAATAGAATTGAACATTATCAAAATTGCACCGTAATCTTATAATGCTGATAAGAAAATTGCATGCAAAACATTTATAGAAGAGGTCTTTATACTTGGGTAATACAAAAACAATGTAAGCACCATAATGGGGGAAAACTGGATGTGTAAAATTAAATAAATCCATGTGTTCTCTGTTTGAGGATGCATGCCAACTCAAGTTCAGGTGCCATCATATAGTGCACCTTCACTAGTCATGATCAGCAGCCTCTTAGAGAATGCAAATGATGATCTGATGCATTAATGACTTCAAATCAAAACAAAAAAGGTGATTCTGACCTATCAGGTTAACCAATGGACGCTCCTGATGGAATGTACCACCTATCGGGATTGTCTTGAGGACCTTCATCAGCCATACATGGACTGGCCTCAGAAGCCTTGGGTTAACATAATTGCCAATGGCAAAGATGCACTGACAAAGATGTGAACATGAAGTGAAGAAGTTCCCCAGACGTGGGTATGGGGCACAAACGAAAGTAGAAAAGAAGGCTTGGCTGATAAAAAGGTGGAGAGGGCGGCCTTAAAAGGGGGGTTGAACCAAATATATATGGCCCGGAAGGGCGGCTATCTTTCGAATAAAAGTATGATCAAGGTGCAAAAGCAGTCAATTTGGTAAAAGTTAGAATCAATGGTGATGACACCTCAAGCAGAGAATTTTAGATAAAATAAATGGTTTCCAGGATGAACCCTAATCAAAATAAATAAACCAGCTAGTGAAAACTTCCCCCTTTTCCTACTGTATCCTTTTCATCTATCCAAGAGGACAATTAGGTTTGCCTTACAAGTATGTATAAACACTTTTCTAAAACAATAGTGGAACAGACAATTTCCTAAGCTTCTACTATGGGTTCAGTTCCGCCATACTAAAAAGTTAAAATAAGTTTAATTTCATACTAAGCTGATCACTAACATATACATAATCAGACGTTTCAAATTCTCAATGTTGAACGTTGTTTGGTGCCAACACAAGGATGTATAAAAATCGGATAAAAAAACAATATTCACTATTAGTTATCCCATAAAATTACTAGAGGTATTGTTAATACCTCTTTTTCAATCTTTCAACCAAACATGCTCTATGTACATATGCACACCCGTGTGTGCACCCAGAGCTAGTAAAAGGCAATTACGAATAAAGGGTATCTGCACCATGACATTTTCAATTATCAATGCCAAGTTAAAAGCTTTAAAGTAAATCTGAAAGAACTAGGGTCATGTTTGTTTGCAAGGATTATAATCCCGGGATTATAATCCCATGAATTATAATCCCAAGACTATTAATCCTAGGATTAAATAGTCCTAATCACATGTTTGTTTTTCATGGGATTATTCATGGGATAACTTAAAATAATCTAATGTTATGTTTTAATCCTTCATGATGGGATTATAATACCTAGCTAGACATGGTATTAAATAATCCCTCATCTTAAGCTATTTTATAATCCTTGGACTAATAGTCCCAAGCTCAAATTTAAAAACAAACAAGACACTTGGGATTAATAGTCATATCCCAAGTGTAATCCTTGCAAACAAACATAACCTAGAAGTAATAACTACTTTTATACATGTTGCCTTTCTCAAGGTAAACTATCCTAGATGGTTGATGTAACTAAAATGTTTTCTCAAGTAGGAAAACACTTAAACCAAGCACCGGAGATAACTAGCATAATGTATACCACAATAAACAAGAATTCATTAGTAACATGTGCACTTTAAAGATCTGAATCACTCCTATCCAAAAGCATCCTCTTGGTTTGTCAATCCAAAAACTTAAACAACACAAACTAAAATCGTCAATTCCATAAATTCTCTAATAAAACTAGCTAAGCATCAGTAAATAGGAAGATGAAATTGTGTACCTTCAATACCAGAATGGAAAATTCCGAGGCCGAACCAGTAAAGGTAGTTGTTAATAGGAGTGAGATCATATACATTGAGATACAAATGGACACGATTGCTTCCTTCATTTCTCTTCTGCTCCTTGGACGAGCTTGAGCTCGTCGAGCTCAACGGAAACAATCGCATGGTATCTTCTCGCACTCCTCAAGTTTTAATTAATAAATCCTTTATTCACTGAAGCTCAACATCTACTACAAATAACCAGAAATCCCTAGACAACTGAAATTAGACCCAAAAAAAATAAAAAGCAATTGAACAACATCTTATCACATCATAATACCTCAACTTATAAGCATAATAAACATACATAGAACACACAGGAAACCCTAAAACCCAAAAATTAATGTGAACTTCATTAAGGTAAGAGAGACGCTAGTGGATCGGAGTAGAAACCCTAGCATAACAGAAATGCCAAAAGGAATTGAAAGGAACACTGAAAATTACTGGGTAATCAATGACAGAAATATATATACGTATATATACAGAGAGAAGGCTTACACAGAATTGAGTTCAACTTGGAAGAAATGCGCTCATGGAGTACACTATTATTAAGAGCAAATTCAGCTTCAGCACGAGAGAGAGAGAGAGAGAGAGAGAGAGAGAATTATTAAGAGGGAATTCAACACTGAAAAAAGGGTCTTTTGGACGAAAGGAATATGTGTACTACTAACTGCCATAGCTTTCTTTTTTTTTAACTATTTTCTTTTTCAAAAGGATGTTTGTCGGCGTGAAGCAAAAAAGTTGTATTTTGCATTAATTTATTATTAATTATTTAATTACGTAAATGTAATTTGTAGAGAGTAGAGAGATTCGTTAAAAAAAAATGTATGACAAAAAGTCCTCAATTTTCATGCTTAATCGCATAACTACCCTTTAGCTGAATCGTTTATGAGTAGTGCAGAAGTTTTCTTTTTTAATTTATATAAAAGAATTTTACTGAGTTATCCTTCGATTTCTCTAAATACATAAAAATTACTTTTAGCGACATTATCAACGATATAATTATTTATAATAAATTTTATTTTATTGATAATAGTTTGTAATAAATTTTATTTTGTCGTTATATGTAATATTTGTGTCGTTGAATATATATTAAAAGAAATTAAAGAATAAATATAATAAAAATGACCCTAATCCAAATTTTATGGTTTAAATATAAGTGACTGGCTCGAAGAAGTGCCATATTTGACTTCCATGAAAACACATAAGTATGATAAGAGATTATTTTGTTTCACATTTTTACCATTATTTTTGTGAAGTTGCCTTGGAATCATTTATCTCAATTCTCAAAAGTAAATTCATATTATTTTGATGAATAGTGATAAACAAAGTAAAACATGCGAAAAATGGGTATCATTTCCCATATTCAACCTATACCCATTAACAACATAAAATTCTATTTTAAACTCAAGCTTCTAGAGCCAGATTTTTTTAAAAAAATCTCCAACTTGTTTTACTTGTTCGCATTCCACTTTATCCATTTTTATTCAACAGTATACAAATGAGAGTAACAATGTGTTATTAACAAATTTTAAAGGATAAGAAGGTTGTTAATGACACACTTTTACTTAATTTCATTACTTTTCTCACCCTTAGTTTGAGTTGATATTTATTGCGAAATTCCTTCTACTTTATTGGCATTCCTTAAAAAATGGGGTTGACAAGAAAAAACAAAAAGATGAATGTAACTCAACTAGCTAAGATTTTTCTTGATTAATTAAGCTGTGGCAATTTTGATATTTTCATATTTTTCTTGGCACATTTAAGTGTCCTAGACAACAACTTACGAACAGAAGATCTAGCACACAGAGTCTTTATTTGTATATAATACTAGTAGAGCAGTGGTATATAGTATAGACTCTTTTCGTCCGGTAAAAGTCGTGGTTGACTTTTTACGCATAATAAAAAAGAAAATAAAATGATAAAATTGTTTATAATTAATTAAATTCTTATTTAATTGTATAAGTTTCTACACATGATTAGTGTATGATAATTAATACTAAGAGTATTATAAACAAATTATTGTAAAAAAAAATAGAATATTTAAGACTACTTAAAATAGTAATAAAAACTTTTATCGTGAGAAATACTTATTTTAACAGATTTTTCTGCTATCGGTTTACTCTTTCAGTCCATGTGTGGTAATTGTAGAATGTTTGACAAAAGGTATTGAAATATAAAATTGCATTAAGGTTGTAAGAGACACACAGCTAATAAGAACAAGCAACTAGCTTGTAAGAAGAGAGGTTATGAAGTGACGATGAAAGACACAACTTAGCAGCACACATGTTCACTCAAGCATTTAGACAGAAAACCATACACACAGCATATTGTCGCAGAACCACCAAATAATTCATCAGGGCCCTCATAATTGCTAAGCCTAGCCTTAATTATCGTCTTTGTTTGCGTCTAACAAAGAAATTTCAAGTAAAAAAAACTGCACCAAGTGCATAAAGCTCCATAAATTTGAAGTGGAAGATGTAAGAAGATAAGATTAAGAATTTCAGGGGTTTGACTAATTTCCTACTTTTAAACACATGATTCTTCCCAGTTTCCGGCAAAAGAAAATTGCAAGATGATCATAGTTTTAACTGAAGAGATAAGAACATGAAGCCTAATGATATGATTCCAATAAATTAAAAAATGAGAAAAAATCTGCAGTTATATACAATGGTCCTGTTGATTTTAGTGCCAGATTGACTCTTTCTTCGCTTCTTTTTACGCTTAACAGAATAAAAAAAAAATTGAAAGGAAGAGATAAATTAGAAAGATCTACAATATGTAGTAAGGAAAAGGTAATCAACATGTTCAATAACCACATTCATAAAATACAAGATGTATATACATTACAAAGACCTATGCCATTACAAGACTATACATATCATCGTACTATATGCACTACTTACATTACTCATAGGGTCAAGTGTGGTCAAGTATCCAGTAGCAGTATTGATGTATTTGCCATCAAAGACTACAAGATACATGGATGACGGTTGAAGCATTCAGAGTGATGTGCCCTGACAGTTGAAATCCTGAGCCTCGACTATGTTATAGTACAAAGAGGACAGTTTGCCATCAAATTTGGAGACTAGTGGATGAACTGATAATCCACAATAACGCTTCCCTAGACGTGCAATGCAAATGTCGATGATCATTTTGAACATGTCGTCTCCTTGGATAAGTGGCTGCTCTACGAACTCAACTAAAGGCATCCACTGCACGATGATACAGGGAGATATTTACTCATCTATATGTTTGTTGATGGTATGAATTTCTTATGCATCTTATCATGATCAATGAACAGGAGTAAGCAAAAGAACTTGGTTTTACACAAACCATAACTACTAGATAAACGTAGTGGTTCAATCTCATTTCCTGCCTCCGCAAACAATTTCCAAGACAGTCTCAAATTTCTGTTCTTTTTGAATCCTCCGTAAGAAAACAATGTTTGCAGTTTGCTAACTTGCACCAACCATCTTAGTTTCAACTAAGTGGATACTCCAAAAAATTTGTGTAAGCTAATCTCTCAGCTAGCAATAGTGCTGTAATGCTCAAGGTTTAAATATATTGCAAGTAAAACATCTGTCCAATATCTAATGTACGTACCATTTTCTTAATAATTACTCGGTTACCCATATTGTTCAGGTGATGTAAAGATTAGTTACAGAGATGGATTACATAAAGCCTTCATTTCAGGTAAGAGGTATTTACCTTGGCTGCTTGAATTTCAAGATCATCAATCACAATCTGATTTGAAAGGGGTCTCAACATGCAGACGAAGAATAAATCTGACTTTTGGAAAGCCACATTCTGTGCATGCCTGCAATTGAAAAGTTATATAAAGTCTATAAGAAATCAGTTTTTTGAGAACCGAAGTTAAAATCATTCCACAAGAGTAGCATCAAACTGCATATCATGGTGGGGAATTGTGATCAGGGGATCATGAATTATATATAATTTGACATAGTGATAATTTTATGTACATTGCTATATTAGGCTATAAGTAGTAAACTTCAACCAGTTCATTTTTAAGCCTTTCATAAGAAAGCAGGTAGCTTTTGATTTAAGTGAACCTTCTATGAGGCAGAGGTGACTTTTGAGCCTATTTTGCAAGCAATTCACCAGATTGAAACGATAAGAGATCATTAAGATCATATATATGAGTACAAATTTTGAAGATGACCATATCTTTATTACCTGAAAGCTACAACTTCCACAAATTCAGTGTCAATCTGCAACATTAAAAACAAAAGGGTTGCAAAAGCTCGTGAAAAGTTGAAATACACACTCTAATGATGCAAGACTGAACAGAAACATAGACAATAGAACTGTGATGTTCTTACATCAGTTTCCTCCTTAACTTCTCTTACAGCTCCAGTAAAGATTTCCTCTGACTGATGAGATCAAAAGGAAAAGAGTTGAAACTTCGTCCATATGAAGATTGTTGTACTATGTTACATGTATTACTTTACATGCACCCAAAAACACTGGATTGAAGTTCAAAAAATAGAGAAACCGAACCTCATGAATGAAACCAGTTGGTATTTTCCATAGGCCAGCAAGTGCTTGGGCAGTGTGTTTTTCTTGTACTACAAGAACCTGTAGAAGATGGTCTCAAAAATATTTTCTAAGAATAATAGAAATTTTGGGTGTATGTCCAAGTTTAACATAACAAATTGACCTGGAAGATTTGATGCAAATCAAAGTATAAGGATGAACCGACTGAACCAAAATGAATTTTAATTTCTTAATAAATTTGTCACCAGAATAACTTTTAGATTGAGTTCAACTAATTCTTAGAGCAGAAAAAAAATTACAAGAGACAAAAAGTTATTGGAACCAGAATGTAGTGTGTGATACACTATGCACTTGTTTGAGTAATGCCGCTTACTATTAAGCGATTTAGTGTATGTGCTTACTTAGACCAAGTATATGGTAAAAAAAAGGTTTCTGTACCTCATTCATTTCATTAATCACAAAGCCCCCAACTCCAACTTGATGGGAAGCATTTTCAGGAAGCATGCAAGGTCCTTCAGGAATCCAGTAGGTCATCATGACATATCTTCTTTCCGCATGATGGTACTGAAATCCTTCCTACGAACAAATCACAGTTCAAATAACTGCTCAAACAATGAAACAAAATAGACGAATGGCACTCTTAAATTTGTTGTTCACCTTTACAGCTATAGGAACAAACTCAGATTTTTCTAGTGGAATCTTAAGCCAAACTCCCTTCTTCCCCTGCAATTGAATGACATAAGATTGTGAATACCCATCAAAAGGACTTCAGAAAGCTAAATCACATGATTTTCCTCTTTATGCAGAAAAAACTAAGCAATTGTACAGAACTTATTGGCAATTGAAACACATTTATGAGAAAATTACCTTCAACTTCCAACGACAAAGAGACGAACGTAAAGTAGAGGCAAAGACACTTGGATTAGATGGTAATCTTTCAGGGTTAACTACAACTCCACCATACTCATCGTCTATTGAATCAAATACTCTTGTACTAAAATATGTAGTTGGGCTTGTGCCATTAGTTCCATTCATTCGAAATGAGTAAGTGTCCACCATCATTTTTCCTTTCCCAACCGAACTCAGAGCATTGTCTGAAGTACTAATGTAAGAAGCCTGCAGATAATTACCTAAACAAGAGCATAATGAAAGAAGAAAATCATTCATTCTGGAAGTATATAGTAGACTTGGATTCACAGTGAGATATGACCATGATTGTGCTATAATTGTAAGAAAAAAAACAAGGAATGTACGACATTTTTCATAAACAAAATAAAAGAGAGATGGAGAAAATTAGTCTGTTTCCAGTTTAACCAAAAAAAAACAGAAGAAAAACAAAATCAAATAAAAATTTGTTCTTGGCCTAACAGAAATGTCACGAGCCTAAACAAAATCATATAGTTCAATGATTGGTTGCTTGAGAAATCGGTGGAAAAGATAAGAGCTATTATAGAATTTTCAAATGCTATGGTGCTGAACTATTCGTAATAACTAAGTGACTACATTTTCCTTTCCTTTCCTTTTCCCATGTTATTTGACAGGAAAAAGGAGAACCAGAAATCCTCAACTTTCAAGAGGAAAACCATCATTACCTTTGCAAGAACAGAGCTGCGGAGAGACTTTGTGACCAAACATGTGAATGGAGTCCAAAACAGGGCTCGAAAACATCCCTCTTGAACCAAAAATAGACTTTGAACCAACCAATTTTAACTCCATTGATAAACCCCTTCCAAAATCTCAACTTCTTAAACTAAAATCTCACCACAAATCTAGAATCAAATCAAAACCTTACATATAAGAATGACCCAGATTATAATATTTAATGATTATCCAAGTTACATATAAAACTACAGATGCCCTGCTGAGAACAAGAAAATTCTTGGAAAGTTAATAAATTTGGAATCAATAAGTCTACGGCGACATTGGTAATTGACATTGTTTGGCGACATTTTTTTTTTTTTTTTTTTTTTTGCAATTTTTTTTTTTGTTTTGACTCTAAAATAATTTATATGATTTATTGGAACTAAAATTTTTAAAAAAAAACAGCGATTTAGGTGTCATTTGGATACATATACAAAACAGTGTTGTACAGTCTGTACAACACTGTTTTGTATATGTATCCAAATGACACCTAAATCGCTGTTTTTTTTAAAAAATTTTAGTTCCAATAAATCATATAAATTATTTTAGAGTCAAAACAAAAAAAAAAATTGCAAAAAAAAAAAAAAAAAAAAAAATGTCGCCAACAATGTCAATTTCCAATGTCGCTGTAGAAAGACTCATTTGGAATAAACCCAGATGAAGATGAGCAAAAAAGACCAAAATGAAGCTTAAAAATAATCCCAAGAATCAGGATTAAACAAATGGGATTGTTGATGAAGTTGTGGATGGAAATGGGTGTTGTTTGAAAGCGACAAACATTGTGGGACTAAAAATATAAAATTTCTTCAAAATCAAGAAGAGCTAAATGAGGAAAACGAGGGAGTAAAAAATTGCAGAGAGACAGATAGAGGTTTAAAGTGAAACTGACAGGGAATACGAAAAAAGAGTGTCATTTTCTTTATGGGTTTGAGTGGACAGCATAACAGCACGTGATTTCCGCATATCTGGCTCCGACCCGATTAGAGAACAGACTTAGGTGGTGTTTGATTATTTTTTGTATTAACATCTGAACAGTTTAGACATCTGAATAATGTAGAGTGTCTGAATAGAATTGTATTTGAATGAAAAAATATTGTTTGATAATGATTTTTTTTAAAATGTCTGAAGAACAAGTTTTTACAATTTTAACCCTTGAAAAACAAAAAAAAAACAAAACAAAACTAAAAAAAAAAAAAGGACAACTCCTTCTTCTTCCCCCTCCCCCATCCCCGCCGCCCCCTCCCCCACCCCGCCGCCCCCTCCCCCTCCCCTTCTGGCGCCCTCCCCCTGCTCCGGCCTCCCTCCCTCCCTGGCGCCACCCCTCCCCCCCAGCTCCCCCCACCCCCCGACTCCCCCTCCCCTGGCGCCGCCCCTCCCCCTGACTCCCCCTCCCCTGCTCCGGCCTCCCCCATCCCCGCCGCCCCCCTCCCCTCCCTCATCCCCGCCGGCCCTCCTCCCCCTCCCCGTCCCCTCGCCCGTCCCCAGCCCCTGCTTCGGCCCTCCTCCCCCTCCCCCATCCCCGCCGGCCCTCCTCCCCCTCCCCCTCCCCAGATCTGGTGTGGTGTTTGGTGACGGTGGCGTGGTGATGGTGTGGTGCCTGGTGATGGTGTGGTGGCAGATCTGGATAGGAAAGGAAAATGATAATATTAAAGAGGGTATTTTTGTCCAAAAAATATCAATGTTCATTCAGATCTGCCTCTAGATGGTTCATCTTTATTTTGAAGTCTAACCGATTAAGAGCCATTAAGAGGGAAATTTTTTTTTACCAAACAACTTTTGCCTCTGACCGAATCAGAGGCAGCCCAATTAAGAGCCATTAAGAGGTAATCAAACACACCCTTACTACCTACGATTGGATGGATTGCATTATTTATCATACTTTTTTTAAAAAATTTAATCAATGAACATTTTTTATTTCACAAAAAAACTTTTTAACTCTTATAATTGGGCAAATTATGCCCTTAAAACTAACTAGAGGTGAATCATAATTGGTGAGTGATGAGTGACTTGACACATAGCATCCGTGTAGAACTACTCAAAAAAATAAATACTTTTAACATTAAGTTTAATGTTGACTTCATTTTTGTCATTTAAAAAATATTTATAAGAGAAAAAATGCCTTTTAATTGATAAAAAATATATCAAATATGTATATACATATTACACACATATATAATATTATGTCATAATCATTTAATATAAGATAAAAATGATGTGAAAATATAATATCTATAAGCAAATAGAAAAAAATAGGGAACTGATATTTCCACACACTATTTTGATATTTCTGCACGGTAGGACCCACTTTTAACCAAACCAAACATGTTAACTGGGATAGAGAATTTCAATACCAAATTTACCCTTTTCTCATAATCTACCATCGGCTCTCTGATTCCTTCACAAGAAATAAGAATCAAAGTATTCAATACTATACTAGAAATCAAGTGTATATATTGATCTGAGAATTAAGCTTACACAGAGACATAAGGAAAATTTATTAAAGCATCTCAAAAATTCTTCTAATAGACCATCAAAAATAGCCAAATAGAGAGACGTCATCGTCCGGTCGTTGAACTTCTACCACTGCCACAGTGCCTCTCTCCGATACAGCTGCCCACAAAAACCCAACCAAAAGTCTCATCTAAAATCACATAAGACGGTATCTTAATCAAAGCTTCCCCATCTCAAATCACACACAAGATCCATTTAAGTTTTTCTTTACAAAATTCACCGTATATAGTTTCTAAATTGATTTTTTGTGTGAAAGAGATGGAGAAAGTAAAACAAATCCGTCTCAATTTAACAAATTTTCAGCTTAACAAGTAAAGAATTTATGAGACAAAAAGAGTAAAGTAAAACAAATTCGTCTCAATTTGCCAACCAAGCTACCAATTCCAGTAAAGGAAAAAAAATGCTTGAACTTGACCTTAAACTGTCTAATTTGAATTAACCCACAAGCAACCATTTTAAAACCAGAGATCAGAACTGCAAAAAGGACCCATCTTTTCAAACTTCCAAACAAATCAATCATCTCCAATTTTAAGTTACTAGGTTTTTTCTAACACTGCCTTACTCTATTAAATCGACCATAAAATGATTCAACGCAATCGGAATTTCTGAGCAAATAAAATCACAAAAAGAGATCCCCTTTCATATCTCCAATCCTCCAGCCATATCATCCATCAGAACAGCAAATTAATGGATTAAAAAAAAGGAATAGAAAATCGAACCCAATTTCAGATTTCAAAAAAAAAAAGGTAACCCTTGCCAACCAAAAGGTAAGAGCGGAAAACCTAACAAATAAAACAAAAAACAAGCCAAAAAAGAGAGACCCAGTTGGGATTTTCAACCACATTGGCCTCACCATCGATGAATTTGACCCAAAAAAAAATAATTCGACAAAACCCGCAATCCATTCGGGTCCTTTGGACCAGATTAACCGCCTCTGGTTGTGTTCAGAATTGACGAAGGTGATGTGATATCCTCTGGAGTGAAGAAGATTGGCTAGTTGCATCATGGGGATTATATGGCCTTGTGCTGAAATGGAACGCATACTAGATGATATATACACTTGATTTCTAGTATTGTACTACAGTATAATTTGATTCCTTATTTCTTGTGAAGGAATGAGAGAGAGACGGTAGATCAGGAGAGAAAAGGGTAATTTTGGAATTGAAATTTTCTATCCTAGTTAACATGTTTGGTTTGATTAAAAGTGGGTCCTACCGTGCGGAAATATCAAAATAGTGTGTAAAAATATCGGTTCCCAAAAAATATAATCAAAAACTTCCCCCCTCCCCTGTTGGTCATCAGCATTATACTCTCTCCCCCTTTAAACGATCTGATGATTTCACCCCGAGTCCCCCTAGCAACAACCTTCATTCGCCTGAAAAAAACAAATAGATCACCGAGAGTGAAGAATTTCTACTTGATCTTTTTGGGTTTTAGGCCAGATTTTCTTTCATGTCATCTCTCTCACACTCAAACCTCTTATTCTCTTTTCTCATACTAGATCAATCCAACCACAACAAACCATAACTAAATATTATAAACCGCCATTTCCGGCGACGTCGAGTAATGGTGGCCCTATTTCTTCTCCAAGCTCCCTAACAGACTTTTTCCTTCCTATTTCAGTACCTTCGTCCTCAACCTAAAATCAAATCCATAACTTTAACTTGTTAGTTGGTGGCGGATTTTGGGGGAGGGGTTGAAGACGCCTAAAAGAGTTTGGACGATTGGGGGGTTTGAGCTTTGGAGAGGATGAACAGATTTTGGGAGACTTTTTTCTTTTAATTTATATAAATATTTTTTTTTAATTTATACAAATAAATAAAATCGTAAAGAGCATGTATCTAATTATTATTATGTCCGCAAAAAAAATTCTTATAATATTATTTATTTTTCAGGTCACATGTCATGTCAGTTCAGTGTTAGTTACCCATGATTGATTTTAAGAATAATTTTTATTTAATTATTAGGGTTAAAAGTTTTTTTGTAAAAAAAAAACTATGAATTAAATTGAAAAAATATGTCAAGTTTATGAATTTTTTGAGTCATTAAGTCTACTTATAACAAAATCACATTAGTTTATAAGTCGAGGCAAAGATGCTCGGGGTCGATGTTTTTTTTAGGAATGCTCCCACGTACTTTGAATTGGTATAAATATAAATATAACGGCTACGTAATAATCTCAATATATTTTCTATACTTATTAATTAAATTGATTTTCTAATTTTTTTAAAAAAAATTACCCAAAAAGTATAAAAACATTTTAAATTTTATTTAATTTAAAGTAATGCAACACTACTGTTACAATTCAATAGAATAAATATATTTTTATAACTTACTTATTTTTATTATTATTATAAAGTTATTAATACACACTAAAAATGGAAAAAGTAAATATGTAACATATGTCATAACCAAGTTTTAACATAGGTAACTACATTTATTAATGACGTATTTGTCTTTTTATTAATTTCATTAATAGTATTCGTTATTTTATGCTAAATATCACGTTGTTCTGGATTTAATCTGCAATCAATCTTGACTATAACATATATTACTACATATTCTCTTTTACCTTGAAATATATATACTATATTAATAAGTTTTTACTACGCAGTCAAATAGTTAATTGGTCAATTAATAGTACATATAGAATTCTATTTTTCTTAATTTCTAGTTAAAATTTTTAACTCATCCTTCAAAGACATTATGTTATCATTATTATCATTCAATGATATCCTATAGTTTCTGTGGAGGAAAAATTTTCAAGACCACGTGTTGTGATGGAAGTTATGTTGGAAAAAAAATAATATCCTTTTATATATATATATATATATATATATGTATATATATACATATACATATACATGTATATATATATACAGTAAGGATCATAAGCTCACCCCCTTTTGCGACGGACCCGGCGACGATTTGGGTGTACAACTGTCGTCTATACTTTTAGCGACGGACAATATATAGCGTCGCTAAAAGTATAGACGACGGTTGTACACCCAAACCGTCGTCGGGTCCGTCGCAAAAGGAGGTGAGCTTGGGGTGAGCTTTTTAAGGGTGAGCCTACAAAATGGAATATATATATATATATATATATATATAGTATTTGGGCAGAAGCTCAAATGGCAACGTGGAACACTCATTCGTGGCTGTTTCTGAAAGGCCCATCCATAAGAAGAACGAAAAAAATAATTGGGTTATCATTCACATTATTAATTCAGCAAAATAAACAACTCCATTAGGCTTCATTTCTACTCCTTCTACTCCGTTGATTATCCTTCCACGGAAAGAAGTACTAGTTTTTGTTACGGGTAGTAAAGTATATACATATAATACAAGTATAATAAATATTCTCTTTTATAATCTTTAAGAATAAATTTTAAAGACTTGACGATTATTACATAAAAATATTTTTAATGCAAATCTTGATATTTAAGAAAAACCTTAACAAGAAAAGTAGTATTCCAAAAAAAATTGGACAGAGGGAGGAGTATTTTGTTTTTATTTATTTATTTATTATAATAATAAAAAGAAAGATCCTCCCTCCCTCTCTCTCTCCCTCCCTCCGTCCAATATTTTAATTATGGTAATTAGTATTATATTCAAGTCATGATATATGTGATATTCTAATCCTCCAGGCACCAGGTATGAAAGATGGAGCTGGATATGCGTGTAGTGTTTTGGCTGCATGCAGATGCAGATATACAAGATAAGATATTATTATATACATACGCCATTGATATTATCACACAAAAAAGCTAATTGTAATTTTTGTGATATCAAACGAATATTACACGTAGATAATTTCAAAAGGACAAAAACAAGCAACCATTACTCAGTTGAAAGCAATATATATAGGGAGGCGATATTTCCACACGCTTTTTTTATATTTCCACACTATGGTCCCCACAAATTTGTTAAATTTATTTTTTATGTCCAATTTGCCCTTCTTGAACCCTTACCTCTCTCTCGTCCTCTCCTTCCTCTCTTCCTCTCTCTTCCCCTCGACAACCTAGTTCAATCAATCCAAATCCAAAATTAACAAATCAAAATCATATCTAAATTAAAATTCGGTTGTTCAATCAATTCAAATTCCTTCCATCAAACAAATCCATCTAAATCCAAAACAAACAAATCAAAACCATATCTAAAAGACTAAATCTAAATCTGGTTGTTCAAGAAAAAATCCTCAGTTGCCCTCACCTCATTTTCGCAATCATAGTCATTCAGTTGCAGGATCGGAGAAGGGAAAGGAAGAAAGGTGAAAAGGAGGGTGTAATCAACTAGGAAAAAAGGTAGAGAGAAGGGAGAGTGAAAAACCTAGAGAGAGAGAGTCATGGTGGGTCTCCGCCTCTCCTCCTTTGATTCCTCCTATTTTCTTAAACTGCATAGCAAGCAAACAAATCATTTCAGAGTATTCTCTCTCTCTCTCTCTTCTTTCCCTCTCTACAAGTTTAAGCTTTGGGCCTGCAAATTTTGGTCCTTTTTTTATTTCTCTCTCTACAAGTATGAATTTTGGCGTGAGAAAATTGTCAGGGAGAATATGATTTTGATTTTCATTTATATGCAGATCAGTTTTTTTTTTGAACAACCAGATTTGGGTTTAAATATGATTTTGGTTTGTTTGTTTTGGATTTGGATTGAGTTTTGGTTTGCTTGTTTTGGATTTGGATTGAGTTGTTTGATTGAAGAAATTTTTAGACCGAGTTGTGCAGGGAAGGGAGAGGGAGAGGGAGAAACAGAGAATTGTTTCAAGGGGCAAATTGGACATAAAAAATAAAGTTAACAAATATGTGAAACTACCGTGTGGAAATATAAAAAACCCGTGTGGATTTATCAGCTCCCTATATATATATATATATATATATATAAATAATTCATTTTTGTTAGTACACTTCATGTCTAAATCATCCTGTCGTTTCTATCTCAGCAGTGGACCACATTATATTAAAGGAATTGTAACTAAAATCGAGATTTTTATTGATATTTTTGAGCTGATAATAGAGCTTTACTGCACAATCAAAATTATACCCTTTCAAAATATAAGAGCATTTTCTTTTCTTTTCTTTTCTTTCCTTTTTTTGAATTTTGCACGTCATTGCACTTATATTTTGGTATGGATAGAGTAGTAGTATACAAGCGAATAATGTAAGGAGAATTAAGATGGCTGCTAAAAAAACTGCTCAGACAGTGTAATGTGGGTTAACATCAATATCTAATCCCCTAAGCTTTGCAAATGACTCTACTCTGCCTTTCAAAGTGTGAAGCTCCCTTAATCTGCAATTAATTCAGGGGAAAAAAAAATAATGAATCAGTTGTCCATGCATAAAGTGATTGTTTGGCTATAATGTATTTAAAGTAATTTATTTTAAATGCAGATTATTTAACACACAAATATAACTAGTGTTTAGAGTTTCAAATGTGGCAACTGCGTTTGGAACTCTAAACGCCAGTAACCGAATAAACCAAGGGTTGTAGTGTGAATTGTAATGGTAAATAATTAATAATTTGAAGGAAGAATATGCTAACCGTGCAATTTCTGCGCGCCGTTTTGCTTCTTCAGCCATGATATTGATGTCCCTGAAGGTGTAATTTTCAGCAAACATCTTTGTTTCTGTTGACTGAAGGCCATGAAGTGTCCTCTGTTCAGTTGCCCATTTTGCCTCGCGAGCTTCCTTACCAAAATCCTTTTGTGTAGTGAACGCCGTCTGGTAAAATATACAAATAAAATGTTGAAAGCAAAATTAAAATTAAAAATAAAAATTAAAAAAGCCAGGAAATCAACTAAACTTTGGTTTATTAGATATTAAATAAGTAAAATATAGCAAGATTCCACATATTGCGAGTTTCTTGAAATTTTTCCACCACTTACTTTTTGATCTACAATCAGACCCCAAGCTCTCCCACTGAGTGCATATCGGACACCAAATTTGATAGGATCAAGCAGAATGTAGGTCAAAATGTTGTATAGCCAAATAACAGCAGTCCATTTCCATCCAATATTGACAATCCCAGCGAGTTCCCATGTCACGACAGCAGATAAAACAGTGGCGAACTGCAATGATAGTACAATGTAAATTTCAAACACAAGTGGAGAAATTTGAGTTAGAAAAATTACTTGAACAAAATTAGGAGAGTCTTTATAGTAGAAAAAGTGGTAAGAAAAAGAAAAGAAAAGAAAAGAAAGAAAAATGAAGTTCTGAAGCCGAGATATTTCAGTAAAACTTGTAGCGGTTGGCCAACCGGCTTACTAGTTGAGCAATGATGAAGGCGCAAACTAGAAGAAAGCCAGGTCTTTCAGTGAATGACCACCCCCTTGAACGCGTCACAAATATTAAGGCCTGGCTGATGGTACTGACTTGAAGGTACACAGCAGAAGCTAAATGTCCGTTAATAACTTTAGTAGCTTCTTTTTCTGTGAGATTGTGATGAGTTGCACGGAAAATTTTCTTGTTGAAATCAGTTACATGGAAATGTTCCTGTGGAATGGGGGCAAAAAAAAAAAACCAAAAAACAATTAAGGATTAGTTTATCATCCTCAGTACAAGTACTGCAAGGTTATAATTATGTTATTCTGAAATTAGTCCTTTGAATGCTTATGCAGCACTGATTTTTGACAAATTATGCAAGGTTGTGTTTTTCTCACTCCAGAAATATGGTATGGGAAGTGTAAACTGGCAATTAGTAAATAATAGATGCATTTACCGCAAAGAAACTTGTCTCGGAAATTGCATGGAAAAATATAACAGTCATCAAGGCAAGGTAAGTGCCTATGACAACTCCAGTTGCAAAAATTTCACTGAGCTTCCAACTGTCAGGAAATGGCGACGGCTTGACCCTGTCTTTAGATATTGTCATGATAGTACCTGAAAACAAGTTACTTCGGTCAGATATATAAATACGAAAACTCGAATCAAAGTCAAGATTTGTGTTATCAGAAATTCAATGTTATGATTACAAGCACTTGAAATTTGCCAAGCTAAAAAGAGACATTATCTGATAAAATGAACATGCTTACCATCATTAAGAATGGCAATGACAAGGATCATGATAGGAGGGAAGTTGAACTTCCAAAAGGCACTCAGCAACAGAAACCCCAACTGTCGTATGAACCCCGGCCCGATCATTAATTATAATTTATAAGTAATTATTATAGAGGGTAGATGACAAATCCTACTCATATAGTCTAAAAATCGTGAAAAAATTTCATTCAGCACAACTTACCACAATACGTATTGTGATGGACACCGCATATATCTGAAGAGAAGGAAACAAGTTATGTCATTTGTAATCAAGAACTCTATATTGAGGAGCAATAACTTCCATAAAGAATGCAAAAACAGATAAATGAAGGCATGATTTACCGTGTAATTCTTCATTCTCTGAAAGATGGCACGGCTTGTTAAAACAGCACTAATGATAACACTCAAACCAGGCTCAGTTAGAACTATATCAGAGGCACTTCTGGCAGCATCTGTTGCATCTGCCACAGCAATTCCTATGTCTGCTATCTTCAAAGCAGGTGCGTCGTTAACTCCATCACCTGTCATTCCACATATGTGCTTTCTACCTTGTAATATCTTTACAATCTCATACTTGTGCTCTGCAAACGGAAGGATGAATTTAGAGGACAGAAAAATTAGCTAGTAATACTTAAAAGGTTATATGCTATAGCCAACTTAATTACCAGGAAAGACACCAGCAAAACCATCAGCTTTCTCTATAAGTTCATCGATTGCTACAGTTGCAACTGAAGCATCCTTATGATCACCAAGCAAAGACGATGAAGGGTACATGTTTGTTCCCATTCCAAGGCGTCTCCCTGTCTCCTTCCCAATTGCTAGCTGATCACCTGAAGAATGGTGCATTGGGGTTTACAATTCTAAGGAGGAAAAGACGCAACGAATAGTGAAAGGGCCACTGGTCAAATGAGAGTGCTTGTATATGCATATGTTTGACAATTCAAGCACGAAACATGAGGATATTCGAGGAACCTGAAAGGCCAATATCAAAAACAACTCGAGCTGGAACTTCTAAAATCTAAACATCAAGCAAACAAGCACCAATGTGCTAGAGTAACCACTAATTGAACACCAATATTTTGAACCCTCATTAGATCCAATAACTTGTTAGAGAATAACAACGTAGCGAAAACAATAGCAAGAAAAATCGAAAGAAAACAATCACACAAGACACAAGATTTACGTGGTTCATCCAAAAATGTTTGGGCTAATCCACGGTTGGCGGTTAACAGTTTCACTATCTCTTAGAAAATTCGTACATAATACATTGCAAGATCTCCTCCCTATATAACACAATATAAGCAACTCTAATTCAGCTGAAAGTACAAGCCCGGTTATCTTTTGGATAACTTTACAATCACCTCTAAATTAAAGTTTGGATCAATATTTGCCAATAACAAAACCTTCATGTTTCTGCAGTGTTGCATCTAAAATTTTCTACTTTTAATAGTTTCCATTGCAGAGAATTACGAATTTCAAATCAAACTGATCGTTCCATGAAGGAAGATGCAGGGACAAACGTATAAACTTATAAACTGATAAGTCGTGACGCGCACCTGTAATCATCTTAACACTCACTCCTAGGTCTAGAGCCCTTCGAATTGTTTCAGCACTGTCATGACGAGGGGGATCAAAGAGAGGCATAAGGCCAACAAATTCCCAGGGCCCACCAGCACTGTCTTTAGTATTCTCAGGAACTTCCTGTACCAATGCACCCATGAAGCCAACAGATAAACAGACTAAAGGGGAATTTCTGAAGGAGAAAAAGGCTTAGGTAATTACCTGGCGAGCAACTGCAAGAGATCGAAGTCCACGTTCAGCAAATTTATCTATTATTGAGTGTACACTATTCTCAATATCTGATTTGTTCCACGCCAGATTGAGAATCTAAAAACATAAGAACAAGGTAAAAGATTAACACCAGTCCATGTGTTTACACTGCTGGGATACTTGAGACTTCTAACAGTACCACATGCTGCGAATATTGACATGAAATTGTTTGAATATCTACTCAAGGACTCATAGTCAACAATAGTGCCTGAAAAAGGAAGATAGGAGCACATAACATCTTCCTAATCCGGCCATTATTCATATCAGTTATCTAATGAATTTAATACCCATGTCTGTCAAGGACATCTGCATAGAATCTTCATTTTCTCCAACGTAAAATTACTATGGGTACCTATCCTCAAGTTCCAGGGTCTAAACATAAGATTAATTTAATGATAGATATGTACTGAATCTGTACCTGCTCTGGTGCACCTTTGCTCACTCTCTGCATTTTGCCTGCACCGTCTATGTATGTAAGTGCTGTCCGCTTGTCAGTTGGATTGAAAGGAAGGAAGTGAACTTCTGTTATTCCAG
Source organism: Aralia elata (assembly GCA_034770075.1). Taxonomy (NCBI): domain Eukaryota; kingdom Viridiplantae; phylum Streptophyta; class Magnoliopsida; order Apiales; family Araliaceae; genus Aralia; species Aralia elata. The sequence goes on from CM068386.1 coordinate 2,014,146, forward strand.
CTCGAGCCTTATAAAAGTACCAACATCAGGTAAGATCAATAACGGACGTTAATCATACAATAAGGAAGCAACTTAACATAGATGGATACACCGCATCATATTTTTGCAACAATAGTTCTATTGGAGTTCTTAAAGAAGATATCTCTATCCGGTTTCCAAATTTTCTGCAAAGGAGGGAAACAATTGGAGCTAATACCTCCTTAGGATCTCCCAGCATGGAAACAATTGCAGTATCTATGGCATCTTGGTTCTCCAATCTGGAGGCTCTTGCAGCCATCAAAACAACCGTGTCTTTGTCAACACCCTTGGTGAAAACCTGTGGTATATAACAAAGATGAATTAAGAATTTCTTAGGGGATTCATACTTTCATAGAATAAATATGATTCAAGTACATGAGCCTCTAGTGAAAAATTGTTCTCTTATAGGATAGTGGCTATGTTTTATGACAGAAATCCTGCTTTGATTTCGAAAACTCATATAGCTAGGCCATAATCTTTATAAAAGAATGCATGTTTGTTGGGGTATTTTTAACCTAGCAATGCGGCAATCTTAAAGAGATATTTTCAGCGGATTAGAACCACACACATAATGATAAAGCGATCACCTCAATTAAACTTTTGTCGACTGTGAGCTTGTTGAGAGTTAAGGTGCCTGTTTTATCTGAGCATAGGACATCCATCCCAGCCATTTCCTCAATAGCCGTCATTCTCTTTGTTATGGCACCCTGCATTAAAAATTAACATATGTCACTTCAAAAAGCATATGCAATGCAATGATTACTTTCAGGCCAGTATTGCTACTACGCAATAGGATAAGAGTGTAGCTTTATAAACCTGCTGAGCTAAGCGATGTGAACCAATGGCCATTGTAACTGAAAGAACTGTTGGCATTGCAATGGGAATGCCACCAATGAGTAGAACAAGAAGGTTATCTACACCTTCGCGATATTCTCTGTGTTGAACAGCTATAACGATGATCTCAATAAACATTCCCGTGGCAATTGAGCAAATGCAGAAGTTTCCTATTGCAGTCAAGACCTGTGACAAGCCAAACAAAAAATTAATCCGTGTATTAAATTCTTTCGCACAAAATCCATCAAAAACTCCACATAATATAGCAAATGCATGTGGACAGCATCATTGCTTAGCACAAGCAACAGGTGGTGCAGTTAAAATTGTCCACCAGAACATGAGCATTAAATCATAGTTTATGATCAAGAGGAAAATGAGTTTTTGAAATGGACCTGCTGAAAGTGCCCAACGTGTGTAGTATTTTCAACAAGGTGAGCTGCCCTACCGAAGAAAGTATGTACTCCTGTGGCAATAACAACTGCTTCAATTTCACCTTGCTTACATGTTGAACCCGAGTATACACCATCACTGGGATTCTTGGTTACTGGCAATGACTCTCCTGTAAGAGAAGACTAGAAAAATAGACACCATGATCAAACCTTAAGTAAGACACATTTAACTACAGTTGGTAGTTTCTGGCAAACAATAAGCTGCATCTTATTGTATTTAAATGGGAAAAACTACGAATATATAGGACCACATACCTGATCAATTTTTAATGGATCTCCCTGAAGCAGACGGGCATCAGCGGGAATGATGTCTCCTAGTTTGATGCTAATAATGTCTCCAGGGACTAGTACAGATGCATCTTCCTCGCTCCATTTTCCATCACGTAAAACCTGGTCAATTAGAATTAGGACAGTGAAATGAATTATATTTAGAGCAGAAGGTGCAGTTGCAGTTTCATTTCTTTTTGAATAAAATAAGACAAACCTTAGCTTTTGGGGCCAGCCGAGCCATCAGGGCTGCAGCTGCGTTGCCAGCATTATTTTCCTCTATAAAACTAATGGTTGAATTGACTACAAGTAGCACCAGGATACCAAGAAAATCATGGAAATCCACTCCCTTTCCCTGCACATGAGATTATACAACCAAAAACAGGAATTTTAAACCATAGCTCAATGGAATTAGACGTCCTGAAAATAAAGCTCCTCCTCTATTGATCCTACTAGATTTCTATGGACTTACGCCTCCATGAGCCAGCGCGATTGCCATGATGGCTGCTGCTTCCATAACCCATGACAGAGGATTCCACATAAATCCCAAAAACTTGAGTATTTTACTCTCCTGTGATAGGATTATACGTCAAGGGAAATGGTGAATACATACTAAAACACTTAATATTACCCCACATGAAAGAGTAAACAACAGAAATTGAAGTGAAAACTGACCTTCTTCTCTTCAAGTTTGTTGTGTCCAAACACTTCAAGGCGCTTCAGAACCTCCTCAGAAGTGAGACCAGCTGTGGTACATTTCAACTTTTCAAGAACTTCTTCAACAGGAATGTTTTCCTGCCAGATACAAGTGTTTGTTTATCAAAACAAACGTACATTGTCATAGCTATCTATGATTCCTTACAAACAAACAGTGCTGCATGAGTTACAGACCAAATAGATGCTACTTATATTTCAGCAAAGATCTGTAACTAAGTGCACCAACAAACTTAATAACAACAGAAATGAATGTACCAAATCAACAGTTTCTTTGCTAATTGCTTCGAGGGCAATTGTTGTCATGTTTGTGTCCATCTTGAATCTCCGGTTCAGCTACTACTCAACACTGAGTAGAATCTGCATATCAGAACCTTTGTTGTCAAGCCAATTTACTAATGCTCAATTTTGAGGGCTCGTAAAGAAAAAAATAATTAATAATAAATTGAACACAAACTTGCACGATCCATGTCCTGAATCAAAATTTTTTTGAGCAAAAAATAAGTGAAAATCTAACTTGATTATATAAGAAGTTTATTTTTCTTGAAAATATATAACAATGAACTCGATCATTGAAGAGAGTTAATTAATTGTTGCACTAAACTCACTAGCACATTTATGCCCTCTCAAATCCCACCAAACTTTAAGCTTGGAAATTCCAATTTGGACAAGGATCCCCTCCATTTCATTCTCCCTCCATTTCGGTCAAGTTCACCAATTTGACTTAATAATGATTTTGTTAGTAATGATCCAAATATGTTAGTAGATAGTTAATGATATTAAGATCAATTCTAAAAAAAAATTAGTAATCCGACACTTTTTCACCGTTAAAAGTCTAAAAGAATTTTTTAGAATTTTTACCGTTGAATTTAACGGTGAAAATTCTTTTAGACTTTTAACGATGAAAAAGTGTCGGATTACTAATTTTATTTTTAGGATTGATCTTAATATCATTAACTATCTATTAACATATTTGGATCATTACTAACAAAATTTTTATTAACCCAAATTGGTGAACTTGACCGAAATGGAGGGAAAGTGAAATGGAGAGGATCCATTTCCAATTTGTTAGGTACCTACATTTTTCACATGCACAGATAAAACTCACATGGGCTATGCCCACCAAAAAATTATCGATTTTTATCTTTAAAATTATCTCAGAAATCACAAAATTAAGGTAATTTGAGCTAATTTACTTAATCCCAAAAAAGAATAATCCTTATTTTGAAAATAGCATCCAACCCCAGAAATACCCTTTGAACTGTAGCATCCAATCACTAACAAACTATAAGAAGAACAGATTAAATTTAATTTGAACAAAAACTGAAAACCAAAAAAAAAAACAAAACAAAACGATGTGTATAAACATCATACCTGGGAGAAAACTCAAGTAGCAGGAAAGAGAAAATAGTTGTGGTGGATCAACGAGTAAAAGAATGCCAAGTTTGAATATATATATATATATATATATAGTAGCTGCAACAATACAAGTAAGGACAATAAACAGAGAGGGGATAGACAAAATTTTAGCTCTTGAAGCTCCGTCCCCAGCATCAACACAACAAAATACTCAACAGCTTTCTTTGCGACAGATATGTTCCAACTGATTTCTTTCTGTTCTTTGTTTTTTTAAAACTATTTTTTTGGCACATTCTATAAGTTAACAGTATGCCATTCAATATTGTTAAAGTACTTCGTAATTGTACGATCTTATACAAGAAAAAATCTGCAATAACCCTTTTAGCACACACGAATTCTTAATAGCATTATTATTGATGATCTTATACAAGTAAACTACGCAAGTAACAATTTAAAGTATGCATATATTAATTACATTATTAAATTCTTACACCTTAGATGATCAAGAATAATTCAAGACAATCTCTTTGTAACCTTTCCTTGGAGATGTCTCATATTTGATAAATCCAAAGTTTTCATATATGCGCAGTTGTCATTGGAGGATCAATATTCTCTATGCAATTTATTATTTCTTTGGTCCATTTAGTTTGTTGTTACCATTAATGCAAAATATATACGTATACTCATCGTCTATATATATACCAGCAACAAAATACATACAGTTTTAATTTCACCCTACCTACGTACAAGGGAGATATAATGCGCCGAAATACTTGGATATATGTCACGTTTTAAGAATCCAAGTATTGAACAAAGATTAATAACGACATGCAACATTGCTAATACAAGAAAGCCTGAGAGATTATTCCTAAGGGAATTATTGGAATTAATTGGCTGTTTACACCCACAAATTATGGATGCATGCATGCAAACAAAAATCCACCATTCTTTTTAACTAATAGTCGCTGACAAATGAAAATTTCTGTACCCAATCTCCGACAACAATTAAAGTTTAATTTAATTTTAAATTAACAATTAATCAAATGGTCCTAAAATTTATATGCGCCTATATATATATATATATATATATATATTGTAATACCTGACAAAAATAATAATAATAATAATAAATGAGCTTTGCTAAATAGTAACAACTTTAGAAAACAAACTTTAAAAATCTTGTCCCATCCAATTTCCTTGTTTTCTGTTTTATTTAATAGCCTATAGCCTACAAGGTAAAAGAAAAGTGTGCCGCAAATTTGTTCCCATTAAAGTTAAATGAATTTCCTCCAGCCAGCTTAGTTAGTTCATTATTTTTTTATGTAGAACTTGGAATGACCAGTATGACCTACAACTAAAAGCAACCTTTCATCTACCAAAGACATAAGCCTCTTCATCTTCCTCTATATCAGAAAACTTTTCCTCTTCCTCTCTCCTTTCTGTCTCTTACATATACCCATCCAACAAGAATAGAAAAAGGGGAGTGATCAATTCGGGTATTCAGCAAGAAGCATACTGGTAAGTTACTATTGCTTTTTAAATTGGTAACGTATTGTGCAAAATTCTACTAATCAATGTGAACATTAATGCATATATGTAAATTATGTATTTACAATTGATGCTTATTGGGAGGTTTATAACTACGGAATACACTTTGGAATGATGTTTATACTATCAGAAGTAATCTCAAGCCGTCATGGTTATAATCGGATGAGTCCGGAATTGAAATAAAATAAAATAAAACAAATAAATTTATATAATCTAATGATTTTCAATGTATGTTAAACGTTATAATTGGTACATATTAAATATACTGTACTATATTACTTATAAACAGATCTTATTACGTATGTATATGTGTATGTTATATATATTAAATAATATTTATAGTATTCTGCATATTAAAATTGAGTTCATGAAACGTTAATTACATTGACGTGTTGGTCCCGTGTATTTTGGTTATAAAAGATAAAATAATTTTTATAAATATGTATGACTTGCAGCAGCGAATTTTATTCTACACTAATATCATGTACCACATGAACATTGTATAATAATAATGTAATCAAGCAATTGAATTGATTAATTAAACTAAAGTCAGTGTTAGCAATATGGCGTATATATTAGTAGTCATGCATGCTGAACAGAAGAATTATTTACAACTACTATGGAGTATATGAATTTGTGTAAATTTCTGTTAAGGTTAAAATATATATTCTATATATATAATGTTTATATTAAGTTGATACATGATATTTTATTAACTTGTTGCAGAGGATGGAGACTAAATATTAATTAAATAGTAGTGTCTCACGTGATCAATGAACACTACTCTAATTTGTATAACTTGTAATCATGCACATTAGCATTTCAAATTATAAATAATAGGTGGAAACAGTTCCTCAATTTATTTATGAACGATGTTTTGATATCTACGTACTTAGTATTAGACTTGTCAAATATATTCATGTCAATCTAGTAGGATGAGCATGTGCACAGATAAATGATTAATATTAAATACTGAATCAATGAAATTATATTTAATTAAAAGAGGAGTAATTAAACTGTTAATATGTGTGGAGTTGCAGTTTTGCAATTTGATAACATCAATGTGCTATGGATTTATATTAGTTTTGATGTGTATGTATGTAATGATTTATATCATTATATATTTTATATTCTTTTTGTTAGGATGGAAGTAATTTATATTATGAGTTGTCGCTTATAGTTAAATTATTATCACTTTAAAGTTTTGCATAATATTAATAATAAATCATGGGAAAAAGACAATTATTAATTAGTAATTTAATATATGATTTATTAATTTATTTTTGTTAATTTGTGTAATTAGCTCGGACGGAAGGAATTTAACGAGTTATATTTGGAATATAAATTTTGGGTATTACGTTGCTTATTCCAAGTACAGATTCCTTACTTCTTCAGCGATATTCTTGTGAAAGTTAATTAATTCGTTCTATTCCTCGTTTTGAATTCCGTTATTATTTCACATAATTGTTTCTTGTGAAATTCATATGATAGTTACATTTTGGCGTTTAGAATTCGTATTTGTACTTTTTAAATTAGGTTATCATGTTAGTATTTATGTTGATATTTGTAGAAATGTACATGTCAATATATTTTGGAGACTTTATTCGTTTGTATCATTTTTCGTATATTTTTACTCACATTCGGAAGTTATTTTGATCGTTGATATCTTGTGATAGTAAAGTATGTTTGTATTCGATCGATGTCATTTGAAGATGGTCATGCAAGCCTTGTGATTTGAACCCCTTTTGACTTACATTTTGTAGTTCGATCCTTAGGGTGTATTTGAGCTAATCCCCTATGGGGGTACCACATGTATGTTCTCTTGACACCGGGGCATGACACCTTCCGTGGCGGTGTGATCAGTCCACAGTGTCTCCATTTTATGCTCCGGAGTAAGTGGACAATTTGGTGTTTTTATTGTGGGAGGCGTATGAGTTGACCCTAGTTTCTGTTCTGCGGATTGGTGATGTTGTGCCAAACACGCCTATCCGATTTGCATGCATTTGGATTTGTGGTCCAATGTGTGATTTGTCTATGTGGCATTATTTGACTTATCTATGTGATAAACTATATTTATGAGCTTACTATGAAATTATAACACTTAGCCATTTGATTCAACCTAGTAAATTCATTGTGTTAGTTTTGTTCGTTTCTGTTCAGTTAATTGAGTTAGTTATTTCAATTCATTATTTTTGTACTCTATATGTTTGTCTCGTTAATTCTGTTGATTCAAATATATTCTACTCAGACTTTGAAGATCATATTTTCGTTGGTATTTAAGCTTGAGGCTTTGTTCATTATTTTGTCTCAGTTGATTTCATATTCTAGTTATACATCTTTGTATATCTATATCCGTACTGGGCATTTGGCTCATTCTGTGTTTTTCTCCCGTCAGGTTTGTAGGGGTGACTCAGGGTTAGTGTGATGAGAGAGTTGCCTTGGACCATATCTAGTTTTATTTGATTTTAGGTTTTGACTATTCTGCTTTCTTTTGGAGAATTGTATTCAGTTCATCATTGATAAATTGTCACTATTATATATTTTGGAGTTATTAGTGCTCTGTTTATTTATTTTGAAATTTGTTGTGTTGTGCACGTAATCTCCCTTTTCCCTTATTCTTTATAGTTTTCGGGAGAGGGGGTGTTCTCTCTCTCTCTCTCTCTCTCTATATATATATATATATATATATATATATATATAAACAAATAATGTTTCTATCATCCAATACAAGAATAAATGGCCGATATTAGAATTGGAATTACGTATACGACATCCGCTACTATTAGTAGCAGATGCCCTTTTTGCAGTTTTAATTTAAGCCGTTGAATGATATATTAGATACTACTGATAGTGTTTGCCCTATTATGGTCTACTTGTTATGGACATTCTCATATATATATATATATACAGGTTTTCTCTTATAAGGACTCAAAGTAAGGACTTATTTAATAGTCGTTGGATCAAACCAAAGGACCAGATTAGATCTCAAAATTAAACCCTCTTCATTCACTCCCACGCGCGTCTTCTTCTCTCGTTCTCTCTGTCGACGCGGAACAATAGGCTCACATCTCTCATCTTCGAGTTATCTAAAGGTAATCACAAATCCTTTGCATTTTATAATTTCGTATAATTTTGGGAATTAATTTTGACAATTCATTTTGATAATTTCTCTCCGGCTGGGCCTTAATTCGTATATGTTTTTTGAAAAATCTTATCGCTATTCTAATCTGGGTTCTTAATTTTCTTCTCTTTAATTGCTCTCTTCGTATATTATTGTATTTAAGCCATCTGGGTATTTGCATACAAGTCAAATTTTATCATCTGGGCTTATCTCATATCTGAATTATATACCAATCTATTATATAAGAGTATCAGTTCAGTCAGTATTTCATGGGCAATGTCCATTTTTGGTTTTTGTATTTTGTTGATAGCATGTGTAATGTGTGCTCAATTGTTTGGTTAAATGCTGATTTAGCGCTGTATGATTCAAAACATTGTTTATTCTTATATGTTAAAAATGTTTGTTAATGCCCAAAAATATTATTGGTATACATTGCTTGTGAGGTAATAGTCTGTCACTAAACTTTTTATCCTTGTTCATGTTTGCAATCATGTTGTTTACAATCATTATATTGGACTGTTGGTGATTTCGATATGTGAAAATTGGGGATTTATGTTTATTGACATGATTTTCTTATTCTTATTGTGATGTTGTGCTACTTATTGTTGATTTTTTGTCCAGTTATGGATGGTATTAGTGCTGGATGTAATGCAGAATCACAAACGGATATGGGTTCGTCGTCATTTAATGACTTTAACTATGTTCCTCAAGTAAGGGTTGAACTAGTTCCGAAAATTGGGCAAGAGTTTGATTCATTAGTTGAAGCCCATAATTTTTACAATGAATATGCACGGGCTGCTGGGTTTAGTATTCGAATGTGGAATACTAAAAAAAACACGAGCAATGAAATTATTAGGAAGGAATTTGTTTGCTACAAACAAGGGATCCGAGATGCGGATAAATTAAATTATGTTCCTACTCGAAAACGTGGATTTACTAGAGAAAGATGTAATGCTAAGATAGCTGTTATAAAGAGTGAAAAAAATAGTTTCATTGTGTCGACTTTTTATAAAGCACATAATCATGTCCTTATAACACCAAGAAAGGTACATTTGTTACGGTCTCACCGTTCAATGTCTTCTACGAAGAAGTCATTGACACAACAACTTAGTTCAGCTAATGTGCCAATTCACTAGAAAATTAGTATTATGGAGTTAGAAGCAGGGGGAATAGAAAATATTGGGTGTATAGAGAAGGATTTCTATAATGCTCGCCGAGATGAGATTAAATTGTATGCTGGACATGATGAACAAATATTGTATGAGTACTTTCAAGGTGAAAAAGAAAAAAATTCGGAATTTTATTTTGCGATTGAAATGGACACAGAGAACAGGATTACCCATTGCTTCTGGGCAGATGTAGAATGTAGAAAAGCATATGAAGCTTTTGGGGATGTAGTAGTATTTGATACTACGTATAACATGAATCGTTATAGTATGATCTTTGCACCATTTGTTGGAGTCAACCATCATTATCAAACTACCCTATTTGGTTGTGCATTCTTAAGCGACGAGACGAGTGATTCGTTCGTCTGGCTTTTGAAGCAGTTTTTGTCGGCTATGCCATTAGGTCCGCCCAATATGATTATCACTGATCAATATCCTGCAATGGCTAAAGCTATAACTGCATGCTTTCCAAATAGTGTGCATAGATATTGCATGTGGTATATCATGAATAAATTTTCAGAGAAGTTAGATGCAATCAAGTGGAGAGATCATTATTCGCAATTTCAGAAATGCATATGGAATTCAGAGGGTCCGGAAGAGTTTGAGGCTGCATGGGCTGAGGTTATCGATCATAGTGGGTTGTCTACTAATGAGTGGTTAAAATCAATGTACGACATCCATTTCAAGTGGATTCCCGCGTATGTTAATGATACGTTTTCTGCAGGTATTCTATCTTTCTTAAATATATATTTGTTGTTGTCTTAATACATTATTAGTGCCTTTACATATTTTATTAATTTAGGTATGTCCAGTAGTCAAAGAGCTGAAAGTTGTCATGCATTCTTCAAATCATATACGTCAAAGAAAAATACCTTGATGGACTTTGTGGTAAGGTTTACTAGAGCATTGAAACACCAAAGACACCAAGAGCTATCTCTGAACCACAAAGACATTAATGAACATCCTATTACTAAAACAATGTGGCGTACAAAGAAGTCAATGAATGAGTTGTACTCACAAACATTTTTTTATAAAATTCAGGAGAAGTTGTACCAAAGTATGGCGTATATGGCAACGGTTGTTAATGATGGAGAAAACATATGCTACTACAATGTGGTACGAGTTGATGCATGTGAGCAAAATGTAAGGAAAGTTATGGAAGACAAGTTACTGAATCTATTGAGTTGTAGTTGTAGGAAATTTGAGTCATGTGGTTTAGTTTGTCGGCATATATTTTCAATTATTAGCCTCAAGAATCAAGTCCATGCACCACTATCGGATATATATGTACTACGTAGATGGACCAAATCTGCAAAATCTTATGGAGGCTCAAGGGATGACAGAGGTACATGTGATTCAAATGTAGTGTTGAATCACAACTCAATGCGTCGGCTTGCAGCAAATATTGTTGAGGATGCACTGTTAAATGAAGAAAAATATAAGCTGGCATTTAGTGCATTGGAGTCCCTTAAATGCACATTCAACACCATGTCAAACAATGATGGAGGACAGTCTTCTACACCTAGTATTACTCAGTCAGAACGTATTTTCAATGAGCCTGAAAAGATTAGAGCAAAGGGTAGTGGAAAGAGGCTCAAGGGTGGCAAAGAAACATCGACTAAGAATGATAGGCGTTGTAATGGTTGCGGGCAAAAAGGGCAATCACATGACAAGAGAAATTGTCCACTTATTAAATATAGGTAAGCTGATATTGTTCAGTTAATAGAGAAATTGTCCACTTATTGTTCACTTATTAGAAATTGTTGCTATTTAATTCATGCTGCTTTTTTTTCTCATGCAGGAATGATACAGCATGATATTGGGGAATGATTCAACTACAAGAACCTATTTAATTCCCTCACTTTGGAGATGTATTAAGAAATAACATTTTGTAGGGTAATGTTATCAAAATGAATTATCAAAATTAATTCCCAAAATTATTCTCCAACTCAAACATTATTTGTTCATAACCTAACATCCAATTTTTGCCTAAATTCCGTTTATTTTTTTAGAGATTCGTATCAGATATACGAAATAATAAAATGCAAAGGATTTGTGATTACCTTTAGACAACTCGAAGATGAGAGATATAAGCCTATTGTTCCGCGTCGACAGAGAGAACGAGAGAAGAAGACGCGCGTGGGAGTGAATGAAAAGGGTTTAATTTTGAGATCTAATTTGGTCCTTTGGTTTGATCCAACGGCTATTAAATAAGTCCTTACTTTGAGTTCTTACTTTGAGTCCTTATTGTTTATTTATTAAATGTGCAAACCCCCAAAACAGTAAAAGTGTAGTAACTTTATTAAAGGAGCAATGGTAATAAACTTTGTGGAAATAAAACAACAGTAGTGGCGGCAGGTGGGGATTATGAAGTAAAGAGTGGTCTAAGTCAAAGAGAGGCAAAAAAGTAAAATGACAAGGGAAAAAAATCTCAAACACTGCCACTACAGGCTGTAGCGGCAGGAAAGAAATTTTTTTTTTTGTTTTTCACAACTTACCTCTACCGAAAAAAAAAATTTTCTTCCCTGCCGCTACAGCCTGTAGCGGCAGGTAACAAATGGGTTGCCACAGCAAACGGTTGCTATGAATTAGCACCAATATATATGTGTGTGTGTGTGTGTGTGTTTGCTATAGATTTTTATAGGGTATAAACCATTCTATACTATTGAAAACAAGAATAAACGTCTAGGATTATAAACTGAAAATCGACGTCCGTTACTATTAGTAACGAACGCTAATCAAAATAAGAGTTGATTTCATTAACTAAAGTTTAAGTTTATTAACTAGGATTTAAGGTTTATTAACTAGAGGTTAATAAGGTTAATAAACTCTAAACCCAGTTAAAAAAAAGAATTAATAAACTCTAAACCTTGATTAATAAACTATAAACCCTTGTTAATAAACTCTAAACCTTAGTTAATAAAGTCAAAGTCTTATTCTGATTAACGTCCGCTATTATTAGTAGCGGATAGTATGTGATTTTTTTTACCGTCCGTTACTAATAGTAGCGGACGTCAATTTTTAGGTTTTAATCATGACGATTCCTTCTTGTTTTTAATAGTATAGATGATGTATATATCCTATAAGCATCCATAGTAAATACATGTTATGAAACATTCCCTTATATATATATACACAACACACACACACACACACACACACACACACACACACCGTCGCTATAACATATGCGACACTTAATAGGGCTATAGCGACAAACCGACGGCGGTTCACACTATTGCTATAGACCTATTAAGTGTCGCATATGCTATGACGACGGACCGAACCGTCGTTAAAAACTGGTTCGTCAGTGAATCGGTTCATTGAATAGAGGGACCGTACACACGTAAATGCAATGGCATAAACTCCGACAAAAATTAGATAAATATGGGAATTTGCATATTTATTTTTTCTTAATCTCAGCTTAAAAACCGGCTTCTTTGTGTGACTTCTACTTTGCCGGCTTCTTTGTGTGACTTCTACTTTGCAGAGATCTCATTCGGAGACAAGGAATTTTTTATTTAAGGGTACTATGATAGAAAATAGTGTAAAATGTAAATCCTTGAATTGCTATAAATACAAAAGACTCTCGTAAATGATGTGACAAGTTATATTTAATTGAAGATTCATTAATATATATATATATATATATATATAATTTTAAAATTTATGGCGTAATTCAAAATGAAGTATGTTTTGTTGAATGAATTTATATATCTCTGTAAAAAATATAGTGTGTGCGCACATTACGTGAAGTAAAATATGAATTTTATAAATTTTAAAGAATTAAATAAAAAATAATAAAAATTTAATATTAATAAAATAAAATAATAATATAATTAAACTTGCAAGAAAAAAATATTGTGACAGAATTACCGCGACTGATTTTATAATATAGATATATGTCACTTGTTCATGAATCATGACCCCGGCCACGTGGTTCATTTAACATGGAACCAAATTAAAATGAATATTGGGATGGGATATATATTTGGCCTTGACAATATTTCTAGTACGGACAAAACAGTGGCCAAAGTATTACTACGTAGTTATGTTCTTCTGTACACAATTGGAAATTTGAAGTCAAAAATATTTGGCCAATTAAAGGAAATCCAACACTAGCATGCAACAACTTGTAGCAAGAAGAAGAATTCCCTCAACACACTGACAAAACATTAAATAGTTGAAATTAATTACACACCAATCAACTATAAACTACCCATCAGGTTACGTACCTCAATTCAATTCCCGTCATAAAAACACCTATCCATCCATCTAAAAATCAGACAAAACATATTCTTCGATTGAGATAGATAGATAGATAGATAGATAGATAGATAGATAGATATGGGAAATAGTCCAAGTTTAAGGAGATTAATTAGAACTATATATATAGAAGTGAAGAACTGGGAATCTAATTTTATATGCAGGAAAATACTATGACTTTGACCTTTAAGCAATGAAAAGTCAAGGATTCCTATATATATATATATATATATATATATATATATATATATATATATATATATATATATATATATATATATATATATTAATGCAGTGACTAGGGTTTATTGAATCAAGCTAGCTAGCTACTGATTCAAATTAATCTTCAAGTTAATTAATAATTAAGTACGTAGCTTCACTTAATTGTGACGTTAAGAGTCCATGTCATGTAAGACATGCATGTTAGGTTAATTTGTGTAAAAGAGTGCTGGAGCTCACGGTGTTAATTCATGATTAATTTGTTCCTCAAATATGAGGTTTTTGGTTGACGAAGATAAAACTAGCTAGGTCCAAAACGTTTAGTTCATGCTTCAAAACGCACGTTAAATTGGTTTTACTTTTAAATTCTTAATTAAATGCTCTATTTTTCTTATTGTTTTACACTCTGTACGTAGTCAATGTGAATCCAACTCGTTACAAAATTGATGTGCGGGAGGATGGCTTGTCACTCCTACACCTACGGTATTATTCTGCAAATGACTAATGTTAATAATTATTGTCTGCATAACAATTATACAAGACGTATGAGTCTTATAAATCACATCATATATATATATATATATATATATATATATTAATACATATATACAAACTTCTATTTCCATATTTATAATAACCTGGCTAGCTAATTACTACATAGATGATAGATGAGATAAGGTGGTGTTTGATTGTACCTTAATGCATCTTAACATCTCATATCTTTGTATTAATAGATCATCTGAATAGTTTAGACTCATATTTGTATCTTAATGATTTAGAGGCATTCAGAGAGATGCATTAAGAGGTAAACTGTTAAGATGTATTAAGATAAAATCAAACACCACCTGAGAGTACTTTAGATTAGATTATCAGGACTGGCAAAAAAAAATCAGACTACCAAAAGACTTCAAGAAGAATATTATGCAAGATGAAAATGTTAATCACAGGAGGAAAGAATATATTTCGCGTACAATAGCATATTCTAACCATTTGAAAAATATTTCTACATAAAATAAAAAAAGTAAAAGAAGCGAAGAAGTCTCGTACGTATCATTCAATTCACATCGGTTGAAGTACACGACTCATCACATGCATGAGTTGACAAAATACTGTATATCCATTTGACCGTTGTTGCATGCATCATTGCATTATTTATTCAAGTCAATACACCATTATTAAAAGTTTTAATTTGTCAACACATATTTGACCAAAAATATTTTACTATTTTCATTTCTGTCAGCGATATATACTATATGTTATAATTGAGCGATAACCCAGTTAGATCTCTCGCGAGGTGCTGAAATTAATTATACACATTGAATCATACACATAGAGATAAAGCTAACACTTTTAGAAGAGTTGCAATATGTCATAATACTAACTATATATCTTACAAAATTATTAGATCCATTTCCTTTTTTTTTATTTTAGACATATAGGTACATTTCTAAAACAACTATTTTTTTATGTAAAATTTTATTTTATTGAATATATCATTCACATTTTTTAGAAATGTAATAGTTGTACTATGATAGTGCTCAATCACTCTAGAATATAAGTAATGACATTTTAATTAGAAAGTTCATATATTGACTTTAGAGATCAAAATTAGAAATGTATCTATAATTTTGTAACATATATAGTTATTGATGATGATGTCAATCATGTACTTAATTAATGTGCTTGCACTTCGCAATCATTTTTTATTTTTATTTTTTTGAAATCATTTAGTTATAACTTATACATATTAGGATGTGTAGGTATATATTTTTGAATCGAGAGATAATTTGACATTCACATATTTAAAGCAACTTTGATATTTTCATGTAAAATAAGAAAGCATATAATATTTTAATTATATTTTCACGTCTTAATATAATTACCCTTAAATATGTTTTATTTGTTGTGAATTTTTTTTTTTTTTGTCTTTAGACATTAATCCCACTAAACTGCACTTGTATGCTTGACATGAAAAGTACGTGGAAGCAAGCGGAAAGCATAGCCTTAACCAGCAAAGGGGGGCCAACCATGTCAATCCAAGCAGAGCAACTAGAAGCCCACTTCACCTTTCTTTCTTTATCCTTAATTACACTTCGTTCATCAAGGAGGCTTTGTGTGCATTTTCTCTTCTGTGCTTTTGAGCCCTTGATTCTCTTGTGACTTTAGTTGAAGTATAGATCGTCAATTCAATTTATGTTGACGGGATTTTTGCTTGTTTAAATGAATGTTATTATAGGCACTTAATTTACTGAAAAACAAAGGCAACTAATTAAAGAATAACATGCAAAATGATGAATTTAGGTTTGACAAATTTTATTTATTTTTGACTTAACGTCCTCACAACTAAATATTTACATGCAAAATAACGTCCGACGACTATATATACACACTGCATAGGAATTAAGGAAGCAATACATAGTACTCGTAGTAAACTATATATCAAAACCCTATCTTTTTTAATCATAAAGCCATAAGCTGATGATATGATCCCATCGAAGGATGGGGAGATAACGGCGATAATGGAGGGAACTCAAATAAACCCTGATGATCCCAAATACTACTTCCCCAATGTTAATAACGGATCTACGCAAACCGAGTTACTAGCAGAGATATCTGGTTGAGCTGCTGCTAATTTCTCCTTTTTCATTAATTACTGCCTTAATTTTGCTCCATTTTCACTTCCACTCCTCTGTCTTTTCCGGCCACCGTCCACGGCAGTGGCAGCGGCGGGTGCCCCACCGGATTTAGCTACTTCTAGAGGGAAGTTGAGAATGGCTTTGCTTCCACGCAAGTTGAAGGCGGCTTTGTCATAAGCCCTAGCAGCCTCGATTGAAGTGTCAAAAGTTCCCAGCCAAAGTCTGAATCCTCGACGCTTCGGATCTCGGATTTCGGCCGCAAACTTGCCCCACGGCCTTTGTCGGACCCCTCTCCAGTGCCTCTTTTCCTCACTATTATTACAGTTCTTGTTATTAACAGTACTGCTCAAAGTCGCCTTTTTTACTTTCTCAACCGAGGTTGCTGCAGCAGCTGGCTGCTGAGTTGACTCTGTTAAGTAGTTTACCCACTCGAATTTCTTCACCGGAGGCAATTCGATTTTTAAAGACGGCTTTCGTAAAGTGGAATCCACCGGTGTGGGTGAAGTCAGATCAATGACTTCCAGTCCGGTTCGATTATTATCATGATGATATTGTTGGAAATCGGAAGAAAATGATGATGAGAAGGTATCATCGACTACTAATCCGTTTTCCAAATAATCCGAGACTGTGATAGGAGAGTCTGAATAATTAATTAATGGTATTGAAGAAGAAGAAGAAGAATCAGAGCTGTGGGAGGTACAAGTTTCATTAGTTAACGAAGACGACGAGGAGAAAAGATGGCCTATATATTCATTGAGAAAGGCCATGGAGGTCGTCTCAACCGGAGAAAATTCGTCGAGAAGAAGATGTTGCCTTATGAAATTCAGGGCTGATACTTCGTTTGTGGTTGCCATGAATATATTTATTTGAAACTCGATGGATGGATGGATGGATCTCTCTCAAATTAAGATTTGAGGATCGAGAATTAGGAAGAAATAGATAATATAATATACTGGTGGTGGGGAATTATTAAGATCGAGAAATTAAGCAAGAAAGCTGGCCTGGTAGTGAATATTATTTACGAGGGGCGAGTATGTATTTAATATTTATAGGGAGGGCCGGAGGAATTTTATTTGTTTGTTTAATTCTGTACTTTCTTACAAACATTGACTTGAGACTTCTTCTTAGCAGATGAAGCACATCCGTCCCTTCCGTGGATATATATATATATATATATATATATATATATATATAAACTGCAAATGACGAGTAAGTCTTCCGTATTTATTATATATATATAATATATAATATATATATATATATATATATATATATATGATATAAACTGCAAATGACGAGTAAGTCTTCCGTATTTATTATACAATATATATATATATATATATATATATCTGGATATATCCATCCATCGTTGATATGTACCGTACGTTGTATCTATACATAACTGAGTTAATGTCGATCGGTCACGTTGATTTATTACTGAGATTGTGTAATAGGACAATGTATTATGGCTATATTTAGAAAGTGTGCGCGTGCGCTTCCCAAACTCTTCACGTTTTTTATAAAAAGAAAATCCAAAGTAATACTAATACCCTAGCTAGCAGGAATATATATATATATATATAGGAGTCCGAGTTGTATAATACATATTCCCTCCTTTCTAAATTCGAAGTCTATTATTGATTTTTAAAAATTAATTTGAAATTTTTTAAAACTCAAAATAAATAATTATGATACATACATTCTCAAACTGTTCACATTTTTTATATAAAGAAAACTTAAAGCATCATTCGATTAGTCTTTAAAATTAAAAAAATTTATGTTAATTTTAAATTTAAAAATATCTGAAGTTAACTATAAAAAGTCAATAATAATCTTATAATATCAAACGGATAAGTATAACTTACTATGTATTATGTACGTAGCCTGCTCTATGCTCAAAGGGACAAATAATACAGAGTTTGTACGATCTTGAAAGTTGAAAAGGTATTAAAATACGATTTTAATTCCTCCACCAACTACCTAGCTCTTGTAATTTTAGCAAAACAACACATTCAAGTAAACAATTAAAGAATTTGTCAAGAAGCAAATACTACATGCAACGTACGCGCTCTATTCATATCAAATCATAAAATGAATTATACGAAAAAATAAAAATTTGCCAAAATATATCTCTTATTTTAGTATTACTTTTTGCAGTAAATATGGAACAAATATATATCTTTAAATTTTGTCAAGTTTACAAATAATTAATACCCCTCTTCTCTTTTTTTTTGGAACGGTGGGAAGGGAGTAATAGTTGTCAAAGGAAAGGTAGTTTAGCCATCTAGCTACAGGCTACTAGCTAGTCTCAAAAATTGGTGAGGTAATTAATTAATTAATTAATACAAGTAATTAACCTGCATTCATGTTTGAGTTTGAAACTTTCTGTGTGAATTGGCCATCCATAATCTCGTTTGTAATCTTCAAACAACAAATATTCTTGAAGCAGTCATGTAGTTGTACATGGTACTTGTGTAAACTAATTATTGACTTAATTTTATTAACTTGGTCTTGTAGCTTGTAGCTAGCGGTATTAACCTAATCTATCATTATTTACTATAAATAATTATGTGCACTATATATATATATATATATATATATATATATATATCGCCTAAATTAACAAAGAACAGTTTTATATCCGGTATAAAAATATTTTTTGATTAAAAACTGATCAGGCGTCCAATATTTACTTGTAAGAACTTGTTTCGACTTAATTCATTAAAGGTTCGTCTATATGACCTTATATGACTTCCTCCACAAGTTTGATGTAATTGGGTCATATTTTTTTTTTACTTTTTCGTCCTTACAACTTTAGATATATTATTATTTTGTCATTTTTAATATTAATTTTTTATATCTTTCTATTTACTCCTCTAAATTTTATAAAATTCTTATTTTACCCCACATAATTTACACACGTAGCGCGTGTGCGGCCGCGACTTGTATATATAAAGTAGCTCCAGGGCAGCCGATGACCTCAGTTGGTGATTTTGTGTCACGTTTATATAATTCTTTTTTTCTTTTGTTCCTACAATTTGAGATTTATTATTATTTTGTTCTTTTTAATTTAATTTTTTTTATCTTTTTATTTAGTTTTCCAAATTTTATAAAATTTTAATTTTTATCTCGTATAATTTACACACGCATCTCGTGTGCCACCGGCTACCAGACCACAATCTTTTCGACGTACAACAATGTGTTGAACTACTTCAACAAGTCTGCGTGTGAGATATCCAGCATCTGAGGTTCGTGCAGCAGTATCCACAACCCCTTTACGGGCTCCGTAGCAAGAAATAATATATTCTGTTAAAGACAGTCCTTCCCGTAAATTGCTTTGAATGGGTAAATCAATTATTTGAGGTTATGAAAGGCTTATGTGCAATATACTTATATGTTGTTTATTTAATATTTTTAATGTATGGTCCTCAATTTTTTATTTTTATTTTTTTGATTCTATAGAATAACATTATATAAAATATTTGGTAAAGTCAGCGTCCGTAGAATTAAACTGCGGAGTCTGGAAGACATTTTGGTCACTTTTATAATCCGTAGTTTAGTTATGCAGGCTCCTACATATAAAGTGCGGACGAAGTATTATTTTCACCATCAGATCTGCTAATGGACGGCCACGATCTGTTGTAAGGATAATGGTAATCTTACAACGTTAGTTATGGATCAATCTCCAAATATATATGTGTGTGTGTGTGTGTATATATATATATATATATATATATATATATATATATATCTGCTAAATAAAAATAAATAAAGAACGGATACTGAAGTTGTGGGTTTAATACTGAGTCAACTTTTCACTTGTATTTGCCTTAAGAGCATGGATCTTGACCACTCTTTTTGTCTATTAATTAATTATTAACATATGTACCAGACAGAATTGTTTGGAAACAAAGACTTATTCAGTCAGAAATATTCAGAAATCTTAGTCTATCAATATCTTTATATATTTTTGTAAATTGAGGAATATCTTTGGAATTTAAGAATTTCTTTCAGGTCCCCGTGTTACATACCTAAGTACCATGTGTTGCTAAAGAAGAAGAAGAAAACTACTCCACTTAATTAAGACTGAGTTTTCTTTTATCTGCTTTTAATTTTAAGAGGTGAGATGTCGTAAAAGTGACAATTTGTTTACTTTTTATCGTTAACTTTATAAATATTTAATGATTACTTAACACTAATACATTAAATCAGACAATAAATTTAAATTCGTAAAATCTCATATAATCACGGGATAAATATTTTTTTAATTCTTTAAAGATATATTTTAATTTTCAATTATAAAGTGATTTGAAGTTAACAAAATATTATTATTATTATAGATAAATTAAGTACTATCACACCATCACATTTCTATTTTCATCAATTTTAGGAATATATTTCTAACAACAAAAAAAATTAAAAAAATTTTATTTCACAAATATATCTCTAATTATTGAACACATAACAAATTAGCATCCTCTGCCCCTTCGGAGTTCGGCCCAACCTTTGAGAACTTTGAGCCCAAGCTTGAGAATACTTGCTATTTCTTTCATTAATTTATATTTCTCTGGTGGACTTTTTCCAAAGAGACCGTTTTGTAATATAATTTCTATTTTTTTTTGTTATAATTTCAATATAATTGAATCAATTTAATAATCCTAAAGATGTGATGTTTTTAAATTAGGTGGACCCATTAATAAAAACTTCCATCAGCTTTTGGTTGTTTGGAAGGAAGACATAAATCATAATAGTGGAGGGGGTGCCAATCTTTATGGTGTATGAACGTGCACTATATGAATTTTAATGCTGGGCCAGTTTGTCGCAGTTTGTTTTAAAGTAATTTATAATAATTTATTAGCCTAATTTAAATAATTATTTAATAAGCTAAATCTCTATTTAGTTTTTTAAAAATAATTTATTAATAGAATTAACGGGTGTTTTGCCAAATAAAATAAAAATAGCTTTGTCAAATACGTAATAAAAAAATAAGTTAAACAAAAGTAATACTTATATCAATTTTCTGTTATATATTAAAGGTGTTGTACTTTATTTTAAATAAACTGAAACAAACACTGCTTTTCTGATTAATAAGATATATTACTTTGTTGTAAATTAGAATTCAAAGATAATAGCAACATAATTGTAAAATTTGTTTGTTTATTAGTTAATTAATTAGACATATATAATTTATATATATATATATATATATATATTTATGTTTACATATTAATAATATAGTTAATACATTCATTATCTTATTATACTTATCAACTTAGAAATAGAAAGCGGCCACGTCCAAAATAAATCCTTGTCCAGCTTACTTTTTAGTTTTTTTTTTGGGATCAACTAGCTTACTTATTTATCTGCCTAGCTAGCAACTTCACATAGCAATTGAACATGTTTTGTAAAAGTTTAAATCCGGCTTTGCTAACAAAAATAGTAGTTATAATGTTATTGAATAAGTTTTTAAAAAGAGTGTTGATATGTATTGTGAAAATTTTTGTCGAATTAATTTATAGAATTAAATAAAATTATAAAATTGACTCATTATATTAAATAAAGACAAGAGTAAAAGTTTGAGAAGACTCAAAAACTAGTTTCAGGTTTAGGGTCTGAGTTACATGCATAGGTCAATGGCTAGTTCAATAGTCGGTCAAATGACTACAGGATCCTCGATTTATTTTACTTCTGTTCTTACTCAACAAACATCTTTATTAGTATGGTTGCTTGAGAAACATGAATCTAAATTTACATTAAATACGATATTGATATCTCACTTGTACCCATGGGTACACTTCCGAATATTGAAAACAAAATTCCATAAAAGTAATTGGCGAATGAGGTTCAAAATTCAATCATATTATGGACCACGAGATTACAAAGGGCGAAAGAGAAGAAAGAGCCGTGACAGGTGAGTACGAAGAATCATCAAGAGATGAAAAAGATTATTTTTAAAATATTATCAACTATATTTATTTATATAAATGATATCAATATATAAAGTTGTCAAATATATTATTTTTTTAAAACTAAATTTGTGTATTATCATGTGAAGTGTGGGTCAACCTAAAGGATCAGTAAGATTCTTCTAGTTCTAGCTTAGACCCGGCCACAGAATCTAAAAGATTTTATTTGTTGATATCTAAGGCTATTTTATTAATAAGATAATAAAATTTAACGGTTAGGATCATCACAGGTGTCGACAAATCTTGCCACCAAGACACACAACTTTTCGTACGATCTAGTCAATTCTTTCCTGACCTACGTGAAGGTACGGGGTTCCGCTATATGGCCACGTATAATTACACTTGACGGCTTAATAACGGAGCCGTCACTTCAGTCCGTCAACTCTAACGACCGTTTAGCCTCGTAGCTTCAGCTTAATCTGTTACATGAGTAACAGAATTATACAAAGAAGGTTCATTTAGAGAGAGAATTCTGCTTGTAAATCTAAAATCCATCAGTTTTTAGTCTAAAAGTTTAGGGTTTTTGATTTGTGGATCGGAGAGGTTTTAGAGAGAGATGTCAGATCACGAGGAATCGAAGGTTGAGTCGACAATGGAGAAGATTAGTGAGAAGCTACACGAGGACGATTCATCTTCTTCTTCATCGGATTCCGATGACGACGAGAAGACGTCGTTGAAGTCCAAGGTTTATCGGATCTTTGGGCGGGAAAAGCCTGTTCACAAAGTCTTCGGTGGTGGCAAACGTATGTACTTCACTTATTCATATCCATTTCGTTTTAGCTTGTTCTTAATTTGGTCCAAATTTTGATTTTAATCTCATGAGAAAGTAGTAGTAATTCAATTTGTTAGACCCTAGTTAATTAATGTGCTAGTTGCTTCTGTTATTTTAGTTGAAAACTTTATGTTAGAATATTGGATTTCGTATTGTGTTTCAGTTTGTGTTAAAGCTAGTTGCTCGATTTGTTACTATGAAACTCCTTATACTGAAAATTGAGTTTGTTAGTTAATTTATTGTTTTTGCGTTCTGTCTTTGGATCTAGATCTAACCAGTTATTAGATCAAACTTGTGAATTTGGTTGCTTTCTCCTTTTAGTAGATTTTTAATACTGTCATTTATTACTGTTTGATCGGGTTGTCATGTAACAATTGAACTTGATCAAGCAGCTGTTGGAGTGGGTTGGATGCCTTTGGCCAATCCAATAGCAGTGAGGTCTGAGGAGGAGTATTGTTCATTTAACTTATTCTCATAATAGCATTTTCTTAAGGTTACTTTGACACCTATTTTGTCAGAGTTGAGACTGAAAATTATACTTCCTGTATCTCAACAATGTTTGTCAGTTTGTCTCAATATGCTTGTCGAATATAAAATTTGTAGAATTACTTTAAACCTAAAATTCCAACTTTTTACCTTATCTTTTGAAGTATAAATCACAAAGATGTGTTTTTTAAATAGTTAAATTACCTATAAAAAAAAGAACTTAATTTTTTCCTCGTAGTGGTATAAACCTACTTTTCTTTCTCTATATACACACACATATACAAAAATATTACTGTTAATTACGGTTCAATGTGCTGGTTGCAGTGGCTGATGTGTTCCTGTGGAGGAACAAGAAGATATCAGCAGGAGTCCTAGGTGGGGCAACAGCCATTTGGTTTCTGTTTGAAGTGTTGGGATACCACTTGCTCACTCTGGTCTGCCATGGGATGATAGTCTCATTGGCTATACTGTTCTTGTGGTCCAATGCCAAAAACTTCATCAACAAGTAAACCCAAATCATATTGTTGTCAAACAATCTCGTTTGATGTTAGTATTAGCCATTTACGGCTGATGAATTCTTACTAAGGTCACTCGGTGTTGCCTTACAGGTCTCCACCACGAATTCCTGAAGTTTCCATTCCAGAGGAGCCAGTTATTCAATTTGCTGCGGCTATGAGGGTTGAGATCAATAGGGCATCTGCAATCATAAGGGAAATTGCAACTGGGAGAGATCTGAAGAAGTTTCTATCTGTATGTTAAATATTTCCTATTATTAATAACAATCCACAGTGTTCTGTTTATTATCATGTCTTTACAATTCTATCAGGAGAGAAATGTATATTTATGCAAATTTTGGTTCTCCCAATGTTGGAGGGATATGAATGATCGCATATTCTCATCTCATCGGTAGTTTTTGTCATTTTATGTTGCTGTTTCATTAACCAGGTGATTGCTGGGTTGTGGATCTTATCAATTTTGGGCAATTGCTTGAACTTCTTGACATTGTTCTACATAGGTAAATATTATGTTGATAATTTTTTTTTTGTCTTACAACTCATGTTTAAAAAATAGTGACACTACGTCTCAATGATCTTTATGCAGTATTTGTGTTACTCCTCACGGTGCCTGTGCTTTATGAGAAATATGAGGACAAAGTGGACCCATTCGCAGAGAAGGCCTTGATTGAGATCAAGAAACAATATGCAGTGTTTGATGCAAAGGTTCTAAGCAAGATCCCTAGGGGGCCTCTAAAAGACAAGAAGAAGGTTTAGAGGCAGCTTAATTATTAGTTATCTGGTTTTGACAAGTTTATAGTCGTGTTGTTTGTGAATTTGAATACAATATTATTGTTTAGAACCCTACTTCATATGTTAGTTTCATTTAGGGTGTCTTGGTTCACACAAGATGGATACGCCATCTTCCTATGTAAACTACACATTAGTTGGGGTGGCATGTCATCTGGTTCTGTGTGTGGTGTTCTGGTTGTGATATATACAGAGTTATATTTCATAGTAATTACTTCTAGTCTGTAAACCACCTTGGATTTTGGACGTGATGCTTATCTCATGGCTTTCTGATTGATCATCGCACGGTTCATAGGCTGGGTCTGGTCCAATTCTATAACCTAATTCTTGCACTTTAGGCTGGCAAGCAGGCTATGTTATTGTTAGTTGTGAACAGGATTGGGTGAAATCTTGCGTCTTTTTGCAGTTTTGTTCTTTCAATTTACTACCAGTATTTTTTTCATTTCCTGATCAAGGTTTGTAATTATTGGCTATGATGCCAGAAAAGAACAGTTAATATTTTGCAGTTTTGTTCTTTCAATTTACTACCGGTATTTTTTTCATTTCCTGATCAAGGTTTGTAATTATTGGTTATGATGCCAGAAAAGAACAGTTAATATAAGCACAACTCGTGTATGGAAACAGGACTACTAAGCTCTGAGCCCCTGATGAACTTGTGAGGCACATCCAAGAAAGTATATAGGTTTCAAGTCACAACTGGGAAAACCAAACATTATGACTATAGTGTATTGCAAAGATAGCAGGAACATTCAAGGACTTAAAATTTCATACAAATCCATCTAGTAATCAAGGCCTCAGACTTCTATAAAGAAGTTGACTGCTTTGCCTGCTCCTATCTGTTCATTGAGACTGCTGGTGTCACTTTCTTGATCATGCTGAAAAAAGATCGGTCATTTATCCAACCTATAGATATAGCCATCTTCAGTTAGCTGATTGGAGTTTACTTGGTGGTAATGGGTTAGAAATTTCTACATTTTAGGAAAGATACAACAACACATACAATATGACAAGACTGTAAACAGGTATTCTACCCTAACAGGGGCACTCAAGAAACACATTTCTCTGTTGCACTTGGGCTCCTTCACATTTATTTTTTCATGCTATCTCGCGACTTACAGACGCAGGACTCATTTACGTGTCACAGTAAACTGGTCCAACAACGAACCTATTCTTCTTCAACATTTACACAAAGGGTTTGGCAGAAGCAAAAGATATGCTCACATAAAGAAAACTCTTGATACTACATAGTCTATAGGAAGTAAGATAGCTGTTCCTTCTTCCTTGAACCTCCTTCGCCATATAAGTCATTCCATTGCTTCAGCTCATTCATTATAGATCCCTCAGCTGCAAAGCTTGCCGCAACCTGTAACGCAATTGCAAAGATACATGTGTATCAGCAGCAGTATGAAATCTTCTCAATTATCATTCAGATATCAAACTACAGGTCACTAAACCTTACTCAGACTATCATTCAGATATCAAACTACAGGTCAATAAATCTTACTCCAATATGAGGTTCGTCGCTATTTATTTATTTTCCTTATCTTGTTTTAATAAAAGAAGTACGCATAAAAAAAATTAACTAGGAATCTATATATTCCAAGTGGGTAGTAACCAGGAATCAACAAAATCCTAGAGGGATAGTTGGCATCATGATAAACGATTTCCATTTTTATTTGAGTGGTCTGGTTCTGCCTCACGATACACCGGTGCTTAAACCTTTTCTCAAGATATCTGGGTGAAACCATCAAATTTGCAGTAAGCAAGTCTTTTTCATCCTTCAACATCCTTTCAATATATACTTCCCACTTTACTGATGATGTTTCTCTTCCATTCCTTAATTAGTAATTAGACAAGTTTCTCATGCAATTTTGTACACATGGGAAATAAAGAATAGGAGATCAATAACAGAAGCTCAGTGCTCATGTTTAAAGCTAGTGTTAAGTAGATATTTCTTTTAATTTTATGGTTTGGGGTTCCTTGGGGGTGTATATTCACCTGACTTTTTGCTTCCCTAAAGTCCGCCATGTTCAATGGTCTTATATTGATTACTTTTTCCTCCTCAGTTCCTTTTGAAACCGAAGTAGCTTCAGACTTCTGTCCCCCTTCGATATTCCGCTTCATCTCCTGTAGAGTTGAAAGATTGCTGATAATTCAAATAAGGAATCAAGGTTGTTATGCAATCAAGTGAAATTACTAAAGGTCATGCAAATTCAGTTGTTTACTATAGATCCAAAATGAGAAAACGAGAGTAATGTACCCTATTCCAAGTAGGAGTAAGGAGACTAAGTTGAATTCAATTGAGTTTCGGTTGAAGTACTTACTAGATCCTTCAGCCTTTCTTGCTGTATCAACTCCCTAACTGGTCGATAAGCAGCAGTAGTACACAAGTTCTGTTTACAACAATTTCCCGGTTAATCAGGTAATTATGAATCTGAACACTAATGCTATAATAAGATTTACAACCTTTAGGTCACTTCCACTATAGCCTTCTGTCATTGTGGCAAGTTCTTTGAAATTTAATCCTTCGTCAACCTTTTCTTTTGCCAAGAGAGTTTTCAGTATCATTTCTCTGTTCTCCACAGATGGTAGACCAACCAGTATCCTGTTGAAAAGAGAAGAAAATATAAGATCTATAATATTTTACATTCCAAAGTAGCTTATTTCTAACAAAAATATAACGCAAATAACTCGTTGAGACTTGGAAGTGTATCGATATTGGTTTGCTGATAAAATTATGACACGGAAGGTCTTTTAATTTATTTTATTCATCCCTTACAGAAGCACAATAATGGTTCCTTGTATACAGTGTACCTCCTCTCAAAACGTCTGATTATTGCTTCATCTAGGTCGAACGGCCTATTGGTAGCAGCAAGAACAAGAATCTTCTCACCCTGTTTTGTCAAGAGTCCGTCCCAATGTGTCATGAACTCGTTCTTTATCTTCCTCATGGCTTCATGCTCCCCAGCTCTTGAGCGCTGTCCAAGCATGCTGTCTACCTCATCCACAAAAATAATAGTTGGGGAAACCTTGGCTGCAAGAGTGAACAAAGCACGGACATTCTTCTCATCTTCACCAAACCATTTAGAAGTGATGGTAGACATAGACACATTAATGAAGCTTGCTCCAGCCTCATTTGCAATAGCTTTAGCCAGCATAGTCTTCCCAGTGCCAGGAGGCCCAAATAGCAATATTCCTCTACATGGCTTTAAAAGGCCTCCTTTAAACAGGTCTGGACGTCGGAGAGGTAGCATAACTAGTTCCTGAAGGGATTCTTTAGTCTCCTCCATGGCACCAATATCAGCAAATGTCACACCAATTTCACTTGCTGGTATAACCTCTGGCCTTATCCGCTTCTCAAATTCATTGTCCGGAGGAAGAAGCTCCTGTTACAATCAATCGAAGGAGATATTTCGTTGCGAAAAGAAGGGAATACTAAGAAAAGGAAACAAATGGATAAACACTGCAGAAGCAGATAACATCACATGAAATGCATGAGCACTATGATAACAACTATATTGATCTCCATGAGTGGAACCACGAATTTTAGTTTGTCAGTAAGTACTGGATATTATTTGTCTAGGCATGCTTGTGTGGGAATACAAATATACTCAAATGGTTTAGCCTCCAGCACAGTGCCCCTTACCCCCATTCAAAGTAAATTACATAAATAAATAAGTATATAAAATAAAAAAGACCCAAGAAAGGAAGTTATAATTTTTCCTTGGTAATTACTGCCAAAATACATGTACCTGATAAATTGTCATTTATTTCTTTTCATTTTTGAATATCATGCACACACTGCATAGGTTCCGCCTCAGTAGTTCACACAGGCAGGCTTGCAGAAAAATGGAAAGTAAAAGGTTGCGAACATGGGGCATTTGATAAAAATGTAGAAATGACGATGAGTTAACCAGTGGAGAAATGACATGTTTCAGATTACCAAACTTCAATTGAATGCTCCAGCCTCCATGGCACAATTTAGATACTACATCCGGCAAAAATGAGAGCCCACTAAAGGTCGAAGTTACTAACCAAAATTTGACATATTTTAAATTCAATATAGCGAGATTTAATACATTGACATGGAGGGATTATAAAACTTGGTTTATAAAATAATTGAGATATAAAGGTACGCTAGTATACAGCCTCATGGTGCATAGAAGGAAGAGAAATAAGTTGAAATTGTAAAAAATCTAAGGCAACAAACTAGGATACTAAACTTACTGGCGCTTTTGTTGCTAGGTTTGAACTATCAACATCCTTCACTGTTGGAGCTGATGCTTCGCTCTTGTTTTCAGGTACTGAGCTTTCAGATTTTGTTTCCGGTTTCTTAGGAAAGGACCCTCCCCCTTGTCCCTCCTATTCTCAATGTCAAATGTAAAAATAAAATAAAATAAGACAGTTTCATATAAATACTACTCCTATGATTGTTCAATTACTTCAGATTATTGAATGTGAATAATTAGAGGCAGACAAACCTTGGGAACTTCAGTTTGAGCTTCCAGTTTTAAGGTATCTTTTCTCACAGGTTTACCTTCCTGGAATAGACTCAATCCACGGGATAAACTGTTTCATGTTCAACACGAGAAGTCAGAAAACTTTAAATGGTGAGGTAACCATCAGATAATATACTGAATTGACCTTGCAGATGAAATAACAAGTTTTCCATTTCTGTACTCAGGATCCTTTGTATTCATCAAGTGATAGGAGATTGCAGACACCACAATTTCTTCAATATATCTACTAAGAATCATCGTGTCTGCTGAGCATATTGAGTCCAGATCATCACAATCAAGGTCATTAGCTGCAAGTACTTCAATGATGTGGTTTCTGGTATCCTGATACTGGATCATCTTCATATCCTCCTCCAGTTGAGCCTTCCAACTGACAAGATGGGTTTCATCCTCAGGTGGTCTGATTTCAATATTGTATAGGAATACAGAATTAAGCCTTTCATCTACTTCTCTGTAGTCATCGCCCAGGTCCACAATTTTTGAACCGAGGATCAGCACTGGTCCAGTTAATTTTTTCAACATTTTCTGGAACAAGATGTATATTCTTTGTGATCTACATAGGAGCTTGTCAGCATCCCTAAGATAAAGAACAATAGGACTGGTTTTCGATATTGAAACAAGAACCTGTAAGAGGTCACAGTTGTTATACTGCATAAAAGCCTATACAAAATCGTACACTGGAATGATAAGCTGACATCTAGGATGGAGGGAGATAAGTGACCTTGTATAGCGTCTCTATAAAAAGCTTTTCATCAAAGGACAAGCTACTAGTACGCTTAAGAGGAGCTGAAATATAGATATCATCAGTACAAGTGAAAAGAAAGAGAAAATCTGTTAATCTTTGAGATAAATAAGCAAATTCTTAACTGCATGTGAAACAAAATTTGTCTGAAATGCATGATTGATTTATATGAGGAAGGTCCTACAAATTCCAAAGTTTTAAGATATATTTGATCCAGTAATGTTTGTTCAAAAAAAAATTAACCAACTGTAGGAATTAGATAAAGAATCTTAGAGTTATGAGGACAGAAAAGAACAAAAATAGATGAGGCAATTATAACGAATCTGAAATGGTACACTGAAGTTATTTTCTCAAGGTAAGACTAAAAATTTCCTGCTCGGGCTATCTTCCACATGGCTCTCTTCCTTTGATTGCAACATGCTAATATGATTAAAAACAACTGCGCAGCAGCATGTGAAGAAAAAGGACTTCTAAGCTCATTCAGAATTTTCAGCTTGTTATAGTATTTTACCATAAAAAGCTCAAATAAACCGCTTGCTTACCAACATGGAAAAATATAATTAAGATTATAACACCAATATGGCTTTTCACTTGATGATTTCTTCTAAAATAGATAATAAAAAGAATTAAATTCTTGTAACAAATATGTTTGGTTCAATATGGAATCACCTATATTCTCTTATATATATTTCCATCCAACGACCTGGAAAATACATGCAACTGAAGGGACCATGTGCAAGAATTAGAGAAACATTATGTATTCTTTAACCCTCTTCTCTCTTACCCAACTTCATTATAAGCATATTTCGTGGAGTATATAAAAATTTTCAGTTTTGACTGCGTGCATAAATCTTCTTACAGTACGTGCACCATCTATGAAAGATTTTCCCGTTGCGTGGAAAATGCAATTACTTGAGACTTGTGCCATTTCATAAAAGAAGTTCTGAATAAAAACCTGGATTTGTAGGAGTGCTATTTGACATAAGACTATTCAAATTAGCTGCGGCAGATGCATTTCTACGGAGGGTTGAAGGCATTCCTTCTGATTTCCTGCAAATAAAGGAACTGCTGAATTAGCATAGGTATTAAACCACTGAACAGCATACCACTAGATTCCTAATGTTTCAAATCAAGAACCAGATATGAGCCGTATACCATGATCCAATATCTACACCACTGCTCTGTCTACGTAGTGTGCCTGCAACAGGAAGGTTCAATATGGAAAAGTGTAAATTAAATTCAAGTAAATAACTAACCCAAATCCAAAAATGTCAGGGAAATGATTTACAATACAAGGTACAACTCTCAGACTGAAGTAAAAAAAAAGAAGGAAAAAGGTCCTCTTACTAATATAAAAATAGTTAGTAAGCTATGTATTTAATACTTGGAAACCTCTTTAGAATAAACATAATTCAATGGAATGCAGAAGCAATAATAGGCCATGGGTAACAAAGAACATCATTCGCCCTCTTTTTCCCTTTAAAAACAATTTAAAACAGTGATCAAGAATCCTAAAACAACTAAAAAAAAAAAATTTGAAGCTGAAGAGTTATAAGAGCGTAAAAATGGTGTATGTGGCTAAGAAAAGACCTGCACCACTGCTCTCCATCATTCTAAAACATATGGACAAGGAGGTGTCATAACATGAGATTTCCTACTGCTGCAATCACTTTTAGGGTGATGACAGGAATACACAAAATAAAGAGAATGGGAAAAGATAGCTTGACAAAGTAAACATAGTGCATACAAGCATCCTATGTGGGTCTCTCCCCCACGTAAATGTCGCCTTAATAGAGGGGGGGGGGGTGAATTAGAAACAACATAAATAAATAAAAGGAACGAATAATCTTATATCATACCTTTTGATTCTTCCCGTGGTTGAAGGGCAGAAAAAGATCCAAATAAACTAGACACACGGGCCAAAGTTGTTTCTGAAATGGACCTTTTGAAAGACTGTAAACAAGATGTTTGCACAAGCAAAACCAACGTAAAACGCGTGTTGAATATTCAAAATCTCCTGCGTTCTGTGGGAGACAATATTGCATTTGGTGCAAGAACAGACTGAACAGATATAATGCAGAAAAAGCATGTGTTGGGATTGAATTTAAAAAACTTACATATTCCTTGTTGGCAGACCCATACTTTCCCTGAATCTGTAGAAAAGCAATTAACCACTATAAGATTTGGCAGAAGTAGACATCAAAGAAAAATGTAATCCTCCAAACTCACCTTTAACGAAAAGTCAGTAATATCTAACAATAGCAGCCTGGCTTCAAAATAATGAGCTAATGCCTTCGCAAGCATTTGTTGGTAAAGTTCTTCAAAATGAGACATAAGAAAATGAATGGCAAAAGTATAAATGCATACATGTAGACTAATTCAACAGAGAACCAACCTGCAGGTCCTGATAGCAAAATAGTTCGACTTGCAGGAGCAAGGTTACGTGTGTGCTTAGAAAAGTCAAAATTCTTCAGATAAACAAACGCAGCACTTGTTAGCAAAACCCTTGTCTGCTCACTGTTGTGACAAACAAGAAAAGTTCTCAGCATGATGAAGTAATTTATAACAGCATAGGGGTTGATTACAAAAGAACATGAGTAAAATAGTTTAAAAAGATAGTAAAATATTGTGGGGTCCACATATTTATATCTCTAATTTCAGAAGTGAAGTATATATGGTCCATTAGAAATAATGTTGGATTGGTTACAAAACAAATAAATCCAAAGCAGGAAAGCATGATAGAGTACACTTTATTGTGGAGTCCACATATTTGTATCACTATTTTCAGAAGGGAAATTGAATATAATCCGTATGCATTAATGTTGAATTGCTTTTGTAAAAGTAACATACAAAACAGGAAAGCATGTCACTTAAATCGGGATGGAGGGAGTACACATAGTTCTCCATAGACCATGCTACTATAAGAGTTCTTCTATATATTGCAACAAAAACATGTCGCCTCTTGTTTCCAGTAGACACAATGGTATGATCTATAAATTAATACAAATACATGGAAAATTATTAATGTGTCTACTCTCAACCAAAGTCGACATCTTTTTGTCGCAATATAAATCTTTTTTCCTACTATAAATATTCATCTTAGCATGTGTGCAGCCTGAAATTCGGTATCTAACTTCAGCTATGCTAGAGAAGCACTTTAGGTTTTCCAAGTATGAAAGAAAGACCTTCGGCCATCCACTAGGAGCCTCCAATGTCCACCAGACTCTGCTTCAACATTCTCCACCCCTCAACACAGCATTCTATAAAGATATGGAATCTGACACTTCCTGTCTCATCATCCCTGAATCAGCCAGCACGAAACATAGCTCAAGCAGGGATCCCTTCATCTCCCGCCACAACCTCGCCCCATATATTTTTTAAGCTTCATTAAAGGGTAGTATCACAGGAACAACCAAGGTGAAAGCAGAATGGATCTTAAAAATACAATAAGAATGATTGAAGTCATCTATCATTTGACCAAAAACTAAAAGTATGTTACACTCCCAAAAAATAGCTATTCGACATATGAGGACCACTCTGTCAAAAAAAAAAAAAAATCACCGAGGAATCAATGAAGAAGAAGAGAATCAAATGAAAGTAAAAAAATATCAGAGACAGACCAGAACTATCCTTGTTAATACTCCTTCCTTAGGACTGTACAGAAATGACGGTCATGAGGGTTCCGTTTGACTTGTTGACTTTTAATACCTTTTTTCACTCCTTCATGAATTGTCTGGGTAATGTTCCAGGTACTAATTAAGTAAATAACTCAATAAGAGGATCTTCACGAGGTTGAATGACAGGGACTGAACAATGACAAGAGCTTAACGAAGTACTCATTTCCATAGTGGGAGTGTACGAGTGCACTATCATGAGGCGCATAAAAAAGGACTCAAATCTCATCATTTTTGTATATAAGGTTATGGTTCATTTAGCAAAGTCACTTAATCTTCAATCACACAGAACAGGAAGCTTCCTCTTGCTTCGGAAAGCAACAGCAGCAGTAGTTTCATACTCTGTCCATTGCCAAAGTCGGACCACCCAAAAATCACTATTGACTATCCTCCCCTCATGGAAGTAGCAATAGCCTTTACCAATGTCTACCTAGGATAGACTTTGAAATAATTTTTTTCATTATTTTTTTCAATAACCAATTTTGAGCTAAATTTGTTATTGAATTTATTTTTCTAAGAGCAAAAACTGTCCTTATCCTTAATTATGGTACACAGGAATCATGAGTTGCTGACCTCTCACCGAATGAAAACTTAACCCTCAAACATTTTTATTCCACAAATCAATCAACGCCAATAAAAATTAAATAAAAAAAGAAGTTGAAAATAAGAACAAGTCTTAGAAAGTGACCAGTTCTTCCCAGATTTACATTAGTGACAAGAACACTACTAAAAATAGGAAGTGCACGTGACAGACAAAAAAGCCATCAACTTAAATGTACTGTTTGATAATTCCAAGTTCCAACAATGATCTAATATGGATAGAGACACCCATTAGTATGAAATCATGCTATGCCTCCACGATGTCTAAGACTCTGAACCTAATTAAATTACATTAATAAAGGCGATAGAATAATCAAACAGATAGCACAATAGTTAACGTTACACAGAAAACAGACTTTCATTCTCGAGATCTTGTAATTCTCATATGCGCTTATAATAATTAATAAATTAAGATAGAATCAGAGGCAGATATCTACTTCATTAAATAGGAAGGATAACAAGGAGAAATTTTTGTTCACCTGAGATAATAGGGAAATTCATCAAAAGTGACATTGCTATTTCTGCCATCAACAATCAAATTAAGCATCTCTTGCTCCATAATTCGAGGTGTAATGGCGTTTGAAGAGGAATCAACCCCACTAGTCCATTTGCTCACTGTCTGCCCCGAAGCCAATCCAATTCCTACGCCTATTCCCACACTCAAAGCTGACATCAATATGTGTTTCTGTTCCATTTTACTGATCTCCAACTCCTTTAATTAGCAAGTACAACTCACTCAACTTGATCCTGAACAAATTTTTACCTAGAAAATGTAACTTAACATCACAATATTGGCATAAAAAGTTGTTATCAAATGAGAAGTTGAATCACTTGAAATAATTTTGATCGGAAAATTGAGATCTCTCATCGGAACCGTGAAACCGGTATTACCTGCCTGAAGTACGAACCAAAACTTCTCAAAACGAACAGATATAAAAACACCTCCAATCCTATCTCCGTTCAAATTTCTGTTCTTCCTCTATCCATATATAGGAATATCAGTTCTGTATAGAAATATAATTTCTATTTTTGTGCAGAACAGAATATATCACAACGGGTTCATTTTCTCTCTCTCTCTCTCTCTCTTGTCGAAAATTTCTCTTTCTTCTTCCTGTGAATGATCGGGATTTCGGACCTAATTATATAACCCGTAAGAAGCGGATCTCCTAAAAGAACGCCATGCAAGTAATAATTCCGACAACTTTTTTATATTTAACTACGGCGGCGGAGGGTGGTTATAGGCGGCGAAGAAGGGGTAGAAATGAACGGAAGGCAGCGGTGGGAGTCGTTATAATAGACTGACATACTTATAGTAGGAAGAGTCAGTTGTTCCCGCTTTTTCTGGCCTCGGTTTTTGAGTTTAAGTGGGCCCATTCACGTGACGTGGTACAAGATTTATGAAAAATGTTAATACCATAATTGTAATTAAATATAATAAAATGGAGTAGAACAAAATTCTAGACAAAAAAAGTAGTAATGACTAATGCATAAGGCATCAAATATACTCCCTCTATTTCAAATTACCAAATTATTATTAATTTTTAAAAATTAATTTAACATATTATTAAATTTAAAATTAAAATAATTTATTAAAAATTAATAAAAAAATAATTCTTACAATAAATAGTACTTTTAAAATAATTAATACTAACATTTATCATTGTATTAAATTCTTACCAGCTTTAAATTTAAAAATACCTTCAATTGATTTTAAAAAATTGATAATAATTTTGTATTTTGAAATTATAAAAATAAAATTTTGTCAATAGTAAATTTTTATTTGAGAGCGAGTTCAATTTGATATTTTGATTTTTTTTTTAATTATATAATTTGCGTGATGATAAAATTTAAATATAAATAAATTTATTTATATTAAAAAAATAAATAATAATTTTATATTATATTTTGGCACGGATAGGATATAATTTTGGCAGTAAGATGGAAGATATCCTAATCAATTTCAGCATATTGACAAGTTGATATATATCATTATCACCTACAAGCGAAACAGGAGTCTATATTTGGAAAGAAATTGGAGCATGGATGAGTATGGACATGGCTATCCAATAAGTTGGGTTTTTCTAGCGTCATACTCATATAGCACTTACAGTACCAGTACAAGTTTGAACATAATACTACAATAACTAAACCATAATGCTGGATGATTAAATTCGTCAGTCAGGATGGCCGAGTGGTCTAAGGCGCCAGACTCAAGTTCTGGTCTTCGTGAGAGGGCGTGGGTTCAAATCCCACTTCTGACAAAAGAGTTTTATTTTATTTTTTAATTTTAAAATTTACTCCTAATTTGAGAGTTGAGTTTCAATTTTCCTTTTAAAAACTAATAAATAAAGCTCATGTTTAATTGGTCCAAAATAGAAAAAGAAAACATGATGCTAAAATTAAATGAAACGTATGGCATGAAGGGCTACTAATTAAAGAGCAGAGGCACACAACCATGTACCACAAGATCTCGTGCATTGATATGGGATCAATAATAGATCACAGATTTATGTGTGATATGAATAATGAATGTCATTTCATCAAATCTAAGAAAACAAAGCAATTCCAGAGACTGTGCAAGAGAATAGATGGTAATAGGTTCCTAGACCGTGTATAAATAACACCCATTACAACTCCAAGAAAGATAAGTGGTAGCATCCTGTATACATTCAAATGTACTAGAGCAAAGGCAACTGAACTCACTAGGATTGAGCACCATATGGGCATGTACTTCGTCAAGGACGGGAGAAGGAAACCACGAAATACCATCTCCTCCCACACGGGAGAACACACAGTAAGTAGAACTGCATACAGTGCCATTGCAACAGGATCTCTTGCCATGATTGAGTGTTCTATACTTGAGACAGGAGTTGAAGGGAGAAGAGGCAATAGGTCAAGGTTAAACTGTGACAGCCGGTTAACCAATGGAAACATGAGGCATCCGATAGCAACATCAAACAGCCAATTCCCTCTCAGGCTGAATCTGAACCAATCCGATGGAAGAGGCCGAAACTGAGATAGACAGCGATAGAGGATTGCAGCTCCAGCAAGACCTTCAATTACATCAGTTAAAAGGCTCAATAACGCCTGACCTCGGTACGTCAAAGATACCTTGTTGAAACCCATCATGCCCGCTCCAAATGGAACCAACCAAGAACCAACGAACCAGAATGCAGTAATCCAAAGAAGTGTAACCTGCATCAGCATAATCATCATCCGGTATTCTTATTATAAGAATCGTGGGTCAACTGAACAGCAAGGAAAACTCAAAGCTTAGTTTGAGGAGTTCAAAATCAGAGAACCTATGGGACGTAATATCCTATCGTGAAATAAGTATTTATCATACGCGGATTTCAAGTGTTGAAGAAGTACAACCTTCACTGACGGGGGATTATTATGCAAGGATTATCATATGAACAAGTATCTCAAACACATGCATTAGAAGTTAGAAACTAAAGATATCAGTGTGCCTCCCTCAGAGGTATTGGTTTATAACATGAAGACACAACTGTTACATGACCTAAAGGGGAGTTTCCAAAACAACAAAAGAAGATGGGGACGGGGGGTAGGGTTTGAAGTAGAGTAAGTAGTTCATGGTCCCCTAATTGTTCGATAGCGAGGGTATTGCTAGTACCTAAGGTTTAAAAGAAGCTAGGTGGGAAAAATCAGTTGTCAACAGACATAAGCGTGACAATCCTTTTACCAAACCTGATTATAAGAAAGATTGTTCACAATTTATATTCTACTCACTCCTGAGTCCTGATATGTATACTAACTAATCTCAAGTAAGGAGCGTACTTACCTGCAGGATGGTCTCTCCTGTCCATGGTACAGTCCAAGGTTCATTAATAGCTCCAATTACTGCAGCTGCAGCCTGAAACAATAATGAAGCATACATATCCTAAATTTCAAGATCATACCAGCCTCATAAAATAAAATAAGATGATATTTTTTTGAAATAATAGTATAGGATGTTATCTAGTGACGTTTACAAATATTTATTGTCAAAGGTTAAATAGTAATATAACATTTCCCCTTTCAGATATAGAAAAGGGGTGATTATTGTTAAAATGAATGGTCAAGGATTTGATTTTCCTAGTTTTTCTTACTCTTGTTTGGAACAATTTTCACATTCTATTCTTCAATTATCAGAGTGTGTTAATTGTTTGAATTTGGTTGTACATATTTCATTTGTTAAACCAATTTTGCAACAGAAAAACTTGGTATCTGCATTAGCCAAATCAAACTTCTGCCAAGCACAAAGATGGATCCAAATGTACTGACATAGACTACGCAGAAGCTTACAATCAAACGAGAATTTCACTTAACCAAAACACTCTACCAGGTTCCATAGCATGAACATATAGACTATAGTTGGAAAGAGTGACAAACATTCAATTACACAAAATAACACACGATTATTACACATTTGCAATACAAGTAGCTTATATTCCCTGAATAATCCTGAAATTAACCAATGTACTAAAGATAGAACTTTCATAATATTGCAAGTGCACCACTATTGCACTATAAAAAAAATTGATCCCTAGAGACATGAACTAGAAATGAACAAAGGTATTAGCTTTACCTCTTGAAGAGTTGAAACCCAACCTCCTTTTGAACTACTTGGTTTATTGATCTCAGGTTCCTGCAAATCTTCATGTAGAACATCATCAACAGCTTCAGGCTTTGAGGTCTCTGAAGAAAATTCTTCGTGCCTAAAGCACGAAACTTTCAGCCTCTGCAATACAAACCCACTGAAAATGAAAACTCAACAAAGATAAAATGCACGAATGCACATACAAAAATATCACACAGACACACAGAGAAACAAAGACATAGTCCCTTCGTACAAGAATGAGAGTCCTATTTGACATTTTCTTAAGCATATTATAGTTTGCCAATGACAAACTCAATTATTTCTTAGTATCTTTTCTGTTTTTTGGGTGCAAATGCACATTCTAATTACATAAACATAGTAAGCATAAGAAAATGGAATTCAACTTAACTAACAATATAAACGGCAGGGAACAGAGATGAATACATATTACTCGGACATATATGTATAAATTTTGAGTTTTTATGGGGGCTTACCTTTATTGAAGACCTGTGATGAGATTCAGCGATGCGAAAACTTCGAGTGAGTGGAAAGAAAGATTGGGAAGGGGGAGAAACCCTAATTGGGGAGACAGAAGGTAGAAGAAGGGGGCGTTGGGAGATGGAGGGAGTGCAATTGAATCTCAGCATGAGTTCGGTCTGAGCTAACAGATAAATTGCCCTGTACTATTTAATCGTGCATATATAATTAGGGTTTTGTGTAGTTTCAGGACAAAACCCTAGAAGTAGTTAACCACATTTGACAGTTGATACTTGATACTACTATGAGAGAGAGAGAGAGAGAGAGGGGCATGAAGTTGAAATTAGTACAAATACTGGTACGAGTTTGAAATTTTGTGTTGGAAATATTGTTGCTTGGAATTTGTTTCCATGAGGTCGGGGACATTTGGATGCGTTGCTGAGGACATGTTTGTCATTGTCGCTGCTTATTTTAAAAACAGCTTTTAATTTTTTTTGACATTATATTTTGAACAGTTTTTTTAATAAGCTAAATATTCAACTTTTTATCAAAATAAATTATAAATGGTAAAAATCACTCCTTAACTATCTTTTTTATTTGTGGTGAGAGGTTTTGTACTCAGCTTTTAGACTATTTGAAAAAAAAAACCTATTGTAGTTCACAACTTGCCGCCATAATAAACCGAAAAATCAATATTTAACTTAAAAAAAGCCAAGAGCTTTTAAAAATAAGTAGAAACGAACATAGCCTCAAGTTACTATCTAAGTAGCTATAGATGATTTTGTGACTGTTGAGCCAGTTTCCAAAGCACTGTGTGGATCATCCTAAATTGAATCTAATTCTTTTTTGGATGGGGTTGAATGTGCACTTATTAATTTTATTACATTTTTTGTAAATACTAATATATGTCAATTACAGTTTTGTTTGCTAAATTCTATAATTATGATATTTAAAATTTTCTTTAAATTATGCCTTTCTCAAAATTATTTCAAGTTTCAACCCTCTAATTTGAAGAATCAAAGGATACTATAACTAGAAGAAAATATATTCATTAACTATTGTTACAAATTATTTAATATAATACAATTATAATTTTTCCCCAAAAACCACCCGTATATGGCAATTGCCATATGTGGCTTAAGCATAGAACTGCCTCTAAGCTCTTAACAAATATGAAATTATGTGGAATCTTTTAGTGCCCTATTTGCGACGTGTATTTGTGACCAACTCTGGATTGCCTTTCCGCCTCATGGCTACAAATTCGTCATAGTTTATTCTTCCATCCTGCAAAAAGATTGAAAGTAGCATTATTGACAAAGATATATAATAATGTTGCTGTTTGAAAGGGGAAAAAATCGAGACGAAAAAAGATAAATTTTGCTAGAATTGTTT
Organism: Aralia elata; assembly: GCA_034770075.1. NCBI lineage: Eukaryota > Viridiplantae > Streptophyta > Magnoliopsida > Apiales > Araliaceae > Aralia > Aralia elata. The sequence goes on from CM068386.1 coordinate 2,055,273, forward strand.
CAGGAAATAAAGAGAAAGAAAGCCTTACAAAATGTACTTGAAACTAATTCCCAAGTGTTCTGTAATATGTGATGGATATTCTACTAAAGATGACCGTATGGATGGAGTATTTTGTTAAATAATTAGAGTATGTATTGTAGTATCAGACCTTCAAGTGTAAAATCTGAAGAGAATGAGGAATGCTGGAAATCATATTCCTCTTTAATAAGAATGAAGGAGAAAGAAACCGTACATTGTCAGTGTCAACTTCAGCGACAATCTCCTTTACTGTTTTTTCATCACCCATGTTATACTTCTTCAAGGCATGTTCCAATTCTTCCATTGTGATGGACCTATAATATATTGCAATGATCATAAAGCAAAATATAACTAAACAAAGGTCAAATGTATTTGTCAAATAGAAACTAATAACATTGTTTATGTGCAATACAACATGTTTCGGAAGATGTTGAACAGGAAGACTAACCCGCTCTTATCCTTGTCAAAATATTCGAAGGCTTTGTACAAGTGGTCCTCCCTTTCCATTCGACTCAAATGCATTGTAGCTGTTATAAACTCAATGTAATCTATTGTACCATTTCCATCCACATCGGCCTGAAAGCACCCCCCAAAACTGATAGTTAGATTTTTCATAGAAGAGATTATGAAAATGAAAAGGCCTAATCCAAAGCAGCTTAACAACAAAGCATCAAAAGTTAGACATGCATTCAGAACTATGAACATTTGCTGACAGATTCTACTTCAGGTAATAGATGAAGTGGAAACATAGTTTGGATGGAATGATATGAGAAATAAGGTACATCCTATTGTTGGAGCAAATTACAACTTCTAAAGCACATTGTTCAATATTAGGATGCAGCTCTTGCAATATTGCCAGCCAACCAATAAATAACAGTTAAATGTCATTGGGAAACTTTTTTAGGTAAGCCATGTCCTCCAACAACTAATGCAGCAATCAATAACCATGAACAAAAATGAGTATGAGAGACGCGGAACAAATTGAGACCAAAAGAGGAAGGTGATTCAGTCATTTGATTACAGAAGTAGGGCTAATAAATTTGGTTCAAGTTTTGAGTGCTATGAGGAGTGTTAGGGCCAGAAAGAATGTGAACTGAGGCATTGAGAAAAAACCTAATGATTGCGGTTTAGTAGTAGTGTAGCCCATGGGAGAACTTATTGGAGAAAATGGATTGGTAAAAACCTGAAACTCTATAGAATGGGTTTGCACCTACAACATATCAAACTTTTAAGTAATTTATTTTTTCAGACTTTCCATGCTTATATCAGAAGGTTTAAAGCTTTCAATGCTATATCTCGTACAATTGCGAGGTTCATTATTGGTTGGTTTCAATGTTTCGCTAACTGATCATGACCAAGTCCAAAAGAATTATGATCCTGGTGACATCACAATATTCAGAATATGCAACCTTAGCTAGAAGCACCTCATAAGCCCATAGATATTAAGAATTAAAGGGAAATGAAAACTGGAGAGCAGTACCGCTTCCATCAATTGCCTCACTTCTGACTCGGAAAGCTTGATACCAAGTTTTGGAAGACCAGCTTTCAGCTCTTCAAACATAATTGTTCCACTGTTATCTGTGTCCATAGATTTAAACATCTCCTTCAAGCCAATAATTTCTTCTTCAGAAAGATTTTCTGCAATTACCTAGAAGCACAAGAAGAAAGCCTGATCAGACTCCACAGATTTGACTTGAAAAAGAAGAAGATGGTTTGAACAATGGACAATTGAACAATAAAAATAGTATACAGAAACTCACCGTTAGAGCTACTTTTTTGAGTTTGTTCATCGCTTGGAGTTGCTTCATTCTAGTTAAGACAGCAATATCAACGGGCTTATCAGATGCATCACCATCTTCTCTCATTGGATGATCTGCATTTCATCAAGTGGTTGAACTAATTTGCTGATCCACATAATTCTGAAAACTTCCAGCATTGTACAGAAGGCAGGCTCCGAAATGTCTAGAGATTTATTTCATAAAATTTAAACACAAAAAATTGTAAAGAAAAGTTCTGTACTTTAAGTTCCCATTTTTTATTATTTAGAGACTTGACTTGAACTTACTAAAGATGTCAACCGCAGAAATCCTTTTAGGATCAAAACGTAGCATCTTTTTAACAAGATCTTTGGCACTGCTTGATATGGATGGCAAAGGATCAGACGAAAAATCGAAATGTCCCCATAGAATAGCATCAAAGATTCCCTGCTCGTTTTCTGCAAACAAAAGAGCGATGAAACAATAACAACACTGTCAAGGACAATATGGAGTAGTTTGTAGCAACTTATTAACTAAAATTAAGTGTTGGATCAGACATTTCCCATATTTTAATATCTTATTGTCCATGTTGCATACATGGTTGTCACTCGAAACCAAGAAAGTTATGCCATTCATCACAATATTAAAATTGCAGAATCTGCTACTAAATCATTTTGTATAAAGCTTATATCCCAAAAAGTGGCGTTTATATTTCACATCTTGAAATCTTAGCAGCTTTGAAGCTTGACATGGTGGACATAGGTCATGACACAACAGATGAGTGGACATGCCAAAAGATATGTTGGGGACCCTACGAGTCCATAACAAAAGCTCTAACACCTGTTGAACCCAACTTGAACTAAAAGCTTAAGCTGATAGGTCTTGGGCCCAACCTTAGATAGTCTTCAATTTTACACTTGAATAGCGATATGGGACTATGTCAACTCACATGTTATCATACCAGATAATATGTATCTTTGACTTGATAAAACTTTCCATGGAAACATCGATAATGAAAAGTAGATCTATCAGAAAATTTATAGCTTAGGAATCATAATTTGGCAAGTGCCTGAAATTTAAATTATTGACAAGGCCAAGAGGTGTCGGACAGTGACAGGAAGTTCCCAGAAAGTGTCAGTTTTGACACATGTTTGACATGAACACAGAACCTTAGAAGTGCTCAAACTCATAGCTTAGCAGTAGTGGCAAACAAGAACAGAGAAAAAATTTGAAAAAAGAAAAAATTGACAAGTTTTTTTCATTCATTATTTGTTGACTTTACTAGCAAACAAATACAAATCTTTTTTTTTTTTTGGATAAGTAGTAGTGAACAAATACATACCACCCCAGAATGGTGGGACCCCACTGAGTAAAATATATAGTATCACCCCAGCACTCCAAACATCAGCCTCAGCTCCATAATTTCGGGCGCAGCACTTCAGGAGCCACATAGTATGCACTTCCAACAAGGTTTTTAAATACATCTCCTGCATCCACAAATTAACTATATTGTTTAGAACATCATTAGTGGGTCTAAATGACAGGTAAAATTATACAACCTCAATGCTCTGATAACAGAGTTCATTCTAATTAACAGTTGGAAACAAGAACATAACAAAGAGATAAATATTGCAGTGCAGACTGTCGATTTTTGCGTCCATATAAACTTGTTTATCCAATGCCAATAGCCCATACCCACCAAATTTAATTCAGGAGAAAAGAAAGACAGTTGGGACCGTCTTCTTAGCCCCACTGCAACTGTTCATATAAGATTGGGACATGCACAATATCTAGTGTAAAGAAACATCTGCAAAGGATTTTTTATGGGTCTAACTCTTTACGATCTTTATAAAAATAGAATAAAGTTCCAAAATTAATGTACAGTACTAAAGTCCAATAATAATGCTAGGGGTCTGACTCAACATTTTGGACTCAAATAAGACTCAAATGATGTGACATTAAATATTTTAATGATATTTTATGACATAACCGATCATAAGAGATTTATCTAACCAATATAATGTTGACACATCATTTGAGATACTTCTTTACTCCATCTTAATTTAAGCATCTAAGTTGTTGATCACAAATTTTACAATTATGTAAATTTTACAAATATGTAAACTTAAAACAATCGACAATTGTTGTACCAAATGTGTCAAAGTGCTAAATGTGCTTACCAGACATCAATGTGTGGGAGGCAGTGTTCAATTTCAACGTCCAACCAATAAGAAAAGTTGAACTGGTTAATGGTATTTGCTAAACCCATACATATAATGGTCCCTAATCATATTGGTAAAATCCATCTCCCAATTTGATATGTAAAAGGACTATCAAATTCCTAGCACTATGATAATATATCAGAAAAATTGAAGGAAAAACTATTATATATACATAATCAAATTTACATCATTATTACCTGGTTTGAAGAAGACTGAGAGACCAAAGTCAGTAGCTTTCCACGGCGAGTCCTCGGCCGAACTCAGCAATAGAAAATTCTCAGGCTCCAAATCCCGATGCATCACTCCCATCGAAGCAATTATGGACCACCGTCACCATCTGCCGGCAAAGTACTGCGGCGGCACGCTTGGAATAATGTCCTTTAGCTATGATCCGATCCAAGAGCTAGCCGCCGGCACAGAGCTCCATAACTAGGTTAAGGGAATGGCGTTCCTCGTATGCGCCTTTGAGCTCGACGATGTTCCGGTGACCGGTGAGGTGGTGCATGATCTGGACCTCCCGGCGGACGTCCTCGATCGACGTCGTCTTTGTTGATGAGCTTGCGGTGGCGATTGACTTGCACGCGTATTGCTGGCGAGTGGATTTGTGAGTGACGAGGTATTTCGCACCGAATTGGCCGCGGCCGAGTTCGCGGCCAAAAATGTAGGTGGAGCGGACGTCTTCCATGGGGCCGCCGAGGACGCGGCCAAAGCCGGAGAGCGGCGGTGACGGTCGTTGTGGCGGTGGTTGGGAAGATGTGGGGTGGATGTTGAGGACAGTGGTCGGCGGCGGCGGCGGTGGAATTGAGGTTGGTCGGAAGAGTAAGGCAAGCCGTTGCAGTTACCCATTGATGGACGTTAGTGTTATTGCAACATATGGAGGGATATTTGGAGTGGAAAAGACAGGAATAACCTTGAAAACGAGGAGGTTTACTTTTTGTGACTGAAACAACAATGTTTGACTACCTAAGTCAACGCTGTAAGTTGAAAGGAAAATCCAAATTCCAATGTACAAACGTTGAGATGTATTGTTATACTCCCTCACCCACAAAATTAAAATTAGAAATATGTTCTAATTCTTCTTATGTTAAGTTGTGAAATTCTAAATTTGGTAGTAGTTTTGATTCATTCCTATCAAAGATTAAGGTAAAAATAAAGTATATATAGGTGTGAACCAACAACAAGTGTGTTTTAATTTGATTTAATTTAATTTTCTAACAACCGTCTGTGTGATAGTCAATGTTCATTTCTATCAACTATGCGCATGTCACCAAGTATCGTACCTTATATGAAGTCACTCTCGTAATATAACATGGCGTGCTTATTTGCTTGTGTTTTTAGTTACTATTCAATTAACCCTTTAAAGTAGGGTGATTGACTGTTCTTACCATTGTTAACTACTTACAAGCATATAAAAAATTACTACCTCTATTTCATAATAAGTGACTTTTTAGAAGAAAAAATTTGTTCCAATTTATTTGTCGTTTATAACTTTCTAGGAGAATAAATTATTTACTTTCCCATATCACCCCTAACTTCTCTCATTGTCCCAAGAAATTTTTTCTCTTGTATTAATAATTTTCAACTTCCCATAAAAGGGTAATGATGGAATTTCATACAAATTTTAACTATTAAATGATAGTATTAAATGACTTTCTTAATTCATGTGCATGAAGCTAAAACGACACTTAATATGGAAGGAGAGTAGTATTTTTCCTTAAAACCAGAATATCAACTCTTGTTAATGGATCGTGTTAGATGACTACTTCCATAAATAGACAAACGTTTAATGGCTATAATAAACCTCAACACTTGTCTTAACTAAGCCCAATGAACTCTGCGTAAGTTGGTCTAAATTAAGCTAAGCTAAATTGACTAGTTAGCCTCACATGACGTATCACATCTGGTTGAAGGAGTTCTCTCAAGTCATTATCAAAATTAGGTATACTTAGTGAGGGGTTCGACTCTCACAAGTTGAATGAGAGTTTTAAATAAAAAAGTAGGGACTTAGTAGGGCTTAACTACGATCTTCTCAAGTTTAATGTTTCTAGGGATCGGTCCAAAGGGACCTTGGAAAATGATTAACTAGTCCTAGTGAGATCATTCATGTAATTAGATCAAATTAACTTATTTCAAACTTCATAACCTGATCTTTTCAAAAAAATAAAAGTAAATTTTTTTTATAACCCATTTAAACTATAACTTCTAGTTTCAAAGCACTAAAATCATCATTACAAGCACACAACTATGTAAAGAATGCTCTACACTGCAAATGGTAGTTTAAGCTTATAAAGATCATATTTTTATTCTTGATAATTTTAAGACTGCTGTGCTATCTCAGGGCTGGTGGTAAGATCATTTCGTTTAAAAAGACATGAAACCAAAATTGGTTGTTTTTGAATTACTTTTAAATTTGTCATAAATAAACTTTTGTTGCTTGTCAAATGAGGAGGGTATCGTACATCCAAAAAGGTTTGGGCCTTTCTTGATCAATTAGTACACTAAATGCTGCAATCTATTCATTGCTAAGTACTTGCAGCAAACGAAAAAGAAAGGCCACATTTTCTTTCTTGTGTTCTACTTCAGTTTGATCGAACTTTCCATGAAAAATGATAGTCCAACTGTTATTTTCACAAAGATTAAACTTTATTGAAACTCCCAAAATCAGAAACTGAAAAAAAATAAAAATAAAAAATAAAAAATTGGTGACAACGTACCACTTGATGATCAAAGGGATTGTAACTTGAGAAACAAAATGTTGAAACACATAATAATTGTGGTCAAAAATGTAGGAGAGTTGGTCCATTTGCATCTTCTATATAACTAGTTCCCTGCAGCCATAGGAAACCACAAAACTTTAGCACATTTTATCATTACTTTGAGCATCCAATTCTGGAAGATGGTGGCCTTACAAGTGCTGTTTCCATTGCCATATGAATCTATATAAGTCAAATTATTTGGTAACAAATTAGCAATCTGAAAATGAAGTACCAATCAGCTTTTCTTTATATTATGTTTAAAACACTACCTTTTGTCATCCTCTCAACTGAGTACATCAAAAATGGAAGGTGCAGAAGTACTGATTAATAGGCAGAGTTCGTCCAACAAGAACACTAGTCTAGTAGTAGTGCTAAAATCAGTAAAACATTCATTCAAAAGTGTGATCAAATTCGGACTGCATTGTTAAGGACTGTTTTTCTACAAGCGCGTTGGAAGTTAGTAATTTGAGGAGAATAATTAGAAAGAAGACTATTCAAACTTCAAAACAGAGTCTAATATTAACTTGGATATGTGGTGGTAAAAGAACAGAATATATAATAATACAGAAACAATGAATGAATAGATAGTAGATACTTTGAGATTTATATTCGCGAGTGACGACTGGGAGAAGAGAATGTTGAATATGGAATGAAACATATTCCTCATGTGAAGATTTCAGCAACTTGTATTAGTCTGTTAGCTATCACAGATCGATTAAACTATAATTGAGGCCTAACAGTCTTACCTTACGCAATGTAATATTCCCATATGAAGAAAGACAGAAAATTCCTCATACCAGTCACCCTGAACCAGCTTGTAGGCAACCCTCAGCTTAACATCAAATTTTCCGGTTCTAACTCAACCTGCTTACATGTGTGCAGTCGGTCAATTTCAGGAGCAGTTCATTTATTTGTAGGCAGGCACAAACATATATAACCAAATGACTGTCATGAATGCAAAAACAAATTATATCTTAGATGCTGAATCAAACAATTAAAATGTCAATAATATTTTTAGTTTATCGATCACCATCAGTTATATAATTTTCAACTAAAATTACCATGACGATGATAACACTGCGTTTCACATGGGGATCAAAATATTTTACTAGAGCAAATGTGGCTGTCAGAAGCCAAATTTTCATGCGTTGTTAGATTCTAATTCCCCATGCATGCAGCATTATTGAGGTTAAGCATCTTCTTATCCAAGTTTTTCAGCTGCTCTTCTGTATTATTGTTGTATTATTCTTTTCTCTAATTCTCATACCCTGACTACACACGCTTTCTCCTCCTAGTTGATCAAAAACTGATTCACACCCTTTTCTTTAAATCAGTACTGTCGAGTATTTCCTCATTCATTCTATCTCCAAAAACTCATAAATCAGTTCTTCAGCTCGTCTTAAGCTCTCTTCTTCCTTTAGTAGGAACCCTTGCTTGTATTCTTAAGAGGTCCTTAGACTTCAACTGCTTTCATCTACCTAGTAAAGATATCTCATTCGTGTTGTCTCTTAAACTACGCGGATCTCAAAGATTACTAAGAAGGAGTTGAGAGTTGATATTGGTTGATTGGAAAATGAATGGGAAAAAGGGCAGTAGTAATTTTGAGATCAATATTGCTTCCATTACCAAAGCTAAACTGCCGGAAACTATGAAGAAATCGGGGGATGTGCAATTCTCATGCAAAGGTTGGATATTGAATGTATGGAAATTTTGCAAAGAAGACAGCAATAGAGTAATATTCTCACTGAAAGTAGGGCTTGCTGTTCTGCTCGTATCTTTACTCATACTATTCCGAGCACCTTATCATGTATTTGGCGCCAATATCATCTGGTCCATCCTCACTGTTGCCATAATGTTTGAGTACACTGTAGGTATGTATAAACCATGCATTCTTTTAAGCTTGCAATATATAATTTTCATGTGAACTACGAATTTTTTTTCCTCTTAGTTAAACAAAAAGATGAATATTAATTTGGACCATAGATTGATGCATACACATGAATATATAAAGAAAACTAACTGGAATACCATACCTGTGCATCATTCCTGGGGATGAATTTCATAAAGGTGCCACATTCAACCGAGGGTTCAATCGAGCACTTGGAAGCTTGCTTGCTGGAATCTTAGCCATTGTTATTGCCCAGTTAGCCTTAAGCTCTGGCAGAGTTGCTGAACCATATATAATTGGCATCAGCATCTTTATAATTGGTACGTTATGTGAACTTTTTCAGAATCAAGTGGAGATAATAAAAGCAAGAGAGAGCTAAAATATTTCAAATATGTTACAGGGGCAGTTACATCATTCATGAAGTTATGGCCATCCCTTGTGCCATATGAGTATGGTTTCCGAGTCATCCTCTTCACATACTGTTTGATCATAGTTTCTGGATATCGTATGGGGAATCCAATTTTAACCTCCATGGACAGACTCTACTCAATTGCCATAGGAGCTATTGTAGCAGTTCTAGTGAATGTCCTAATTTTTCCCATATGGGCTGGTGAGCAGCTACACAAGGAACTAGTCAGCTGCTTTAATTCAGTGGCTGACTCACTTGAAGGTAACCTAATTTAAGGAGTACTCTTGTTTGCACGTGAAGACATTTAATAATTTGACAAAATCTAATTTATTTTCTGAAAGATTCATTAAAGTTTTCATCTGGGAAATTTTCAGAATGTGTTGGGAAGTACTTAGAAGATGATGGATCTGATCATCCGGACTTTTTCAGGACTGTCATAGATGAATTTCCTGATGAGCCAGCATACAGGAAATGTAGATCCACACTTAACTCCTCTGCTAAACTCGAGTCCTTGGTAATTATCATGTTTATGTTTTATAAAAGAATTTATTTTCTTCAGCCATAATTTGGGTCAGCAAGCTTATTAATATCTTGGTTATATGTGCTTCCATTTTTAAGGCGGTTTCTGCTAAATGGGAGCCCCCACATGGCCGGTTCAGACACTTCTTTTATCCATGGTCAGAATATGTCAAAGTTGGTGCAGTATTGAGATATTGTGCGTACGAGGTTATGGCACTTCACGGTGTTCTTCACTCTGAAATCCAGGTCCCTTCTCATCAAGACCTTTTAGTGTTTTATATTCTTATAAGGAGTTTATACACAGAAATAACACACACACATATATACATATACATATATAGATCATGATATGATGGAATATCCAATGTTAAGTAAATGGAATCAATACCTTTTCAGATTTCTAATTGCCTATAAAATATGCTGCCAACTCGAGATATATGCTGAAAGCAGCGTTACAAGGTCCCAAAACTCTCATGGCAGTTGAGTGACAAAAATCCCAATGGCATAAAAGCATGTTGACACGGGAAAGGTATAAGAATCATACAATCAGGAACCACACCATGTGTTTGTTCCTGATGTTCTGGTTTTGTTTAAGGTGGGCTGCTACATGGATGCTTGACAAAATAGGGAAATTCATCTCAAAAGACATTACCATTTATGTTATTCTGAGCATCTCGATATTGCAATCCTTAATAGTTACTCGAGGATTTCAATGATCTGGTTTATATACTATATTCCGTAATAAGCACTCAAGGATTTCCATGACCTGGTTTTATATGCCATATGCTCATATCCTCATGTCACGGATCCTGATTTTTAATTAGCACTGGCCTGGATGAAAAATTCTACCCTTATATGGATTTAACCTGGCACAAATCCTTACTGCATTAAATGTAGTTTGCGATTCTAAAAAGAAAGAATAGAATCCCACAAGAGTGATGTGGTGGAGTAGTATCTTTTACAAGCTTCATGCATCCCTCAAATTCCGAGCAATAACAATCTATGAAGTTGGAATCTGCATATATACCAACTTGAGTCCTTCAAAATATTGAAGCAGACAGGAGAGCACTATGCATCTGAACACCTTTAGGCTTCTGCCAATGCAGGCTGTATCTGCCATACAAGAAAACTACTTTGAAATTAATGTGAGGTCGGATTAGTCAAATATATTTGGAATCTTAAACACATTTAAAGCAAACTTTGGCTCCCGCAAAGCATTTATACAAATCAGTAAAATAAAAACTAACTCAATTAAAAGAACAATTGGTAGTAGAATAGTAGTATATGCAAGGGAACTGTTGTTATATTTGTTCAATTATACTAAAAACTGTCGTTGACATATATTACTCAAATGCTCTACAGGCCCCCTACAATCTAAGATTAACATTCCAGGCAGAGATCCAAGAGGCAACAAGTCAGGCTGCAGAGCTAGTTCGATGTTTGGGAAAAGACATAAGTGACATGAAAAGAAGCCTCAACACTTGCCTAATAAAAGGCGTTCACAGCTCAACAGAAAGACTCCAACGCGCCATTGACATGCATTCCTATCTCCTCGTATCTAATTATGATGCACTAGATAATTCTTCCAAACCACTTCCCAAGCTCTCTCACGCCTTTTCATCCACACTCTCTGACCTCTCAAATCAACTGGCTGAGCTCAACGCCGAAACAGCAGAGCAGAAATCCTCTCCAGTATCCCAAAACACGCCTTTCAATATTCTCCCGCCAACACACGTGGAGTCTTACCATGAGACGATGAGGAAACAATCAAGAAGGCTCCATTCCTGGCCATCTAGAGAAGTGGATGTGTTTGAGGAAGAGGGAGGATTAGAAGCAAACTTTATTCCGAGAATGAAAGCACTAGAGAGCACTGCAACATTATCACTCGCTACCTTTACTTCATTGATTATTGAATTTGTGGCTCGGCTTGATCACTTGGTTGAAGCAGTTGATGAGCTCTCCAAAATGGCAAAATTCAAGGATGAGGTTCTGTGAAAAGAAGAAACTAAGTGTGCGGAATTTTACAGTATTATATTATTATAAACAAATACAAGAGATTATATATTATTAGGAAAGTTGCTGTCATCAACAAGAAATAAAAACAAAGTTTTCTTGTATATCCGATACTTTAAGTTGGTATACGGGATCAGATGATGCACATAGCTAACCGCTAAAAAAGTTAAAAACTTATATTCATAGTTCAGCCACAAATTCACTATTATTAGACTGCAATATCATTGAAATTACCAAAAGCCCAAAAGCTTTATTATTTGACTAATTTGGCCATCCGCAGTTCGGGTTAAATATTACTGCTAGCTTGTGGTTGAGGACTTCTAGTTACAAAATTATGCATGCAGTAAGAAAAACAGAAAGGCGATGGAACTGGACAAGAAAATTTAATTCTATAACAAAGACCATGTCAATCCATTACTTTGCCCTCCACCAAACAGAAACAATTTTAGGAAGTCAAATATAACTTGGTGCATATCTTGCTTTTTTTTTCTATCGACTCCTTTTGAAAGAGGTAAGAGGTTGAACCAGAACCAGAACCAAATTCAAATTTAGAAGACTGCCCGTACAGTTTTTAATTTTTTATTGGTTTAGAGCCTTTAGGCATTTGACTGTCCCATGTAGGTGATTTATGCAATCAATCACTTCCATTATTCTTCAAGAAAAAATCAGTTCAATGACTTGAATCCTGTATCAATACGCCCACTTAAATATTTGACCCAAACTTAGATTTTTCTTTTACATGTAAGATCATTAACACACAGCATTTGTTTGATCCCATCGAAGATTTATGAGCACCATAAGAAATCAATTTTTTCAGTGCAGCGCTTCATAGAAGAACAAAACCAGTACCATACATCAAAGCAACACCACGAGCATTCAGAACCCAGAAGTCTTATTATCACTAAAACCGTCTGACTGAAGACATTTATACAACCACCAAGCTGAGAAACATGAATATATACATAAAGACATCAACAGCCAACACTCGCAAACCTATAACTTGATCCTAATTTCCCCTTATTGTTGCTATACTTGCTTTTCAACAGTAGCACTTCCAAAGATCTGACCATTAAAATAACTGAAAGACACCAGTTCTCCAGCATCAAGCAACTAACTAGCCTTGAAACGTCAAACGAACATAGTGCAGAGGAACCCTGCAAAATTGGAAACGAAGAAAACAAAGGTACAGAAAATGCCTTACATCCAGTTCGGTGGTATCATGTAAAGTTTCCCGGGCTCAGATGGATCACCAACAATGTTTTTGTTACTGGCATTAAATATATGTCCAGAACTGCCTGCCAACAGTGCAATCAGGCCGCCTCCATGAACCCTCCCTTCAGGAACTGCAACCGGAATTGATGCTTGGCCTCGAACTGACAGATTACCTTCATGGGGTCCCAAACTATTCCAAGCAGATCCAATACATCCAACAGTAGTCACAACACTGTTGTCCATCATCATGAAATCGACACTCGTGTCCTCAGCAGTGACAACCCCTTTCATTTTCTCGGACGGTTTTGAATCCTGGACCATAACACCCACAGTAGCACCCCCATGAACCCGTTTGTCCTGCACCAGGCCACCATGGGATGTACACAGACCAGTCTTTCCCCTAGCAAATGAGTTGCAAGGAAAATCGACTTGGCCAAATTCTGAACCAGGTTGACCCCAAGAACATCTTTTCCCTCCCCCATGAGCCTTGCAAAAGTCGGTGCTGCCTTGTGCACTTTTGCTGCATCCTTCAAATTTGCATCGCTTGCCCCCACCATGACGGACGCAATAATCAGTCCTCCCTCTGGCACTCTTTGTGCATTCAGGCACAGCACACCTCTTACCACCTCCATGCGCTACACAAAAGAGAGTACCTCCATGCACACTCTTTGGGCAAACCCCACCACCTTCAAAGGCGCACCTTTTCCCTCCACCATGGCCCTTGCAGAAAGGTGTGCTCCCTTCTGCACCTTTGGTGCAACCTTCATGTGTGCACCGCTTACCACCACCATGTGCCTTGCAGAACATAGTGCTTCCTTGAGCCCCTTTTGTGCATTCTGGATACTGACATCTGCGCCCACCTCCATGTGAGATGCAGAGACCAGAGAGGCCTTCCGCACTCTTTGTACAGTTCTCCATTGTGCATCTCTTGCCACCACCATGTCGAATGCACAACCCAGATTTCCCTCGGGCGGCACGAGTGCAACCCTCCTGACTGCATCTCCGACCACCACCATGAGCGATGCAGTAATCTGTGCGCCCCTCTGCACTTTTTGTACATCCTAGGAACTCACACCGTCTACCTCCGCCATGGGCCTTGCAGTATGCAGTTCGGCCCTCAGCTCCTTTATGGCATCCGGGTTTCTGACACCTCCGGCCACCACCATGGGCGATGCAAAGGCCAGAAGCACCTCTTGCTCCCTTTCCACATCCCATAAACTGACATGTCTTTGTGCTACTGCTACGCTGTTGTTGCTGCTGTGTAATCCCGGAAGTACAAGTTACTGAGCTTTTTGGTGTAGTTATTACGCTCGATGAGAGGTCTGGAGTTTTTGCAGCTGGTTTGAGTTCTCTTAGAGGCTGGTTGAGAAAGAAATTAGTCTCTGGTGAGTGTTGCAATGGAGGGAAAGATTTTCCTCTTTTCCAATGTGAAGATGTTGACCCTTCATCTTGAATATATGCTCCACCAATGATCAGCGGATTTTTAACAACATTTGGTGGTGGATTGAAGATTGGATGGGCAGTAGTAATATCAGATTCAGTGGGCCCAAAGGACAGACTCAACTCCAAATCAACCTTGGGCGCATCCACTGCTGTTACATTAGAGCTGACAGAGTTCTTTGGGCTGGGTGTCTTCTCATTACCAAGATGGAGAGAGAAGTCCAATTCCAGATCCATTGATGACTCCTCATCAGTTTCTTTGGCAGAAGACATTGTGGTACATGCGGTAGCTGAACTCCCCTTACTATCTGATGAACTTGAAGAACGGCCCAACCCAAGACATAGTGGCAACCCAATTTTCTGCTCCAGAGATCCACCAAACAAGCTCCGTTTCCTCTTGATTCCCTTTGAGGCCGACAAGACATCAGAGAATAAAGAACCAGGGGAATCAAGTCTTAACGTGGTATCTGCACCGCAACCAGCTGCAGATCCAGATCCTCCAACATGGATGGAGTTGCCCAGATTCTTGAACATGTCTGATACAGGGTTAACAGCAAAACCCTGATTACGGAACCTGGCATCCATGAATAAACTCCTAAAATGCAACACTTATTTTCAAGCAAATGTAAATGCAAAAGAACAGCTCGCCTGACTTCCGGGATTAAAAGAATTATCTACAGAGAAAAAAAAATTTAAAAAAAAACAAAAAAAAAACTAGATTCTAGGGTTAGATGTCTCTAAAAGCAGCAGAGTACATCCCACCCCCGCTAACAAATCCTGATGTATCACGCCGATCCATTTCAATAATTTAGTCTGAACTTCAGTTAATTAACTGACAGAAGATCTCATAAACTTGAATCTTTCGTCACAAACTCATGACTGCCCAGCATCCTGCATTCATGCTACACAATAAAGCACATGGTTAGGAACCAGAAAAATTGAAAAATAGCAGGATAAAGAGCCTAAAAAATAAGGCTTTCATCGATGCACATAACTAAAACATTTTCCATAGGTAATAAAACTCAGGAAACAAATTAAATGAAAAGATGCAGCATAAGATAAAAAGAATTAAGAAAGGCAAATCAAAGATCCTTTCAAATATTGATTTGATTTCACACGTGCATTCCAACAAGACTACACCAGGTTCGTATGTATTCCGATGTGACATTAATTTGTCGATTACTTCATATTGCAAACCAAGTTAGGAGCTTCTAGATTGTACTGTCCACAGCAAAATCTTATAGTTTAAACTGAACTCTTAGTAAATTATAGAAAGCTGCAAGGATCCAGGAGTAGTTTAAGTATTCCGGATCTAGCAGAAGATGTTTTCACTATATGAAGAAAATCGACTTTATATGAATTAGTAATGGACCTACTAGCTGCCTAGATATTGTCCAAATTCTTCAATCACCACATCATTCAGAAAATACATAAAGCACCTTGTGATTATATAGACTTGTCAAAACACTCATAATTAAAAATAAAAGTGAAAATAAAAATTAAAAAAAACAAAAAAAAAATGCTAAATTGAAGCAGATCTCCGACCTCAATTTCAATAGAAAGACACGAGAAGAAAATAGATCTTCATGTGAAGGAATAAAACGAAGGCATTGGAGATCTAGATGGAAGAGAGAGAGCATGCACAATAATTCCCAAAAATAAATGAATAGAAAGTTAAGAGCAATATGAATATCAATCAGTGATCTGAAAAAGAACATATTAAACTAAAAACGAAAGCATCTGTTTAGGAATATAAAGAATTGTGATTGAAATTCAGCTGAAGCTGACGTTTATCTATTTGTCTTTAAAGTTGAAAATAACAATTTTTGATATCAAAACACAGAAAATTGGACAATTCTTACAACTAGGTATACCTTGGTATGGTAAAAAAGTAATTGAGCTGAAAGTCGTATTTTTATTTTTATTTTTGAAATCACGCCAGATATATAAAGGTCGATCTTCCTTCTACTTTCAATTCTTTTAACAACAACCTGAAAAAGGAAAAAGAAAGCATTTTTATCAACAATTAGCAAAAGGCTAAAAAAGCTTTCGGACGAAAAAATCATGAGATTGATTAATAAACTCACAGCTCAATCACCATTGTTACAGAAAATTGAACAGAAATGAAATCAATAAAACTATATTAAAGTAAGCGAATTTGAATCTGGAGCAAAAGAAGATACTAAAATTCATCAAAAAGAAGATGCTGATTTCAGCGCAGGAAATTAGAGACCGTAGGAGAAGAACTATTACCTTGAGCAATTGATTTGTTCATGTGAGAAAGAGAGAGACAGAGCTAGGGCTTTTTCTTGAGCGCCGGCAGCAAATAATATAAGGCAGACAGTGGAAGAAAATGTTCCAATACATATGATGAGAGAGAGAGAGAGAGAGAGAGATTGTGTTTGTGCGCGCGTGTGGGTGATTAGGGGCGGAAATTAAACCATTGTGCAAAGTCGCGCATCTTAAGGGAGAGGCGTACGTTAAGCCAGGCTTTTTTATTTTTATATTTTATATTTTATATTTGTTTTTTAAATGTTTGACAAATGTTACACGAAGAAGAAGATGTTAAAACTCGACTCTAGTTAAAATTAGAATGTTTGTTTGTTTCTAATTACTATTTGGCTACAACCCCCCCCCCCCCTCCCCTCTGAAAAGAGCAATTCAACAAGTATATTTGGTCAAAACTAATAGTACTTCTAAAAAGGGCTCAATTTTAGTTTACAATTAGGAGTAGTATTGATTAGACAAAGTTATAAAATTTTAATTCTATATAATTACAAATGTTCTTTTATTTTTTATTTTTAAAATTTAAATTTGAATTGTCAAACATAACTTTGAAGTAAATCATAAAAAAAATTAAATTCCCTCTATTCTAAAAATAATATTCCCATCATTTTTTTTTTCAAACAAACATATCAAACTATCATAATAATAGGTAGGATACTGCTGCTTCTGTTTTTTTTTTTTTGATTTTCTTTTGGGTAGTAAAGTTTTGTATCACATAGTAATATCTAGTAGTAGTAGTAGTAGACTAGTAGTATATATATCAATCAAATTTAGATATTCTTCCTTATGGTGGTCCAAGGCGCAGCTGATCTTTAAGCAGCAGGGGCCTTCCTCATGGTGGTCCAAGGCGCAACTGATGTTTAAGCAGGGGGCGTAGATGACGTCAAAAAAGGGTCGGTCGGTGCGGTTTAGACTTTGGTGCGTGGCTTCTTCACCCGCTAGAAGGTTAGTCAGCCACCCACCACGCTAACGTGGCGATACGAGATTGAGTTTTTTCAGTTTTCTGAGAGGCCAAGGATGATTACGCGCCTGCTTGAACTTGGATGGTTTTCTGCGTTTCATTCATAGTCAGCCACTTCTTGACAGTGGCTCATCACCGTTCGTGGTGCCTTTCCTTCCTCATAAGTGGACCCCACGTGGTGAGTATTTTTAGGTCTTTCCATGTTTTTATATATTTTATGGTGGGGCCCCGATCAGTGTTACTCGGACTCTTCACTTTGCCCTAAAGTACTCGTGTCCGACACCCGTGTCCGAAACCCGACACTTGGACAAGATACTTCACTTTAGTGTAAAAAATTGGCAAAATTGAGAAGTACCCGTGTCGGATACCGTGTCCAACCAGACACTCCATCCGAGTCCGAGTAACATAGGCCCCGATTGAGGCTGCGACGATTTTTAACCTTTCCTTAATTAATTTATTAAATAATGGAGTAATGGAATCGGAGTTTGTGATAACTGACTATTTGAGTACAAAGTCAACTTTTTGTCGAAAAGAAGATGAGGTTCGGTAATCCCTCCGCTCTGCTCCTCTCCTCTCCTCTCCTATTAATACTAAATATGTATGTATGTATGTATGTATGAGCTTAGCCTTAGATTGACGTACGTTTCTATTTTGTTTTTGGTTAATAAAACTAACTTTCTATCTTCCATTCTTTATTTATTTAAATTTTGTGGTAATTACCACCATCATAGCTCATAAGAAGACGTGGATGCCAGCCAGCCAGCCAGCTCATAGTCACATTTGAAAGTTTGTGTTCAAGAAAGTGTGTGTGTGTGTGTGTATATATATATATATATATATTTTCCTCCAAACAAAAAGAGTTAATTGGGATATATGGTGTCTTGAGTCAAACAGCAGCCAGACAAATAAAAAGGTGAAACCCCGTAAAAGAGTGGTGCGTGCTTAGTCAAGAGAAAGCTCAAAATCCAAAGCAGCATAGCATCAGTTCATAAGTATATAGAGCCAAAGATGTGGAGAATAGAAAAAGAAGAAGTTGTTCGTTGCATAGAATTTGATTCCTTTCACAATTTATACTCACTCTCCCTCCCATATCATATCTCTTCACCATCCAATGTGTTGACACAACTGTACGAAATCAAATCATGAATTGTATGTATGGCCATCTCATTATAAGCGCCGTGGTGCCTACTTCCTACTTCTCTCCATCGATATATAAGAATTAAAAATAATTATATATATATATATGAATTTATTTTATTTTATTGCATAGATATTTATATTAAAATAATTAATAATCATCATATTTTAATTTATTTTATCTTATCACGTATATTTTTACATTAATAATAATATTACTTCGTCACACATTCGTAGATATATATTCCATTTTACTTAATTTATTTCTATAAACAAATGAAAGGTTCCCTACATATAAATACAAGGAAAGGGTACAAAGTGCATGTACAAGCAAAATAGAATTTTGAAAAACAAGATTACTATGTTATTTTCTTTCATTATTTTTAGAGTTTTGTTATATATCGTGAAAATTTATGTCGAATTATAATTATAAAATTTATTCATACATGAGATTAGTTAGAATTATAAAAAGATTCTACTTATTACATATCTCTTTATAAAATTTACTACTATAATTATTCACCTAATTGATTATAAAAAAATTAATGTAAAATTTTGTAATATATATCATTTCTCTTATTTTTATCGTGCATGCTCAAAATACAGCAAAGTATATTATATTATGCCTTTCTTTTTCTAACATACATGCATCAAACCTTCCATTTTTTTATTCCTAATTTTGAAAGTGTCCTTTTTCCTTCTATTTTTTTGGGGGTTAATATTGTCAGTCTAATTTTTTATTTGTCAGTGGATGGGGTGACGACATGTGCTCTCCTAGTCCTCAAACTTTCAAGAATATCCGTTTCTAGATTCGGTTCTTACTAGGCACGTGTATTGTCTCTTTGCCTTTTCTTTTTTATTGAAAATAATAAAAAAAATAAAGAGTGAGGTTCGGAGTGTTAAAATTTTAATCTCAAAATATATCTTAATTGATATATTATTATAATATTAATTAAATAAATTTTACGTAATGGATTATGTTATAAATTATCATTATAATATTTAATATTATATCATTTTGAGATTAAAAATTTTAAATTTCTAATATTATTCAAAAAAAAAAATTCTTGAACAATTATCATTCAACTTTTTGTTTATTACGTTTTAAAATTAAAGAAATTTTTTTAATTTTAAAATTAATTCATTAATTTTGAAATTTAGACAAAATTTATTTAAGTTTAACATATATAATTATAATTATTATAAATTAACTAAAAAAATATTGCTAATTACTATATTTGTTGTTTTTAAATTAATAAATGCAGTTAACAAGTTATTGTAATGGAGATTTGGATACTCTCCAACGTTATTTTCTAGTTTTTTTTTTAAAAGATTTTATATAGAATCAACAAATTGTAACTTGTCACTTGATATTTATGAAGCATCGGACAGATGAGCAGTGTACGGACTCAAAAGTGGGGAAAGGAGGGGGCATCGGGCTTATAGGTTCGTTGGCAAAAGTGAAAGAACAACAATCTTTACAAAAAAATCTAATTTATAATTTTAAAAATATATTTTTCAGATGCATCTCTAATTGAGTGATTAATAATAATGATATAATAAAAAAATTGGAAATCGCACTTTAAAATAAATATAAAAAAAATGAAAGAAGAGAGTAATACTCCTATAATAGTGAAAAATATCTGGCAGTGGAGGAAAAGACAAACACCAGATGGAAAAGAGAGAGAGAGAAGATTGGTGGTGTGGGGACAGGGGTAGTACCTCACAAGCGAATTTATTTTATTTTGGCTTCCACCTTTGATTTTATTCTTTAAAAAAAGGTTGTTGACGGATGGGCTGAGGTATTTTTGCCACCTCTCCCTTCTCTTTTCGAGTTTTTATTAGAAAGTTCAGATCTTTCAATTAAGAAAAAAAATTTTCTATACATTTTCGACACGTGTACAATAATTATTTTTTAACCAATAACTCATAATATGTGAGGACCAATTTGTATTAATTATATATAATTCATTACACGTGTCGAAAATGTATAAGAAGGTCCTTGAAAGACCTGCACCTCCTAATAAAAACTCTCTCTTTCCACCTTCTACACACGTCTCGTTTATAAAATTTATTAATTATAAAAATGTTTTTTTTTATTATATATTTACTCTTAAATTTATTAAGTAACAATTTAATAGTGATGTCATATAATAGTAAATATTATTTCATTTTATATTATCATACAAAAATAAGAATTTTTTTTTTTGAAAATAAAAAAGGCAGCTAAAATTCTTTTATATAACGGATGTCGGATGGAGTATTCTTCCCCTTCCCCCCCCCCCCCCCACCTCCCAACACACCTACCTATTCCCCCCCTATGTAATAACTATACATGTAGTATATGTTTTAAAATTTTATCATCCAAGTAAATGAGGCTATTTTTTTGGAATATTAACAGTCCAACTAAAAGTTAGAAAACAGAGACAAGTGAGGCTATTTTTTTTTTTTTGGAATATTAGAGAAAAGAGAAATAAGTTATTTGGTTGAACAGCTGTATTTTGGACTTTCAATTAGTAGATGATGTTACAATTTATCATGGGCTACATTTCCAAGGAAAAAAAGAATCCTGTGAAGCATCATTCCCACACTTAACAGTCAGTTAAACAAATTAATTAATTAATTAATTAATTAATAATGAAATCATTAATTGTTCTCTTGAGAGTGGAGAGAAGAAGCACTAGCGGAACTAGGGGGCGAGGGGGGTCATATGGCCCCCCCAAGAATTTGAAACATGTTAGTTCATATGCATGCATAAACAAACTGAAGCATAATTCATGATGAATTATCACATTGAAATATAACAATAAATGAATAAATGCATAAATTTCTTTGGTTATTTTCTTGATTTTGATAAGTTACATAAGTTCAATAAATAATTTTTTTTTACTGATCTATTTTGCCCCCCTCTAAAATTGTTCTGGTTCCGCCACTGAGAAGAAGAGTAGACAGAATGAAGAAGAAATTATGAATGTACAATTTCAATCAATGTTAATGCAGCAAAGACGAGAAACAGAGAACCTCCAACGTAGGCAATAACCTGTCAGTACAGAAAACAAAAGAAGACTGACTATATAAAAATCCTATTTTTGTTTACCTATATTGTGATATGTGTGTGTATAATACACAATTTGATATAAATTTTCTCATAAGTTTTATCATTAAACTTTACCTTTAGTTTAAACTAAATCACATGGGTGCTAATGTATTGTGAATTGGGTTAAATTGGAAGGAAGTCATAATTGAAGGATTTTGTAACTGTGTAGCTAAATGTATGAGAATGGAGTTCACTTTAAAAAACTACTCTATATTGAAGTAAGTGGTGGATATTAGGATTAATATTTTATCATTTGATGTATCCGTACGTGACTTGCGGCAAAGTACCCAGCATTTAGATAAACTCACCTTTTCAGATAAGAAGTTCCCCAGTAAAGAACCTCCCAGAACAGCAAGCTGCATGAGGCAATTAGTAGAATCAGCTCTGTGATGGAGAATCAGCAAGTGAAAGAAACAAGGTAAAGGCAAATTTTATGAATTCTTAAGGTATTCAAATTGTTACTCTCTACTACATTATCACACACAATATAAATGCCAAGATGATACTGTTAAATACTGCCCTCACAACCTCGTGCTACCAAAAAGTAGTATAGCTAAGAGAAACTCTCGGACAAGAAAAAAGAAAAAGAAAAAAAAAAGGAGCAATTTCCCATCTATACTTTTTGTCAAAATTCACTAGCTTTGTATGATGTTTCAACATTTGAGGTAATTCAGCAATTTCTGTTTTAGTGAAATTTCACAACTAGCAACAAGACTTGCCGGGTGTTCACTGTCTACGAGCTCATAAATAGTTGGTTCTTCAAATGCAGGCATAATTTCTATTAAAGTTATACTTTACCAACGTTGCAAATCCATGACCAGCAAGTGCTCCCCCAATGACTCCAAGAGGAGATGAGGCAGCAGCAAGTGCTGCATAACAAGAATACAAGTATTTGTCACTAGCAGATTATGAAATGCAAGATTTGCATCAGAAAAAGGAGGTTAAAACATATGTATCAATTATCATGCATTGAAGGTCAGCAATAGAACTTCACCAGCTTTGTTTGCTTGCTAAGAAAATGAATGAAAAACAAAAAGCCACTATAAACTGTAATCACAATATCTTATTATACTGCATGAGAAACCACCAACTTGCTGCATAGAGAAAATCATTTGGTTAGGACTTCTATAACTATTAGGTTTGATAGAAGAGACACATGAATTATTCTACCTTTTTTCAAAAATTCAAAAACTGGATAGCAAAAGAGTCAATACATAACTTCCTACCTATTTTCCTTACATAGGGGTAAAATATTTTAAACCAGATCCAGCATCTTGAACATATGAATCATGTAGTTTCAAAGTTCAAGCAGCCAGAAACAGTGGTGCATTGAAGAGAAAATCTACCGGGTGTTCAGATGTCACATAGGAAAAAAAAAACGTTCATTTGTTCCATAAAATGTTATTGACCACAACATTTTGTGAAGACTACATTTCCTGTTCAACACAAGCAAATCTAAAGTACAGACTTCTGCCTCAGTAGTCAGTATGCATCATCAAGTGGGTAAAATTTACACAAAATGCCACCTCAAGTGTTACCAGTTAAATAAGTTGATCTTAAATCTGCAAATTGTGAAATATGTGCATCAAGCAGGAAACATTTACCTCGGACTATCAACAAAACCCACTAAACGAGATAAAATAAAATATAGGTATTTCAGATTAATCACTTATAAAATATAGGTATTTCAGATTAATCACTTACCTATTGTAGAGAAGAACGATTTATCGCCCCATTCAGCAACGAACACTAGAAGGAATGTGCTTACAATGGTGCTAGCAGCAGCCAGAATCCCAGCACCATTCCCTGAAAACTCTGAAACTGCTAGTTCTGCCTGGAATCAGAATTCAGACACGGGTGTTATTATATCTTCAAATGCTTCCAACTAGCCTGAATTTGTTCGAGTGCAATGAAAAAGGGAATCAAAGTATAATCTAGAAGTTAAAGGCAAAGCCATCTCATATGTTAAGGTGTTATTGTAAAGAGGAGAATTTTCATTCAAATGGTAGACAGTGTCATCAGGGAGAAGAATATCAGAATGGGTGGTTTGAGTTGTTGGTTATTCATTTCTCTTTGAACTTTTGGGTTTGATTACTTGGTGGATCAGTTTTTTTGCAATCTACATATTGACAGTGGATCCTTATCGTCTTTGCTCAGAATGCATCGGATTAGTGTTAGCAGTATATGCCAGGGTATGTCTAATTAGATCAGTCATATAGCACAAGAAATTCACCTCCTTTTGTTCTTCATCTGCTTTCATTCCATCACCAGAGGATGCATCCAGCAAGGTTGAAACTCCAAAATACACCTGCAATCAATTAAACACCGACATAAGTGAATTTAATTTACATCAAAAGATTCTGTAAGGTTTGAGTCACTAAAAACAAGTAAACATTGCAATTTAAATTGTATTAGGAGGTTAAACTGGCACTACACAAACTTTGCTAAAACTCTGAGTTTTTTATATCTGGACTCTCATTTTGGGAGAGATAGAGTCATTTATTTCATTGTCTAGCTAATGATGGAAGCCATAAGTTACCAAAAGGAGTACAGCAGCAATATCATCAATCGGCAAATCCGTGTCACCAAATCTGTCATCCAAATAAATCTATCAGAACAACTGATGTGATTATAGTATATAGAAATGAAATTGCTGTACACCATCTACTGGATTGGAATCCATGAATCCTGGTATAACATAAGGATAGTCTATCAATGTAACCAATTGACTATACATATGATATAAGGTTAACGGGTCACATTGGTCAGATCTAGGCAGTTGCCAGCCCAGAAATTAACGAATTCAAGCATGAAAATGTAATGAGTTCTGGATATTGTTATCTCTGGCCAGTAACAGTCATACTATTAATGCTTGAATGTTATATGAGAAACTCATCTAGCAAGAATAATCAATATATGTATTTGAATACAAATGCCACAACCAGTCCCTATAAAGCCAAAAAGCTCGCTAACTCTTTGTCCTACCGAGTCTAGTTCACTGTGGGGTATGGAACTTATCACTTATGTATTGAAAAGCTCCTAATTATACAAAATAGATTGAACGGGAAGTAAAACCTGAATGGAAGGATCTCATCAACATAGTGAAAAGTTCGTCCAAGAACAACAGAAATGATTGTCATTACCCTGCTCATGATACACAGAACATTAGTGAGTTCCAAGGAAATAGTAATTCGTCTTTATTCTAATAATAAGCTACTAAACATGTCCTCTTTTTTACAGCAGATAATCATTAGTCCATTTTGATATAAAGCATGTTTCTGTTAGTCTCTGATTTGATAAAGTGAATAGAATGATTCAACAGTGAAGTAATGGAAGCGGAAATATACACTTAATCAACTAAGTTCAATAGAAAGCATAAGACAAAACAATAGCACATGCTTCACACATCTGACTTGAAATACTGAGAACATTATGCATTACATATTGTTTGAAGGGCGTCATTAGCAAGCTAGAGCAGGGAACTATGTCAGACTCGCATCACAAGTTCTAAGTTATTTGCTTGCTACTTCCCAAGTTGCATATAATGTTTTCTTGTTGTTCTTTTTAAATTGGTGGTGCAGTTTTTAAATTTGCTTCTAGTAAACAATGCATATAACAGATGAACTGTCTGAAAAACTCACTATAAAGAGAAGAACTAAATGCAAAAGCCATTTTAAAATCGCCTTTATTAACTAAAATATACATACCCAAGTGCACCAAAAGTCCCAAGGAAAACAACGGCGGATGAGTTTCTAGCTGCTAAAAGTGCCTGTCAAGACATTGAGCATTTGAAGTTCAGTCAGCCAAAAATAAGGCACTGAACAGCTGATAAAGCACGATAATTATGTTGATAGTTTAATTGAGAATCATAGTATTCAACATGGACTTTTGTCAAAAAGTCAATTCTTATATCTTATAGATACATATGCATATGACATTCACCCAATATATTCAGGAAGTGTGATGGGAAGAAAATATGAATAGACAGTTTCTGATGGGATCTCTCACCGCTATAAAAAATGTTTTGTCCCCCAGTTCAGAAAAAAATATCAGCAAGAATGCCTGCAAAAGGAAAATTGCATTTGGGATATAAGCTAACAAAATGTTATAAGACTACACGAGCGGATATAACCATGCCAACGGAAAAGTACCCTGGACTCTAAACACAATCATTAAAATGATATAATATTTTACTGATCGCTAAGGTTGACGTACAAAGAGAAAGCTTTGGCTATGACTGTTAAATGAAAGAACAACACCAAGATTTATAATGTCAAATGCTAAGTAATACTAAAATAATCCCAACAAAAGGAAAACCCCAAATTTTATTCATTTTTGACAAAAGCAATTTGATGAAATAAATAATACTTTTTTCAGGTTTGATCAGACGTAGTAGTATAGCTTAAGTTTTATATATATATATATATATATATATATGAATGATAAAGATTTCAACGGCTTTTCCATTCTGGTAAGTACTGTTTAGGGCAAGAAAACCACCGAAAGTGATTTCATCATCTTTAGAATCAACAACCTACTTAATTATCTTTAATTTTGTTTTAAACATATACTACTATTATATATATTATAATGGAGGGGTATGTATAAATAATATAAATTAATTTGGTGATATATATATATATGTATAACAACCTGTATCATCTCACCTTCCCGTGAAAGCATTCTTTTCTGATTAGTTTGTATCAAAAGAGAGAATTAACAAAATCATACTACTAATAATATCACCCAATAATAATCAAGTTGATTTTGCATGATGTGTAAGAGCATTTACATTTCCACTTTATAAAGTTAACTCGTGAACTCACTGAGCCTTTTATTCTTAATTAGTTGTGATCAATTAAATCATGACTTATTTTCCTCCACTCTGAAGACCCATATATGTTCTTAGTTAGTTATGTTGATATATGCACGTTTTATTTTTCTTTCTTTTTTATTTATATATATATATGTGTGTGTGTGTGTGTGTGTGTGAACATTTGATTGAAGATTTTGTCTCTAGAAATACTAGAAAAAGAATCTTTCAACGAATGTATTCTCATATATTGTGTTGTAGTCGAACTGTTATGTTTTAAGTTTCGGAAAGGTACTTTTTGGATGAAGCTTAATACTGCCTTTAATTAAAGGGTATGGACATAGAGATTTCTGAGAGTTTTCTTGTTCACTTCATGATGACTTCTCTTTTTGCATAATTTGATCCATTTAAGATCAATTATAACACGTAGAAAGAAAAGTGGAAGATGAGCGAGTTGATCGCCATGTGCATCCAAGAGGAAGAAAGGTTTTCGATTGAAAAACTTAATGTTGCTCATTTAACTATCATTGAATCCCATAAGAAGAAGAAGAAGGATAAGTTAATTTCTACCAAAACAAATAAGACAGATTATTCAAGTAACAAACAAATCTTAAATGTCGCTTCTATAAAAAGTAATGACATATTCAGAAAGATTACCTTAAATTCAGAGAATGTCTTGAAAGAAAGGTATATCCTTTAATTATATATGTGACTTACAATAAATTATACTTTAACAATTAAGTCTTTAATTGATAATAATATACATTCCTTTTTTCTTTTCTTTTCTTTGGGTACACGCTTTTTTGGCAGTGAATTCAAACCTGGTCATGAACTAGACACATTGTTTCACATGGATGGGAGGAACTCATCAGCAACAATTTATAGACAGCACTTGAAGCCCTTAAGATTAACTATAGGTACGTACTTGTTTTCTAACAAGGGGGGCATATATGTACGTGATTAGCTTGTAATATAAATAGGATATCATAAATTTTGTGCACGTATTTATGCTAGGGAGCACAACTTCGTTCAATTTCACTAACATTTTCACAGATAGCATATGTTTAATACATATATATCAAATAAAAGAAGAGAATGCAGCTGTATAATTCAGAGGGGCAGTATATAAATGAGTCAACTTTGAGTTTTAAAATATCAGTATGAGAAAGAGAATTCTACTTAAGATAACAAGAATGTTAACTATATAAAAGAGGGAGCTTATCCTAACTGAAGTAAAACCTGTGCTAATGTCGCTGAGGTCGCCGAAAAATGAATTTGATTGAATTCCAGAGTCAAAATCTGAACCAGCAGCTGCCTGTCCAGTGCCTTGAAGTATGAAAAATCCACAAAGTAGCGCAAACTTTAGATAACCATTGAATGATATATCTAGAACCGGGGCATCTGCATAAATGCAACTTTCCTTTATTGACTTAATCGTGGAAGTTGAGTTGTCTGAAGCGCTGCAGTCGTCCGTATTTTGCATCAACTTTGTAGCACTGAGACTGCTGGAGTTAGGGAACCTGAACTCCTGAGCAAGATTATAAAATTTCAGACAGCACAAGTTCCAATTTTTCGTCAATAACAAATACAAGGCTTAATGAAGACAAATTATGGAACTATAAAAACCTAACAGTTATCGTAATACAGAGGAAAACTCAAACTCATACAACCTCTAGAAAACAAATACTTTTTATAACCGTTTAATTATAAGCTTTAAATTGCTATGTAGTTCTTAGTTAGCTACGTTTAAGTTGTACATCTGGGCGTTCCTTTTAGAAAACACTCTACTGGGCTATCTAAGCTGCAAGAAAAAGGAAAACATTATACTGTTTTTTATTCTCCTACTCAAATTTTCTCATTTTCCTATAAGGATATATGTTGCCCCCATACATGCTCAACTGGGCGCATTGTTTGAAAAAACAGTTGCATATACACAACGTACGCGCCAATACTGACATATTGGCAGAGATGAAAAAAAAAATAAAAAAAATTTGATTAGTTCAACAGAAGTATATATAGAGTGAAGCAAGGATTGGCTGGTTTAAACTACAGAGAAGTGAGTAACTATACATAACCAGTTGTAAGAATTCTTTTTTACATCATATATGGTAACAGAAGCAAAAAAAGAAAAGAAAAGAGGAGTATGAGTACCGAGAAAACTTACAATGGTATGAGAATTCCGTGAATCTTTATGTAAAAAGGGAGTGAACCTCCCATGGCACATGTTAATGCAACATTTTTTCAAGTACCTGAAAACAAACCAGAAAAGAAGAAAAAACCACTTTACCACTGCTGTTAATTGACTGACCGTATGAATAAGTCTAAATTTTATTAATATTAATACCAGTGCTAAAGTGAAGTTTGAATATTCAGAATTTGGCAATAGAAAAACACAAAAACAAGTGATAATAATCGGCAGAAGACACATAATTATAAAAATGGAAACTAAAAAAGTGTCCAAGCTGAAATTTGAGTTATAGGTACCTGGAGGAGATGAGATTAGGTTTTGGTTTTGGTTTAGGAGAAGAAATTGATGATGCCAAATTCAAATTGAGGCCCAAAATCCTCCTCCTTAATAACACGCCCTCGGAAGAGAGGGACAGGGTTACGCTCCGCATTCTCTTCTTCTTTTTCTCTGGTTTGGTTTGGGGACTCCCTCTCCCTCTCCCTCTCCCTCTCCCAGTGATGAGCTAGTGTTTGTAGATAAGCATAGGCTGCTATCAGAAAAGAGCGCCAGTTTGGGCCGTTACTTTCTCACCCTTTTATTTTATCTTCTCCATTTCCTTTAAATATAATAAATAATAGGAGTATTTGCTTTGCTTTGCTTTGTCTCACAAATAACTAACTACTATTTGAATTTCATCATAATTTATAATTTAAATTGTTATTTAATTAATGAAATAATTACTTTATACTTCACTTAGTAATATTTTTAAACTAGTTTATAATGTTAATTATTTGTATTGATCAAAATCAAATAAGTTTAACAACTTAATATGTATTTAATTCCTTATTTTACTTATTTTTAAAAGTATTTTTTCACTTCCAAAATTTTAAGCAGTTTTTATCTTTATGTTGCACATTATGAATTAACAAAATTACTACCCAATTTCTTACAATACTTATTTATCGTCAGAAATATTTTATTTAATCGCACAATTAATAAAATTGGCTGCAAATAGCATCATTCAAACTAATATTTATGTCATAATATGTGTATTAAGCGAAATTAGACGAAAGATGTAACATAAAGAGTTATTGTTTTACGGTTCAACAGAGAAATTAAGAGGTAGATTATGCAGATAATTAATCCACTGTTCAAACAACATTACTTCACATTTGAGTATAATAAAATAAACCAAAAGTACTTGAATACAATCCCACAAACTAACTTTAACATGCCACAACTCTTCCCCAAACTGTGAAATTAGGAAGGTTCGTTCCTAGAGTAGAGGTTGCCAAGGCAAATTTATTAGCTAGACAATCTAGGAAATTTAGATGTACTTCTTTCTTATTTTAATGCATGCCTTATTAACCCCCCCCCCCCCCCCCCCGGGCCCCCCCCCCCCGCCCCCCCCCCCCCCCCCCCCCCCCCCCCCCCCCCCCACACACACACACCTCAAAATAAAATAAAAAACTCTTCCCCAAAGAAAAACTTACAAATCAGAATAACAAGTGAAGCATATATCACAAGTCAAAACTCACCAACATTCATACAACTTAATATCAACACGAAGCCTAAAATAAACTTCACCCTCAAATGCATCAGTCCTCAGAGTAGCTATCCCTCTAGCCATAAAAAAGTCACCAGTTCCGCCAATTACCGAAATATCCCTAGTCTTATTCATAATCGGATCAGCCCCTGCAAAATTAATACTACCCTTGTGCTGTGTAGAATTAAAAACCATGGAAAAGCCGAGCCAAGACGTGAAAATCTCTTTCTTATCATACATATAAAACCCTTGGGCTCGACCAACCGGCGGCGAGTGCAGATTATTATCAAGGGTGACAGGGTCATCGAACACGACCACATTACCGAAATGGTTTTGTCCCGCTAAAATAGTCTTGTTTCCCCAGGCTGGTGCCCCTACAATTGCAGCAGTTGCATTTTTGGAGTTTTTACCATTATAAATTATGTCATGGAAATAAAACACCAACGTTTTACAAGGGCGCCGCGACCGGATTTTTTTGCTAGGGGTAGCAGAACATCCATAGAGGAAGAAGAAGAAGAAGAAGAAGAGAGATAGTAGTAGTGCTTGAGCTTTCATGGTTAAAGGGTATGGCCTATATATGGGGGGAATAAATTGAAAGAAGCTAGCTAGTGTATATGTTTTGAGAAAGCGTAGAAAATGGGGATAATTATACCATCTATTTATAGAGAGGAAGCTTGCCTTTTAAGCCATGTTTATATATTACCCAAGAATATGACTAATAAAAATAAATAGAAAATAGTCTTATTTACAAAAATTATAAATATTAAAGATATATTTTTGTTTTATGCATACCAGTAAAATTAATAAACTGTTCATTTAGTAATGTGGTGTGAATTTAACGTATGATAACGAAATTATGATAGTAAATTTGAAAATATTACGTTTATTATATTAGTAATATTAAAAAGTGGATTTTTTTATTTGTGAAATAATTTTTTTTAGCCAATGAGACTTTTTTTTTTTTTTTTTGAAACGGATGATGGAGAGGGGATAAATAAACAAACTACAATTATATATTGTCCATGACATGCACTCTTAAATGTTTGTTGTACGTAATAGCTTGAAGTCTAAGGCTAGCATAATCACTGGATGCACTGTAAAGTGGGCTCTATATAATTTCTATTAGGACCATTCAAGATAGCAAGACAGCCAGACAGCCACTAACTAACTAACTAGTAACTAATTATCTATAAGTGGAAACTGCTAGTTAATAATGCATTTTCAAATGAAAGGTTACAATTGAGTGGAACTAAACGTGTGTTGAGAAAATATTGAAATTCAAGAATAATAATTATATATGCATATTGGTAAAGTTCGAAATTATAGCCTAACTAATAGCTAGCTAGATATATATTCCAGCGATTCAACATTATCTTATGTAGACCAGGGCTGTTTAGGTAAGCCAACTCTTCTCAGCACGGCCATTATTAATTAGGTATTAAGTCTAACTACTGACTATAATTATGTTATTATAACTACTCTTGTCGGTTTTGGTTAATTGTATGACTAAATGATCAAAACTAAGCTAGCTAGCTACAAATAAGTAAACAATTGTGATTCATTAAATCCTAATTAAAAAGCCCTATACAATCATATATATATATATATATATATATATATATATATATATATATATCCAAAGTTATTTTGGATAGGAGCCCCTATTATCCAATTCATCGCTGACCGTTTAAAAAAAGATCGAATAACATAAGATTTATCTTGTCCACACAATAGTTGTGCGGATGAGATATACTATCCGCACAACTATTATGCGGATGAGAACTTATAAATTATATCTCATCTGCACGTCCACCATCCGCATAACAGTTATACGGATGAAAATAATTACAACTTTTAGATCACAGAAATAAATAGTGGTATCTGCGTTGGATAGATGAGACTCTCATCTAACTTTGACTATATATCACTCCTATATATATATATATATAGATATATAGATGGATCGATAGATACGCACACATACACTAGCCAACAACCTGTAACACCAAACTATAGCGGGGGGGGTCAAATAGCGGTTCCCTTTCCATTTTCACTTATTAAAACAAATAATTCTAGCCAAATCTTGAGTTTGAATCGAATCAAATTTATCTAAACAAGACCTTAAACTACTAGCCTAATAGTATTTTTTTGGATCATCTTAATACACCACAGGCTCACTCAAAATGTCATAACTAAATGTATTATTGTTACTAACTTAATTCTTTATATACAGATAAAAATTTTCAATATCTTTGAATGTGGAACTGGGGTGTTACAATAACATTTTCATAAATGTAGAAAATATTATATCACCAATTTTATAATGGAAAATTGCATTTTTGGTTGTGGGAAATAAATGACTCTTATATTTAAAAAAGAAATACTTTATGAATGCTTGAGTATTTTGATGAAAGAATCTTGTTGGTGGCCTCTAAATTTTTGGTGGAGATGCTAACAACTTTTTTTTTGTTCTTGTCAAT
This sequence comes from Aralia elata, assembly GCA_034770075.1. NCBI lineage: Eukaryota > Viridiplantae > Streptophyta > Magnoliopsida > Apiales > Araliaceae > Aralia > Aralia elata. Next base: position 2,087,994 of record CM068386.1, read on the forward strand.
TTTGATATATACATATTAACAACTTCAATTGGTTTTCATTCGTGAATAAGAGATATGGTAGGATATTAATTATTATGTCCGGCTGAGAAAAGGTTGCTTAATTTGCATGTGTTACAAGGCGAATAGTGTAGTTGGTGGACCTTTTGTACTGAGGTGCTGCTGTTTGGTAGGTTACCGAAATCCCTTGACAGGGCACAGCGGGCCATCTAGCTATAATTAGCTTTAAAATATTTTAATTCTCAAGAATAAATTACTTACATGGGAGAAGTGCAGAAACTTTGTAAATTAATTAATGTGGTAGCTTTGGTAGGCAAACACCCATTGGATTTTTGCGGTGGCCAATTTATTTTATTTTTTGTCCAAACTATTAAATTAAAAATGCTTTAAATTTAATACATTTTTGAATAATTCATGATCATTAAGGAGGATGGTTCACTAATATACCCTCTCTCTTTTTTTTTCTTTTTTTTCCTTTTTGTCTCATTCACTATTATTCACACCAAAAAACTAATCTTGAACTTATTCATTTGGATTTGGTGGTTCCCCGCAAAAATTACATTCTTAACAATATATTCCCTTCGTCCCAAATTAATTGCATTTCTAAGACTTTTTAAAGTCAAATTGACTATTTTTAAAACTAATCTTTTTATTATTTTTGTTAACATATAGGTCATGAAGATATTACAACCAAAAAAATATATATACAATTTTTACTAATTTCAAATTTTATAATTTTAGAAATATATTTATATATGCTTAATTATTAATTTTAAAAATAGTCAATTTGACTTAAAAAAGTCCTAAAAAAACAATTAATTTGGTACGGATGGAGTATCATTTTAAGCTAATTAAAACAAACCGGCACAATTGTCCCATGTTGCAGCTACAACGTTGATACAATCATACAATAGTACTACTAGAAATTAACGTTCTCAATTCCGACCACATGCAAATACAAAAAAAACAATCCCATCCTTTTCGCATAGCTAAAATTCATGAACTTGACAATATATCTTATTAATTCTTCAACATAACTTAACTAATTAGATTACCAGCATTCATAGAACTTGATATCAACATTGAGCCTAAAGTAGACTTCACCTTCAAATGAATCCGTCATAATCGTGGCAACTCCCCGGTGCATGAAAAAATCACCGGTTCCTCCCACGACAGAAATATCCCTAGTCTTGTTCATTAGCGGATCCGCCCCGATGAAGTTGATGCTGCCCTGATAATCGGTGGTGTTTAGAACAAACGAAAACCCAAGCCACGCCGTGAAGGTATATTTGGTGTCATATATATACATTCCTTGCGCTCTACCAACGGGAGGTGAATGAAGATTGTTGTCAAGTGTAATTGGATCATCAAAAACCACCACGTTTCCAAAATGGAATTTATCTGCTAAAATTGTTAAGTTGGCCCCTGCAGGCGCACCTACTATAGCAGAAGTTGCATTCGCTGCATTTTGACCATTGTAAAGAATGTCGTGGAAGAATAGGACCAAGTGTTTGCATGGTTTATATTGCTTTTTCTTCGTCCCCGGGTAAGCCGAGGAAAGAGAAGAAAAGAGGATGAAGGAGAGTAGAAGAACAAGAGCAATTGAACTAGTTCTTGCTCTTGCCATATTTCTTAATTTGTTAATGTTGGACAAGAGAAATATTGAATAAATGAGTTGTGAATTTGCTCTAGAGCTCATCTCCTTTTATAGGAGTATTATTATGTCACGTAGACAGACATATTGGTAGGTTGCGGCATGGCATCTTTACTGGGTTTGACTATATATGCGGATTCCAGTTGTTCCCATTTAGTCTCTGTCATAACACAACTATACATTGACTATTCTACAATAAGAACTACATTATTAGTTGGTAGCAATAGATTAATCCAAAAATTAGATAGTAACTAGATTTTTTACAAAATGTTTTAGTTGAGCTTAACCTAATTTTCTGTGAATGAAAATCCCAAAAGCGTTGCCATCAATTAATCCACCACCGCTTTCCGCGAAATCAGCCATCATAATAAAGAACCAACTCAGTAGTACTTCCTAAAGATATCACTAAATTAATTTATGGTGAAAACATATGTAACAACTTCTTCTTGTCACAGCGCGGTTAATTAATTTATATACTTCCATCCAAAAGTATGAATGCATTTTTTGATCATTTCTAAAATAGGGATGGATATATAACTTCTTTTTTTCTTTCTAAAATTCGTTGTTTTATAAATGTATTTCTAACTTTGGAATGAATGAAATATTACTACCAAGATTTCTCTCTCAGAACACACAAACAAGCACACAATTAGTTACTAGGATCCATGCCAACGTCCTTGTATTATTATTCACGCTCAAAGTCTTAAAGGAAAACTACATTCAGCAGATGAAGAAGTTTATAAGCTTCTTCCTGAAGACCAAATTCAAGATCGATCAAAGTACTTAACTGAACTATATATTGCATACTCCCTCAGTTCCAAAATTAAAGATATATTTTGATTTTTTAAATCAATTCACGAAATTCCAAAACTCAAAATTGATATAATTTCGTTCAAGTTTTGAAAATAATAAAGTTGATATTTAGTAGTACTTTATAGTTAATTTACAATTGTTATATTTGTTTCTATTAAAACTAAATAACTTAATATTAATTTTGAGCTTTAAAATTTTACAAATTAATTTTAAAAAGTCAAAATGTACTTCTAATTTTAGAACGGAAGTAGTAATAATCAAGAAGCAACATGCATGCCCCAAACATGATTACCAAAAAGAAAAATGCAAAACTCCATAACCAGTTTGAGTTCGATAAGTGTTAAAAAATAAAATTATATATATATATATGTGTGTGTGTGTGTGTGTGTGTGTGTGTACATTTGGCTTTTTACTAGGGCCGGGTTGTTGGCCTTAAGCCTAGAAAAATAAGCTGGTGATAAAGCTTAGCTGGCCCAGGGCCGAGATTTATGCTTTGTTCAAAACGTTTTCTTGGGGACAAAGGGAGTACGTATAAATTAAAACACTTTCTCAAGGAAAAGGGGAATTTCTTATTCAATTTTTTTATTTATGTGTTTACTCGTATGGCTTTCTTCATTTTTTTTTTTTTTGGGTCCTCTCATATACCTCTGCGCATGCAGGAATGGAAGCCATCAGTGACTAAACTAAAGGTTGTTTTGGCAACTCCAAAAAGTAGTTGAATTATACAGCTATCTAAGTAAAGTCCAAATTCATGAGCATATATATTCTCAACATGTCTTTAAATAATTGTCAATCGTGAAAGATCAGCATAAAAGTTGTCTATTTCACTCTCTCTCAAAATTTCTCTTATATAATTAATATACCCACTATATGCCACTTTTTCTATATTCAATATCTGGTAGAAGATCGGTGGGGGTTGGTGATGATTTAGATTTTAGCAGTCCATATGACGAATTGAATTATTCTATCTTTGTTACAACAGTATTTAAAAAGATTGAAAGTCTTTACGTAGTGCACTAAATGAATTTCTTTTTCCTTGGCAAATTTATGGTAGGAAAACGCTACACGCACATAGACCATACACCGTACACATGTCAAATATATTTTAAGTATTTACAGTTATTTTTTAAAAATTAAATCCTATTGTCTATCAATTTAAAGAATTATATGAAAATAAAACGAGTTATCATTTGTATATATTGTGACCACGATTGCAGGATGGGCCTGTTTGGCAATTGTTTTGGTCACTTATCATCGTCAAATCTCTTCACTAATTAGATAGGAGAAAAAATTCTAAAGTCCTTGTGTATATGTATATCTTTTTTAAGTGAAAATGACTAGAACAGGAAGATTTTTTTTAAAGTGAAATGCATGTATGGTTGATTATCGAAGTAGTAATTGTATGCACACCGATTCAATTACGCGCAAACAATAGGGCACAAATATTATTATTCTATGTATTGAATAGTAAAAAGAGTAATATTAGGAACACTAATCATATACAAAAATTTGTACACACAAAATATAAAAAATAGAGAAAAAAGAGAACGGAACCTACAATTAAATGTTTTACATATTTTCATTGGTAAGCAATACATGAGTCCTACTCTTGGTGCACAATTTTTTTGTGTACAGTTGGTGCACATAGTATTATTCTAGTAAAAAATAATGTAAAAAGTTAATAAATCTTATCGATAATTTAAATGATATGACCCATATAATATTGTTCTCTCTATTTGTGTACAAATATTTTTGAATAGTTTATACACAAAAAACTTTTTTTTTTGGGCTAATAATAAACCATGCATTAAAACTGAAAGGCTAGGTGCATGGTTGTGGGGTCAATTGACCCCACTAAAAAAATTATTTTATAATGTAAGGTAAATTTTAAAATTTTAAAATATTATGTATAAATTGACCCCACTAAAAATTTATAAATTTTCTACTATACGGGGTCAAATTGAAAATTTATAACTTTGTCAATCAAATTTTAACCAAATAGGACTCATATCCTCTCAATATATGTATATCTCTCTATAACATTTTAAACTAAATAATAATCTAATTTATATTATTTTTAAACATAATTAATGAATTAATTACTTATGAACAATTGTGATTAAACAAATCTATTATGAGTCAATATAGTGTGTATATATATCCTATATTATTACTTATTATATTGTTATTGTAATATAGTGTGTGTGTGTATATATATATAAATATATATATATATGTGTGTGTGTGTGTGTATGTGATCCGAAAATACAATAGTATTAAAAAAAAATTAGTTCGGCCCAAACCGACGTCAAATTATTTATAGCTAATAAAAATTTTGACCCCACTCCTAACCTTCTCTAGCTTCATCCCTGGTTACATCTATGTTTCCTAGCCTGGCAAGCGAATTAGCGAAGCGATTAGCTTTTTCCACTGATAGTCTAGGAACTTTCCTAATCATACGAAAACTAAATAAGGAACCTAGAGGACAATAATATCAACTATAACAGGTAACACTGGTGATACAATCGAAGGATATTTCTTCATTAAATCTACAAGTTGTGATGGGGGTGATATTTTTTGTATTTTGACGGCTCAAATTTGATAGTGTATATGCGGACATGATAATTGGACATGAGCTATTTACAATTTTATCTATTTGTATTTTGATCCCCTATTTTTTATAATGAGATCAAAATACAAATATGTGAAATTGTAAAGAGCTCATGTTCAAACTTACGAAGTGGGCCGGGTTGGGAATTTACATCTATGCAACACTGCTTCTAGGAAGGACCAATTAATCCTATATGCCTTGCTGAAATCAACCTTAAGCATAGCGTTGCAAGTCCTGGTCAGAAGGAGGATTTGAACCTTCCTGGATTGTAACTTAATCAACTCATTCATGATGCAAAATTAAATTATCCGAAATTAACCTTCCTGGAATGAAAGCATTTCGATAGACTGAGACAGACACCAATTTGTGCATGAATATATATCACCTTTTTGAATCTATCTGTTAACAAGCATCTTAATTATCTTAGAAGCAATTTTATAAATCACATTACACAAACTAATCAGACGATCGATAATTCGAAACAGATTATGGGGCCTCCACTTTTGGAATCAGCTAGCTAGCTAGCGTGATGAAAGTTTTGTTGGCTTCCTTATGACTTTTGGTAGAAAATTAAATTGTTGGAATCCCATGCATGACCCGGCCTTCGTGAAATTAACCTATTTGGAAAATTAATTGATAGCTACGTACATGGACCTTTACAAGTTTAAATGGAAGAGCTAACTGTTGAATATTGTCATGTCACTATGTGAAAGAATTACTTGTTCCAAGGTTCAAGGCATCTAACGATACGTACAGCAGCATATAATGGAATGGAATGGAATGGTATGGTATGGTTCAAAATAAAAGCACCATATCTTCTATTTCTTTCAAAATTGCTTGCGAGTGCATGAACCTAGAGCTATCTATATATGGCCATATATGGGACTAATTATATTCACATTTTCTTTCCCATAACTGACCTAATGGCTAATTCCATTGTCGTGATTATAATTTTTCTTTTTATCGCGATCAAGTCTGACTGAGTCATGACTGACTGTTCAGTTTACTAAAAATGTAGCTAGGTCTCTGGATTATATATGTATAGGGACTGATACCTATCCAATGAAAGACGCTGGTCACCCGGTGCCGCCCCAAGTATGTAAGTATAGTCAAGGTAATACAGCTGCTACTTTTCAATTAATGGAATTATATAAGTCCAGTGGGAGTAAAATCAGCATGGCCCTACCCATACGACCAATACCAACCCCATACACATATATAAATCCACACTTTTATAAGGTCAAATTCCACTAATTGTCCACGTGCAACTGCCTTTAACCTTTTGTTCTCTGTCTACTACTTGGATTTTATTCGCCAAGCCTAATTTGGCTACAAATACTAAACATAATTTACAAACGCCAAACCTTGATTAATTCATTAAGAATGAATTTATGTAAAATTAGCTGTAGTGTCGTAGTACCACTCCAAAACATTTGCATGCGTTGGATAGAAGAGTACTAATTCATCCATTTCAAAATTAAAAAAAAAAAAGTGGTTATTCAAATAAAGTGGTTGCCTTGACGGATTTGTTCAAGAAGGATATAAAGTGAGAATGGACATCGAAATGTCAAGAAGCGTTTGATAGGTTGAAAGAGGCAATTTCATCTGAACCGGTGTTTAAACTCCCTGACTTTGAAAGTCCTTTTGAAAGTTCATACTGATGTGTCAGCTAAGGCTATTGGTTGAATACTTATGCAAGAAAATCATCTTGTTGCCTATGAAAGTCAACAACTAAAGGATGCTAAACAAAGGTACAATACTCACGAGTAGGAAATGACTGCAGTGGTGCATTGTTTGGAGACTTGGAAACACTATCTACTGGGTACGAAATTTGTTGTTATGACTGACAATGTTGTTAACACTTACTTCAAGACTCAAAAATAGTTGACTCCTAAGCAGGCACGTTGGCAAGAGTTTCTGGTGGAGTTTGATTTTGTGTGTGTGCATAAACTAGGCAAGCAGAATTCAGTGACTGATGCATTGAGTAGAAAGGTGGTGTAGGAATATGTTGTTGCTCTTACTGTTGTTGAGGCAGATTTCCTTGGTAAAATCAAAGAACAGTCCCAAAGTGACGTTATGTACCAAAAACTTCTTGTGCAAGTGCAAGAGGGCTTGGTTCGAAGATTCTAGGTTGAAGATGGTTTGCTTTATGCAAAGGGCAGTAGGCTTTATGTTCTTAGCGGAGGGGAATTGAAGAGACAGATTATGTGGGAGACACATGATACTAAATGGGCTGGTCACCCAGGTATTGAAAGGATGTTGGCGTCGTTGTCTCGCTCTTACTACTGACCCAAGATGAAAAACGACGTTGAGACGTATGTAAAGTCTTATCTAGTGTGTCAAGTAGACAAGCTCGAGAAGAAGAAGGATGCAAGGTTGCTGCAGCTTCTACCTGTTCTGGATAGACCTTGGCAATCAGTGTTAATGGATTTCATTTCTGGTTTGCCAAAGGTTGATGGGATGAGATCAATATTTGTGGTTGTTGATCGTTTTTTAAGTATGCGGTGTTCATCCCAGCACCACATGCTTGTACATCGGATGTTGTTGCTGAGTTATTCTTTAAGAATGTTGTGAAGTATTTTGGTTTGTCGGAACATATCATAAGTGATCGGGATACTCGGTTTACAGGCATATTCTGGACAGTGTTGTTTGGGTTGAATGGTTCTAAACTGAAGTTTAGTACGGCGAATTATCCACAAACAGATGGTCAGACTGAAAGGTTAAATCAGTTGTTTGAAGAGTATCTACAGTATTATGTGACTGCAAGTCAGAAAAATTGGTTGGAGTTATTAGATCCAGCGCAGTTTTACTACAATTTGCACAAGTCCTCTGCAATAGGCATGAGCCCTTTTAAGTTGAGCATGGGTTTTCAGCCAAGGACTCCGAATGATGTTGTTGTGTAGCGTACGAATGGAAATTGTCCTGTTATTTATTGTTATGCGAGGTCCAAAACAGAGTTACTTGAGGAAGCACATGACAGTTGAAGTAAAGCAACGAGGCGAATGAAGAAGTATGTTAATGCACATCGGAGGCTGCTTGAATTCAGTGTGGGAAATAAGTTGTTGCTGAAATTGACACCTTAGATTTGGAAGAAGATAAAGTAGTAAGGTTGTGCATAAAGGGTTGATACCTAAGTATGACGGTCCCTTTGAAGTTATGAAGAAAGTGGGGGTTGTGGCTTACAAGTTAAACTTCCAGATCGTTTGAAAATTCATCCAACATTTCACATAAGTTATTTGAAACCATTCCAGTAAGAATTGCTTGATGCAGGCTGGAAGTAACCTAAGAGGGTTCCGCCAGTGATAATTAAGGAAACAATTTAATAAAGATGTCGAGAAGATTCTGGTTCATAGGACTCAAGGTCAGAGTAAAAAGAATCGAAGGACAGATTATCTGGTTCATTGGAAAGGTGAAGTTAAAGTGGATGCGAGTTGGGAACGAGGTGTTACTTTGTGGCAGTTTGAGAAGCAAATTGTTGAGTATTGAGAACACCCTCTGATGAGGACGTCGAGCTCTTCTAGTGAGAGTGGTTTGTTAGCCCCTTAGTGGGTTAACACGGAGTTGGCATGCTGGATGGACGGGCAGCATGCCAACACTTAGCCTTGACACTCAGTTCGTATGGGGGCAAGGCAGCCTGGACACTCAATTTGTGCGGCATTGTGCGGAAGATTTGGACATTGTTGGGCTCCCCTAACAACAATGCTAGAATATAGATTGGTGGCTTGAATCGAATCAAAAAACCCATCATGGACTGGGCATAATTGGGCAAGAGTATAACATGTTGGGCATGTTCTTCGTGGGCAACACCTTCGGCAAATGCTTGGCTTGGTTGGAATTTTGTGTGGGCTAGTTGGCAAAGCTTTGGGGCATATGTTGGACAAATTCGTGGGCTGAGACAACAAAGATGTGGGCTGACTTTGTGGGTCGGTTGGGATGTTGGGCTGGATAGACTGACAACAAGGCTGGAAGCAACTACAGCTGCAGCAGTTACCACCATCAACCAAACAGCAAGTACATGTAGGCTTGTTTCAAATTTAAATCTGACATGGTGGTTGATCAGACTAGTAAGTACTGGGCAGAGTGGCTTGTGGCAGTTACTAGTTTGAATTCAAATGTTGGTTGTCTATTAGCTGAAATTCTTAGGTAGTTGGGGATGTCAACTGTAACCTAATTTTGTATTATTTATATACATTAATTGTCGGGGTTATGCATTGCAGAGACCATTAGAGAGAGTCTTTCAAGCCTTTGGCCAGTGTATCTTTTGTATTGAGAGAGCAATAAAAGGTTGGAACATTGTCCTGTAAAGTGTGGCTTTATGTGTGTGTGGCTTGTATGTTTCTGTGTATTACATTATAAACTGTGTGTGCATGTGTGTGAAATGTTGCTGAGTTTGAGTGAACAAATCAGTGTATCACAAGGTTGGTACAAGGTTGGTTTGGTGCAGAAAATTTAGTGTCAAAACATGAACCTTGTGACACTAGGCATGAGAGGGTAGCTTATTGAGAAATCTTGTTACATTTTCTTCTTTCTCCTATTATTATCTTGTTCCTGTTGCCCTACTCATGCAAAGATAATAATAAAGCCAAGACAACCATGCAAGCGAATCGTGCTCTATTACCATGATGTGCTCTTCAATGACACAAATGTCGCAAATGCCACGTCTGCCAAAGTTGCAAATGCAACAAATCTTGGCGATTTCAAATTCGGGCAGCTCATAGTTTTCGACGATCCGATGACCAAAGATCCCCATCTCCTTTCCTCTCCGGTAGCGCGTGCTCAAGGCTTTTATTTTTACAACATGAACACCTATAATGCTTGGTTTTCTTACACTTTGTTATTCAACTCTACTGAACATGTTGGTACCATAAACATTATGGGTGCGGATATAATGGATGCCGAAACTAGGGATCTTTCGGTCGTTGGAGGGACTGGAGATTTCTTCATGACACGAGGAATCGTAACGTTAAGGACGGATACTTTTCAGGGTGCTGATTATTTTCGCCTTCTGATGGATATCAAGTTATATGAATGTTAAAGAGAGAATGATATATATAGTGAAATATTACTCATAATTAAGATGAGCTTAGAGTACTACTGTATGTCTTGTGTTTATCTTCTTTTTTTTTCTTAGGAACCAATCCAACTACGTTCTATATTCAGTGAAGCTATACTGCATTGCAAACCCTGAATATTTGCAGGCACCCATAAATCACGACTATCTAGCTAGTGAGATGTACTTATGTGCATGTAATGCTACTAATTACTCCAAGTAAATGCATGTCCTAATTAATTGTGTTGTAATTACAAATATTAGTATATTTGTCTTCAAAGTGTATGATTTTTATTTTTAATGCTGGTGTTTGAGTTCATATATCCAGGGGGGGGGGGGGGGGAATCTCTCATTGGCTTCTATTCTCTATTATCTCCATTTTGATCATTCGCATTTTGAAGGGGGAAATATGGTATTGCGACTATGTACGTATATGAGTTGTCACTGTATGGTCCTGAGGGGCACGACAATATATCTATAGAAACTATCATATGATATTAATTAAGGAGTTCTAAATGCTTAATTACCCCTTTAATTAATTACATGCTTTAATTTAATTTGTTAACCAGGCATTTTGTCCTTATTCAGGTTTCCCAACAAATTAAAATAAGGCTACACCTATAGCTCCGATATTATAAAAGTCAAAAAAGAGTGCTTTTGGACTGCAATAGAATTTTAAATTCTTTACTATTCATTTTAATGAATAATAAATTAATGCTCCTACCCATTAAGTTTAATTAATCATACCTTAATTATTTTATTAGCAATTTGTTCTTTGGATTCGAATCGAATGTGCAACCATGTTACCTTATGCACTATAAAAGACAAAACGAAAATCATGAAAATCCGAAAGATATGGACCAGAGAGAGTAAAGAAAGCGTCATTCCAATCTATATATATAATTACTTAAGATTTTCTTTTGAAAAAGAATTTGTATTTGTAATCATGAAAAGTAAAAACACTCACCAAGTTTTACACATTAATTAATTAAGAGCTGGTTTATACAGCCAGTTAATCAATTACTCTTATGTAGTAGGAGTAGTATTTTTTTTAGCTGTACGTACTAAATTATTAATTATTTATATTCTTAATTAGTCTCTTTTCTCCCCCCATGCAACAGGTAAAACCCGAGTTATGTTCCTTAATTTCTCCCTCGCATTTGATCAGCCCACCACTAGCTCGTCTCATTCAGTCATTAATTATCTGGAGACTAGAATTAATTTTTGCAAGAGTCTCTCAATTTCTTTGCATACGTACCACTATTTTTAAATTTGATGACTTTCCTCCATCCAAAGTAATGGTGATGCATGCATGTACATACATACGCACCCATAGTTAGGTCACTTATTGAAAGCATCACCATGCATATATATCACATAAAAGATTTTCATATATACATATATATGCATGCTAAAACTTCAATTTAACTATTTGCGTGCATTGTTTTGGATTATCTAACCTAACTAACCAAACTTAATTAGAACACAGTTTAAAGTTGGTCATTTTAAAGTTGCTAATTTTGGAGATCGACTCCAAATTAAAATCATATTTTACGATAAAACCAAAGTACAAGAGATTAACTAACTCGTACTGATCGATCGTATGGGTTACTAGCTCGGTCAAACTTTGTTAATTGGTGATATATATATATATATATATATATATATATATATATATGCGTGTGTGAGAGACAGGGGGGTCAAACTTAATTAGACTAATTAGTTAGGTCATGATTCGTTTTTTGGCAAAGCAAAACCTTTAATTAATTTATTACTGCGAAAGAAAGAATATGGATTGGAGGTTCAAACTATACACAAGAACTTGAGAAATACATATAACATAAAATCAAATTATCAATATTGAAGCACAGAGCCCAAATTGGAAGTCTAACCAACGATCATGATTCATCCACTTGAGCATTTCATTCAGCCCCATGCAGGAAGTAAGAGTTCTTTTTTCTTTTAATTTTTTTTTATTATTTTTTTGTGGTTCATATATAAGCATAATACTCTGTTCGTTCTACAAAAATTATTGAAGTTAGATTGTACGTGTGTGTGTATATATATATATATATATATATATATATGTATGTATAAGTGTAATTGAAAATATATCTGAAATAAATACACATCTCACATCCCACATAAGAGAGTGCGTTAGCGTGTGAGACGTGGCAACATTTGTTCCATTAGAAGACACATTTGGCAAAAAGACTACTCTCATTTGATTTTCCATTTCATATGCTATTATTCTAATGAAAACAGTACTCTATAGTTAATTTGTAAAATTTTAAATTTTAAAATTAATATAAATTTATTTAATTTTAATTAAGGCACAAATTAATATTGTAAACTACTATATATATATATATATATATATATAATAAAAAAAGTAGGTACAATTCTAAATGAGTAAAAATATTATTGTTCCAAAATGTCAGATACATTAAAAGATATTACACTAAAATCAACATCATCCAACCAACTATAGAAAAAACTCAAAAACTTAACTAAGTTCGCTCAACAAGGTGGTGAACTACTCTATTCTCCGTCATACATGAGTAAACATAACCGACTCACAAATTACTAGTTAAAGCTCTGCAATCGTCAAGCAAGGAAGAAAGATAAAGAATGATCTGAACAATTTATGTTTAGACAATCTCAATATCGCACTACTGCTATAACTTTCACCATCAATTTGGGAGAACCGCTTCCTTTTTTCCTTTTTTTGATAAAACAGTTTAAAAGACTGAAATATATTAAAATTGTAATCTGTTATAAAAGATGAAAGGATTGCAAAAAACAAACTCAAATAGTAATTCTTTCAAATAAAATAATAGATAATCAGGAAAAAAAACTAATCGTAATAACAACGCTAATGGACATAAAATAAACTCCCGAAATATAGTCATATCTCTAAAATAATAATAGATTACCCAAATTCAGACTTTTCTTCAGCACGAGTCACATCCAAATCTGAATAATCCATCTTCAACAATTTATGCACTGAAAAAAGTCTCATGAACAAAAAAAATCTCCCAAACGGAGAAAATAAAATCTCCCGAACAGAGAAAACAAAATCTCCCAAGAGATGATAATGAAATCTTCTCACAAAAGAGAAAGAAATCAATTATCTCATAGAGAAAATAAGTCACACAAAAGTAAAAATCAGGTAGATCGATTATTATGTGGAATAATTGTTTAAAATTCTTTGGTTCCCTTAAATTCAACAGTAGTTGCATGCAATCCAAATTTAACTACATAATTATTAAATTAAACAACTTAACTATCTTATGTGGCCAAGTAGCCGGCTGCCCCGATAATTTAATACTTAAGCTACAGCTGCTACTCCCAGACACGATACCGCAACAAAAAAAAAAAAAAAAAAGTAAAGCTCCTCTAATTACTACTATAGGTCATTAATCTTTGCTTTGTTTTAACTATGTTAATCTTCATAAATATTTCGTAACTAGTGTATATATTTTATTGTTATTATTTTTTTGATCAGTGCATTTGTGTTTGTGTATGTGACAATGTTACCATTAGCAAACTACATATAGAATATGTAAAGTGTGGTTGCCCTAGATGTGGAAATGGTACAAAACGAAACAGTTTGAGTACTAAAATGATAAAATATAAGAATTATCATTAATGAAGTTGGTAAAATGATAAACCTATTTTTAATTAATAAAATACCATATATATTGGTACTTAAATAACTAGCTTTAGTCAAATTAAGCACATGTTTAGACTTTGTCAAAAAAAATTATTAAAAAAAAGCACCTTTTTAGACTCTTTTTTCTTTTAAGCAGTTATGAAAATTAATAATTTATAGAATATATACCCAACAATTAATGAGTCATTATCTTCTTCTGTTTTTTTCCCAGCTCGAAAGTATTTTAAAAGAAAACTTCTTGTTCTTATTAGTCATTTTCACTTAGAAAAGAGATTTGACGATGACAAGTGACCAAAACAATTGCTTGCCAAACAGGCATATAGGATTAATTGGTCCTTCCTAGAAGCAGTGTTGCATAGATGTAAATTCCCGGCCCGGCCCACTTCATGCGTTTGGACATGAGGTCTTTATAATTTTACCTATTTATATTTTGATCTCATTATAAAAAATAAGGAGTTAAAATACAAATAAATAAAATTATAAAAAGCTAATGTCCCTATATACACTTTCAAATTTGAGTCGCCAAAATACAAAAAATATCACCGCAATATTGACTCTTCACAACTTGTAAATTTACTGAAGAAACATCCTTCGATTGTATCATCAGTGTTACCTGTTATAGTTGATATTATTGTCCTCTAGGTTCCTTATTTAGTTTTTGTTTGATTAGGAAAGTTCCTAGACTATCAGTGGAAAAAGCTAATCGCTTGGCTTGCCAGGCTAGGAAACATAGATGTAACTGCTTTCAGTTTAAATGCATGGTTTATTATTAACAAAAAGAAAAAAGGAAAAAAAGTAATTTTATGTGTACAAACTATTCAAAAATATTTGTACACAAATAGAGAGAAAAATATTATATGGGTCCTATCATTTAAATTATTGATAAGATTTATTAACTTTTTATATTATTTTTTATTAGAATAATACTGTGTGCACTAATTATACACAAAAAAAAAAATTTATTTCATAAAACAAAGATAAATAAGTAATGTCGCTCAATAATTAAGTTTTAAAAAGGGATGATGAGGCTTTGGAGTATGAAGGAGATACCAGCGAAACATAGCGCCTTGGACCCCGCACTTAATGAGTTGGGGTGAACTGATATTGGGTCAAACTTCCAAGCTCAAAAGTTTGCTCTTATTTCACTATAAAGCCCAAAAGGTATTATCTTTAGCCACGTACTTTGATTCACAAAGTGCCTAAAGAATTATTTCACTATAAATAATTCTGAAAACATTATCTATTTAAGTTTGTTGGATATGCAAACCATAATATTTATTTATTATGAAAATAAAAGTAAATAATAATAAATAAAAAAAGCACGACTCAGTTTTTAAAACGAAGGATTTGAACGATTGATCTATAATTTCAAACATAATCTTTTTATGAAAATATATATTCTTTCTGTCCCGTAAAAATCGACTTAGTTTGAATTTTTCAGTTAAATTGACTATTTCTCTTATCAAAATTTATACTATTTTTTTTTTGTAAATATAGGTGAAAAAAATTTAAATATAAAAAATTATGTTGAATTTACTATCACCTCCTTTGATTATGGATAGTGACTTTTGTGACTGAGTTTTATAATATGCATAGTCATATCAGTTAATCGGTTTCAATATGGTTACCATTTTAAGTAAAAGATGCATCATTTTGACTTTCGTAACCCAAATTTCCACACAAGTATTGCAGGAATATTTTTGCAGCAACAAGGCATTAATTAATATAATAGTTCGGTTTCTTAATATTTGTGATAACATTCTAAAACATTGTTCCGTATAGCACTACATCTGGGACGAGGGGTGGTGTATATGAATATGATTAACTTAATTTAGCTTATATTCTTACAATTAATTAAATTTGGCGAAGATGATCGACTTCAATCATTTTAAATGCATATACATGAATATATGATATGAGCATCCGGATTAAGAAAGATTAATTAATTCAGTATTAAAATCTATTATCGGACCGACCTAAAGTTACGTCAAAGCTGACTTTGTAACTAGGAATTAATTAAGATGCTTGACTCCATATCAATATCAATATATATATATATGTAGAACGGATCTTAAGCATACTCTCTTAAATGACATATCAAACATACCCCTTTTAGCGACTGACCGAGCGACGATTTAGTCCGTCGTCATAGGTCCGGTCCATCGCTAAAGCCTTTAACGACGGACAACTTTGAATGACGGACCCGTCGCTAAAGGCTTTAGCGACGGACCGAACCTATGGCGACGGACTAAACCGTCGCCCGGTCCGTCGCTAAAAAGAATATGCTTGGTATGTCATTTAAGAAGGTATGCTTAAGATCTGGATTCTATATATATATATATATATGTAATTAAATACAGTATATATATAGTATGATCATTAGATTAATAAAATTAGTCTTCATCCTTGTAAATTATACTAAGGTGTCGTACGTACATAATTTCGAACACTTGGATGAACTGAAATTATTGGCGGAACCAGAACATTTTTAGAGGAGGGTCAAAATACATCAGTAAAAAAAATTTATTTATTGACGCTTCTTTCGATTGTACGACTAAGAGGTGTGCGAGTCTGCATAGTTTAAAAACGTCTTAAAATTTGTTCGTTTTCAATTGTTGAAAAAATATTCTTCTCAATATAAACTATCAGGCTGTCATTACGCAAGTCAATCTTAACAATTTTTATCGCAGAGAATATTCTTTCAATAGTAGCAGTCGCAACAGGTAAAACCAAAGTCAGCTCGATCAATCAATATACAAATGTAAAAGTCATATTTCTTTTTGTTGCAATCTGTTTCTTAGCAAGACTTTCCAAATCCAAATCTTCAATCTCAAAAAATTAATTATCGCATCGCATATTATAAATATAATTTTCAAGTTGATCCCCAGGCTGATTTCATCGAAATATCATTACTTATCCCAAACGAAAATATAAAACCCCATAATCTTTAGCACCAACCGAGATCATACTCGTGTATAAGTCAAAATTGCAAAAAAAAAATCCTATGCAAAAGATAGAAGAAAATATTAATTATTACTCTATGAAAAGGTCACCCAATATTTAATAGATGAACACAATTAATTAACTATAAGTATAGTAGATGATGATGATGATGATGATGTGGGGCCATGGATCCAAAGTCTTACTAGCAGCAAATTAGTAGTCGAAGCACAAGTGAAACCCCAGGGGATACAAGGGTCATATGAACCCCCTGGTTCCGCCTCCATGCATGCTCAAAAGAGAAATTAACTTTTGGACTGTACGTGTTCATACTTTATGTGACATGATGATCAACAGGTTGCTAATTAAAGTTGATTAATCCACCGTGAATTTAAATCAATCACGTTCGCTAATCACGTGGATAAAAGGTTACATGAAAGCAACTTAGAAAGTTTACAGCTAGCTGATTATTCTTTAGACATAAATTAAAGTTTTTTTTTTTCTCCTTTTGCCGGCCATTAAAACCCTACGACCTGTACTGAGTTATTGAACTCTAAAAAAACAATAAGCTGATTAATACTAGCTATGAAGAAAAAGTAAAGGAAAAGAAAATGGCAATGATCGACATGCAGTATGGAGTAACGGGTGCATTATGTGAACTCTTACTGAATAAATTCAAAATATTGATCTAAAATGACGTCTAGTTAACTAACAAGCAACAAATGACGTCTAAAATCAGGAGAGATGAAGGTCAATGGCAACAAAGCGCCTACAATGGCCTAATCAAGTGATCAAAATAATGCATGATTTTACAGATGTGCAGGGAATTTTTTATTTTTTTATTTTTTTTTGCAAGAGTATATAATAGATGATAAAGTTTTTAATTGTATTATTTAATGGAAGTGTTTGACATATAGATGAAGTCTTCAAGGACAAAGTCAGTGGTAAAGGTGCATAATGTTTATATCAAGTTTGGTATTTTCAAGGATACTGTTATACGTTACCATAAATTTATACCTACTCACAATTATAAAATTTATCAATACATAAAATTAATAAAAATTATAAGAAAATTTCACTCATTACATATCTTTTCAAACAAGTTACTATTAATATTTATCTATGTAGCTGACAATCAAGTAGTCGACATAAAACATTCACAATATATATCATTATCCTTTATGTGGTGGTAGAGGTTTGCTTCAGCGAGGGTTCTTTTTTAGCTAGTTCTTTTGTTATCCTTTGTCAGTTTTATACTATATTTAGATTGGTGGAATAAGAGGGAGAATGGAATTACTCATTCCTAACGGAAAAAATTGTGTTTGGTTGCGATTAGAATGGAAAAAAATTGTGTTTGGTTCTTTGAGGGATGGAGAACATGTGGAATAACTCATTCCAACTAGAATGCAATGAATCATTCCATTATTCATTCCATTCCTCCAATTCAAAATATTGAAAAGTAAATCTAGTAAGTTTATATTACTTATTAAGATAGTTAAACACCTCACACCACTCATTAGTGTGTGTGTGTGTGTGACGATTTCTCAACTAATAGGTTATGCAAATAATTATATGTTATGGATAAGGCTTATTGGTTTATTTAAGTCTAGTGGAACTTTTATTGATCTGACTTCAATTTGATCTTATTCTTTGTTTAGTGAGGGGAATGAGGGCATATATAGTTGAATTATTAGCTACCTGCAAGAATCCCTAGTTGAATGCTGCTAATTTTCCAATATTATAGAGTACTATACAGTGAGTATTATCAGCAATACTGTTGTTAGTTATGACCCTCGACCTCAAATTATTGGCAGCTGAATGTTCAAATGTATTGACTTCTGGTCTAAAATATGAAGGAAAATTAAGAAGAGTAACACATGTACAGATACACGCATATATAATAGGATGATTCACATTTTATAATATCCTGTATTCACGAATAAATTAATGATTTTAAAATTTACACATTTCATTCATACTCCTTGTGATGTTAGCCAAAAGTAGACTGTAGACTGTAGACTGTAGACTGTAGACAGATACTTTATTAAGACTACCTTCATGATCAAAAATATTGTGCAAACTAGTTAGTAAATCAACATTGTTTGATAGAAAGAAGATTAGCATTCTCTAGGTTGTTTTTCTTTTGAAAATAGCAAAAAAGATCAAAATATTTTTTTCGACGGTGAAACTGTTACCGGTCCGACGGTAAAACCTGTAATTATTATCTAGACGTGATCACCGTTATCAGTATGACGATGAAATTTGTAATTATTGTTGAAAGTATAAACTTGATTTAATATTTAATTTGGATTATATTAATTAAGTACATGAATATGTAATGTCTAAGTACATGATACATGTACGTACATGAATGTATTTAAAAGTGTCTTGGAACATGTTTGGCTAGATTTATGTACATGTATTTGGTCATGTAGTAATTATTAAAAATGGATCTAGAAGTATCTTAAGGATCCTATAAATAGTCTTCTACTTGGATTATTTGAATTAAGTGAAATGAAAGTATTCTTGAGTGTTCTCCTAAGTTATATTTTACTTCTTCTCTATAATTTATTCTCTTCCATATATTTTCAATAAAGTGGTATCAGAGCCAAGGTTAATTCGAAGGTTTAGAGAAAATTAAACCACAGTGGCAAAGGCAAATTCAATGATCCAAGAAAGGTGACTTGGTGATATCGAATTGTTCTGCTGGGCAAATGCAAAGTGTGCGCGTTAGAGCTCCGGAACACAATGTAGCGAATGTTCTAGTTGAAAAAATTGAAGAAGAAGTTTGTGAGTTGAAGCACGTCACAAAGGTCGTCATATTGATAGTTTTGGAAAGGTAAATTATAGAAAACTGATATTTCCTAGGTTTTGTGCCAAATTAGTGTTCATAAATTATAATATTTGGAGTATAAGGATTCAAGCATATCTTGGAGCTTGCAATTTATGGCGAGATGTCATTGTAAATCAAGAAAAGTGTATTTTAGAAGAAGTTCAAGAAATGAAAGGAAAAAGAACAAGGGAGATTTTGCGAGAAGTAATGCATGAAGAAGTTTGGAAGCGTGTTGCGAGTTTTGATTCTCTACCTCAGTTATGGAATGAACTTGAATCTATTTACAATAACTATAAAGGTCCACCATTACGTAAAGAGTCTTGGGTACGATATGTAGAAGAAGATGAGATACTTGTAGAAGAAATTGAATTAGTTGAAGAAAAAGAATGTGAAAAAGATTTTTTTGAAGAAATCTCGAAAGATGAAGACAAAAAAATTTGTGTTGATGAAATTACGAAAGTGGAAGAAAAAAAAACGTTGAAAAAATTGTTGAAATTGAAAAAATAGAAGAAGAGGATTTTGATGAAGACAAGGAATATGGCATTGAGCTGAAGCCTCCCTCCTAGTATTTAGAAATTCCAAAAGAGACAAATTATGCATTTAGTCATGAAAGTTGGGTCCCAATGGGTTCATTAGAAAAAGATACACATATATATGAGAAGCCAAATTTGGAGGAACATGAGAAAAATATTTTGAGTATCAAAAGTAATGTTTTGGGATTTAGAGTGATGAATTTTGTGGAAGACATAGAATGGGTAAATATCGAGAAGTATTTCGATCAGAGGGAGTTTGTAAATAGTAAAATGGATAACCAACACAAGAAGTTTATGAAGAATGCAAAATGTGAGGAGCTAGTAAGAAAGATCAAGAAGAACAAATGAAAACTTCAAGCATTTGTGTCATATACATCAATGGAGATGACAAAAGAGTTTCTTGCGTTTGAAGGAATTGGAATATCAAAAGGTTTTACGACATTATGAAGAATTTCAAGAAGGTATCTTAATTTTTTGGTGTTTTCAAGTTTATGAATTAAATCAAGTTTAAGAGGGGGTGTTGAAAGTATAAACTTGATTTAGTATTTAATTTGGATTATATTAATTAAGTACATGAATATGTAATGTCTAAGTACATGATACATGTACGTAAATGAATGTATTTAAAAGTGTCTTGGAACATGTTTGGCTAGATGCATGTATGTGTATTTGGTCATGTAGTAATTATTAAAAGTGGATCTAGAAGTATCTTAAGGATCCTATAAATAGTCTTGCACTTGAATTATTTGAATTAAGTGAAATGAAAGTATTCTTGAGTGTTCTCGTAAGTTATATTTCACTTTTTCTCTATAATTTATCTTTTTCCATATATTTCCAACAATTATTACCTGGATGTTATCAGATAAACTACCGGGTACACGTAATCTCTCACCAATCACGTATACCAAGTAATTGCATAATAAAAAAAAGTTCAAAGTACTTATTTTCTAGTGAATTTGCTATTTATTTAACTTTTTGTTAATGAATTTGGATATAACAACTTACAAAAAGGAAAAAAAATAATTAAAAAAAATAAAGAAAAAAAACTCAGAACTACAAGGAAAAGAAACAGCACCTTATCAAAGCAATGGAATGTAAGCAACTGTAACACTCACATTAAAACTCTGCAGCTACATCAGAGAAGGGGGGGAAAAGAAAGGGAAAGAAATGAGTTGAAAATTTCATTTTATTTCCAATATTATTTCTCATTTACAGAACTCCCTTCAACTATACATATAATGATACAAATTCCATTAGCAATGCAAGACAATCAATTAGAATCATATTCTCCCTGATCAGTGGATTCATCTTCCTTTAGAGAAGCCAACGAATGCATTGACAACTGACTGTGATATTGTTGCACCACCAAAACTGATGCGGTTATTGAGAAGTCGGGGGAAGTCAACAAGCTCCCCACTGGCCCCAATTCTGGGCACTCCGTTTTTCTCTTTAAAGCTGTGGCTATCTCACCCTCGGGCATTCGCCCAACCAAGAACAGATTACAACGATTATATGAACGAATCGCTTCAGTTGTATCTGCAGCATTACTCACTACTTTCTCTTCGTATTGGATCGAGCTGTCCTTGGAAATTTTCTGTTTAAATTCAGCAAGAACCTTATCATCCATCGCCCTTTCTTCAGCATTCGTGAAATCGTTCATATCAACACTGATGACCTCCCCGGTAACTTTTGGATCCAACAGAAAACGAACAACTACTAAACTTATACCGGGGTGCTCAGCCATGCGTGCACCATAGGCAAGTGCTTCGTGATCATCATGACCCCCGAAGAATAGCACTGTCATGATAGAGTCAACATTGCTGGCAGATATATGTGTCGATCCACCAAGTCCACGATCTACTAAGATACCAACCGAGCAAGGTGCATGCTCAAGAACTTTGCGGTTGACATGCCTGAAATCAGCTCGAGTTGTCTCCAATTGCCCATCAAGCCTCTGGTGCTTGTGGAAGGGGAGAATTATCATTGCTGCCCTTTTACTATCAGCACTGCCGATGATGTCCTCATGCATGCTGGACATTGCTGAAATCGCTGTCGTTGGTCGGATAGAAACTCGACTCAGAT
This sequence comes from Aralia elata, assembly GCA_034770075.1. NCBI lineage: Eukaryota > Viridiplantae > Streptophyta > Magnoliopsida > Apiales > Araliaceae > Aralia > Aralia elata. The sequence goes on from CM068386.1 coordinate 2,110,183, forward strand.
GCTGAAAAGCCTCAAAAGCCACTACAATTTGGGAGGAATAAGAGTTCTGTCCCTTGTTCCAAAAGGGCAGCCCGTTCCTCCTTGCCTTGTGGACCATAAGCATAGCAGATGACCTCTCGGATAGCTCCATGAGGTGCATTGCATACACGCAAAGACCTTCCCTCTTTCCAGTACCACGTGAAGCCTCAATGAGGTTAATCAATGTCGGAATGTTCCTAGAACTATGGAAGCACACCAACATTCGGAGTTGAGAGCTTGTTTCACTCCTCTGAACTGTTCTGTGCTTGTATGCAGCTTTTGCCAATTTTTTAGCTGGCTTATATACCGCTACAACTAGAGGTGTTGTGATGAAAGTTGTGAAGAGGGCCATCAGAACCAAAATGGCAAATGTTTGATCATTTAATACCTGAAAAACAAACCACTTCAGAACATCACTCAACTAAGAACAGTAGACAGATTTTTCAATTATGAATTGATAAATTAACTTAAAGTTACCCCTCTGTCTTTCCCAATGTTAAGGACGATGAGCTCCACCAAACCCTTGGTGTTCATTAAAAGCCCAAGAGCCAGAGCCTCTTGAAAAGGTATTCTGGACAAAAGCGAGACCACAACAGTGCCAACAATCTTCCCAAAACAGGCAGTAAATATGACTAAAGCCAGGAGACCCCACGACTGAGCACCTTGAATGGTGGTCACATCAGTCTTTAACCCACTCGAGACAAAGTACAGTGGAAGCAGAAGGCCAGACACAAGATCCTCAACTTTCTCCACAAGAGCACCAGCAAATGGCCCTTCCTTTGGAACAAGAACTCCAATCACAAAAGCCCCAAAGAGGGCATGAATTCCAATAGTATCAGTAACAAATCCTGCAGCCAAAACAGCTGCTAAAATACCACAAACATACATTTCATCAACTGGCTCGCCATCTGGGCAATGGCGTGCCATCCATTTAAATATAGGTGGGACGACAATTATACAACCGATAACAAAACCAGCACCACACAATAGGACCCACAATGAAATGAGGGGAGAACGTCCAGAGCCAGAGAGCGCTATGGCCAGAGCAAGTAGAATCCATGCAGCCACATCGTTGACTGCTGCAGCGGACATAGCCATTCTGCCAACATCGGTCGTTAAGAGCTTGAGTTCAGCCAGGATACGCGCCAAGACAGGGAAGGCAGTAATAGAAAGGGCCACTCCCATGAATACAAGAAATGGACCTTCACTCACCCCTTCGGAAATAGTTCCTCTTAGAACAAATGACGTTCCAATTCCTAATCCAAAAGGGAAGCTGATTCCTGCAAGGGCAATGCATAAAGCTTTCTTTCCAGTCCGACGAAGGGACTTTGGATCTAACTCGAGCCCAACAAGGAACAGAAAGAAGAGGAGACCAAGGTTGGCTACAGTATCCAAGACTGTGAGACTCTTAGTTGGAAATATTGCATGGAGATAAGTTTCGCTGCGACCCAGTGCTGATGGACCGAGTAAAATCCCCCCCTGCCAAAATAGTAGTAGCATAAGTAAATTATACAATTATCATGAAAAGTAAGAAGAGATGCAACAGACTGATAGCAAACTTATTATAATGGAGAGAGAATTGTAGTTACAACTATCTCAGCTACAACTCGTGGCTGCCGCAATGGTTTAAGAAGGTAAGCCAGAAACCTTGTGAAAACAAGCACGAGGCATATCTGTAAGATAAGCAGAGGAAGTGCATAATCCAGAGGACTATCGCCTTGGAACACTCCAGTTGATGTAGCCTTCATAAAATGTGCACACTTTTCCGTACCATTGGAGGCCATTTTGTTCAAAAACAACCCCAAACAACAAATATTCTCACTTCAGTACCTGCACGTTGAGATCATGAAATTCAAATCAGATTTAAATTCTTAAGTATAAATAGTAAAAGAGAAAAAATAGAAATTTAAAATGAAACTCAGACTACTTTGTGTCTTTAATTTCTTGAAAAAATAACCTATCACTTTCTACTGAATATAAAAAGTGAAACACATACATACATACAGAGATAGAAAGAACCAACGTAAGTAAACTTTTCAAGATAATTATAACCCTATATAGATGATCAAATTGTCACACTTTTATATACATATAGAAGAAAAGTAAATCCTTTCTTATTTCTAGTCAACACAAAAGATGAAGCGTGTCAAAATCCTTACTTAATCTGAATACATCATCACAGTCCAAGTCAGAAATTATAACCTGCCATATAATTAATTAGTTGCCAAAAGAGAATCCAAATCATAAGTAACCACCAAAAGTAATTGGGACATACGTTTCTACTTTGAAATTTGTCCAAGATTCAAAATTAGACATAGCTTGTAAAAATATCTAATTAGACCCATTTGATTGGGGTATTATTCTCTTAATGAAAATAATCAACAAGTAAAAGTATGATGGCGGCAGGCTTACTTACTTTATATATAAACTAGGAATATTCATTTTGGTAACGATGTTCTTAAATATTCTTTTGGACTATTTACTTCTTTCTCACATCTAATTCTCTTATTATAAAAATATAATTGATTTCTTCTGTGTAATACTAATCGATAGGGACTTATTGGTAAGTGCTATATCAAAATAAGAAAAAGAAAAGTAACGGGTAAAGAAATACTTAAGAAATTGATACTACATAAAAAGAATATTTTGATGAGTATTTTTGTGTAGAATTAACTAATATGCGGTTTTGAACTTATTACCAACGGATGGTAACAAATTTCATGACAACCAACCTTGCAGCTGACAACATATAGTTATGCAATGCATTACAAAATGGTAAAAAGGGGGGGGGGGGAGATAGGATACTGTAAAATTACTCTCATTAAAGGGAGTCTTATGGCTTATAACTCGTAATTTAATTATACCCCTAAATGGTAGTACTATACTAGGAGGTTTAGTTGGAAAATGTAGGCAGAAGCTGGCGGCATTCTTGTCTTTTAACACCAAATTCAATTCAAAACCTGCAACTACTTGTCTTCTGGACCGCTGATTGCCACGAAACTATCTATCTAAGAAATTGCCGAATTTACTTGTCTTGTCTTGGCTATTATTTTCTACTGACAAGAATGCCCCTACACTTAGCTTCGAATTAGCTTCGAATTAACTAACAACACACCGACCCATGTTTCTTGATCACATTCTGGCAAACTTCAGAGAATTGAAAGGGGCTCATTCAGAAAAATGGCATAATAAAAATACCCATTCCAAATAATACTTACCAATTCCTTTATGGTAATTGGAAAATATAAAATCAATGACAATAGAAATTTCTTCATAGGGAGATACATCCATGTCTAATTGTTTATATGTATATGTGTGTGTATATACTATACACACATGACAAATTAGATAGAAAGAGAGATAGATTCACCTGAATCAAGTTCTTGGAGGTTAATCCATCAGCCTAGCATTCTGACCATTTTCCATACAGAAATTCATAATGGGTTCTTTGAGTTTTGAAGAATAGGTGTATGCATGCATATATGTGTGTGAATGTATGATTTATATATATATATAGAGAGAGAGAGAGAGAGAGGTTGTGTTGCTGTGGGTATAACGTTAAACAGGGGCTCCAGAGATTGAGGAGGGGGGAAGAAAGCGAAGCTAGAAGAGAGAAAGAGGTGATGGATGGGTTGAAAAATAAAGGCTTCCTTTGTTCCATATTTATAGGGCCTTTCAAATTATTATAGTTAAATTACATATGAAGTCCTATTATTTTTTGAGAATTGTAGGATTTTTCTTAATTATTATTCGATGCAACTAGATCAATGAGATATCTAATTAACCACGGATCAACAAATATAGACCAACTCCCAAAATATAGAATGAAGAAGTATTAAGACATTTTAAAAAATAAATGACCCAGTCCGTGTATATCCATCCAGATGGGCTACTTTTATTTTTAATTTTTTTTTTTTGTGTAAAAGATTAAAATATGAAATAATATTCTATCGGCAAAAAACTGCTAGCATATTGTGTGTTTTGAGTTTCCATTTTGTCCAAATACTACGCATAAACCCAAGTCAATCACTTAACCACCGACCATGAACAAAGCAAAGTTGGGTTACACGTTTAAGTGAATCAAGGTCAATCTACCAGTAGCTGACAAAATGTAGCTAGCTAGGTTTTACATTTATGTGTCTAAACTGCATTTGAAAAGTAAATACTCTAAACACCTTTTTTGGCTGCTTTTGGCTTTTGGTGATCTACCCGCTGATTAGACCAATTAACCAAAGTGTACGAACACGCAGTAAGTCAAGATTGAGGACACTGTGGTCTTTTCGACATCACCTTAAATTTTTAACCTTTTTCTATTTTCAATTATTACATTCCTTTGTAATTAAATTGTAGAATTTAATGAGTTTTGTTATCATGACCTCATGTAAGATATATGTATTGGTTCAAGAAAAGGGGTGCAGAGTATTGAAACCGCCTCCTATCAGCACATGCATAATCAAGTGAGACACTTTCTTCTCAATTAAATTAATTATTAATTATAAATATAAAAGTAGAATAAAAGAAACAAGAAAGGGAGATGGGAATAGGAGTGTTGTTCATTAACTTAACCCAGTTGTGACATTCTTGAATCTTGAGAATAGCAGCACTTGTCGTGTTTGATTTTATTTTGTTTTGTTTTTTAGGATAAGAGAAAACTACGCACAAAAAAAATAAAAAAAATAAAACTAGTTTAACTTATTTTGTCCACATATTTGGACTTCTTGCAAAATCTGAAAAAGGGAGATAAGTAAGGGGGTTGTTTTTCAAAACTTTTTAGTCCAAGTTAATCGATCCATCGTATCTTCTTAAAACAAACCCAAAGCAAATCAACATACTTCTTTCTTCTTAAATATCATCATTCATAGAGTTAAGATAAAAATAACTTAAATAATTTTACGAATTAATTAAAGCACCAGAATTACAATTTAATATTGTACTCCCTTCGTTTCCAAAAGGATGACTAAAGGCACAATTTTTTTTGTCCTCGAAAAATGAGATAAAATATATAAAATGAATAGTAACTGAGTCATTTAGTGAGATCCATTAGTATAAAAATAAATAAAAGTATTCATCACTTAATATAATCTTGTGGAGACATTAAGGATAAATTTAGAATTTTTTTACTCTCTTTTCGCTACTTTTACTTTTTTTAATATATGTGCAAATTATATATACTTTGCTTATCATTTTAGGGACGAATGAAGTAATAATATTCAGAATAATGCAAGCAAGTAGTGGAAATTAATATTTTTACAAGTTAAAGTGTTAGTTTCACAAGTTTCTCTTTACATAAATAGTAAGTAGAATTTATCCTCATGCGATAGAAGAGCTTGTAGAACTAACATTTTTCATTTATAAAAATATCAATTCCTTAACAAAAATAAAAAGTGAATTCGAACATATGTGAGGTCCCTAATCCTCCTCTGGCTGCTGAAATCTCCCTCTCTCTCTCTCTCTTTGTGACGTGTTGGCAGGGGCGAAGCTAGGCTTTGTTGGAGGGGGCCATGGCCCCCCCTAAGGTTTAGAAATTTTGTAAGGTTCACCCTAAGGTTTGGAAATTTTGTAAGGTTCACCCCAAGGTTCAGCCCAAAAACTCTATCAAATAAAAGTTCTTCAAGTATGTGTTCTTGTTACTTGTTAATGGTTTAATTGAGAAAAAAGAACATAATACATTAAAAGGGAAAATATAAATTTAAAAAAAATTTGCCCCCCCCCCCAAACCTTAATCCTGGCTTCGCCCCTGCGTGTTGGTGAAAGTAGAGAAATATATGAAGCTAAGTCTCCATATATATAGACAAAGTTTGACATTTCAATTTCCTACCCCAAGTCTTGGTCTTCATAGTCAAGTCTCCCCATCTTTCTTTATTTCCACTACTGCCCCAAGGGTTAACTAGAGTAATGCACTATTACTTGTAAGTAATCTCATGATTTAGAGCTTAATAAGGTGCTTATAACTCTCAATTTGTAAGTTTGGTGGCCAATATGGCCACATCTCTTCCTTAGGCTCTTGACAACTCAAAAGTGGGCAAGTAAAGGTTGGTAAAGCTCACATGGGCTGCTTGACTTTGCTTCGCTCACGTGGGCCTGGTTGCTCCAAGTAGGCCAAATTGCCCAAATGGCCTCCTAATTTTCAAGTAGGCCAAGGCTCCTCCATTACTTCTCCATTTTATTTTTCATTTAGGTTTTTAATTATTACATGTAAGCCCAATTTAATTCTTTCCATAAATAGTTATTTCTTAATTTATTTATTTTTTGCATAAAATACAATACTTATTTAATAATACATGCACAACTATAAGACTTCATTTCTAATTATAATTTAATTTTATTAAAATTCGCATTTTCAATTACATTGTTTATAAAATCTCCTGATTATTACAACATAGCCCAACAAAAATCTTAACTATAGTTTGAGTTTATGTATGTGCATGCACGCCACCCAACAAGTTCGGAAGATACATTTTTTTTCGTAATACTTACAACTTCATAAATATACTTTAAAAACCAAGGGACCATGGAAAATATACGAAATTGCTAATCCTAATTCTTAATACCAATACTCGATCTATACACCCAACAATTATAAGAATTATTCAAACGAAAAAACTACTATAATTAAGAATCTTGGGAAATGATTGTAGTAAATTAATAGCAAAACGATCAAGTTGACTTATCTAATTATGATTGTGATACATTACTTTCGTTATCTTACACAGTTACACTAACAACTAGCTAGCTATAAACTAGTATTTCATTGCATGATTCTCAATTATTGTGACAAATTTAACAAAGTTTAAGTCATCTTGTGGCCGCAAATTTTGTAGATGTTGTTGGCGTCCAATGAAAGCGTAACTATTCATACGTGTGTGTGTGTGTGTGTGTATATATATATATATATATATATATATATATAATATATATATATATATATATATATATATATATATATATATATATAAGTTGTTCAACTATAACTATATTACGTACTTTTAATTATTTATTATTATTACTGTATTGTTACTATTAATTTTAATACTATTCTCTAGTCCAAAAATGAGAATTCTATTATACTCCTTCACTTTTTTTTTCTTTACACATTTTAAGTTTATCCCAATAATTTAGAAACATTTAGTAAATGATCCATAATCCACATTGTCTATGAGCAGGTTTAAGACCAATCCATTCTCTACAGTCCAATAATTTAACATAACAATATTCGACTTTCTTTCTTATACTTCTTTGAGTGAATATCTCTATTCATATGCAAAATTTTGTTAACCAGACCCTTATAGACGAAACACTTATCGTGAAAAATAGTAAATAAAATAAAGTAGATCAATGCAAAGTTTATTAATCTAACGTTTATATTAAAGATTACTCTCTCCGTCTCAAATTAATTGTTTTTTAGGACCTTTTAAAGTCAAATTGACTTAAAAAATAATTAATATTTATATATGTTTAATTATTAATTTTAAAAATAATCAATTTAATTTTAAAAAGTCCTAAAGAGCAATTAATTTGGGAAGGAAAGAGTATATTTTTTTCGCACAAAATAAATTAAATAAAAATAGAGTAAAGAGAATAAATAAGTTATTATTTATCGGGTTGAGTTTAAGACCCTCACCCTCTAAGATAAGTTGTCTAGTTTTCGGCCCTCGCAAGGTACAAAATGCAACCGAATCAACTAATATACCGGACTTATGGACGGTTGCACGTATTTGGAGTACAATTTTAAATCGCGGTGTGGTCAGGCGTATAGTTTCACCGGTTTTTTTTACCATAAAATTATTTTTGCAATCATGTTAGCTAGTACATTTCTCCCATTAGTCTGACAAAAAAGAAGGCCCAAAGCTAGCTACCCTCTTTAGCATCGGAATTTGTGTAATCTGTCGTACCCTTTTCGCGGCGGATTGACAGAAATAAAATTTTATCTCTCACAAAAAAAGTCTCATAAATTGAAAAAAGTTTTAAATAGAAGTCTTCTTTTTTAATTGATAATAGCATAAAATGACATAATTTGTTCGATTACAATAACACAATTTCATTATTATTCTACCGTTAAATCAAAAATTTATTAAATTTAGAGATAAATACGAAATAATTAATATTCTTAGATTTTACAAATGAGACTTCTATAGAACGAAACATTAAATATTTTATAGTCCCGTAAAATATTAATACCAATTTATCTTAACTTATAAATTATAAGCCTCGTGTTAATGAATTATCAAAAAAGAATCTTTTAATTCATATCACGTTTAAAAAAACAAATGTTTTCCTTGTTGTGATAATTAATATTAACATAATTATAATTAAGGACTAAATACACTTCTGTTACACTAAGTATCACTAAATTCATAATTTGGCCCATAAAATAATTGGGTTATAAATTGTTACATAAACTACCGAATTGCAATTAATGTCGCCCCAAAAATTATTTTTCGACCGAAATTGATCGTAATACCTGATCTAACTAACAACCCGATCGGACCTGATTAGTTTTATACGATTTGACTATATAAAGATACGGCGATACTGTTTGACTATACCAAATGTAGGTTGACTGTATAAATATAACAAAAGTATAGTAGTATTTGACCGTATTATACCCAAAAAAATAAAAATAAAAACTCACTAAGATTTTCCTATGAATTCATTTTAACTGAATAATCTTACTTTTTCAATCTTCATCTTCTTCATCAAACCTTAGTCGCCATTAGAACTCGTCATCTTCAACCCTAAAACGTAGCTATAGCAACCAACCTAAGTTCAAGCTACCACTATCGATTTAAAACTTCCTTTGCGGTATATGGATCATCAACTATATTCGGTTGAAACTATTTTGGCTCACAACAAGTTCCAATTGGCAACCCAATTGACCCATCATCTTGTGTAAACTTGGACAGATTCACACCCATCATCTCCTTTTTGAAAGGAAAAAAAAAAAGAAGCCTAGCAAATCAGGGAAGTGATGCCATTTATCACTGGTGGCATACTTCCACAAATTAGAGAGAAAGAGAAAATCAACATAAATTGATCAACAAAACTCTACCATCGACCTAAAAAAGTGAACATTTTCACCAAACTCCATTGATATCTTCATTCTTCCTTATCACAACTATTTATATTTGCGGAATAGAAAAAAAAAATTCTTTTAGATTTTTCACCACCACAACTTTGTTAATAAAACTTATAACGCAAAAGTACTGGGAGATATGAATTAGTGTAAAAAGAGGTGGAGATTGGGTTCTTGGTTTACAAGGAAGGGGAAGGGGAAGAGATTTGACCAAATTAATTATTTTTAGTGTATTTGTTATTTTGTTTAGTTTAATTAATTGTTTTGTATTTTTCTTTTTAAAAGTGTTTTTTTCCGAAACAAGTTTGTTTTATTTAATTGATGTCTTAGTTTAAATGTTATTTTGTTAAATTTATTTTGTTTGTAAATGTTAAATTAATTTGATTAAGTTATAAATGTTAATTCAATGTTCCATTTAAAAAATTATTTGTAATAAGAAATATATTAATGTATTTATTTTTTTGCCCTCTTATATACGGTCATAGCATATTTTAATACGGTCATCGAGTATTTCCGCATCACATTGACCGCCAAATGTACAATTTAGTCAATTTTCACTGGAATTCGAGTTGACATTGTAAGTAATTTGGTAGTTTATATAATAATTTATAAATTTAATTATTTTAAAGGTCAAATTATAAATTTGATAATACTTTGGGTAAAAAAAATATATTTAATTATATAATTAATTAAGATACCTTGTAGCTAGTAGCACGTTTTTACAGAATATTTAATTTGGAAGTATTAAAGAATAAGACTATAGAGATCATTCTTCTTTTCTTTAATTGGGGGTGGTGGCGGCATCAATACTTCTTGTCAAGTGATCAAAACCTTCAACCCCAAATCACCTGGTTGAAATTTGGAGTACTTATTTTTGTTTTTAGGCGATTTATGTTGTCAAAATAAAAATAATATAATCACAACAATAAAGATTACTTAAAGAGTTAAGTCTTTTAAAAAAGTGTTTAAATATGTATTTATTTTGACAATATTATTATTACTTTAACAATATCAACGATCTTATTTTATTCACTCACAAATTAACGTGATACTATGCCGCCTAGGGGTCACAAAATGCATATTTTCAGTTTGATACTTGTCACTTATAAAATTAAATATGCATTTTTAAAATAACAGCTTATAAGGAAATGTAATTTTTTCCAAAAATATACTTAGCATTTTAAAATTATAGTATTGTTGACAGATTATAAATTTCAATTTTATCAATACTATAAGTAATAGTATGTTAGAAAATATAAGTTACTTTATAGTCTAAAATTAGAAATGTATCTCTAATTTTGGATTTCATTGAAAAAAAAACTAATCTTGAAAAATATACTTATTTTAGAGAGAAATTAATATATGATAAACAATAAGGAAATTACATCTGAAATAAATGAAAGTGATAATAGTGGCAATTAGTATTAAAAAGTTATAGAAGTAAAAGTAGAAACTTATTCAGGGAAAAGAATGGGCAAGATTTGCATGTTACTTGTCCCTCTTTATCCCACTCCCACTCCCACTCAGGTAAAAAGGATCACGCTTTATTAATTTTTCTTTACTATTTTGCCGTTCTCAGTACTGAAATAAATTAATTTATGAATGCGTTTTACAACTCAAACTATACATACAAGTTTTTATATATATATATATATATAGACCGATAGTATTTTTGGCTTGTGTGTGGTTTTGGTGGAGGAATGCTTGTCACCTACTCCTCTTAAGTACCCACTTCCTCTGTACTTCTCTCAACCTGCAACTTCTAGAGAGAGAAATATATCTCTATATATAGTTTGAGAGAGAAATATACCTAACATATATAGTTTTAGAGGGAGAAAGCTTTGATCTTTGTTTGCTCTGCTTTCTCTCTCTAATGGAGAGACACCAGTGTAAGCTTTGTACTAGGAGTTTCATTAATGGTAGAGCTTTAGGTGGTCACATGAGGTCCCATTTGGCTCCTCTCCCCATTCATCCAAAGCCACAGCAGCAACCGATTCAACTCAGTGATTATGCTGAGTCAAATTCATCTTTTTCTTCAGAAGAAGAGGAGGAAGAAGAAAATGAAGAAGGGAAAGTTATGATTTATGGGTTGAGAGAGAACCCAAAGAAGAGTTTCAAGTTGGTAGATCCTGGGTTTCTAGATGCCGGGTCGGTAGTTGATCAGGACAAAGAGAGTGAGACTGAGTCAACCAGGAACCCAACTCGGAGACGATCCAAGCGGACTCGGAAAATGTGGGTGGCGGCAGAGCCAGAAACGGAGGACAACAGCAACCCAAAACAGAGGAAGCCCAGTTCAACTGAGTCAGTGGCCGAGTTGGAAACGGCGAGTTCAGTCTCTGATACTTTTTCCCCTGAAGATGAAGATGTTGCATTGTGCCTGATAATGCTTTCAAGAGATATTTGGCCGAGTCAGAAGAGTCGGGGAATATACCAATGCGAGACTTGCAAGAAAGTGTTCAAATCGTTCCAAGCACTGGGTGGACACAGAACGAGTCACAAGAAAATGAAGAACTGGTCGGAATTGAAAATGGTGGGCAAGAAAAATGTGGATGAGAAAGTGCATGAATGCCCGATTTGCTTCAAAGAGTTTGGGTCGGGTCAAGCCCTTGGTGGGCACAAAAGATCACACTTTTTGGGTTCATCATCAGCCACAACAACTGCTGCTTCAAGCTCATCAACCACTCCCACACAACTACTAGAAATTGGAGAAAATTTGGTGATGGAAAGAAAAGATTTTGGTGGTGGTTTGAAATTGATAGATCTTAACTTGCCAGCTCCAATGGAAGATGAAGACTTTAGCCAACTGGAGTTGGACTCTGCAATCCCACCAAGCATTGAAACCATCAATTCAATTCATAGGTAGCCAGCCATTGACAGATTTGAAAGGTCAAAAGATAATTGATACTTGATAGTAATAGACTAGTAGTAGTAGTAGTTCCAACTTTTTATATGATGGGATTATTTTGGTTCTTAGTACTTTTGTTGTTGATTTGGGAATATATTTGGTTGTTTTGGGCAATTGGGTCAAATTGGTTCTTGTTCTCTTTGTTGAATTATTATACAAAAAATTGTCAATTTGTAATTCATGGATCAATGAATGACTTGGCTTGTGGCTGTAGCTTTTGATGCATGGTTTTGAGTCTTTTCCAGTTAATGTAGTGTAGTAACTAGTAATCCTCCATTTCATAAAAAAAAGTTTTTATTTGCACAACTATTTTTACTATTTTCGCATTATTCTCTTTTCATGTAAAAATGATCATGTGTTAATTAGTATTTTAAATTTGTCGAACGCTTAGTTCTAAGTGATAACACAATAGTAAAATTACGAAGAATTGAGAATATCATATCATTTTGTAATCGTACAATTATCAAAAGCAAGAGAAATGAAACTCTTTTCTTAAAGCTGATATTTTTGACATTAAAAAATATTAATATTTCACATAAAAATAGAGTTATTATATATTTATGTGGGAATAGTATATTTTTATGTTAAAATATCAAGTTACTTCTTTTTTAGGAAATATTTTTATTTATTTATGCAAATGAGACATTTTTTGGGATAGATGAAAGTACAAGAAATTAACTAAGGTGACACACTAACTAGGGGGCAGCTGCTGCAAAGTTATTCTTAGCACTACTTGTAGTTCACTTCCTTTGTACTGCTTTTCAGAGTGATACATACATATATATATATATATATATTATAGTACTATATGTAATATGTGTATAGGTATAGGCATTTATATAGACAGGTCAGGTGGGTGGGTACTATGGATGGAGATTTGGTTGTGGAAGGAAAAAGATGGTGGTGTTTAGTATTTCTGTTGGCTTATATATTTGTTCCCAGGCCAAGCTGTTTCATGTGATACGTATGTAATCTCATCCTTTCTTCTTCTTCTGCTTCTTCTTCTTCTTTTTCTTTTATAAACAAACAGCTTCTAAAATATCCACTTATTTTCTCCCTCGTCATTCCCTTTTTGGCTTTGTCTAGTTGAGGTACGGAAGAGATTAGCAGCTGTAGTTCTGTCTTACAGAACATAAAATGACAAAAGTAACCTCATCGGAACATCTAATTACTGTTGTCATAGCTGGGCCTTGCCGCCTTGGAGTTGGGACTTGGGGAGGAAATCCTTTTGATGGTGACCACCTAGGATCCGCATCCTTTCATTTTATGAAAACAGAAGATGTATAATTTTAAACAATAACTGTACGAGCAGCCAATAAATTTTATGTTGATATAGACCAACGTATATAAATATAAAGATGAGAAATACTACTATTACCTTGCTCTCCTGATATAAGTGAGAAGTATTTTTGTATCTTAATATATGAGGCTTGAGAATTTTATGTAAGTATTAATTGTTTAATTTTTAATATTATCCAAAGTATTAAATATAACTTTGGTTCTTTAATTATTTTTTGTCCAATAAATAATACTCTCTTTTTCTAATAAAAGAACAATATAGATAATTAATATTATATTTAATGTTATACAATTATTTTCTTAATACTTGCTCACAATTCTAAAACGACTTATATTAAAAGACCGAGACGGAGGAAATTAATAGTAAATAAGTGATACACACAATTACTATTCTATTTTACTGATTCAATCACATGTTGGTTGTAATTTATATTCGACTTAAAGTTATATATAAATAATTTTTCACAATTAATATGACAAAAGTCCAAAATATACTTTTAACTCTTTGCTTTTAAACCAATAGCTATTACATTAGTTCATTCTTGCTTATAAAGAGAGTCAACTGTTTTTTTTGTATGATTAGGAGAATCCACTGGCCCAAAATGTATTTATAGAGATTTGAACCCATGAGCAACGAGCAATTCTTGGGATTTCATTGTTTCAATATTCATTTTAAAGCAAACATTCCTTCTAAAAACTAAGACTACCAGATTTCTTGTGCTTCATTCCATATTATTTATACATGCAAATCCTTTGCTTATTAATTTAATTTATCTTTCTTTATTTCTATAAATGATTATATACGCAAATTCTTGCATATTTCGCAAATGTATATGAATCAAGAGTTCTATTACTCCGGGGGTGTTTGATAAAAATTGAATGAATTTGAATCTGAATGAGTTGAATTTGAATCTGAATGAGCTAAATCTGAATTTGAATGAAAAAAGTTGTTTGATAATTGACATATCTGAAATATCTGAATGACAGAATTTTATAATTTTATCGCTCTAAAAAAATTTAAAATTGTTGTAAATTTATTTAATATTACTTAATATAATAGTTAATATTTTTTTATTTTTTAAATTTTTTTTTACTTCATTCAGCTGCTCATTCAACCATCCAGCTAAAAAAATCTGACTTAGCCATTCAGCTCAATCATCTGACTGATTCAGTCATTTAGGCCAAAACAAACGCACCGACCGATTCAGCCATTCAGCTTCATTCAGTTCTAAACAAATACCCCCTCCGTCTTTATGGTTGTTTCATGAAACTAACAACTTAGTATAAGAAAAATGAATCTTAAATTTGGCGTGACAATATAAATATAAAAAAAACATAATAGTGTATATCGTATTCCAACTTGATACACAATTTTTTAGTAAACTTTATCAATTTAATGAATATTAAGTAAATTAATATTTCAAGGAACCAATCCATACAAAGTATACACCTTGTGCTTCAAAATATAAGATTCATTTTTAAGTTAATTTATATATTTTAAAATTCAACTGATACGGCTTAATATATTTTAGTCAATATAATTATGCAAATAATCAACATACAATTATTTTAAAAAAAATAAAATAAGCAAGAGCTAAGAGCTTGTAGCGAAGAGAATTAAAACATGTGATAGGTCATAGACTATTATAACTAAATGGAAAAAGTAGCTGTCACCATGTTTAGCATTAGAGCGAACGAGATCACCTGGACATATAATAAAGAGTAATATTATAGATATTTTATAAATATTTTATAAATTATTGATGTGACATATTATTATATTACAAAATTTTATATGATGTGATATTTTAGTTTTTAAAAATGTTATATCGGAGTATGCCACATCAGCAATTTTTAAAATATTTATAGAATAATTTATGTCTATAGCATTATTCTTTAATAAAGGGTACACTAGTCACTCATGCAAAGATAAATTATGGAGTATGGAGTAACATTATATATTATTATAAAAATATAAATATATTGATTTTTGTTGCACGTAAATATAATTATTGTCTCCTAATACTTTAAAGTTAGTTACGAATCCAAGTAAATGAGCTCAATAATATTATAAATAATTAATTTGACCATAAAAATCAAATACGAACATTTAACTTAAGATCGATAACCCACCGCGATGATATGCACTTTACAGGGAAAAAAAACAAAAATACTCCTACAAACCAAAATAGTAAAAATATAATCTATTATTTAATTAGAATATGGGAGCTGTAATATTATTATACATTTAAACTAAAGAAAATAATAATTTCAGCCGTTTTTATATTTGCTTTTGATAAAGTTAAACATCTAATTTATTCTTAATTGTAATTGTAATGTGTAAGTAATAATTACTGCTGAAGTTACAATCAATATATAATTTTTTTTTTTAAAAAGGGTAGCGTATAACTTCATTTCAGTGTTATTAAATTAATACTATAAGTAGAAAAATACTAGTAGTACACAAAATTACAATAATAGAAAGAAGGGGAAAATGGAAAAATGAAGCATGCGGTGTGCTGTTAAAATCTCTGTTGCGCGAAATCGAGGGCTTGTGTCTGCTCAAACTCTCTCCCTCTCTCTCTCTCTAAATTTATATATACATATAGATACACACACATATATATATATATTATAATTTCCTCCAAATTGTTGTTTTGATCTGTAATTTTATAGAGTGATACATGTATATTAGGTTTGCTATTCATTTTGCGTGTTGAATCAAGGCAAAGTTTTCGGTTTTCAGGTAAAAATTTTGTTTGGTTCCTGTTGTAGAATTTGTGATATCTGAGAAACACTAGATCTTGCATGTTTTGCGCCTCATTTTCTTCCTTTTAAGATTTGTTCGAGCGAATCAGTGGGTTTACGGTTTGGATCTTGAGTTTTTGCGAAGTTACTAGCTCAAATTTTGACGTTGTGGATTGTCAAAGTTTTGATTTTTGTGATAATTTGCGTGGTGGTTCCGCTGAATTGTGAGGGATTGTTAGGATTAGGGGTTGTGTAGATGGCTTCAAGTCCTCCATTTCAGGTGGAGGATCATACCGATGAGGATTTCTTTGATAAATTGGTGAATGACGACGATGATGATTTCACTGCCCCTTCATCATCTTCAGTTCCCAATTTAGATGATGACAATGATTCGGATGAGGCAAAAGCTCTTGTTAATTTGAGTATAGGGGAGGATTTGGGTGGCGAAAATGGGAGTGAAGCTATTGGAGAATATCATAAAACTGCACCTACCAACACTCATAAAGAAGATAAGGCTAGTTCATTAGTGTCATCGAATTCAGTTGTATTTGATAATGTAATTGAATCAAAGAAAGGTGTGACAGGGACAGAGTTGGCATCAGATTTGACTGCACCCAAGTGTAGTCAGAATTCTAAGAAGGTCAGTGGATTGAATAATGGCAATATAGGATCAGAGATGGTGTCAGGTTTGAGTGCAAGCAAGATTAGTGGATCTGGAGGTTCAGGTGTTAAGGAGGTGCAATGGAGTGCGTTTAATTCGGATTCGTTGCAAAATGGTGGTAATGGGTTTGGTTCATACTCCGATCTTTTTGGTGAATTTGGAGATGATGTGAATACTGTGGAGAATTTGAATAGTGAACCAAACCTTGTATCTGATGGTAAAGAATATAAATCTGCCTCTTTAGATAATGCTCATGATCACTCACAATATCAAGAGGGTCAGGTTTATGGCACTGAACGTGAACAAAGTGCAGATGTGCAGGATTTGAATTACTGGGAGACTCTGTACCCAGGGTGGAAGTATGACCAGAATACAGGGCAATGGTATCAAGTTGATGGTTATAATGCAACTACAAGTGCACAAGGGAGCTTTGACATGGCTGTTTGTGATGGGAAATCGGAGGTTTCTTATTTGCGGCAAACTACTCAGTCTGCTGTAGGAACACTACCTCAGACTGGCACAACTGAGAGTGTTACTAATTGGAATCAAGATTCACAAGCGGGAGATGCCAGTCAAAGGGGGTTGAATTGGAATCAGGTTTCACAAGCAGCTGACAGCACTGAGAGTGTGTCGAATTGGAATCAGGTTTCACAAGGGAACAATGAGTATCCCTCCCATATGATTTTCGATGCTCAATACCCTGGTTGGTATTATGACACAATCGCCCAAGAATGGCGCTCTTTGGACACATACATGTCATCAGCTCAATCTTCTTTTCAAGCTGAGAACCATCTGAATCAAAATGGTTTTGGTACTTCTCTTGAAAATGATCTGAAAACTCAGGGTGTTAATGGGAAAGTTGATAAATACGGATCTGGGGGCTTTAGCAACGAAGGACAAGATTATAACTGGGCTGGGTCTTTCAGTCAGCAGGGTTCAAACATGTGGCAATCTGATTCTGTTGCCTCAAGTGTGGCTACTTCAGAATTTAGTGGAAGCAAACAATTAGATAATCACTATGGCCAAGAATTTTCTGTAAGCAACAATGTTAGTCAGCAAAAATCTTATGAGTATGGGGAAACAATTTCTTATAATGAGAAACCAAGTCCGGGTCATAACCAAGGTTTTGTTCCTCCTGGAAACTTTAGTCATCAGTTCAATCAGTCAAGAATCAAGCAAAATGAGCATATGCAAACCTCAAATGATTACTATGGCACTCAGAGTGTGGTAAGCTATTCCCAGCAACCGTATCAGAGTGGCCATCAGTTCTCTTATGCTCCAGCTGCAGGGAGATCATCAGCAGGACGTCCTCCTCATGCTTTGGTTGCTTTTGGTTTTGGAGGGAAACTTATTATGATGAAAGATAATACTTCTCTTGGAAACGCATCCTATGGAAGACAGGTAAATTCATGAGAATTCAATACTTGAACATTTCACTTGAATATTTATGACAATCACTCTTATTGAACACTGAATACTTGTTTATCATGTGCAAAGGATCCGGTAGGAAGCTCAATATCTGTACTCAACTTGATGGAAGTTGTGAATGGAAGGATTGATGCTTCGAGCACCAGATCAGGAGTATGTGATTACTTTCATACTCTTTGCCGACAATCATTTCCGGGTCCACTGACAGGTGGGAATGTTGCTGTTAAAGAATTGAACAGATGGACTGATGAGAGGGTAGCACACTGTGAATCTTCTGATATGGATTATAGGAAAGGAGAAGTTTTAAGGTTGCTCCTATCATTGCTCAAAATAGCTTGTCAGCACTATGGAAAGCTTCGTTCTCCTTTTGGGACTGACACCATGTTGAAGGTTAACAGCTTCTTGTCCTTTAAATTTGCTTTTGAATCTATAATGAGCATGAAGTTTCATGATGAAATAATCTTTGTATTTCCCTCTTATAGTTTATCCAGCATTTGGGAGCTTTTAGTATTAAGAGGGATTATGTGACGAATAGCCAATTATATCCTGGCAGCTAATCCATGAACCCTCGTACAAAGCCTCCTAGGCCTTCATCAAAGTCTAGTTCTTATAACGCAAGTTGTGATATCTCGTTTTTAGTTGAACCTTAATTTTGTAAGACATAAAGTACTTTTGGAAAATATTCTCACCATCTGGAGTTTTGTTGCTCATAAATATTTTGAAGATATGATATATTCACTATAAACTTAGAAATTATTAACATATTTCTCCGGTCAAGTTATTTTGAAAAGCAGAAATTTATGTCAGGGTCTGGCATGTCAACCATTTTGAACATCTTCTATGACCCATACCTGTGGGTTTCGTTTAGGTGATCTGATAACTAACCCACTCTTAAAACTAAGTTCATGTGTGATAGCCTTCGGGTTAAAATGATTTCCACTGTACTTTATAAAGTCAAAGTAAATCCATACATTTTCTACTACCAGCAAATGCATGAAATGATGTTGAGGCTGGAGTAAATTCTTTTAAGCTTGTTACTTTTGATAGGAAAATGATTCTCCAGAATCTGCAGTTGCTAGACTTTTTGCATCTGCAAAGAGGAATGGTTCACAAATCAACGAGTACGGTGCTCTTGCCCACTGCTTGCAGAAATTGCCTTCTGAAGGACAGATGCGGGTATTCATGGCTCAGAAGACTTGTATTCTATCCAGTGGAAATTATTTCCTCTCCTAATTGCTGCAGATTTCTTTTTCAGGCAACTGCGGCTGAGGTTCAAACTCTTCTGGTTTGTGGTAGAAAGAAAGAGGCTTTGCATTGTGCACAAGAGGGTCAGTTGTGGGGGCCTGCACTTGTTCTTGCTGCACAACTTGGTGATCAGGTTTGTCCCAATTTATTTTTCATCCTTATTCTTGCTGCGACTTGCTATGGTTGCTTCCATGATTTTTTTTTACTGCTTTGACTCTATTATTATTTCTTCCTTCTTTTTTTTCTTATTTTTTTAAAATTTTATTTTTTGTGGTGATAATGGTGGGGGTCTACATGCAGTTCTATATTGACACTGTGAAGCAAATGGCACTACGCCAGCTGGTAGCAGGGTCTCCTTTGCGAACATTGTGCTTACTAATTGCTGGTCAACCAGCGGAGGTGTTTTCTACGAACACTGCAGCTGACGGTAGCATTTCTAGTGCTATAAATATGTCTCAACCGCCTGCACAGGTATTTTCTCAAACTGATTTGTGCTTTGGAAATTCTACTTTCTCAAGGCCCTTATAGGTGGCTTTTAAGCATTTACTAAAACGGTGGAACATGCTCAAACTTTGTCCAATTACTTATGAAAAAAGAGAGAGGAGAGAATATGCTCAGACTTTGTACCCAGATAGATATGACAAAAAAAAAAAAAAACCCTTAGCTTTAGTGCCCCTAAAACCTGTTTACCTTTAAGCATTTCAAAATCAAATACTTGCTTGTTTTGCACCTTGATTTGTTTCATCTGTGGCAAAAACATTTCCGGTAATCTCAGCCTTTGCTACGCTATTAATTTCAGCTCGGTGCTAATGGTATGCTTGATGACTGGGAAGAGAATTTGGCTGTGATAACTGCGAATAGGACAAAAGATGATGAACTTGTGCTTATTCATCTTGGAGATTGCTTGTGGAAAGAAAGAAGCGAAGTATGTGATGCACATCATATTGTTTAACATGTTCTTACTTCTCCTTGTTTCTATATATGTTTATAGGCCTGACATTTACTTTTCTGGTTCTGTGAAAAATGTGGTTCAGATTATTGCTGCACACATATGCTACTTAGTTGCAGAAGCAAACTTTGAGCCATATTCAGACAGCGCAAGACTGTGTCTTGTTGGTGCAGATCATTTTAAATTCCCCCGAACATATGCTAGTCCAGAGTCTATTCAGGTGCTTTTCAATCCCCATGCACTCCCATGCCCTTTACCTGTCATGAAAACTGTCAAAAATAAATAAATATAAATCATGCTACTTACTGCTTGTATAGTTATTGACCTGTCAATCTACATCACCAATAAAATGTAGTTTCTTGAGGTTGCATATATATATATATATTTGTTTTATTCAGGTTTCCAACAATTTCTTATATATAGGTTTTTCTTTTCTATTTAATATGTTTCTGCCTTTAAACTTGATGTAGCCCTATTAAATGAAAAGGACCATGGGATGCTCTCTTGCGAGTCCTCTTACACATACTTAGCTGGGACCCTGAATATATTCAGGGCGAAGTTCTGCTGGGACCTGTAGAAAAATTAGAGGTTTAGTTGGCAAATGTTAGGAAGGGGCCACATGAGTTGCCAACATATCATGTTTTATATAATCTGAATCCACGTAACAGTTGGTATGGGAACACCTAACTTACAATGTTTATGTCACAAAGCCATCATGTAAGAGCTTGTAAGTAATCTGAGCCTTGGTTGTCTCGTCTCCTCTACACCCTGATCTCTCTCTAGCAAGAAAGAATCAACCATATGCTAACTTAGTAGGTAGTGATGCCTTTTAAAGACATCTTACTGAAGTGACATTTTGTGTACATGGGCAGAGGACGGAGATATATGAGTACTCAAAGTTGCTTGGGAACTCTCAGTTTATCCTGCTACCTTTCCAACCCTATAAGCTTGTATATGCTCACATGTTGGCTGAAGTGGGAAAAGTATCGGATTCATTGAAGTACGTGCTTGAAACTATTATTTATGTTTCATAAAAGTTTGTCTTTTAGTTTCTTAGTATAATTATGTCAATTCAGGTACTGTCAAGCAGTATCAAAATCTCTAAAAATTGGACGAGCACCGGAAGTAGAAACATGGAGACAATTAGCATCATCTCTCGAGGAGAGGATAAAAATTCACCAACAGGTACAATGATTTTCTCTAGTTTATATCTTATTAGTGTTTTACACATCCCATTAACTGGACTTTCTTCTTGTAGGGAGGGTTCTCAACAAACTTGGCTCCTGCAAAATTAGTGGGCAAATTGCTCAACTTGTTTGATAGTACTGCTCATCGTGTTGTTGGGGGCTTACCACCTCCTGCACCATCGACAAATGTTGGCAGTATACAAGGTAATGAACATTATAACCAATCCTCGGGTCTTAGAGTATCAGCTAGTCAATCAACAATGGCAATGTCATCCTTAATTCCTTCGGCATCAATGGAGCCCATAAGTGAATGGACTGCCGATGGCAATAGAATGACAATGCATAACAGAAGTGTTTCTGAGCCAGATTTTAGTAGAACTCCAAGACAGGTTGGTGATTCCTATTTGTACAAAAAACATAACTGTTTATATTACCCAATAAACTTGATATGTCACAGTGTTCCTTGGTAGAATTATATGAGTTCTTGCCTTGTTATAGGATCAGGTTGATTCATCAAAAGAGGAAACGTCTGCCAATGCACATGGTAAAGCATCTGTCTCTGGGGGGTCATCTCGATTTGGCCGCTTTGGCTTTGGCTCCCAGTTCTTACAAAAAATTCTGAAGCCCCGCCAAGAGAAACAGGTAGATTCTTTTGGTTTATTCAGCACTAGAATTATATCACTATTTCATTATTTTATGAATAATGACTTTCATTTCTCTTGTTTGTTTTTTGTTTTTAAAATTTGGCTGGCGTTTCTCTTGGCTTCCATATCACACTGTTCCCCTCTGTCAATTCGCTGCTAAAGGCTAAATTGGGTGAAACAAATAAGTTCTATTATGATGAGAAACTTAAGAGATGGGTAGAGGAAGGTGTTGACCCGCCAGCAGAGGAAGCAGCCCTGCCACCCCCACCCACAACTGGGGCCTTCCCAAACAGAACAGATTACAACCTGAATAGCGCATTAAAAAATGAAGGGTCACTCAGCAGTGGAAGCCCACCTTCTCCGGCACATAGTGCAGGAATCCCACCTATTCCACCCACCTCAAACCAATTCTCAGCACGCGGACGGATGGGTGTCAGATCAAGGTAATTACAAATCAGTTCTATTGTTTCTTTTGATGTTGCTTTTATAATTAGGATGTCCATATATACCCATTGGTTAAGTCACGTACACTTCCAACCTGAAGATTACTTTTTGTTAAAAAAGTGTTTTCCAGGAGGTAATATCTGAAGTAACAAAATCAACCTCTTCTCATTGACCTTGTACTTTGTATGTATCTGGATGTACTCTGTTATGCTCAAGTGTCTCCCGCTATAATAGTTAATAGTTTTTTTATAATACTATAATCATTTCTCAGATATCCAGGAGACTGTAAAAGAAAGTGGTGACTTTCTGGTGGTTAGTTATCTATTACATAATGATTAGAAACTACAGCCTTCTCTATCTTTGCTAATTCAGCTTCTAAAAGGGAACCCATTTTTCCCTTTTAGCTCAGTATCTGGTAGTGATGTCTTTAGTCGTCCCTTAGTAACATGACCCCTAGTCCACTATGATAGCAGGGCTTTTTGCAAAAGCTAAGGAATCAACCAGCCACGTCTAGAGCTGGTGAATTTTTTATAGTTCTTCTCATTTTTCACTTTTGAGAATTAAACTGTTCGTTGGAGGTTATTGTGTATTCGGGCTACTTTGGAAAATTTTGTGAATAATCAAATTTTATTCAAGTTAAATAGGATTAATGTATGATAGGAAGAAAAGTGCCTAAAACTCGCTTTCTGGCTTTTACCACTATTCTAATGAGGTCTAATAATGAAGTGGCTCCTAGCAGTACTTTTTCCAGTACCATTCAGTGAATTGGTGTACAACTTTGATAACACATTTTTTCTTGGGTTTTGTCAGGTACGTTGACACCTTTAATCAAGGTGGTGGAAACCCAACAAACTTGTTCCAGTCACCAAATGTGCCTTCAATTAAACCCAAAAGCAATTCCAACCCAAAATTTTTTGTTCCCACACCAGTATCTTCAGTGGAACAGCCAGTGAATGCTACTGCTGATAACATCCAACACTATACATTGGGTAATGAAAATCCCACAGCGTCATCTATGAATGACTCATTCCAGTCCTTTGCCCCGCCATCGTCGATGAACATGCAAAGATTTGCAAGCATGGACAACATCTCGAACAAGGGGACGATGACAACAACTGGCATTGGCAATGGCAGTGGCAATGGCTCCCTTTCATCCCTCTCTCGAAGAACAGCATCATGGAGTGGGAGCTTCGCTGAGTCATTCAGTCCTCCGAGTAAAGCTGAACTGAAGCCTCTAGGAGAGGTGTTGGGCATGCCCCCCTCATCCTTCATGCCTAATAACCCTGCCTTGATGCACTCCTCGGTGAATGGCGGTAGTTATGGGGACGATCTTCATGAAGTGGAACTTTGAGGCTAAAAGGATGTAAATATTTTGTTTTGCTCCTTGCAACTAATGCACACAGTCCAGCTCGACATCTCATCAAGGTAAATGGTGGTAAGCGGTGGAACTGTGTGAAGGGGAGCGCCAAAAGAGAGTTTTTGTTTTTTCCTCTATTGTGTTCTATAATTTTTCTGGCTCACTTAGCTGTTTACTGTATTTTTTAGGAATTAGATTTTGTTAATCAATCAGAAATTGACACCATCTGGTGCTTGAGGAGGCCGATGGTTTTACAATATAGCAAAGAAGAGTGTTAGCTTACTGCTGTACAGTTTATTTGTTCATTTATTGGGGGAGGGGGGAGAGAGAAAAAAAGAAAATGTACCAAGTTGGAAAATAAGATGTGTTTTTGTATTTGCAGTGCTCTATGACTTGATTGCTTCCTTTAGACAACTTTGGATAGCTGCCTTTGTAAATTGAAACATGGTCCTTTTATCAATTAGAAGCTTTTAAGTTGGGACGTGCTGTCTTACAGTATATTTGCAGTGCAGGCATGGGATTTGAATCTCAAAAATTAAAATAATTAAATTGTATATTTCTACTGCTTTATACAGACAACCTCTAATATTCAAATGAATATATTGATTTGCTTTAGAATACAACCAAATTTGCTACCAAGCAAATTACTTAAAAGCTCAACTTGTTTAGCCCTCTGGCCTGCCTGGCTTCAAGTTTCATTATTATTTTCAATAGCCGTTCTCCCAAAGTTGTCTAAAGATTTTACGAGCATTGATAACCTTGGACCATCAATTTGATGTCGGTTCGTCCTTGCGACCCACTCACCAGCCATTGTACATAATAATAAATTATCCAAGGTTCAAAGATTATCTACCTCACCACCGAGCTTTGGTATCACTGCACCTTTGCAATGCAAAGGATGCAGGTTCGAATCTCCCCTCCCCCATAGTTGAAATGTAATTCTTACTCAACAGATCATAAAGGTTATTATCCACAAAAATTCACTGAAAAAAATTAAAAATAAAATACAATAAGATAAGGCTATTTGCACATATTCCTTTGTCATTTGCTCTCAAATATTTTACAATTACATAACACAATTTGTGACATTTTCACAAGAAAATACCTTTTATCTGAAAATGAAAATCTTACCTTTTTAGTTTAGTGTCGTCAATAAAAATAAAAATAAAAATTAAGGTTTACATTCGACACAACTTTTCTCAATAAACTTTTCATAATAATAAATTCTCCAAAAGAAGTGTATCCATGATGTCACTTTTGCATATTCTTGTGTTACATTATACAAAAACAATCCACGAATATTAACTATACCGTATGTTTTCTAATACCTTTTTCTTTAACTACAATTCTGTAAACTTGGTGTCAGAAACCCTGCCTTGGACTTGACATAAACTTCTCTTGCCAACATTTTAAACTAGTACCAAAAGAACAACTGTAATAAAACCAGATGGGAAGCGGAACCAAATTGAAATGAGCACAAGGTATGAGACATCAAAATTCGGCCGAGCCAGGAGTCCGAGGGAAAGGTATAGCATCTCTTATGTTCTCTACCCCAGTGGCAAATTGCACAAGCCTCTCAAAGCCTAGTCCAAAGCCCGCATGCGGAACTGGAAGACAAAGAAACACGAACAAAGTTCACCATTTTTCAGTTAAAGTTGGAAGATTCCCCAAATATAAAATGAGATTTTTTAAAGCTTTTCATAATTTATTGTGTGGTGAATATGGATTTGTTAGGCTTGGGGACAAGTGGTATCCAACTCGCTACTTGGCCGATAATCCAGACTTTGAGCCTTTTCAACTACACCAGAAGCCACTAAATGATGGCCCATCAAGTATCATACATTCAGTATTGAGACATCAATGCTATACGCCATGATGCCTCTTCTAATCTTTAGCAATTAAAGACAAAAGGTAAATAGAACTGTAGAAGTTGCAAGAAACTAATAATAGGCTCAGACTGGTTATGCAAGTGTACCGTCAAAGTTCAATAGCAGATAGATAGACACCTCACCTGAACCATAACGCCGCAAATCAAGATACCACCAATAGCTTTCCTTATCGAGCTTCAAATCATCTAACCGATCTTCCAGATAATCAAGGCGTTCTTCTCTTTGGCTTCCACCAATTAGTTCACCAATCTAACAAAATATATAACGTGTGTGTGCATATAAATATTACATTTAAGCACGACTTGAACTATACAAGAAGAATTAGCATAACAACTAAGAGATGAGACATATATGGAGAACATGTTCAAGACATCAACTCACTGTTACTTTTGGTTTTCATTTCTTGACTTCTTTATTTTTATTTTATTTTTTATTTATCGAAATGAGGTTTATCCAGGGGCTATTTTTCCTTTGGTATGTGAGATGGAATATGGAGCGTGATGAGTCTATTTTTTGGTGCTCTGGGGTATGCGTAGGTTTTCTAGACCATCTGTTACACTAGCGGGTTTTGGAGTTTTTTTTTCTTTCTCCTACCCTTTTGTATGTGTTGTGTCGTTGGGAGCCCCCTAGGCATCCTTTTAGTTAAATTGGTTTACCTATAAAAAGACTTATATTCAGAACAATAAGTGACGGGAAATGGGAATGCATATGGTACCCGAGGAACCAACAAATCCATCGCTGCAACAGTCTTTCCATCATCATTTTGCCTCATATAAAATGCCTTGATCTCCTGAAAGTATTTTATAATTCAAACATCAGGCCACTAATTGTTTTCCATCTCGATAAGACGTATTAGGGATAAAAAAATCATGCCTTTGGATAGTCTTTTATTATTACAGGGCATCCACTAAATGCCTCCTCAGTGATGTATCGCTCATGTTCACTTTGTAAATCACATCCCCATTTTACCTAAAAAATGCACCAATATAGCGTGAAATGAGAATGTGAATTAGATAAATATCTCTAATCCTCATCATAAGAATTTAACTGGAAAAGAACGTACAAGTAACCTGCAGAATAATTTGTATTTGTCTAACTATCAGCAAAAATTTCATATAACAGCCATTCTCACTGCCAATGCACAAAACCAGAGCAAGTAAATACCGGGAATTCAAACTTCTTTTTGGTTCTTAGAAGAAGCTCGACTGCATCTGTGTAGGTCAATTGGACAAAGTTTTTCTCGACCACATCCTGTTAATAGGAAAACATTTACGAGAGATACCAAATAATAGGGGACAAAAGAAAACAAGATGTTGGATGGGATTATAATCGTAATATGAAATTACTAGAAACGTAACAATTTTAAAGTGTAGAAAGATAAGTTACGCTGAAACTTCATACACTAAGTCGGCTGACAATTCCTTTCTCAATCCAAGTATTGAAGAAATCCATATCTTCCTTGCAGTTTTCAAGAACATATTTTACCTTAAACGCACAAGTCAAAAGCATAAGAATATACTTAGGAATGAGAAAATATTGTGCAGAATATAACCATATGCAATAATTTATAGGTAGATGTGAAAGTAACGTACTACATACTGGAGAAAGGCAGTTGCACAGGCCATGTCATCATCTAAGTTGGCAAATGCGAGTTCTGGTTCAATCATCTTAGATTACAGGGTAAAACAGTTGTAAGAGATTTTTCATAAATTATGAAGACCTATATCTGTGAATGAAACACATAAATATCGGAAAAATCAATAGATACCCAAAATTCTGCTAAGTGCCTTGAAGTGTTAGAATTTTCTGCTCGAAATGTGGGACCAAATGTATACACCTAGCAAAAGTAAATCAATTTCTATAACTGTACATGTGGTGAAAGAGAACAAATTACATTATTCACCCAACAGCTACTAATCTGACATTGAGAATACGAGAGAGAAAGTATACATCTGAAAGAGCAGTAGCATATGTTTCGGCATTTAGTTGGCCAGAGACAGTTAAGAATGCTGGTTTCCCAAAAAAATCCTGTCACATGAAAGATGCAAATGAAATCAACCCCGTTACAACTACAAATCTTGCACAAATCCAACATGAATGATATCACATTCATGGATACAGTTCATAGGTTACAGTTACAGGCAGAGTGGCGTAGTCGATGGCAAAAGATGTATCATTTTCTCCTCAAAGATATATATATATATATATATATATAGAGAGAGAGAGAGAGAGAGAGATAGTTGCCAAACAAATTAGTGTACATTGTATTCCTTAGCATTGGGTTAATGTGAAGTAATCTCTCACATCAATTGTCTCTAAAGTAGTAAAGTCTAGACCTTTTATGTTTGATAATTCAAGTGTGCAACCACCAAGCCTTCCTCACGCCCCAAATATTGCCGTTTTTGGCATAGAAGGTCCATTGCTTCAAACAAAGCCCAGAAATCAAAGATCTTCATGTTTACATTATTGCGTATGAAACTATCATCTTAATTTTTCCAACCAACTACAGAGTTCTTAAAAACAATGAAAGAAATTATTAACAAATTGGTATAGGTTTGATGTCTGAGGGTGACACATAGTCATCAGTCAAAAACACCCAAATTGTTGGACATGCAAAAGCAAGATTATGTTCAATTAACTGGATAACATGGCTCTGGTAAAATTTGGACCACGTATGCCTAGCAGCAATTGTCTTAGGAAAGGAGAGTTCATCTTGCTTGCCACCCACCAAAAGATTGTTTTCAAATCATAACCAGGTGTTGAACCAGTGCAAAATCCAATGGTTTTGGCCCATAATCTGAAGTAACAAATCATGATATGAATGAAGCTTAAAGTCCACTAATATAGCAATATATTAAATAAAGAATGAGGGGACAAGAAAAGGGTTAATTGTAATGATGATGTCTGTAGTACTTTTTCTAAAAGAATTTGTAAAGAAACTGTGCTGGTTTTTACTTTAATCCCAAAAGACACAATAAATAAGAATTAAAAGTAGCAAGTTGAAGTACAAGGTATTTTGTTCGACTTTGACAACAGTACAACACTAGTAATAGAAACAACTATAATTGAGGTTGTTTTAGATTACCATGCATAAAGACATTTCAAACTCCATATTCCATTGTGAAGGTGCTTTTACTTACTTGTGACCAATCGATTAAACCATCTTCAGTTTTGGGGATGGCGTCAGCTGGAGAATCAGTAGCATCTCTAGAGCTTGGGATCTGTTAAAAAAGCAAATAATAAAGATCTTACAGAAACACCAAATTATGTAGGACAGGTGTAACACCCCAATCCCATATCAAAAGATATGAGAAACATTTGTTTGTATATAATAAGGAATTAAGTTACTAACAATAGTATCTTTAGTCATGACCTTTTGGGTGAGTTTATGGTGGGCTAAGATGATCCAAGAAGATATTATTGGGCTAGTGGTTTAAGGCCTTATTTGGATGGATTTGATTCGATTCGAACTTGGAATTTGACCCAAGATTTGTTCCAAACTCGAGATTTGTCCCGGGTTGTTACATATGATATTAGAGCCAACTCTCGAAAGTTCGAGTCGGGTCATCCGATCGAGTTGTCGGAGGTGGGGATACGAAGGCTGGCAGTATTATCTCACAATGGAGAGAGGTACGAAAGTGGGGGCACGAAGCCAGCCGGTATTATCCCACAATGGCTAGAGAGGCAAAGATCTGTGGACCGTGTGTGTGATCGGTTTTGATGGGGACGTCAGAAATTTAAGTGAGGGAGTTTATAATACCCCAGTCTCACATCAAAAGATATGGGAAAAATTTGTTTGTATATAATAAGGAATTAAGTTACTAACAATAATACCTTCAGTCATAACCTGTTGTGTGAGCCTATGATGGGCTAAGATGATCCAAAAAGCTAAGATGATCCAAAAAATACTATTGGGCTAGTAGTTTAAGACCTTGTTCGGATGGATTTAATTCGATTCAAACTTGGGATTTGACTCGGGTTGTTACAACAGGTGAAAGAAATAACCATCTACTTCAACTAATAATGAAAGGTATTATTTTTATATATAAAAAAAAACTATGATATTATAATGACATGTTTGCTAAATAAAACATCCATTTGAATTTCTAATTTTGTGAACAAAGAAAAGAAATATTCATTGATTCAGAAAATAGTGATTGATTGCTAGTTGTATTCTATAAACTTTTTAACTAAAGACCAAGGATTTCTTTTTGTCTCCCTCCCTCCCTCCCCCCACCATCACCACCACACATAATGCATACACAAACATATAAATATATAAAAAGAACGAGTAAGAAAGAAAACTAGAGATTAAAGGCAAGACATTGTCTCCTCCGGTTACCAGTTAATAAAAAGATGGACAAAGAAACAGATGCGGAATGACAAAACAAAATGCTTGTATTCTTTCGAAAAATCCTCAATTTCGAAATCCTTACAGTTGAAATACAAACATAAAACATGAGAGAGAGAGTATCCATTAAACGAAGAAAAACAAATTTTAGAAGACCATACCAAAGTGGTCACACAAAACTGCTCGCCAGCTCCTTCACAATCAGAGGCAGTGATAATAGGACTTGAGATCCAGACAAAGCCATTTTCTTGGAAAAACTTGTGTGTAGCATAAGCGAGAGCATTTCTCACCCTCGCTACCTGAAACCAACTTGCTTAAAAACTGAAGATATTATTGGTCCTATAGGGAACTTTATAGCAAATGCAAGCAGTCAATATCTATACGAAAGCCTCTCAGCCTTTGCATCATAGTAAAAACACAATAAGCAGACATGGGTAGAGACAGAATGATTCTTGAGAATTTGAAGTGTCCATATATGGCAAATAGGAATTCACATGCTCAGAACAGCTATTAAGAAAAATTAATCAGGATTACGTTAAGACCGCTAAATCATTATACAGCCCTAACCGACCAAAGAGCAAACTACAAAAGAATTGATGTGGGATCCAAACTATCAAATGCGCTAAACAGGAATGATAAAAGAAAAGTTTATGATGGAATACTAAACAAAACACTGAACCATACCGCCCCAAAGGTGTTTGTTCTTGGACGAAGATGAGACTTGGTTCTCAAAAATTCTCTGCTGACCCTCTTTTTTTGGATGGGAAATGAAGGATCACTTTTACCAACCTATAAAAAAATGTATATGAATGAAAAAGCACAAAAGTCATTACTAAAAGCATATAATATGAACCATAGCATAGGGACTAAATTTGGAAGAAGCTACAAGAGAAAAAAGAGAGCTCAGTTCCACCATATACAACATTTTTCTTTCTAAGCCAATTTCTTCATATTGTTTGTGGTAAAATACCTGAAAGTTTTTAGGTGTAACGTATACAACAATTTCCTTTGTATGTCTACTTCTTCAAATTATTAGTGGAAAAATACCTCACCTATGCTTGCGTTTACTTATGAGCTATGACTATAAGTTCATAATTCCTCACTCCATAAGAACAACATTGTTCACTCAGTAATCTGTTACTACACAAGATAGTATTGCATTCATCTCAATACATTGTCCATTCAAAAATCTGATCTACTCTGGCACAATGTAGTTATGTATTCTTCTGTCACACTGCAACAATAGCTTGTTGTGAAGAACTGAGTTAGTACTGATTAACCCAATTTAGGCGAATGACTATATTATAATAGATTTGCCCTCTTCTTCTAGGTTCCTTATTTGTCCAAGATATATCTTACCGTCACGAGTTTCTCGACCTTTAACTCAACTTTCTGCTTTGAGCCTTGACTGGTTACCAAAATCCCTTCTACGCATACCGATGCACCTGTTGTAGTTAAGCCACTCTCTACCTATAAATAAAGTTCAATGCTTAAAAAGATGAATTGGCATAATCTAAAGTCATACACAAATATACATTACAATATGCATATAATTTCCTTGGTATTATTACCTGATCATAACCTTCAGCATCTGAGTTGACAACACATTGCATATTTGAAAGGCATGAACCATCATTCACCTATGCATTCAAGTTTACATTTTTATTGAAACATTTCGGGCAAAACTTAAACAAAAATATGTAAGTCAATTCAAGTTTCCCATTTTAAACAAATTATTATTTTTAGAATTAAGAGATGAATACCTCAATAAACGTGACGCTGCTCTGCACACGAAGAGTCCGAACCCAACCCTTAACAACTAAATTCTGCCCTAGTCGATCCAAACCCTCATCAGGCCCTCCCTTTATATCCACAATCCTCAACCGCTTGCGAAATTTGCCAACTTTTTCGGTCTCCAAAACCTCTGTTTTCTGTTTCTCTATAGCCTCTCCGGAGGAGAGAGCTGCAGCAATTACACAGCTGAATTGCCGCCGAATTGGGACGCCGGCAAAAGGTGGATGAATATAGTGGTGAATGTGGGGTTTTGGCGAGAAAAGGGAATTGGTAGCAAGAGTTTTGGGAACTGAGGAGGGGATTTTAGGGTAAGTTTTGCGGTAGCCGGAGATAAATCGGACGGTGGTGGATAAGGGTTTCAGGCGGAGAGAATTGGCCGGAGATAAAGCAACAGCGGCCGCCATTTAATGCCAGCCCTTCACTCTCTACAGTCCTCGGTCCCTTTTGTGTAGATTGTAGCTACTACCGTTTAGCTGGTTCTAGTTTGCTTTTGTGTAAATTATGTTTTGATAAAATATAAATTTTATAAAATTTGAAAGATTAAATAGAAAGATAAATTTTTATGTAAATTTAAAGAATATTTTCGAAAAAGTCAAAACTCAAAAGTTTCAAAAATTATTTACATCACATTCGGCTTTCGGCTTTATGTATTAGAAGATATTCACAATTAGGAGTTCCTTGTTTATTTTTATATTTTCTCTTTTCTCAGTTTATAACTAAAAATAATTAAGGAAACTATTTGGAAAATTGGAAAAAAAATAATTTTAAAATATAATTATCTCTCTCTCTATATATATAAAGCGGCTCTCCCTTGATGAAAAGTCCCCATTCCATTCAAGTAGTCTCATATATCTAACCATTTTATTCTTACCGATGATTGATTTTGTGTTCATTCTAATTTTTTTATATATATACAGATAGATTTTCGGAAAGTAGATGATGTCAGTCGGTGATTTTATCTCACATTTAACTTTTTTTCTCTCTTTTGCGTGTATAATTTTAGATATATTATCATTTTGCCTTTTTTAATATAATTTTTTATTTAGTCTTTTAAATTTTATAAAATTTTAATTTTAGCCCATATAATTAAAACAACTCTTTTTACATGAGTCTAGGGCATACAAAAGTGTAAAAATATCAAACATAAAGCTTTTTGATTTTTTGTGTACTATATATATATATGTGTGTGTGTGTGTATATATATATATATATATATATATATATATATATATATATATAGATTATAAACAAAGTTTTTTGTTTTTCTTTTTTTTGTACATCACTTTGTTTTTTTTATTTCTTTTTCTCACCCTCCACTTTTCATTTAGCTCACTTAATTTGGTGTAATCATGAGATGTATAGAATAAATAGTAAAAATAAAAGTAGATATGCAAGAATAGTAAGGAAAAGGACATTATAGGAATTTTAAAAAACTAGAGGAAAACAGATTGTTAATTCTAAATTAGGGTCAAAATATATAAAAATAACTATAAAAGGTAAATTAACAATCCCAAAAATGTGATCCATCTTCCTTGATTCACAGTTCCATGGTTTCATGAAGTATCATGTGTTTTTAAACACTGAGAGTGAGAGAGAGAGCACAACAACAAGAAAACCCCTAATTTTAATTGGTGGCCTGGAGAAGAAAAACAAAACACATCAACGTCAAGAGAGCAAATTAAGAATGAATTTTACATCTCTCTCGAAAGCTAGCCAGCCCAAAATCAACAACACAGTTTCAAGACCATCATCATCAAGAAGAAAAGAAGAATTATGCACCTACTCCAAAATTATTCTTCATCACAACGAATTGACGAATCTCAGTCTCATTATTAATCAGCTTCCAATCAGCAAGCAAAACCCACAGAATGCGTATTACCCAGTTGTTGCTGCAGAGAAGGCAATGATGGTGAAGCTGCAGATCGAGAAGGCAATGATATATGGTGAAGTTGCAGAGGAATGCATGCATGCATGCATGCTATTGGTCCGTGGAGGTTATGGAGTTTCGGGTTCATTTATGGGTCCAGGGCCTATGCATTATGCTAGCTAGTCCACTGGTAGCCGTAGGTGGTTGTTCTAAATTGAATTAATCATTCTTCCCTTCCCTTCTCTAAATAGGGTAGTTATAATGAATGGCCTTCTGTGGTGTGGACAAAAATATGTAGCTCGCTCTGCAAGATTTGCCTTTAATTCCAGCAATATATCATTTCGTAATTTTATTCCTAGCTCATGAACAATCTAAAGGAGACAGAGAAAAGGATAGAGTTTTCAAAGGAAACTTGTGCATTTTAAGAAATATCTGAAGGAGACAGAGAACGGGATATATATATATATATATATATATATATATATATATATATATATATATATATAGCATTATTGCCTTGAATCCAAAGGGGAAAAAACCAATAGAGAAATAGAATCATTCCGCACAATCATATTCATATTTTTACCAAGAAAAGGTATAAAAACACAACGGGGAAATTACTTGGTGCTGATAATGTGGTATAAAACCAGAGAAATTTTATATTATTTTTATATTATAAAATAAATAATTTAACAAATATCTCAACCGTCCATAATTTGGGTTTCTGGCCCACTTAAAGACTAAATTCTTTGATACTCACCCCGCCCGCCGGATAACATCACACACCCATCTTAGCTTGCAAATTTCCTTCTGAAAATTCTGCAAAGATATCAAGAGAGAGAGAGAGAGAAAGAGAGAACGAGAGTGATACATTTTTAGAGAGAGAAAAAGAGATACCTTTAGCAATCATGGCGGACCACTCCGACGATTTAGACCAACTTCTTGACAGTAAGTAAGAACTCGAACTCGAACTCGAATTCTCTCTCTCCTCAATATATATTATACATACATATATTCATTCGTCTATGAATTAATTGAAATTAAATTAATCTTCAACTTACCCAAAAAAGTTCAATTCAGGCGCTCTGGACGATTTCCAGAACCTCAATCTCACTTCTTCTGCTCAAAGGTCTCTACAATCTTTTCTTTTGTTTTATGGGTGTTCTTTTTTTGATCAAAGTTAGAAACTTGATTTAAAAAAATGATTGTTTTTTATTTACAGAGGTGGAGAAAATGAGGGAAACAAGGCAGATAGCGGGTCTTCTATGCCTATTGCTGGGGGAGTACAAGGACTGGGGATGGGTTTGCCTGATTTGAAAAGTAAGAAAAAGGGCAAGCAAAATGTTTCTAAGGAGCCCCACCAACATGTTGCTGAGGCTCTTGATAAGCTCAGGGAGCAAACTAGGGAGACTGTAAAGGGATTGGAGTCCATGACTGCTTCAACACCCGAGTTTGGTAATGACCCACTGATTGAGGATTGGGTCAAGCAGTTTGAGGAGCTTGCGGGCTCTCAGGTATTTTCATTTTGTTTATTTTCCTCAATTTTGGAGATTAGGGTAATGGGTTTGCTTTTGATTCTTTGTATATTTGTGATTTATTGCTTGATCATATATTTTTGTGGTTCAAGTAATTTGAATTGTAAAGTTTGGTATTAGTATTGTGATTGGGTTGAGGCTATCATAATCAAGCCAGTTTTTAGGAGTATAAATTTTTATTTAGTTTATGAGCATTGGAATGAGAAGGTTTTAAGTTTGAGAAGTTAGGATATCATTACTTTCTCTGTTTTTTAATTGAGTTTTATAGCAAGTGATAATTTACCTTAAGTTATAGCATGTCGCTTAGCTAGATTATCATTGTATTTACGCATGGAGGCAACAATCAAAGTAGGCCTTCATATAAGATTAATAATTAATCATGTATGGTGGTTTGCATATTTTGCATCAGCTATGGTACTAACATGCTTTGACACTTGAGCGAGCATATGGTTGCATACACTCCTTGTCTGTGTTTACGAGAGTGTGGTTTTCATCACTGGTTGGGTTGTAAAACATGGATGTTGTGATGAATAATCTGCTGGTTTTACCAACAAATGTTACTATCAAGTAGGATATACATTTTATCAGTTTGTATAACTCTTGTCTATTCATCTATGGTGCTATTATGGTTGGTAAAAGTTGTGTACTCATAAGGGCATTGGCTTGCTTTATAATTAGTTTATCAGATGTCCATTTATATACTTCTTTATTATATGGTCTACGGAGTAATAAAGCCACAACTTTTCTAATAATCATACTGCTCAGGACATGGATTCTATCGTGGAGACTATGATGCAACAGCTTTTGTCTAAAGAAGTGCTTCAGGATCCTATGAAAGAAATTGGTGAAAGATATCCAAAATGGTTGGAAGACCATAAGACTACTTTAAGCAAAGAAGACTACGAACGTTACTTCCACCAGTATGAACTGATAAAAGATCTTAATGGAGTTTATGAAACTGAGCCTGGTAATTTCAACAAGATTGTTGAGCTCATGCAGAAAATGCAAGAGTGTGGCCAACCACCCAATGATATTGTGCAAGAGCTTGCTCCCGGCTTTGATATATCAACTCTTGGCCAACTGTAAGTGGTTACTCTGTTTCTTATAGCACTAAAGATCTTCAATCCGGATGAATGCATATAATAGCATGCATACATCATACTGCTAAAATACTAATGTAACATCTTGTGCGAGAATTGCCCCCTCTTTTCCCTTACACCCCTGTCCCAGCCCCGCCCACACTTTAGTTTCCGTTCTTTGGAAGTGGGGGTGGCAGCTGTAGTAGGTTTGCTCTAGGCTAAATTGATTTGTTCTTATGAAGTCTTAATTTAGATATAGAACAATTGCAAGGATAAGATGATATTAGGAAAACACTATTAGTTTGCCTCGGCTTTGGCACTCCTAGGGTGATTTTACCTGTAGGGTTTTTTTTGGTTGTTGATTGATATGCATTCCAAGTTCCTAGTTCTGGTATAGATTTGCCTACCTCTGTAATTTTTGTTACAGTCACTTTGTTATTAGCAAAGGTCAGGAAGAGGGTGCTCAATGCTGTGCTCATTGTTATTAGCAAAGGACAGTTTTGTTTTTAACTGCAATCATTCTTTAATTTGCTCTTGTTGTAAAGGCTTGCTAGTGTTAGATACTGGAGCAGCATATAAGCATGCAACAATAGTTTTTTTTTAGAAAACATTAATTTCATATTATTCGTACAGCCTCCCCTCCTCCTACTATGATTACACCGGTTTCAGACTTCCAGAGGAAGAGCATAGAATGCAACGATAGTTTTTGTTTGTGTTGAGTCATTAGCTAGCGATAATAAGCTAAATTAATAATCTTATCTCCTTGCAGATCTCCAGAGATGCTCGACTCTCAACAAAATTGTTGTATAATGTAGAAGAATATCCTTGCCTTCTCGCTTGCCCACTTGAAGTTTCCATTTTCAAAAGGGTTGTAAGAAATAAGTGATGTTCATTTTAAATTATAAGCTGTCGAAATCATTACCATCCATTGCTATATAAAAGGAGTTTCTAGATTTCACACCCTTCGTTTGTTGCATTCCTTTTAATTGAGAAACACTAGCAGGGTTAAATCTGTATATCCTTTAATTTATTACAATATCTAGTTTCAAAAATTACAATATTGCATGAGAATTATTTTCATTATGTTCTTAATAATTGTAAACTTGACTAGGTTGTATTATTGGCAGGCACAGCAATAAATAAAATAAAAAGGCTGTCCATTCATGCGCAGATGTGCCAAAATTGTGTTTACATTGGCTATGATAAATT
The DNA here is from genome assembly GCA_034770075.1 of Aralia elata. Classification (NCBI taxonomy): domain Eukaryota; kingdom Viridiplantae; phylum Streptophyta; class Magnoliopsida; order Apiales; family Araliaceae; genus Aralia; species Aralia elata. The sequence goes on from CM068386.1 coordinate 2,147,865, forward strand.
GATAAAAAAATAAAAATTTATGAATAGACTGTAATCTAAATTATCCATTTTGATTATGTATTGGGATTGATTTTAGAAAATTAATAAATCAAATAACAAATGTACCATAGCCAGTAACTACATGAAGTTGCATAATGCTCCTAAAAACCTTCCACATACTTATAAAAATTAGGTGACATGCAAACATGAAGATTCATGTAATAATTTCTAAATGGCAATCCAACGCCTTTCCATTTTACTTTACTACCCATCTAAAACATAAAATATCACAAGTAATTAGAAAAATACCCATCCTCTAGCAGAATTTTGAAAGCATAATGTCTTTGCCGTATGAACAAGGTTAAATAAAAATTTTAAATGCTGAAGAGTGGAAAATATATTTCATCCCTCATAAAGGGGATTCTTTCTACTTGTACTTCTCATTGCCAACCGGTGATCTAGAAGAACTTGACAATGCATTTCTGCCCAAAGCTCATCAAATTGATTATGGAATTTCTTTTGGAACCAGTCTTGAATCTCAGGATATAATTCACCAGGATTTTCATCCCACGCCTTTCTTAACAGGGCACAACTTAAAAATAAGATTCCCAACTCGTTTATGGCCCGATGATTCTGGCCTCAAAATAATAGCAGGTGCAGCAGCAAGAAACTTATTAGCGGAAGATAGACATGCCAAGACTTTGCCTGTCAGCAATGAATAAGCAAATACAGCAACCCGACACAACTCATCTTTTATGGGATATCTATTTCGCGGGAGCAGCCATAGATGAAGACCAAAAGTTGGAATCATCCAACAAAAAACTTGGTCAGTCAGAGTGTCATAACGGCGATCTGGATCTATATCTGGGGTGCAGAACGAGCCTGCATATTTAACGAGCCAATTTTCTTTCACACTTGTTGCACCATGAATGTAAGGCCTTTTTGTATGAAGTAATTCACTGTATACCAAATAGTCCGGGGCAAATTTTGATAATGATGACTGGCTATGGAGGAAAACTGTTTCTTTTACCGTGCAAGCTTGGTAACGAACTGCATTAACTTTTCTATCTACGTTTGAGGAGCTTGAATATCCTATAGTTCGCTTAGCAACCCTATCAGCCCATCTAGCACAGATGGCTTGGCCCAAGAGCTCTTCCTCATTTGGTAACAAATAATGTTTGGAAACCTTCCAAGCACATTCGACATCTTCCATAGTCCCGTAAGTCCACGAAAAGTCCTGCTGGGAATCGCATGAACTTTGGTAAAACACTAGTTCAAGTATCTGACTTCTCAGCTTGGACATTTCCACCATGGTTTCAAGATGAAAGCCCATGGGATCCCTAGTGAGTTCGAAGCAGTGCAATGCATAAGCTATAAGTGTCACTAGTAGGGCTTAAATTTTTTTGCACGAGATGCTTTATCAGTTTCGCCCTTTTCTTCCTTGTCTAAAACATTCTTGCTATCTGCTGAACCAGGTGTCTCATCATACTTGAAACCATTGGGATCAGTATGTTTACCTTCAAACCGCATAATTGAATAACAGTAAGCTTTTATCCTTTTTAATTATTTGAATAACAGTAAGGAGCATCCGGGAGTGCCGAGGACTCGTGGGATACTGTGCCATTGCTTTCCCCAGGGGTGTCAGTCTTCCATCATTATCAAGTGCTTCAAGAGCCTTTAAGCAGCGCTCTGCTTCAACAATGGCAGTAACCTCAGGAGGAGTCGGAAAAGGGAAATTTGCAACCTGAAAATTTTGAACACTCCAAAATTTTTACTATATACTAACTACACTCAATAAATTTAAAATTTTCCAGAAAGACAAGGTACATAAATAAAATAGGGACCACCAGTGGAGCAAAAGGCAGCAGTAACCCTAGAGAATCTACGACCAGTTAATGCTTGCTGACCTTAGCATCTCAAACAACATTGTTTCCCCCATCTGTAGAGAATTTGGGGCTAGTGGCTATAAAGTAAATAAAAATTCTTGCTATTTGAATTTAAAGGCAAAGTTCTGCCTAGATCACTATCTTCATCTGAATCATCCAGATCACTATCGTCATTAGAATCAAAAGAATAATCTGGCTCATCCTCAGCTAAATCACCATGATCAACATCCAATGAACTAAACCGGTCAGTTTGCTGGTGGCTTGGGCTCCCTAGAATCTCAAATGCTTCATTTATTTTATTGTTATCATGATCCACAACGGGATTCCCTTCAGACACTGCAGGTAGGTCATTAATTTGTCTTGAACTTTTTTCAACCATTTTCCTGGAAGCTTTACAGAGCTTTCGACACAAAATTTCTATTTCCCTTTGTCCAGTCACAAATACGAATATGCCGCCAGACGGAAGCTTCTTATGAATTGACAAGACCTTTTTATAGGCTTGGCCAACATAGTCCACGCTCTTTGTTTTCTTTGAGAAGTGACAGTCACCAGATATTGTCGAGTTGGGACTTCTATTACAGGTGGGGGGTTCACAAAATATTCTTCTCTCAGACACAAATTCTTCCACTTGCAAGGTGGCACTCATCAGCACAAGCTTTAGTGGAAAGATCTAATCTTCAGGCCTTATTGTTTTCCCCGAAAGGATGTCATGTTTTTGTTCCTCGTACATTTTCTGCCATCAGGCAGAAAGTCAAACAGATGGGTGAAGAAATAAATAAAAGAAAAGGACATAGAAGCAGTTTCAATGTCCAACTGCGTCTGACATGAAAGTGAGGAGGCAAGCAGAGAAACGAAGACATGCTTAATGAAAGTAATTGGGAGTCACCTGTAGCATTTTTACAATGCGAGAAAGCATTCCTATAAGCGGACTTCTCTCATGAGCCTCATCCAATATTATGATCGAGTACCACTTCAATAAAAAATCATTCTGCAACAGAAAAAATAAGGTCAACAGTATCAAAAGGTCTCCCCATGAAGCAGTATCCATCTGGTACAAAGATTTTAAACAATTTATCAATGAAAATATATCAGTTCAGAAAGATGACAATTTTCCTTTGAAAAAAGTAGCACCGAGAAAAAGCAAAACCTGAAGTTCTTGAAGCAAAATTCCATCGGTCATAAACTTGATGGAGCAATTGTCTCCAATCCTCTTGTCACGCCGAACTTGAAAGCCAACCTCCTTACCTAGATGAAGACCAAGCTCAAATGTCACCCATTTGGCAGTTGCAAGGACTGCAACGTGACGTGGTTAGGTAACACCGATCATACCACTGTGTTCCAAAAACTGGCTTGAACCAAAGCCAGCTTCATAAAGGAACTGAAAGAAACCAGCCAGGTCCAATGAAGGCAGAATATCTAACTTTTTATTTATTTTATATTTGGTGAAAATGAACTTTGAATTTCAGCATATAATCACAAGAAGCATCATAGTAAGCTAACCTGAGGAACTTGTGTGGTCTTACCACAACCTGTCTCCCCGCATATAATAACACTAATATTGTCATTGATAGTTTCCATTATCTCCTGCTCTATCATGACTATTGGGAGGTCCTGTCTTTTATTCTCAACCTCTTTTGTTCTTGATACATGTACTACTATTGGGGCAGTTAGAGCTCTCCGTGGAAGACTGTCAGCCAGATTGGTCATAATGCCAAGATTTCCTTTTGGATATTCATTTATCCTATCCTGCTTCATACCAAGTCCTCAGCCCTATAGTATATATAGTAGAAAGTTTTCATACAATTATATTACAGATTCGATGTATTAACAACATACAATGTGCCTTGACAAATCAATGCTAGGTCCTAATATAAGCAGATATTCAAGCTTACCATTGACTTTTCGATTCCTGTTGCATTACAATTACTTATGGACAAAGAATTATGCAGATCTCCTAGCACAGATGTCCTATTATTCTCATAGGAAGTTTCCTTAACTAAAAGGGAAGCTTCTGATCCACCTACACAACTGCCACAAGCAGAAATGTAATGTAGGACTTCTCTTTCACTTATCACAGGGCAGGAAGAGTTGCTGCTGATGCACATTCGCCTTGACTGTACCCTCTTGGAATCAGATTCAATTTCACAAGTACTGTCACTAGTCTTTCTCTTGATAGGTCGCTCACTGATCGGTAATTCTAAACCAGCCTTGGAGAACTGCACTCCCCTCCAACGTTTTTCTCGAACAGTTTCAACCTAAGATACAAGATAGACAATAAATCATAATCCAGTAGGACCCTTCATCATGCTAAAGAGTAATGTTAGACTATGGAGAAAAGAAGAGCAGCAAGTTAGCGGTAACCAGTCTCTGAACAGAGTGTTGTGTTGGCATGTTAGTTGTTTTGGGTAATTTTTTCTTTCTTTAATTGTCTTAAGGTCTAGGTTAGTATATATGTAAATATGTGTTTCTGTACCAAAGACTCATTAAGGTAATACAAAATACAGCTGTTTCAATCTCCACTTGTTTTCTTCTTTCATTATTTATCTTTCCATAATATTGTAGCAATTAGAAAAACCTGGCCAAGATTCTTTGATGACCACAAAAGTGAATATGCATCCTCTCCAATTTTGTACTTCCTGAAAATATGAAGATATCCACAGTTCCCAATAAACACACCATGCCCATATCGAGATAAGATCTATAACAAGAATTAAGATTCAAGAAGGACCAAAGTGGAATCATACTCCAAAGTCTCAACACTTTCTGCTATGAGAAGTTCATTCTCCTTGTCCTCCTGCAATTGAGAAAAGAAAGTCAACCAAAATTTGATCAATAAGATAAACCAGACGAGCTAGAAAAAAGAAACACGTGTGTCACAACACACCCGAAGCTTCTTCAGCTTTATTTTTTGGTACTGACTCAACTCAGTGTTTCTCTTCGTCTTCTGCTTTCCATAAACCTTTAAAGGTGGGAAAATAAGAAAAGGCAAACTCGTTTACAGTTTATAATAAGAGCGAGAGGCTGAGAAGAAACTTCTTTGCAGCATATACCTTGTTCATTCCTTTCTTATTCTTCTTCTTTGCTGGCAACATGTTCGCAAGCTACAAACTGCAAATGATACAATAGGGCCCATTCAATTTTCAGAAAAGAGAGAGTCTAAGCAAAAATAAAAACATAATTACCATATATACAACTAGAACACTGAAATGCCCCAAACAAACAAACCCAGAATTGTCATGACCAACCTATATGTAAATGAACTTTTACTCATTCTTTTTAGGATGTAATTTAAAGTCAATCAGAAACCTATTCAGACCAAAATCTTATTTACCTCAAAATGATTATTATTATTATTATTTTATAAAAGAATAATATTCCATCCATTACACAAAAAGAGCCTCATTTACAAATATTTTGTGTTCCATAAAAAAGATTCTAATTTTTAGTGACAATATAATTGTAAATGAGATTTTTTTGCAGAACTGACGGAGTATATGTAAATGCAAAATAAAATAGAAATATACTTTATAGAGACAGTATTAGAGTGTAGCTCTGTAACTGAATAATGCAGACAAGGATGAATACAAATCGAAATTTGAAGGTCAAATTCCAATAATATATATATATATTTCGAAATTCCAATATAATATACTCCTGTTCTTTAACTAGTTATGCTGAAGTGAAGAGATATAGAGGACATACTTGGGCCAGTGGGCAAGCTACCGGCGTCGGCGTCTTCACCGTCGGCTTGGGGAGGGCTTTTTTTTCTTCTTTTTTTTTGCCAGTTTAGATGAAATTTAACATTCCGCCTTTGGCAGGGAGAGCTTCTTCGACTTCCTCGGTCCTTGGAGTTTTCTAATGAGAGAAAGGGAAGGAAAATAAATTGTAAAATAAATGAATTATGAATATAAAATATTTATTTGTTAGGTGTTATGCACATAGAATTATTTATATGGGGAAGTTTTTGACATTTCCACACGAAAAGTGTCGCTGTAGATCTTATAAAGACGAATTTTACCTCTACAGCGACACTTTGTGTGTGGAAATATAAAAAACTGGTGTGGAAATATCGGTTGCCTTTATATTTTATTGCTATTCTCACAAATATATATAATTTTCATATAACATATTTATTATATGCTCTATATGATATTTAGTTAACCTTTTGATAATTATTAAAACGAAAGAAAACCATAAACCCCAGCCAGACAAAACTCCTGTCTTCATTATATTTAAACCCTCTGCAAAAACCCTCCCTTCAAAAACCCCAAATAAACCCTTGCTTCTTGTTTGTGAGTTTTTAAAACTAATAAAGCTCTCTAATTTTTCAAACCCATAACAATTATGAAGAAAGAAGCAGAGGAGGATGGACCCCCAAACAGAGAACTATATGCTTTACTTCACATATCTCCCAAAGCTTCAGATGAAGAAATCCGTAAAGCTTATCTTCAATGGGCTCAAGTCTATCACCCAGATAAATACCAATCTCCCCAGGTACTAATTTTTGCATATATATGTTTATTAACTCAACTGTATTGTTCTTTATGTTGATAAATTAATGTCAAATTGAGTGTATATTATAACCTTTTGAATTGATATTTTACATTTGTTGGGAAGATTGTGTATGTGTATATTATAATGGGTGTTAGTTATTATGGTTTTGTATGTTTTGTGTTTAGCTAATTTTTACAATGTTGAGTTAACTTACAGTGTGAGAGATTGTGTTAGTCTTGTTTTACTAGTGCATAAGTTTGATGGGTGTTCTGTATTATTAACTGTGATTAGCAATCTGAGGTTTAACTATTCTGGACTTGAATTACTTAATTTTGTTATTAAAGTATGTGCTGAACTTGTGCTTGGTTCTTGAAATGTGCTGGTGGAAAGACTTTCCCCAATACACTTTAACATATTGATAATAAGTAAATCACTTTTTACTAGATTGTTCTTGCATTTGAGGTAAAGTTTTATACTTTAAACTCTATCGGGGCTTCTCCATTTGAATATCATCTACGTGTAAGCAATTTTATTGATTTCTACTAATTTTATTGAGGTTCAGTGCAACTTGCTTGCTGGGATGATGATGTTTGAATTTCAGGCTTTACCTCAAACGCATTTTTTTTGTGTGCATAATGAGTTCTCTATTGCAATTATTAAGGCCTGTGAAATAGTACTATTACTCAAGATAATTTTTCTCACTTGTCAAAAAAGATAATTTTAGTGTTTGGTTGGAAAGGTTAAGACTTGATGTAAATAATAACAGTAACTTAGTTGCTCGACCAATTCAAAAGAATACTATAAGATAGAATAGTGAGCTTATTCTCCTTTAATAAGATATTCTGCTATTGATTGCTGTCTTCAAGTAAAAAGAGTTTGCATCCCTTGCATAAACCAATAAGAAAAAAATAAAAAAATTGCATCCTTAAAGAGAGCATATTGAGGCTGCAAAGCTTGTTACTTTTCGATTTACCTGAAAGTAAGCGACTGATATTACATTGCATACCTGTTTCCAGATGAAGGATATTGCTACAGAAAATTTTCAGCGAATATGTGAAGCCTATGAAATTTTGTCTGATGAGAAGAAAAGGCAGATATATGATATATATGGTATGGAAGGTTTAACTTCAGGTTTAGAACTTGGTCCAAAATTGAATAGAGTTGAAGAGATCAAGGAAGAACTTGAAAAATTACGACGGCAGAAGGAACAAGAAAAGTTCTCGTCCCATGTCCGACCTTCTGGTGCGATTCTGGCAAATTTGTCGTTGCCACAATATCTAGATGGTGATGGCATCATGAGAGGGTAAAGCTCATGTTATTATGGTTCTTCAAAAAAATAAATTTATCCTTCAATTAGTATTTAACAATTTGTGTCATGGAAAATGTCTATCATAGCGTAAGTTTCAAAGGGTAGCACTGCAGCATTTTCAAGTGTGTACTCTCTCCCTTAACTATTTTCTTTGGCATTTTCTACAATGATCCAAATAAGAAGTGCCAACCTCCATAGGTTGAGAACATTTATCCAGTTATAAAACACACACACACACACACACACACACTCTCTCTCTCTCTCTATTTTCTCAAACAACTTTGATAATTTTGGTAGGTCTTTTTGGATCAAATATAATACATCTGAGCAAACCAGACAAAACTATTTTATGTCGTGAAAGCCCATTGTTATCTCTCCTTGATGTTCTTTTTGTTGGGTCCTTGATTTCTTTAACCTTTTAAACTATCTATATGATCTGTCTGTTGCCATATCCTATATTGCTTACTTTCCGTCAATATTGCTTCGGTATTTGGTATCTGCTAAAGCGACACAATCCATATCTATTTACATCAAATAGTCTCGTTGTTCCATGCATTTACAAAGATTGCTTTAGTCCATGTATCTGGTGTTTCATCTTGATGATTCAGTTTACATACATATTTTTTTCAGGATGTCTATGTCTAGTGAAATTCAATCTCAAGTATCAAAAAGGAATGTTATTGCTATTGGAGGGAATATAGCAGTCAATGGGGATGCTGGTGGTGCTGCTGCTACTGCTGTCATTAGGCATCAGATATCTTCTGCTTCTGCAGTGGAATTCATGGCTTCTGCTGGTTTACGGGCATTGATTGGGGTACAAACATCTCGGTAGGTCAATTTCAAATTTGCATCTTCTTTCAATTTCTCTCTTTACTCCACTTCTTAGCTGTCTTGTTCTTCAGACAATTATCTCGCCACTCAACTGCGACAATGGGCCTTGCCATGTCTTTAAAAGACGGTTCAGTCAATCTTTCCAATTCTTGGACTCGTCAACTTTCCAAGTCAACAAATGGAAAAGTAAGTTCTCTTGCATCCTCTGTGGTCTTTCTGCATTTCCCACCCCCCACCCCCCACCCCCGGAGGATTTGTATATGAAAATACATGTACATCAGGAATTTTGCTATCTAAATCAAAAACTTTAATTTTATTTTGTAGAAGAATAAATTTTATTAAAAGATAAAGAGTGGATGTAATAGACCGTGCCTGGGGGGGGGGGGATGGTGGGGTGGAGGGGGACAAGAAGCCCACCCTCATAGACTAATGAAAAACAAGACCAAAAGAGCACTTAAAAAGTGATGCTATCCAATCTCTACGCAAGTTGGCCACAGGATACCCTAAAAGTCCCCCATAGCAGAAGCCCAAAGAGAAGAAGGAAAAAATAAGCAGCTCCATCTAGAAAGCCTAGCATTGCGGTTATTCCAAATTCCCCGTCAAATTGAAAAAAAAAGCACACTTCCATAAAATTTGGCATCTCTCTTTACTTCCAAATCCTTGAAAACTAGCAACAACATATCTTCCACCAAAGTAGGGCACACCAACTCCTCTCCTAACACTCCAAAGAGAGAGTTCCAAAAGCTCCAAGCAACAAGACAATATAGAAATAAGGGAGCTCCCTTCCTGCAAATAAAACAAATGTCATATTTAATTAATTTTCTTTTAGACGTTAACACAACTTCTTTCACTGTCTTTGGCATCCTAAATAACGAAGTGTATAAAGAGAGAAAATGATCTATTAATAGCATGACTTTGTCAAAAAACAAACAAACAAACAAACTGAAACATGAAAATGTTTGAGGTTTAAATGTATGAATTACATATTTACCTTTCATGGCTGCATATACCTTCTTGATGCAAAATATGCGAATTCTTGCAATCTTATATATGTTACTATGGTCTCTGCATTTCCAGATAGAGCTTGCTTTAGGCTCAGAGTCATCGGTAATTGTTGGATGGCGTAAGAAAGAAGAGAAAACATCTGCAGCTGGAGAGATTAAGGTATATTCATGTTCCTTTCTAATACAGATAACACATATTATCTGTTAAGGTTAAATTTAGCCGCTATACCTATAGTACTTAGTAAATGATATCCCATCAAAGCTCTCTGTAAATAGTTAAGAGGATAAGTTTTTGCTAGAAAATATTTTATCGCGAATGTGTAATCTGTATACTAATAGGCACTACATCATTACACATTTCCATATAATTACTTCTGGTGCACCACAATAAACCTTTTCCCACTTGTACACTGTTATCGGATTTAAAGGGTATTTGATCACTTGTCTCAGTTTTTAAACTTGAAATTTATATATATATATATATATATATATATACACACACATAATATTATATTCTTTTTTATTTTTAACATTCATAATATTCAGTTTTGTAATAAAGGTGAAGGACTTGCTGAAATATTGTATTTTGCTTAACTTGTTCTTTCTCAGTTGTTGTAACATTATAATTTAAGTCTATTTCTTTTCAAGCATCTCTACGAATTCAGTTTCCTTCTAGGGGATATATTAAGTTTATCAAGTGATGAGGTTGATAAACATATTACCTTCTATTAATTCATGTTAAACTTACTGCAGATCGGCACAAGCTCCTTTGGTGCATCAGCTCATTATACTCGCAGCTTTTCTTCAAAGTCTCATGGCCGCATTGCTGGAAAAGTAGGAAGGTACTTTCGCTGACTTTATTAGTAGGAAGCTACATTCTTTAAGGCTGAATTATTACAGCTTGATTTAGCTTTAATGCTTTATTAGATGATGTCTCATCAAGTTGATGCTTGATGTATTTTGTAATTTTGGTCCAACAATCCTTGGTTAATGATTTGTAAATAAAAATCTCGAAAGAAATTCCTCATGGGAAATTCTCTAATATTTCCTTATTGCATTAAGAAATTAAGACAATGCTCATGTTATCTTAAGAAGGGGTTAAAACACATGTAGCTGGACAATTCAGTGTGTTTCAATTTAGTCACCATATGTCTGTGCTCAATGTTGTTTTTCATGCTTATGATGTCATGCATTTATTAATAACAACTATTTCCTGACGTTTATTTTATCAGCGATGCTCTTGAAATTGAAGTAGGGGGCGGAAGGAAAATTTCTAACTTTAGCACTGTCCGCATGTTATACTCAATAGGAATTCAGGTACTTCTTTATAGATGATGAATTATTTCTACCATTGATTTGGTTATTTCTCTCTGTTTATTTGCTCTTATTAGAGGTCCTTGTTTATTTTGGCAAACTCGAAAGAGCCACGCCTGCAATCTGTTGTACTTTGGAACCAATACCTCGATTATCTTAGTAGTGCAATCACTTTAAGAATTCTGATGGAAGAAAAAAAAAACTTTTAAGAAATTTGAGTCTTCTGCATGTAAAGAATTCAGTTGAATACGATATGGTGACTTACACCAGAAACTGGAACTATTATTTAAGCAGATAAATTCTCTGGAATTTGGAAAACCCTTAAAAGATTCAATCTATATCCTATAAGGCAGAAAAGCTTTAACGGAGACAATTTTTTCTATGAATGTTTTCCTTGAGAGGCACTGTACATCCACCCAATATGTTATGGGCTGATTTTTTGTTTTCTTTTTTACCATTCACATTTTTCTCTCATGTTAATTTAGTTATTTTCCATCTCACCAGCTAGCTCCAAGGTCAACCTATATGGCTATCCATTGAAGCCAGAAATAGCTTAACAGTCTTCACGAGAGCATCACATTTTCTCTATTTATTTTTTCTTTCAAAGCAATTGAGTAGCCTACCCATATATAACCCCTGTTAGCTGAATGAGACTTGAACATGTAAACCACTCGTAGGTGAGATAGATCCCCAACCACTGGTTAGCTCTTGATTTTATTTTAATTTACTCTTATTTTATTGGTGAATCTAGTGTTTGAAATCATTTTTACGAGGTGAAGGTAGGCATAGTGTTGATAAAAGCCACAATGTTACTTTCATAAGAACTGACCTTTAAAACAATCCGCAATGTCCATCTTCAAATGGTTGAAAGAAGACTCCAATCCTGTTTTACTTAAATTAGGGGTTTCAGAAAATTTAAAGGTATCACATTTGCAAAGCCTGAAAAGCATAAGAATCTAGGTGGTAGAAAGATGTTTGCTCCAAAATAAACAAACTAGACTACACATTTCCATGGGCATAAATTATTTCTTTTTTCTTTACCTATTCCCTGATGCCTTGCCACTCCTGTAAGGATTTTGGAACAACCGACATTCCTGGAACTTGAATGCATTCCATCTGCGCCTTGATTTTTCTTTTCAACCATGCTGAAAGCCTATTGATGGTTTCTTTAATATCCTGTCTTTGAGTAAAAAAATTTAAAAATATGTCTTACATTATTCCTTGAATTTGTAGGGAATTTCTTGGAGATTTGAACTACATCGTGGGGGGCAAAAACTGATAATACCCGTAAGTGCAATCTCGGATCTTAGCTGTTAAATTTTAGAACACCCCCCCCCCCGGGGGGGGGGGGGTGTCTTTCCTAAAAAGAAAATGTTGTACAAGTTTCATACATGAGGGAGGCTCATGCCTTATTGAGAAGTACATGTCCTTTACTCTTGGCATATGTATAATGTGTTTGAGATTGTGGAGTCTCTTGAATCCGATCCCTTGCCTGGAAACATTTCCTTTTTTCCTTTTCTGTTTGTTTTGCATCTGCATGTGACTAACTGGCTACTTTTTTACTGGGGCCTCTTAGCAACTCACAATGTGAAAAATTCTCAGCCCAGTGTTCTAGAAAACAATCTGTATACAGGAGTGTCTTTGTGGCGAAAAAGATTATTTATGTGAAATTTTAACTCTAATAATTTGAATGTTAGTGATTACCACATAAAAAGCTAATAAATAGAATAATAAATTAGTAGTCGCCAGAGAAAATACTAAATAAATGGAATATTGAGTTGATTACCAGAGTAAACACCAATAAATGGAATATTTAGTTGATGATATGATTGTACAGCATAGTACTGTAACATTTGAAGTGATTCTTGATCATACATCCATTTAATATTTTTTTTGATCATAATGTGCCATAGCTCAGGCACGATCCACTGCTTCTGCTTTGAAGCCTTACTGTCAACAAATGGTACATTTTAGTTTTTATACGTTTATAATAAACTAAAGTGTGGGATAAACTTTAATGCTCTGCAGAGGTGCTGACAGTTCCTATTTTTCAGTTGTAGATAGAATTTACTTTTATCTAACATATATTCAACTGACAACTATGTGAACCATGTAATTTGTTAATGACTATTCTAGTATGTAAATAGAGATCTGTATCTTGTTAAGATCATGATTTGCTTGAGACTCTTGGGTTCTGCTATGTTGCTGATGAGCCATTGCGTGCAGATTTTGCTTTCCAGCCATCTGAATGCAGTAACTGCGACTGGAGCATTTCTTATTCCCGCCTCTCTTTACTTTGCACTCAAGGTCATCACACATATCAAACTAATCTTTGCTCCTTTTTTTCTTCAAACTTCTTATTCTTACATTCTGTTGAATCATTTAGCAATTGATCATTGTATTTTTTGTAATATACAAACTCACAAACATCACAAGAATGCTGATTAGATATATCCTCGTTAGTTCTTGCTTACTAAAAAAATATATATGTTCTCATTAATTCCTCTTAGGGTGTTATATGTAGTGTGCTGAATAAAAAATGGGTCCATTGCAATACATCCCATATACCAGAATAAAGTGGTTTTGTGCAGTGCTGCCAATTTCTATTACCTTTTTGAATTCTTGTATCAAAGTTCTGTCCCATGAACATCCAAACTGAAAATATTTTCCTCGTGCTGCTTCATTGTCTCACCTCATATCATGTTGGAAATTCCACCACTCTTCCACACTTCAGAATGCGTGTTTACTGTGATGAAACTAAATTTATCAAAGGAGCATAATATGTGCAAGTTTTCTGGTTGGAAAGGGCCATAATTATACAAAAGCTAGGTCCTTGTGTCTCTTGAAGAGATGGATCAGGGTTTACCACTTTCTTAATTTCACCCTCATTCTCACTTATAAGAAGCCAAAATAGCTAATACTTCTTTCTTTTGAAAGTTTTGATATAATGAGTAATGGAGGATATCTGGTTATATTAGCTATACAGCGATATAGATCTTGAATGAGCCCCCTCCCCTCTTTAATTCCATACGTTGTTTGGGCTTTGTCCTCCTATATGTCCATGTAAGTTGTACATTGCCATTAAAGATAAGTAAAAGAGTTTGTTTTCATCCCTTGGCTGAGATGCTTGAGCTATCTAATCCTGTAACACTTGTTAAAGCGCTGAAGTTGAAGGCTAGTAATACTCATTGATTGCTCCTACTAATTTCCTGTTGATTGCTTCTCTGAGATTTGTCCAACACAATATATTAATTTGTATGTTTTGAACTAAGATAATTTGAGAATGAAGTGTAAAGATTACTAGCTTGATCAGTATCTTCAACTAGACAATTCCGATGCTCTTTTTAATTTTGTGTATATTATGTATATTTGTAGACATTCATTTTCAAACCTTATTACCTGAAACGAGAAAAGCAGAAGGCATTGGAGAATATGGAAAAAACTCGAGCTGAGGTATATAAATGTCTATATGAATGGCCCTTGTTTTATGTATGTCTAATTTATTAATCTTATCATTCTTATTTTATGTTTGTGGCTATTAATAATGCATCTGAGTTATCAAAATACTTGTACTAATAATAATAATGCATCTTTACAAACGAACGAAATTTTAGCTATACATATAAGCTGCAGTATTTACACTAACTTTTTAGAAACCCAAGATTTACATTTTCCTGTGAAATTTTATATTTTGAGAAGTCAATGAATATTCAAGCCATTTACTTGTGATTGTTTTTTCTTGATTTGATTCATTGTCTTAGCAAATTGGTCACTGAAAATTGTTATCAGATCATACTCCAAAGTAGTTTTAATCAACCAGCTATTTAGAATTTTTTTTGTATGGAGCTCTTAGAAACCAATGCATAACTCTAAACTCTTTGGAGGCATAAAATCACAAAAAAAATAAAAAAAAATAAAAAAAATAAATCCATCAAAATACTAATATAGGACAGACCATATTTACAACATTTAGATTATGATATTTTGTTTTATTAGTTAAAGAAAATACATGCAGCTTGATTATTGGATTCTTAATGTCATCAGCCTCAGCAATATTGGAACCAAACTACGAGTTAAATCTATACCCACACCAATGTTTATCTGTTATACCGACTACAGGTGATACACCTGAAATAAAACCAATTTCTTTGATGCTTAGTCTATTCCTTGCCTTGAAATACATAGTTTCTATCCTGGTTATGAAATCTTATGCATGTTATAGTATTACTGTGGAGTGAGATTTTGTTTTGAACTGCTATTTTGAATCTGGTGATTCCGGTGATGAAAGATTGTCTGAAACTGTCTAACATTGCTGTGGTAAAGTTATTCTATTATTTTGGTTTCATAATTCTGAATTTGTGGTGTGCTACTTCGATTCTATCCTTTGCCCCTCCCCATAATACATAGGATACAGTATTTGGAACCTTTATGCGTTTATGTAGGTTCAGGAGGCAAGGGCAGTAGCTGAGAAAGCTCAACAATTGCTACAAAATGTTGCCAATAGGAAAAAGAGTAGGCAATTAGAAACAGGTGGACTGGTGATTACAGAAGCAATATATGGAAATCGTAAAGCTTTGAAGAATAGAGATGTATCGGAAGAAAACAAGGATGAATTAGCTTCTCAAGTCATGGATGTTACTTTACCTCTAAATTTTCTAGTTGATGATTCTGGTCACCTGAAGGTATATTTTTTTCTATTCTTTTTCTAAATTATTTTGGGGCTAAACGGTGTATGATTAACGTGACGAGTGGCTGCAACATAAAATTGAATCGGGCTAACAGTAATTACATATGCTGTATATCCTATTTGTGATTTCTGTTCCAGATTTCCAGTTAGATTTGGTACAAATAATTATATCTCGATTACAAACAACCGCAAATATCAGTATCTGGAGCAGATTAGGTTTACACATCTGAGAAATTCGGGGGAGAAACCATGAGAAGTACCATATATATGCATCCTTTTAGTTTATAGTCAGAGCTTATTGAAATAGTGCTATTAAGTACAGAGAAGACTTGCAACATCAATAATGAGATGAGTATTGTAAATAATGGTAGGGAATTTTCTAACTTGAGGTGTGGAAATGAGAAAATATACTAGAGATTAGCTTTTGCTTGTCAGATAAAATATACTTCATGTGGCAGCCTGGCAGGTGTGATTTAAGCTTCATTCTTCGAAAGTTTTATGCTAGTGTCTTGATCTCTGGCCTATCCTAAGCAGTCATACATAATTGGAGAAGAAACTAAATTTTGACATGTAATAAAAAATCTACCATTATGAACACCTAAATGTGCTTTATGACTAGGTACGCTTCTGCTATGATATGTGTAGATAAATCACTCGGATAGGTAGGAATGGAAAAACTGACTACTACACAAATAATGCATCTCCTCTTAATAACATGGGCTCCTCCTGTCAAAATTTCAATTAATCATCGGGGTTCATGGTAGTTTATGAGCATTTGCCTCAAAGGAAGGATGGGTCTCTTAGAATCCTAAGGTTGGGAAAGGAAACGATTCCCAGTATTCTATATAGTATGTATCGCTTTAAAATCAGCTCTTAAAATATTACTAGTGAATTAAATTATAATCAACTATACCCTTGTTGATTAATCCCATTAAATGGTCTGGTCTTTGAATTTCTCAGTTTATAAAG
Organism: Aralia elata; assembly: GCA_034770075.1. NCBI lineage: Eukaryota > Viridiplantae > Streptophyta > Magnoliopsida > Apiales > Araliaceae > Aralia > Aralia elata. Next base: position 2,164,338 of record CM068386.1, read on the forward strand.
TATCCAAAACAATAGCTTCTTTGTATAGTTTATATACCCCTAAAGATCCTGTATGATGGAGGTTTATATATTTTAGCTTTATCTGTCCGAAAATCTTATGTGACATCTGGCTTGTAAAATGTGCAGCTTCATGAGGGTGTAAAGAAGTCGGGCATCATGGGATTTTGGGATCCTTGTCCGGGAGAACCTAAGCTGTTGCATGTGGAGTATGCTTATGGTGGCAACAGATATGAGGTACCAAGTTGCCTCCTTTTTCAGCATATTGTGCGATACTCAATTGACTGAAACTAAACTTTGATGTCTAAATGTAAACAGGTGGAAGTTGATGATTATGAAGAATTGCTAATACCTCAGGAAGCACACAGAAAATGAATGATGTACAAGTGTTCAAGATACTGAAGAAGATTATTTCTTGCACCGGAGAAAGTAATTAAAAAATGAAAATAATAATAATAATAATCTAAATTTAGAAACAAAGGAAAGAAAGAAAGAGCCTCTTCAAGTGTTTTTGATAACTCTTATCTTAAATTATACTCATTTGCAAATTTGAATATATTTTTCTTTCATATTTAATGTAGTAGTGGTGGCATTAGGCATGAGGGTGAAGTTGAGTCGTTATATATGTCATTTTATATTATCATTAATAAATTAAAAAAAATGTTATTATTGCCGGACTAAATATATATTTAATAGCACTTAAATTGTTAAATGACACTTATTGTTATGACTAATATATTTTTATTTTTATTTTAAATAGTTTATTAATGTTATATTACAATCTTACAAAGAGAATCTGTCTTAAACAAATAATTATAATTAATTGTATTAGTTTCCTCACGTTTGTGCCAATGGAGGGCTTATGTTCGTAGTAAAGCAAGAACGTTCACGTGAATTATTTTTCCCTTTTAGTTCAAAAGGCCTTGTTAAAAAAAATAAAAAAGTGACCAGAGATACAAAGGCCCAATTTTTGTTTTTATTAACAACCTCTTATTAATAACCTCTTATTCTTTTTTAAAATTTGTTAACAACACTTTGTTACTTAACTTGATCTGTATAGTACCGCTGAATAAGAATGGATGTATATTTAGTTACACTATGTACAGTTTTGTAGTGAGATGAATAAATTAGAAGAAGATCCTCCGCAGCATAACTTAGCACAAGTGCATGGTTGAACATATATTAAATAATCATTTGTATCGTATATTAAATAATCTTTCGTATTAAGTCATTTTATAATCTCTGAATTAACAGTTTTAAGTCTAAATTTAAAATACGTATATGTTAATTCGACATAAATTTTACGTAATATATAGACTGACTATATTTTTTATTTATTTATTGTTAATTTTTAGAATTTAAAACAAGAAATACTTCAAACTTGTCGTAATAAACACTATCATATATGTGTTAAGGCGCCCGGCAAGATTGATGGATTATCCTTCCTAATTTTGCCAACAATCGTGCTCCACGATAATATTACGTTAAACACTAAAATCTGCTGTACAAAAAGACTTGAGCATGCACGTAAACTTTAATATTACTTTATCCGTCCCACGCAAAGAGACTAAATTAATTCCCATCTATTATATTTTTCATCCAATGTCCTCTAATTTTATTGTTTTTAAAAATAGACAAAACCAACACAATTATTTAGAAAAATACTATTATGTCTTTAAATGTAATATTTTTAGGAATTTTAAATTTTATATAATATATAAAACTTAACATAAATGAAAACTTATACGTTTGATGTACCTATAAACTTGATAAAAAATTATAATTAAACAATTACATCATGAGATTGATTATTAAGAAGTGTAACATCAATTCATTGCATAAGCCATGTATACATGACAATCCATGTTCATCGTTACCAGACATATATATAATATTCAATAATATTAGGTATGAAAATTTTAAAATCTTATGCATGATATATACTCCCCAATTAATGTCATGCATGATACTCCCCAATCGTGTGCATAATATTCTCCATTTACCAAATATATCTATTAATATAATGAATTGATTGACTAAGTCGATCACTATTCATTCTAAACTTTATGATTCTTCAAAATTATGTTCAGTACATAAATTATTAACTTCAAGTAATTTTAAATAGTTTATTAATTGATATACATTACAATTAAGATCTGTCTGAAACAAGTAATTTTAATAATTTTAGATGTAATTTCCTCACTTTTGTGCCAATGAAATACCAATATATATAATCAAATAAAAACTTTATTATTTCATTAGTTTAAGATACATAAAATACATTAGTGCGCATGAACTAATTATCTTTCTTAGTTTAAATAATTCTTAAATTTAATAGTTTGAATAATTCTTATATAAATGTAAGTGAGTACGCATGCATTAATGTATTTTGTGTATCGTTCTTTAGGAAATCTGCAATTATTAACTTCGACATGCACCTACATTATATGATAAATTTGTTTATACAAGATATTAAAAGTTTGGTATTCTTGCAGATCGATTGTTACCTCACATCCAATCAAAATCATATAATACTAAATAAGAAGAAATCTGTAAACATGAGTTAATATTAAAAGCAAAATGAAAGACTTCCATTGATCCAATAATTGGCAAAACCAACATCATTATTTATAATTACTAGTTCATAGATAATAATGCTCATGCACTAGAACTTAAGATACGTACGTAACCTATTATTACGTACCACAAAACAAAACCATCTATCCTGCATGCGTACGTAATTAAATAAATCATACTATTGAATACTGAAGTACGTATGCTACTGTAACTACTAGCTATATAATTAATTAAGGTCATTAGAGAAACTTCGAATCTGCTCGTCGTCAAAAGTAAAATTACAACCCAGATCATCTTCAGGCTCATTAGCCAAATAATTATAATCATCCACCGGAAAAACATCATGATCATTATTATTATTACTAGGGTTTTGACTCGGGTCAAAAGTCGAAGATTTGCTGATCATCGCCAGTTCCTTAGCCTTAGTGTTCATATTATCCCTAAGTTTTTCCATTGCAGCTATATACTTCTTAAGTTCCTCCAACCCTAATTCCTCAATAGATTCTTCCCACCAATGATTCTCCTCTTTCTCCTCTTCCATGGCAGCACTTTTAATCTTCTCAGCCTCCAACTCCTTGGATATCTCCGAATACTGCTGGTTATACTGCTCGAGCATGGCCCGGTCGTGTTCCAACCCCGGTTGCTGCTGATCTGGAGCACCGGTAGAACTTCCACCGAGGTAGCGGCCCATGACGGATTCGACACTTGGGCTGCCGAAAGCAAAGACACGGCCGCCTGGAGACTCCACCAGGATGGCGGCCTCGGCTCCAGTCAAAACGCAGAGTTCGCTTACCTTGTTGAAGAGTCCGGTCCGGCGCTTGGAAAAGGTGACTTGGCGACGGCTAAGTTCATCTATTTTCTTGATATCTATCTTCTTGCGGCCCTGGGTTTTCTTCTGCATCTGCCCCTGAGTTTTCTTCTGCATCATCTTGTTATTAGTTTAGAGAGATAGAAAGAAAAAGATTGATTGATTTATGGTGGAGAAAAGATGAATGGTTTGAGCAGAATATATAGTGATTCTTTAGGGTTTTGTATAATTAATATGGGAAGGACGTAGTGGTCACTTGTCTTTATTTCACCACATTAATTAGTTTCTATGTTTATAGATATTTTAGTTGTAATCGCATAATGTATTGTTACGAGAATAGAAAAATTAAGAGTGAATCCGACAATTCTTGTAAGAGATATCGATCAAAGGTTTCTAATGTGAAGTTTTTTATATTTATTATTATTATTATTATTATTATTATTATTATTTGTTTATGCATCTTAATTATCAAAGAAGATACAATTTGATTGATTGATAACCCTAAAAATTAGATGTCAAGGAATAAAAAAATTGGTCGAGAAGTCATAACTATATATGATACCCAATAATTTATGACATGATTCTTTATAATATAACGCTATAAATGAAAAGCAAAAATTTAGGAGAAATTATAGTTGTGTATATTTTACTTAATCTTCTTCGCCGTGTAACTCTTGCAAAGAAGATGCTCTTTCAGGCTTTACCCTTTGATGTAATTTTATTTCTGAGGATCATCTTTTCATTTGAGTGGCGCGGCTACTACAGATCCGGACAAAGGAATGGGGTGCCCAGGTCTCAGAGCTTCTTATATTATCCTTATAATATCTTAGCCAGTGTTCTTAAACCCGGACCGGTCATCGAACCGAAAAGGGTACCGGGTGGATGGGTCACTGGTCCAACCAGTGGTCGGACCGTTATTGAACCGATGACGTAATTAATATATAAAAATATATATTATTAGTAATTAATAAAAAATTTAAAATTTTCATTTTTTATGAACTATAACATAATAAAGATGAGTTACAATATTAATAAAAGTGGCTAATTTTAACATTAAAAATTTTTTTGGCAAAAAAAAAAAAAAAAATTTAAAAACTGGGTCAATTAACCAGGTTTACCGGTTGGACCACCGGTTGAACCGGTGGTCAACGGATCAATCCGGGTTTTGACCAAAACCGGTTTTCTGGGCCAAACCGGACCAGAAGGCGGACCGGTTCCGGTTTTTACCGGTCCGACCGCCGGGCCGGTCCGGTTTTTAAAACCTTGATCTTAGCTATTCTTAGCGTGAGAAAGAAAAGAAAGCATATTATATATATATATATATATATTAAAATAAAAAGACAGAGAATGAGAAAGAAAGCATATATATTATACACGTAAGTAAATATCCTTATATTATCTTAGATAGTTATTGGATTGAAAAGAATTGAACTGCATATAATTAATTAAAAGAAATTATAATTTATACGAGCAACAGTTAACAAATTAATCAAATGCATGGAGATAATCAAATAGACAGTTTTGTAGTGAGATGAATAAATTAGAATTAAGAAGATCCTTCTTCACATAAGTTAGCACAAGTGCATGCGTAGAAGGTGAAGAATATAAATATAATTAAAAAAATAAATTCAAGTAGGCAGAGAGCCTAGCTAACACATACTTACATTGGTATTTTCTGTATTGCAACATTCAATTAATTACAATCAAGTAACAACACAAAATATCAAATATTCAAAATATTACAAAATACTCTCGGTTCTAAAATATAAAGCCGTTATTTGTTTTTTAAAATTAATTTAAGTTATTTTTTAATTCAAAAAAATTAATACAAACTCATTTAATTTTAATAGATCGATACAATTATAATTATAATATATATATATATATCTAATTATAAAATATATAAACTATGCAAAAGTACTATTATGATCAGATTCTTTATTTCATATTATATTTTCTATTTTGATTATTTGTCCAAATGATTTCAAAATCACCCAACAATTCCAAATTAGCAGAAGTACGTAGTAGATAAGAAGAAGAATAAAAATTTTAAAAATTGGATGTTACACATACATACAACATTAAATTAATTACAACCAAGTAACGACACAAAATAAAGACATATCAATACACTTACAGACTAGGAGGGAACTGCCTGCGAAGTCGCCGCTCTTTTTATTTATTTATGGAAACTGTAATCTGTAGCTCAATGAAACTTGGAGCCCAACCATAAATACTTTACTCCCACAGCCTTCTATATTTAACCTTTCCTTATTCTATTTGGACTTTCAATCCAACACTTTCCTTTTCTTATTTTGATTTGAGCCTAATTTGCTTACTCCCAAATCCCAATACTAATAATTTTTTTTATAAAAAATAATATATATTACGATTTTATATGTTGACTTTTTTTTATTGTGAGTTGCGTAAATAATTATAATTGATAATATTTTTACGATATATTTGATATAGTATTAGGCTAATTTTATAATTTTATCCAATTTTATATATTGATATACGTATATGTTAATCCAACATAAATCTTTCATAATATATATACGGACTCTTTTACTATTTACTTATTGTTAATTTTTAGAATTTAAAACAAGAAATACTTCAAACTTTTTTATTGTGAAGCTCTTCCAGAAACATATATAATCAGGACCACTCTTTCTAGTTACATTTTGTTTTTATTTATTTGCCACCTTTTTTATTTTTATTTTGGCAAACTTGGAAAAACTGAGCAAGCTCGAAGTTTGGTAAAAAGTTCATACTGGTTTGATTCTACCAAATCAATTAAGAAAAGAATTAATACTCTTTATACTCATTAAGTACGATATTTAATATGTTTTACATTTGGAATGCATTGTCATTACTCTGTGCAAAGATATTTAATGCACGTAAAATACTCAACTGTTTCTTTTCAATTGAAATTTATAAGAAAATATGAAAATTAAGAAATATAATTAATATTTTATTTCATAATTAATATTTTATCTGATTAATTACATTAAATATAAAATCTCGATATTATACTTTTAAAATTTACTAAAAAGACAAAAAAAAATTAATATTTAACAGAATAATGTGAAAAAACTAAGTCATTAGTATTTTTTTTAAATCTACAAACGATAAATCAATAGAAACAAACTTTTACTTTCTAAAAAGTCGGATAAAAAAGAATAGGAGTACTATTTTTTGTGCTATATGCTTGTCTCATTATATTTATCAAATTTTTTTAGATATATAATGATTTTAATAAAGTTTGAGGATAATCACCGAACAACTTGTGAATATTAGACTGTTAATTTTATTAGTTTACTACAAGTTCTAAGTTATAAATATGTTTACCAAAAACCATCTAATCTTTATTTAAAAATATGTCATACAAAAATTATGCCTATGTGTATGCCAATTACTCTATACTTACTTCTATTTGATAATTAAAAAAAAATTAACCAAATTATAATTGCGATGTATGTAAATAATATATTAAAATATATAGAAGTTAAAAATAATTTTATCCTTATTTATTTTATCTTATCATATATGCTCTTATCTTAATTACAATTCAAATTCATTACGTATTAAATATCAAGCATGTATATGAGCATATCATTTTTCACCACTCAATTTGGTCCACTCCCGAAACTCACCTTGATTTCTCCGTTTACTATTGTTTTTATTTATTAAAATGATATTTTTATATGAATCTCTTTATATATAAAGATAAAACTCATTAACTAGTTATGTAATAAGAATCATTTAAAAATAAAATATTAATTTTTTTTTATAAAAATATTAGTTCCCTTCCGAACAACGTTTTCACAAATTAAAAAAATAAAATAAAATAAAATACACTATTTCTTTTGTTTAAGACATTTCCGGATCACCCTCAAATTAGCTTTTCAAATCAAAAGGATTTCCCTTTGTTTTTATTTTTGTTTCTATTTCATTCATCTTGGGCAAATCAAATCAATTCATTCCTCAGAAAATGAGCACGGGAGAGCTTCTCGACATCGAACCTCTAGAGCTCAAATTCCCATGTAAGTCTCACCACGATCTCATCACCGATCTATTTTTTAATTTTATTGATTTTTGTTACAGTTTTCATAAATTTAGTTCTGTTATTTTTTTTCCAATTAATTTGCAGTCGAGCTCAAGAAGCAGATCTCTTCTTCGCTTCAATTGTCGAATAAGACCGAGAGCTATGTCGCTTTCAAGGTAAAGTTTTTTCAATTTGAATATAGTTATTGAGGAGTTGGCTCTGAGAAATTGGCTTAAGACTTGCTGAAGATTTGGAGATGCGAAATGTAGATTAGATTTGTTATTGCATGCGATCTTTCAGGTGACTGATGCATTTTTGTTTTGGAAAAATTATAAATTTTGTATTTGTTTGTTCAGGTGAAGACAACGAATCCAAAGAAGTATTGCGTGCGTCCAAATACGGGTGTTGTTTTGCCTCGATCAACATGTGATGTTATAGGTGACTGTCAAAATTTCTTCTTTTCTAAAGCATTTTCCCTGTACATGGGTGTGGTTGCTAAGGAAAAAAAAAAAGAAGAAGAGAAAACATATCAAGGTTCTTATTTTTTTGATTGTTTTTGTTTTTGGTGGAAACAAAAATTGATTTGTTATGTGAATCCAGATAGTTGAGTGGATATTTAGGCCAGATGGATGATGAATTGCATTATTTAAAATAGTTTATTCATTATGTGTGTGTGTGTGTGTATATATATATATAAATAAATTCATAGAGATAAATAAGGAGGAAAGGGGGTAAGAGTTGTGGTAGACATTATAGATGAAGATATTTCCAAAGAGCTTTTGGAGGATTATCTTCCATAGGACCATGATAGTGAGTTTCATCCATGTACATCAACACTCCAACTTGTAATCTATATAAGCTGAAGTTTTAAAAAAGTACTCCATCCTTCCCACAAAATGAGTCTTATTTACAAAAGTTCCAAATATTAAGGATGTATTTTTATTTCATGTTTACCCCTAAAAGTAAAAAATTGTTTGTTTACTAGTTGTGAAATGATAATGAAGTTATGGGGACAAACTTGAGGACATTTTATCAATTTATACTACTGTCAATAGAAATAGGACTCTTTTTGAGGAACAACTATTTTTTGCAAATGGAACTCTTTTTTTTGGAATGGAGGGAGTATAAATTGTACAAAAATCCATCTTTAGGAAAAGTTAAACATTGATGATAATGAAGGAACACCAATTAACTAGAATGCATTCTAAGGACATTTCAAACTAGGTCTTTGTTCTTTCCAACAATTACTTTCAAAAATAACTTTCAGTTATTTGACTTGTTTTCTAAGTTTGTCAGCAATCATAATGGAGATTTAAAGTATTATATCTGTCAATTGTCTATTATGCTACAATTTTCTTGATAAGTACTAGTATGCTACAGTTACAATGCAAGCACAGAAGGAGGCTCCTCCTGACATGCAATGCAAGGACAAGTTTCTTCTTCAGAGCGTAGTTACAAGTAATGGAGTAACTGCTAAGGACATTACCCCTGAAATGGTATGTTAGTATGTTTCTGTATCATCCTAACTATAGTGGCAAGTTGGTTAGGACTTATTAGGTTTTGGTTTAAATTTAGGTTCAGTTTGAAAATCTCAACTTTAATTTCTGAAGTACTTAAGATATGGTGTGCAAAAAGCTTGAACTGCAGTAAAAGTCATGCATTTTATTTTTGATGATATTGTTATTTATGGAGGTTGTGTGTTCACAGTTCTCTAAGGAGGCTGGACATGTTGTGGAGGAATGCAAATTGAGAGTGGTCTATGTTTCTCCACCCCAGCCACCATCACCTGTGGCAGAGGGATCGGAAGAAGGATCTTCGCCAAGGGCTTCACACATGGACAATAATGGGAATGCAAACAGTTCTGAGGTTAGACTTTTTAAGTTCCTGAGATGTTGGATAAAAAAAAATAAAATTCCCTGCTTATTTTGTAATGATGTTGATGGAACACTTTTTTTGTTGTTGCTTATAGGTAACGCGGGCTTTTGTCGATACCCATGACAAATCTTCAGAGGTAAAGAAAATTCTCCCCTACATACTTGCATAAATACATAGTCTCTGTACAGAAATAGCTGGACTATTTAAAACCCCAATTTTTGTCATCAGTTTAATTTATTAATGAATTTTAAGTAGAGTTTTGTTGTAGCTATGTTTAGGGTTGAATAATATGTGTTGATGTAAATATAAACATGACACATATATTTTACTATGTTAAATAAATATTTATTTACCGTATCACTGTCAGTTTCTGTTTGTGTGATCGGTTTCGAAAGTTACTAAAAGTAAATTAATAAATGAAATTTTGAGTTGATGGTCACTTGATAGTTGATATACTATCAGAGCAGATGATACTTCATGTTTCTGTTGTTTTTGTAATTTTTGTACCTGGTTGACAACTGCCTAGTCAGTCTCTCTTTGATAGACATTATTTGTTCTCTGGTCTCATCGCCAACAAACAACTCTTAGGTGCTTATTATTAGTCTATTAGAACAGGAGGTTTTGCACTGGTCAGCAATATTTTGATTCATGAGTGTGCTTGGTCTACTAACTGAGAAAAGTCTGGTGCCCAGTGAGGTGCCTTTTTGGGTTATGATATAATTAGTTACACCATCTCGTATGACTAATGCTTTAGAGCAATTTCTTGTCAACGGTGAGAAATATATTGGTCAGAGTCAGACAGACGGTAAGGACTCTTCACTCATATGAGGATCTGATGAAAGGCATTGATTATAGTATAATGGCTCCTTATATTTCTTAAGAGATACATTTTATGATTTTCTTTTCAAGATTTTTAGGATTGCAAATTTTAAAGAGTAAGCATGAATTTAAGATGTGGCTAATCAGCCAACAGACTATGTAATTAGCTATATCTTACAGTGTTTGCTGCAGTTGGATTTTCTTAAATTACATGTGCTTGCAGTTTTTTCTGCAATTGAGAGCCATTGCATGTATTATTATTGTGATTCTAATTTGGGAATGGGTTATAACTGCGTTACATTATTTTCAGGTAAGAGCTCTTATTTCGAAGTTGACTGAAGAAAAATCTGTTGCAATTCAGCAGAATAACAAACTTCATCAGGAGTTGGTGAGACTAATTATATTTCACAATCTTTCTATAAGTAGTACTACTATAGTTTTTGCTCACACAGTTTCATGATATCCTACCATAGTTTTGATGTTCTTCGGCATGGTTTTTATTCTCTCCAGCTCCCCCAACCTTTACTAGTTTCCCTTCTGATAAATAAAATACCTTTTTGAAATAATACTAGCAATAAGTATCAATTATGAAAGAAAACATATTAATTATTAAACTCGATCACAAAGTTCCTTGAAACTGTAATCATAGTGTCCCAACAATGAGGCATTGAGGCCACAAGTGACAAGTTACACCGATTGAGTTAAAAACTGTAGCTCTTGAAAATCAGGAGAATTTTAGTATGAACACTCAAATTAGATGCCGAAGATGAAAGAAAACATAAAAACACCACCCAAAAACGTAATAAACATAAACGTATTGTACACAAGATATTCAAAGCACAATGTACTATCCAACCTTCTCGTTTTATATTTACTAGTCCCAGTGGCACACGTGTTGTGTGTGCAATTACCGTGAGGATATAATGGGAATTTTATCAAATTTTAAGTTACACCAATTGAGTTAAAAACTGTAGCTCTTGAAAATCAGGAGAATTTTAGTATGAACACTCAAATTAGATGCCGAAGATGAAACGAAACATAGAAACACCACCCAAAAACGTAATAAACATAAACATATTGTACACGAGATATTCAAGCACAATGTACTATCCAACCTTCTCGTTTTATATTTACTAGTCCCAGTGGCACGCAACACGTGTTGCGTGTGCAATTACTGTGAGGATATAAATTATAATAGGAATTTTATCAAATTTTGGTGATAGTATAAAAAAAAAAATGAAGGACACAATTGTAATAAAATCAAACTTGTAGAGGTAAAAGGGGAAGGAGATTTGTGACACAGTCTCAAGAGAGCGATTATTTTCTCTGCTCTCCCTTGATAATATAGATATACCTTTTATAGGAACTACTTTGAGAAAACTGTATACATGGTGAGCGTGGCATAACCTTTTTCGCCAGATTTAATTTAAATCATATGTCATTTCACTATAAAACAACTGAAATGACAATAATACCTTCAATGAAATAGGGGGAAAAGGTGTTGTGCAGGTGCGCAGTCACCGTAATCCAGTAAAGCCTTGTACATGTTACACATTCAATGAGTGTAAAGGCCAGCTCAGTAAGTACTTTGCTGTAATTGTTTTTAAGTGACAACTCTGAGAATGAATACCTTGTTCTGGTAGAGCATCTTGAGAAAAATGATAGCACTAAGAACTTTCGGTGGTTGACATGTTAATCAAATGATTTGAGGGATTTGGATATTTTGAGAATTGGAAAATGCATAAATGATATTTTCAGCATGTGAGTCGATGGTATGGATTTATTTAATCCTTTGCACCTCGTTGAAGATTGATTTGTTCCTTGCTATGTAAAACTTTGATACTGTTATTCAAGAAATGTGATAAAAAGCATACTTAGTATCTAGCTAGTATTAATTGTCATGGAGTCCAAATGTGTTGCTGTCACTCTTAGGACAACATAGGCCGTCCACCTACAGTTTACTTCCTTAATTATTACTTTTTGGGACATAAATGGTTGCAGACACTTTATAATGAATACGGCAGCCATAAATTTGAAAACTATAATAAAATGTCATTTCCTTTATGCTTTAACAAACAGTTTACCCATTTTCCTATTACTATTTCCATTTATATATGCGATGGCTTACCCATATGGAACTGCAATTTACAGGAACTCTTGAGGCGTGCTAATGGAGTCAAAAGTCAAGGTGGTGTCTCTATCATGTTCGTGATCTTTGTTGGATTACTCGGTATAGTTTTGGGGTATCTCATGAAGAAGACATAACCATTCCTATGGTATCCATCTATTGCATTCAAAATTTCAACAATATTCTTATTGTTTTTGCGACCATAAAATATTGATGTAGAACAATTTCTTGACAGTTTTTCTCACCCCCCTAAAATAGCTTTAGAAAAACTTGTTTAGGTGGGTCATGGTTCTTGTAGTTGCTGGCACCTGCAAAATATCGCATATCGAGTCTTGCGTTGTTGACATGCATTCTTTTGTTGTAACTCAAAGAAATGTTTTGTTTCGAATACTAGGGACATTTTCTTTGTTATGGATGCCATTATCCAACAAATTTGCTGGTGTTCAATTTGCTTTGCTTCTTCAGTTAATTTTTACACACACAGTTACGCATAGAAATTACTAACCGTAAAATTCAATTCAGTGTGGGGTGTGTAAGGTTTTACTCTTTCTATTTCATAAGAATAGCTTGCCATCATGATGCTGTACGAATCTTCCAAATTTTTTACCTTCTTTAAAGTGTAAACTAATTTTGTTACAATTTAGTTGGAAAACTTTTATTAAATTTTATATTTTGACAAAATTTTGGATATCAAGCGTGGAAGTGAAATTTATTTAGTTTGTATTTAGAAATAACCCACCTATGCAGATGGGGTTTATTTCTAAATTTTATTAACCCACCAAGAATGAAACAAATAACCAACTAGATTTCCTCCCTTTATATATTAGCATTTTATTTGCAGTGAAACAGTCACTCCTAAGAAATCATCACAATCTTACTATTTCCTCCATCCCATTTAATTCACAAAAAGATTATTAACAATTTTTTGTCATAATTTTAAGACGTTTTAAAAATACATTTATACATTATACGTTTTTTTACATCTTTAATATAATGAAATATGTAACACAATTTTTTTTTTTTATAATAAAATGTATATACATGTCTTGTGCACGTCTCAAAAAAATTCTTGCTAAAAAATTACTTAAAATATTTTCTGTATTATAGGACAGAGACGCTTAAAATAAATTTCAAAATTTATTAAATTCGTCAAAATATCAGTTCTATGTGCCCTTCTTTTCTTCATATTCATTATATATTTTTTAATATCTGGTAATACATTTAGGAAAATACTTAACTTTAAGAATAATTTTATTTATTTTTTAAATATATTCCTGACATTTATTAGAAGTATAATAATGATGATATGTTATTATTCAGTTTGTCTTGAATATAAAAAATAACATATTAAGAAGTACCTAATTTTATATCCAAAAATAAAATAAATATAACGAACGAACTAAAAATGTTTTATTTATATTAAATTTTAACGGAGAGGGTATTATATGTCAAAAAAAAAAAACACTTTGTGGATATATAATAGATATAATCAATTGTAGACCCCAGAAGCTTCTGTAATACTCTGTACAGGTTTGGCCTGGAAGTTTCTATAAACTTCATTTTCTCCAGATAAAACGTCTGAACACATACAACTCCGGCCATCTCACAGAAAAACCTAACCTTTCGATAACGATTTCTCTGCTTGCTTTAACATTAAAAAAATGGCGTCCTCACTTGCACTAAAGAGAGCTACTGCCTCGTCACTCTTCAGCAAAATCCTCCTCAATCCTATTCGTACAGCTTCCGTTGCTCCTCGCTTCTTCGGCACTAATAATGGTCAGGTCACCGTCAAAGATGATCGGAGAGTCGATGTTGATCGCCGCTCCGGCCGTTCTGTCTCCCGACTAGGTGACTCCGTCCCCGCTTTCTTCTCAGGTATCTATCTATCTATCTATCTATCTATCTATCTATCTATCTATCTATTATCGGTCCTTAATTTATTCAGTCTCTGCTCTTTCTGATCTGTTAATATTTAATTGTTCCCGTTCATTTATGAGAATATTTTTGCTGTGACTATTTTGAGTGATTTTTCCTGGATTTTTAGAAATCTGTTTTACTCTCTTATTCTAGGGATCTGGATCTGTTTTTCTGTTTCCGACTTTTCTCTTGCTACCGAGTTAATAATACTAAGTCTAGTTGAAGTAATTTTATTCGTTCTTGTTCTTGATTTTTGGTAGCTAGCTCTTTTTTAAAATGAACTTATTTTGTGTGTGTATGTGTGTTTTTCACTTGAACGCGAACTTTAGATGTGTTTGATCCATTTTCGCCAACAAGGAGCTTGAGCCAAATGCTAAATCTGGTGGATCAACTCATGGATATTAGTTCAATCACAGCGGTATCTCCTAGGAGAGGATGGGATGTAAAAGAGGATAACGAGGCTCTGTATCTGCGACTGGACATGCCTGGTGTGGAGAAAGAGAAGGTGAAAATTTCTGTAGAGAATAACACTCTGATAATTAAAGGAGAAGGCGAGAAGGATTCCGAGGAGGAAGAGCACGGGCGGAGATATTCTAGCAGGCTGGATCTTCCTCAGAATCTCTACAAGGTGGATGAGATCAAAGCTGAAATGAAGAATGGAGTCTTGAAACTCATAGTTCCCAAAGTGAAGGAAGAAGAGAGGAAGGACGTTTTTGAGGTCAAGATTGAATGAACTCTCTTCTGCTGCTTTCTTTCTACTTTTTGTGTAATTTTTTTTTTTTTTAGCAAGTTAGTTTTGGGATGTTCAGTAATTAAAAAAAATTAAAAAAAAAATGTGAATTAATGTAATAGTAGTTTAGTCGGGGAAATGGAAGTTTTGTTAATCTTTCTTTAAAGTTAATAAAAAAGTAGAGAGAGTTATTTACCTTGAGCACTTATTTTCAATTCATGGATAAATGATTTACTAGTCCACATAGAGAAAAGAATTATAGCGTTACTAAATTAATGATGCGTAAAAAAATTTACAGCTAGAGAGAGTCGTAGTGGCATATCCAAGCGGTTCTTGAGAAAAAGTTGACGAGCAAATGCCGCTTCTTCTTATTATATTTCTTTTTCCTCTTAAGAGAGTCTTGACTAGCAGCATAAAGTTTGACATCTCCCCTAGCAATCACTTGTTTATTCCGGATGTCCACTGTGTACTCTTTCAACCCTGCAAATGAATCCAAGTAAAATTTATACAGGTGTAAAAAGATTTTATTTATATCATAAAAACCAAAGCAAAAGATGGTATATAAAACTGTGGTGGTTAATATTTTTTTGATAGTGTTAAACCAACACTTGAAGAACACTTTCAAGTGACACAACAAAACAGAAGATGGCATATAGGATATTGTGCTAACACCCCCTGATCAATATTAGGTTGATTTTGATTGTTACACTCCTATCGATCAATAATGAAATAGAGAAGATAAAGGAATAAATTTTTTAAATTTCACTAGAATAGAAATAATTTATTTTATTTTAATAGAACAATTAAATATAATATTTTTTATTTTTATATGAATGACTCATTCCTTTCAAGCTTGATTTTTACAATTCAAACGCAACATAATAAATAAATAGATGGAGAAACATTTAAGGAAGGTTGTTACCACTGATCTTGAAAACGACTTGGGAAACTCTCTGTCGACAGTAATCGCACCCAAAATTTCCACTCACCACTATCACCTGAGTCTAAAGATAGATAGCAACCAAAGAAAATTAGCAATTAGAAAAGAGCCCAAGCTGGTAAATAAAAAAAAAATTCCTAATGACGGTAGAATTAAATTACGTATTAGCAGTACAAATAAGAAAGTCGGTGTGTATGTGTTTGTTTGTGCTGATAATAAACGAAACGAAACGAAAGAAAGCAGCAGCAGCTGCCTACCTACCTATATGTCCTTCCAGGAAACCTGAAATGAAATGAGGGGGATTTAAGAACTCACCGAGGGAACCGAAAGATTTGCGACGTATAACAATGCTTGCTTGCTAACTTTCTCCATGTTAGCATTTAGCAATAAAACTGTGTCTCACTTTTTTATATATAGAAGAAGGTCATGATGGTATAATGACAAAGGGAAGGGGCTCTTACAGGTCGAAGAACTGAATTAAGTAGCGTTTGTATGCTAATTAAACTAGGTGGTACTTCCAAGCAAAATCTATCATAATTGACTCTAGTTGAAGACAGATCATAACTGTACAATAATAATAATATAATAATAATCAAATTAAAAACTTAATTCAACTTTGGTTCATCATCTCTAACTAATTAATATTATGAGTATAATAATATAGTATTCCAAACTATGAAATAAGACACGCATGTTTGGCAGATTTGGCATGTCATAGCCGCCCTCCCCTCTTACCATTACCACTTCCTTTATTCTTATGCGTCCAAACTTGAGCGTGGGCTTCATGTTCTCAACAACTTTTAACTAATCTCTTCTATATTCTAAGCTAGCAGTACAGATAAGTTTACAATCCAAAAGCTTGCTATGACTGGAGACCTAATTCAATCTAACTGTATAGTTATGGAGACTAGTATATAATATATCTACTTGCTGATTATATATGCAAGCAGATACAATAATCGAAAATATAAACCTGGTCACTATCACGACGCAGCTGCAGGTCACCAAATTGCACTCTATATTGATAAATACTACTTTGTTTGATGATTTAGAAATAAAAGAGTTAATTGCTTATTTCTACCCAAAATGTAACAGGATTATAACCACCAGATGCTTGACTAGCAATCGTGCACATTTCTACTTGATTTACGAATTTTTTTACTATTCAGAGTTTACGATGGCCCAGTCCCAATGAGGCAATCAAGGCTCACTGATACAAAATTGAATGCTGCTGATTTTTGTATTTCGTGGAACTGTAATCTGTAAAATTTGAAATGTCTTTGGAAATTATACTATATCAACCAGAACACAGTTAATGACGGTGCAAATATATACCACTTTTAGGATTTTTAAAAAATTCAACCTCTTCATAATTGAATTCGCAAGCATTCCACTCAGGTTACAACTAATTAAACAACAGCCAAATACATCATATTGAAAATATTGATCACTAATATACCACTCAGGTTACAGCTAATTAAACAACAGTCAAATACATCATATTGAAAATATTGCTCACTAATATACTGATCTCATGCACCAAATATGAGCAAAGCATTTGAATGTGGTGCTCTACATTCATTAATAACTGTACACGGATATAGTCTAACATATAATTCGCGGAACAGAGTATATTTCCTCAAATTGAGTAACAAAAAGCTGATGTACATGAAGTACAGAGTAAAATTAAATCAGGACTTTAATTTCAAGCATATGTTATACATGATCAGCTACGGCCAGAGACCATCCTTGCCTGTGGAAATCCAGTTTCACTTGCACCACTCACGCCCTACACAAACAATTTAAAACCAAATGTTATCTTACAATACTAGATCGTTAAAGTTAGGAAAGGTACAGAGACAAGGGAGGTCAAAAGAGTCGCATAATTATCATTAGAGGTTATTATTAGTTCGCTTAAACGTTTCACAGATAAGCCCACAAATCACAATAGCAACACCTGAAACAATATCCTCAGCTCAGTGAGAATTATCAATGTGAACATGAAGAATGTGATCACTTTTAGTAACAGTCATTTGTTCTTTGCAACTTTAAGAGCGCAGACAATTCGACAAAACTGTGCCAAGCAGACAAAAAACCCCCAAAAGATTAACATCAATCGAGAATGATAGAGAAAGGCGGTAACCAAATCCTTACTATTTTCCTTGATAAATAAGCATCCTAACCTTCTTTTGAATGTTATATATAATTTTTTCCCAAACATTCAAAAGTCGATCCACATTGCATGTTGGTCTTAAAACGAGGGATATAATGCAGCTTCATTTAGAATGGGGAATAATTAGAGAAAAAACATCAAATGTTCAAGATCTTTCAATTTTTGAGTCGTAAAAGTAAAACCACAAGCTGAGAAGGTAAAACAGTGGCAAAGAATCTTGAATTAAATATATTTGGGTCTATTTAGAAAATGCAAACTTCGTCTCCCTTCATCATGGAAGGTGTTTCTATTGGGCAGATCTTTTCCCATTTTCTTCTTCTTTTTTTCTTTTAGACAAGCATAAGAGTGGTTGAAAGTAGTTCCTAGAAGCATACATAGGCAACAAGTAATAAAACTAAAAACACATGGAGACATTCATTTTACTTCTAGGACATTTTCACTTCAAACAACTTAAATTATTTAGTTACTTAGTGCACTTCAAACAACTTAAATTATTTAGTCGCTTCAAACAATGAGCTTTCCTTTGCTTCAAGTTTTGGTTAACTAGTGCAACAGTTCTCCCAATTTTTAGTTAATGACGTAATTTTACACATCAAAGGCTCAAAGTAGCGACGCTACAAGCTCACACTTGATCAACTGCCATTACATCACATTACTAGATCAGCAGTAGAATTCTGCAATATGCCTGCCAGAGTGTTCTCTCTCTTTACCTCTCTCATTCTTCACTTATACAATAGAATGTCTATGCTACTATGCATTAAGATGTAAAATTCCTCCAATTACCAATTTCACTCATAAGTAACACAACAATGGTGTAAGGTGTAAATTACCAATAGTGCTTTTGTTATCAACCAGTCTAGTAGGTGCTCTAGATAAAAAAGACAAGTAAAGAAAACTAATACCCAACAATTCACTAGTATAAGATGTCAATAGCAACTTCTCGATTTCCCCCATCTCACTCAATGCTAATGCATAATACAAAGTTCTTAACTATCATGCTACAAAAAAAATTGAGAAACCTAATAACAAAAACAGCAAAACACCTCAAATGCCATAATAATTACCTTGTAAAGTATCTGTCTTTATAGGCAGGTCCATCTCTCAGCCCCTTCCCTACTAAAAGAGCTCTTGCTCTCTCCTTTTCTCTTCTCTCTCTCTTCAACCGTTCCTCCCTCAGCTCTTCCAATGTCTTCTTCCCACCACTACCCTTACTCTCCTCTTTCCCCATATCATCTCCACCACTCTCCACATCCGCCTCATCATTTTTCCGCTTCGACATATACCAGGGCAATTTCACACCTTTCCCCACAAGCCCATACCCTAACTTGTACTTCTCATCCTCCGGCAACATCACCTTCGGCGCTGGGGTCACCTCTTTCTTCAACTTCTTAAATTTCCCCCTTTTATCATCTCCTTCACCTTCAATTCCACCACTAATCGGATCAAAAATCTTAATCCCTTCAAACAGATTGATGTGATTCGATTTTGATTCTGGTTTCAATTCTGTTTGTGATGCGGCGGCGGCGGCTTGGCTCGAAGAGGAAGCTAAGCCGCGGGCTTGGCGGAGCTTTTCGAGGCGGAACTCGGTGTCGCGCTTACGAGATTGTTCGCGCTTGAGCTGCTCTTCTTTAGCGGCATCTTCTTCGTCTTTGCGGACTTTTTCTCGGTTGTCGAAATTGTATACGTTCCATCGCTTCTGGGGAAGAATGTTTAACCCGCCATGACCTCCCATAGCTGAGCAGCTTTAAATCGCCCTAATACCTAGGGCACAATCCGAACAGATTATAGATGCTTCAACTTCCCCTAATATATATAAGGGTTCTATATATATATATATATATATATATATATGGAAAAAATGTAGGTGCACAGCTGTGTACTACACAGTAGGGCTATGGCGACGGTTTTTTGAGCTATGGACCTATGGCGACGGTACTACCGTCGGCATAGCCCAAAAAACCGTCGCCATAGCCCTACTGTGTAGTGCACAATTGTGCACCTACGTATTGCTCTATATATATATATATATTCACACCAAAAGTAAACAAGTCATCAAAGTACCTGAAATTCAATTGACAATTTGAAGATCGGATGAAAGTCTGAGGTGAACGAAGACAAAAAGAGAATATGCAGGTAGAGGGCTGTGGCGTGGACAAAGATATATAATGAAAGCTGAAGCCCATAAAAATAGAAGGCCTAGAAACATTAACGGCCCAGTTGAATCTGGGTCGTTTTAATTTCTTCTGTTTCTCTTTATCGATCTGAAGTGGGGAAATATTTAGTTTGAGGTAGATACGTTTAAACTCATTTTTCTTAGATTTTTTTAAATATTAAAATTCAAAGAGTGAATTTATATTCAGAAAATTTTATTGGAAAGAAAAGTAAGCAATATTCTTAAATAAAAAAATTAAGGTAAGAACCAAGTTATTATTCGTTTTCCTTTATGACTTTTCCTTTGAGAATACTAGGGATATAATTTTTTAAATATTACAATTCAAAGAGTAAATTTATCATTCAAAAAAATTCTCAGTTCAAGTATATTTAGTACAAGACTTAATATTCAAAAAGTAAATAAATAAATACAAGGTAAACAAAAAATAAGACAATCATAAGTAGCATTAGACGACTCCTATCCGATGGGTTACAGAAAGTATATACTTACAAGAATCATCATTATGCCTTGAGGTTTTGGGGGTGTTAATTAGCGGGCGGGCCAAATATGACTATTGCCAGTTCCAAATCAAGATTGCATAAACAAGTTCATCACATTACACTAATACAATTGTTGCATCCGTAAATACAATAGAAAAGTTTTCAGATGTCAGATCAGCTTATAGCAGCACCACCTTCCATCCAATACCATCTATCAGCAAACGGGAAGGAGTATGATGAGGTGCAAATACTAGAGTATAGCTGCTATTCTCCAAGAGAGTTCAGAATATGAAGTCACTCAGCTGACCATGCTTGCCATTATGTGCATCCTTCTTTACGATGTATGCGCTGTTCTCTACATCTGCATTCAAACAATTCATTCTGTGCCTGCGGGCAGCATTACCATCCCACAGGCAAACGTTGTTGGTTTTGTAATGTACACTCGATAAATATGTGGATGAAGTCGCAAATATAAACCTACCACTCAAAGTGATCCTCACAGCAAATTGAACCAGATATTATCGAAAATCCAGCTCCTTTCCTGCATCAACATATTCAATCAATCAATCCCAAACGAAAAGGCATATGAGGCCCAATTATACAAAAATGCATATTAATAAAAGATCTCAATTCAAAATTTAAGCATGGTAAAAACTAGTAAATTTTCTTCCTCAGGAGTCATGTTGAAAAGATCTGGTGCAAACAACTAATCTTTCCCATAACCCCAGGGTAAAAAATATACTAGATTAGAATGCAAATTTATTCCAAGAGGTTTAATTATTAAAGCCATTGTAGTTTGAAGAAACAACTCAAAGTTGAAATAATCAGACTGAAAAAAAACACAAGTGATCTAGGCTACTTACCAGGTTGCAGTGTACATATCATAGAACTTGTCAAAGGCTTTATTAAAGCAGTAATGACAAGCTAGAAGATCCTTGATACCAGTCACCTTACACGTTGATTTACAGCATTTGACCTATCCCCATTGCAAACTGGCATTATTAAGTAATAATAGAAAGCTTCTTATATGCATAAAACTATATATTCACGTAGAACATAAAAGAATGCAATAGTAAGTTTTGTAATTCAACATCAGCATATATAATATTACATGTAGAACCTCACCAGACGCTTGAGCTTATACGAGTAATATTGCTTATGGGAGGGATGCGTCCTGATGTGCTCACTCAAATGACCTGCACTGAAATTATCATACATTCAGTTCCTAGTCCATTTCTTTAGACTAAAAGTCTTGAACAAGATACAAGCCCATTGTGAACCGCCAATACTAATTCACATACTGATGACGACTATAAAGCCAACAACTCATCAATGAAACAAAATGCTGACATGTATCACCTATCCTACTTCACAATAATTTGTGAATAATGTTAAAATTTTCTTCCCTATTCACCACCATTTCTAGTTAGCAAACAATAAATCTATCACTCAAACAACTCTATCCAGCAGCAGCAGAAACCCTTCGTGAACTGGAAGCACAATGGGAAAAATAAAGGGAGGGGAGAGTAATCCTTATGGTTCACTAATTAATGACATCATGCTTTAGTCCAGGCGTTCAGCTGCTTATGCTTATCCATGATGGTAAGGAACTTATTATAAGAACTACACAATGAAAAAGCCAAGCCCAGGAGACTGCTAGTTTAGTATTTATCCGTAGAGCTGGATCAAGAAGGGTAGAACAACCCACCAAGAAAATGAAATTCCTGTTTCAAAAGATGCATTAAACTGGTTATATATAAGCATAAGCAGTCAGCTTACCCATCACAAAACGTAATGCTACAATCAAGGCATGTAGCCAAAGTTGACGACATATGGCATGCATTGCACTTTGCAGCATATATGTTTTTGCTGAGTTGGTGACATCTGCAGATAAGGAGATCCCAATAAAGGAGGGATTAGACTATATTATGTAACATAAACTCCACCATGACATGTCATGTGATCTCTAGCATGAAATAGACAAAAATATCAATCAGTAACTCATTTCTTGTTGTATGAAGAAGTAGGACAAGGTCATGGCAGACCATTAATTATTTTTTATAAGAAATATTCATGGTGGCTTGATTGGGACTTGGGAAAAATATCAGCAAAAGAATTCTATGCATTACTAAAAACCAGAATACACTAACATTAATAGATTGGGTATTAGAAACTACTGCTCAGTTACTCTCCCATGCAAGTCGCAAGAAGCACCACAGACCTGAAAAACTCTCTTCATCAAAGAAGATTAACATAAATAAACCACTGGGGGAATGATGCCAAACAGAGTCAATAGACCTCTGTGCTCTAAGTTAAGGGCTTGTTACCTCCAATATTTTATCCATCATATATAACAATTTTAAGATGCTGAAATCTGAATACATCTGTCCATGTATTTTTCTAAGTACGAATTCTCAGTCACTTTCTCATTGCCATATCCATATAAATCTTATTCCCTGGAAATTTTTAATAAGCAAAAAATTAATTTGTTCTGTTATTAAGTATATAATCAAGCATTTCAATTGTATAGAGAGACCTAGAATCTTCACCATGCTATTTTTTTAGCACCAATAGATTTAATTTAAATTCATGATTCTATTGTGGTCAAATGCAAGTCAAAGGTTAGCAGGACTGCCAAATGATAATTCTTGTTTCTTTAAAATAACCGTAGATGTCACCTTTGATATCAGAAAAGAGAAAACAAAAATGAAGGAGAAGAAAGAGAAGAATGACAAAAAGGCATAAATGCTACCATAGTTAGTCAGCTGGCTTGTCAACTTGCAACTTCTCTTCCTAAGCTAAATAATTCGGGATAATGATGCCACTAAAAACAAGAGAAAGAGAGCCTGAAATGATAATGATGCCACAAAGATGAGAGAACAAGTTAGAAATTCAAGAACCTTTTGTACAATCCAAGCAGATCTCTACTTATGAAACTTGATTCTTTTTGAGATATTGCCACCTGTATGAAATGAGTACACTAATAAACTTAGTGAAAGTATCACAACCATAAGGGTAAATTGTGACTTCTCACTTCAGAAAATCAATCGATAATGAAAGTGAACAGTACCTTGGAACATGTTTCACCTGAAGAAACTGATCGGGGATTAGATGTCAAGGCCAAACAATCATCCGCTAGATGTCCAGGCCGTTGACATTTCCAACTGAAATTAAAAAGAAAATGCAATTATGTTACACATTCATAATGATAAAAAAAATATAGGTGGGATGAAGGGTGAGATTATTGTGGTTAAAAGAATGTGAAAGAATTGCACCCATGTTGATGTCCACTGAAAGCATCTTACTGCAATAGTTCAAAATATATTTATAGCAAAAAAAAAGGAAATATTGCTGACAGTAAAAATATTATTTTGCTCGGCAATAATCCAAGCATGATACCATTCATGTTTAAAAACTAGTCTAGTAAATAAATAAATCAAAAGATAATTCATTTAGACGTCTGGCTACGAAATGTACCATCTATAAGTACAGAGGATGGATCTCTTTGCAGACCAGCTATGACGGTTATAATCCCAGGTGTCCCCTCCAGAATCAGATATTTTTAATGGACCATTAGGCCCCAATGAGGATTCAACTGAAATCGGAATGCTAACAGGTGCCTGCAAACATTTTTGATGAAGGGTCCAGAGATCAGAAAGCACAAGAAAAATGTTGAATGGTTTTCCGTTCAAGTAGAAAAAGATGAAATGTTGTTACATATAAAAAAAATTATTAGCAAAATAATACCTTTTGGAGTTCAAGATTATCTAAAAGCTCAGCTTTACAATCCATGCTGCAGATATCATCATCGGTCTGTGAAAACAAACACACGGTAATAATGTAAGATCCCCGCTTAAGAAAAGTATAGGAAACAGGATCAAAGACAAATTATGAAAGTAAATGGTTCAAAACTCAAATATCCCACCTCGTTGCAGATATATTCTCCATACTTCCCGCATACTACACAAACAGGCTCTCCTGGAACAGGAAAACGCTGCTCACTTCTTTTCTTAACTCGATTAACTTCATTTACATTGCCTAAAAGAAATTTGATTAAACTCATGTGAACGACAATATATGAGCATTGAGGTACCAAAGTCGAAAGACAAAGACAAACAAAAGTCCGCCATTATTCACTATCTTAACAGTCTATTCCTTCATTAGGAAGGGTTCAATGGTTGCATTTATCTCTCTAGAAACACCACCCTTTGAGGCGTTGGAAAGTATAGTCATAGAGCTTTCCGATGGTACTGAATTTTCCTAGATTAAGTTTTAGAGTAATATCGAAATGACCTGAAACAGAGAAAATATTCTAAGACAAGTGCAATCTTATCTTTTAATAGTTGTCTTGATAAATTGCTTTGGCATAGTTTATTGAATAGTTTTAGATTCAAATTCTAGTAGTTAATGTCTACAAAGGAGGCATTCCTATATAAAGGTGAAGGCTGCAAACACAATATTACAGAATGGCGACAAAAACATAAACTTGTATGTATTGATGTAATATCAATTTGGTAGAGCGATGCTTTCTCACTTCTAAGTTGTGTTTTGAGTTTAATTTCCTTCTTCCTCCCTCCTATCCTATCCACCCACATCACATAGATAAATGAGTGGCATAAAATAGGTTGATCAACTCAAACAATAAGAAGTCAGAGACCACAATTCTCCAAATTAATTGGATTTTTACTTGCTAGAAACTCCTAGCATTACATATACTTAAGAATAACTCCAGAAATAAAATATTAGCATTATTCACTAAGGTGACTAAGGCACATGGCACCAAGAAGAAGATTTAATGCAATACCCTAATTTCATCTTTAAATGTATACATCTCGTCTCATAAATTCAATCAACCTGTAACAAAGTTCCCCTCTCTATGGTGATTTTAGAAACTGTATAATATGTGCCCTGTGCATACGTAACCATTTTAATGTCTCCTTGATTGCACACTTAACTTGGAAAAACCGAAAAGGATCATCATAACCCTAAGTTCACTACTTTGAACTGCATTATCACAAATGACTACATTCCAGTGGCTACTCAATAAAATACAAGATGACAACTGACAGCTAAGAGACAGGCACCAAGAAGTTAAGAACAAACCAGAATATGCACTGTCCTGCTTTTCTTCAGAACAATTAGCGACCAACCTCGAACTGCGAGGATTCTGCTTCTCTTCACATTCTGAGGACGTACTTCCATCACCTGAGTTTTAAAGAGGACGAATTCTAGATAAGTAGATGAGGTATAAATCTATGCAAGTCAGTTTTCATTGAACACCCAGAAAGCTCACAGGCTTCAATATAATGAACACTACAACCTTATTTAACAACAAAAAACAAGATATATGGGGGAGGAGGAGTTGCAAAGAAAACAACAGCATAGAATTGAGCTGCCCCCAATCATTTGAAGATTCCCCCGAAATTGATTGTTTGAATGCGAAAGCATTTGATATGACGGTAACTGAAAATCATGGAAGCAACTAAACCAGCAATATGATAAATTGTATTATTCTCATGTAATATAAAGCTGCCGTTCCAGTAATTTGAGCAAAAAGATTAGACAACCAGTTTGACGATGGCAACATTGAGAGTAGGGGGAAAGAAGTGAAGTTGACAGCTGCCCCCCCCCCCCCCAAATTGTTTCATTAATATCGCAGGTACTTATTAACTTGTATAAATTAAAATGCAAACCATCAGATATATGGAATTTCAGAATTCATCAAATGTGAAATCCAAGATGAAGCAACATGTAACACCACTGGAATGTCATCTAACAGTCTAACAGTAACCACACCAAATGCTGAAACATTACATTGTAATGATTTATTCCAATGTCATTGATGGGAGATTAAACAATAACAAGTCATACAAGAACTTACTATCATATCCCACTAAAGGTATACCCGAACTCGAAGTTTCCTGTAACCAATAACAACAATGAGATACTTATAACTAAGAGCCCCAAGTAAGCATGAATTAACAATTCTAAAGTGGAAGATGAAATGAACTAGTCAATACCAATACATTTGCTGGTATTTCCTGAATAGCCTGAGACGAATTAACTTCCCTCCTGTCCATAACAAAGCAAATGGAAGTGACAAAAAAAAAAAGTAAGAAAATTCTGAAATGCCCTTGAAAAAATAAAACTGAAATTCGACGTTGAATAAATGAAATTACAAAGTTTTGACCTCCTTTTTTGGATGTAATCCTGGTGAGACATGGGTTGTTCATGGTAATACTGTTGGATTTTGGTGTTTTGATCCGGTGGTGTGCGTCGGCGTTTATGACGGACGGTGTTGTTTTCATCGACGGCGATCGGTGGTTCTTCATTGGGAGGGAGGTTTCCGGTGGCAAGATTGTAAGCTCTAAGATTTTGAAGAGCGGAGTCGAGATTGAGGTCTTTGTTGTACGTATAAGAGGGGTTTTTGTAGAAGTTTGATCTCGTTCCCATCTCCTCTCCTCTCTGTTCATCAGCTGAAACAAAGCTCTGCAACTTCCAACTATAAATTTACAAAATATTCTTAAATAAATTTATACCTCACTCAATACATAAATAAATAGTGGCGTGGCATGAGGATATTACGGTAAGCATTTTATAGCTTCAAATTCAGTTGCAATTGAATTCTAAGGTTTACTATGTTTTCTAATTATAATTTGTCTTTAACAAAATATATTAAAAGACATTATATCTTATTTGTACTTTCATATTTGAAGTAAAATAAAAAAATAAAAATAAGTACTCTCTTGAGTTCGTAAGCTTATAAATAAGCATGAGACTTTAGCTGATTTCTCAAAATATATATATATATATATATATATATAGAAAAATGTATAGTGGACAGTTGGTTATAGCGACGGTTTACCTGACGTTATAGATATTATATGCTATAGTGACAGTTCACGGGTGAACCATCGTTATAGTCCAAAAAAATCGTCGATATAGTCGACTGTGCACCAGACAAATGTATATCTACATATAGCCTATACATATATATATTTGTTAGTTTAAATAGTAAAAATATCCTCGGGCTATCTTTCAGGTCACGTGAGACTAAATTTCTTTTATCTGCTGTGGTCAAGAGAATTTTGCTGTATTTATGATGGCCCATAAAAAGTCAATGTGGCCTGCGTTGAACTCATCAAGGATGGGTTCTTATTGGGTTCCAAAATAAAGCTTTCAGCTGTCCCATGAAGTACATGGGCCGTTTCTTATCGAGGTCCAAGGTAGAGTTTACGTCGGCCTGAAGTGAGTTGGCCACTTTATTGGGTTCCATGGGATGGATGATTTTGGTATATAAATACAATAACATTACTCTTGACATAATTCTTTTTGACATTTTTTTTTTCAATATTAAATACACTTTAACTACTAAATTTCATTATCAAGAAGGAAAAAAAAATATGCATCGATCAAACTAATGCTATAGAAAATACTACCTAACTTATAAAAATAATTTAATAATTTGCTCTTGTTTTTTTTTTAAAAAATCTTGATAATTTTCTTCTTCTTTTTTCAAGATCAAACATCTGCATAAGTTGGAATAAGAAAACTAGTATTATTATTATAACAAGTTATCAAGTATATAATCAATGATTAATCATTGGAACGATGAATAATGTTAAAGAAACATATACTAGAAGAAACAAAACCGGCCTAAATATGAAATTGCACATAAATTAATCATAGGGAAACAAAAGAAAAGACGTGTAGTAGTAGGAGGAGGAGTAATTGCTTAGTTGACCTGAAATAGATTCACATAGAAGAAGTGTTTAGATAAACATACGAAATTCTTGGAGACAAGTAAAGAAAAGTAAGAAAGACTATGATTTTGAAGCTGCCAAAGTAGTCCAAATAATTGTTTTGTGGAGCCCAAATGCCACTCATTAATCATCCTATGCTCCAAATTATGATAGTGAAATTTGGAACCCAAAATGTATAAAAATGAGTTCTCACATGAGGTTGACATGTAAGCTATATATTTTTGTGGAATGATTTATAATTAACATCAGATGTCATTTAATTTTTGGGGTTAAAATTATTAAAGGTATTTACACTATTTTTCAAAAGTTTAAAAAACGTTACGAATCTCTCATTTTAAAAAAGTCGAATAATACCTGATGTTAACCAGATCACTCACACATATATCTCCAGCTGTACATTCACTCCTAAATATATAGTTTAAAAAATATTACGAATCTTTAATTTTCAAAAGTTAAATAACATCTGACGTTAACTATAGATTACTTGTACATATATTCCCATAAGTCGGATCACATCTGATGTTAGCCGTAGATAACTTACTTTTGAAAATTTGTAACAAAGCGCGTTTTTCTTACGCTCAACTAGCAGAAGAGAAATAGAAACAAACATGGGAAAATTTTTAAGAAGATTGGTGGAAGCAGCATTTATCTATCTATAAAAGGACGGGAGAAGTTGTCTGATAAAAGATAAAAGACAACCCTAACTTTCCATGCACACGTACACACTTTTAAGCCATTTTAGTCTTATCCTTTATGCTTTTGTATTTAGATGATCAACTAGCCATTCTTTCTTGCCTTTATTATTAACTTTCACATAAGTTAAACTAGAATAATTAGTCAAATCCTTATACTGCATTTGGATTGGAGGAATGAGAGTGTGAATAGAAAGAATCATTCATATGGAATTAAAAAAATTATGTTTGGTTACTCTATTAGAATAGAATGAACTATTTTCATTTCTCCCAAATTTATGAATTTGAAATGATTTATTCCAACTGAAATGGAATAAATTATTCTACTCTCCGTTCCATTCTTTCAATACAAAAACACAGCATTAGGGTGAGTTCAGCTAAAATTAGTTAATATAGCATTTTTCTTAAGCTCTTCATTTGCCTTATGAATATGGGATGGTATCTGAACGTCAATCCATTTCTGTACCAATATTAATGTTGATACATATTAATTTTTTAAGTAAATATGTAAAATCATAAAATCAAAGTTACTTTTTTTTAAAAAATAAATAAATAAAATAAAATTTTGAAAGCAAATGCCATCCGATTGATTGCACTGGACCACTAGCGCAACTAAACATGGCAAATAAAACAAAACCATGCTCAGTCAGTCTCTAGTTGGACCTCAAGTAAGATTGGTCATATCAACCCCTATGTCCCTAAATAGAGTCCCATTCCAAAAATATGTGCAGAAAAATGGGGGTCACAATTTGGGATAGAGTAGTACCATTCAAAGTTTGGCGGCCAAGTGACCTCAAAAAATATCCAGTCAATATCGAAAGCAGACCCACATACCAATCAATACAAGATATTAAAAGCCGCCCCAGGTTCGCCACAAATGGAGTATTAAATTACACATACCATTAAAAAAAATGGAAATTGAAACTAATTTACCCCACAATCAAAAATTAAACTAAGATGTACTCCATAATTGTTGTTAATACAAAATTATTAGCAGTCCAAATCTCTAACAATTATCAAGGTTGTTCGCAAGGATATTTATGGGAGTTCGCTTTCAAGAAATAGACATGTCATTTTTGTTAGGGTACTACAGAAGCAAGTTACAATAATTAATCTGTTTTGCAGTCTTTCACAAATTATACTATTAATATAGTTAGGGACAAAACACATTAAAATAAGCGCGCACCCAAAAAAAAAAACAAAAAAAAAATATGAACAAGTAGTAGTATTTAACTTGGGGGAAGATTCAATCAAATGTAAGCCCATGTGGTGTAACTAGAAAATGTACCAACTAATCCGAATAAATTCAAAATTCAATGCATCTACACATGATAAACTAACAAACCCACATTAGAAGAAGATAATAAACTAAAGTCTATGACTATCATTAAAGAAGTCATTGTCATGTTGCATGACTAATGTAATAACTAGTATATGCCAGAGAAGGAGCCATTTAGATATGACAGGCACAAAATTCAGCAGTATAATGTAGTCAAAATTGTAACTATATGATTCTTAAGACTAGCTAGCAAGAAAGTTGATGTCTTGTAGCTGTAACATTGTATTCATCTGCACCTACTCCCTTCTGCATAAATCAACCAAAACCATTGCTTATCACAGAGACTTCAGCAGGATGAGATGACGGGAGGAAAATAAGAAAAACCCTCCACCAATTTTGGATGCCCAACTAGAATGATATACATATTCTTAATTAGACTAGGTGAAGTACACAAGGGAAAGATGGAGACAATAATAGAAAAGAGTTCAAATTCAGCCCTGTAGACACCAAGAAACTCGGATTACATAATTCTATTCCCTGGGATGTCTAAGCAAATACATCTTTTAAACAACTTTAACAACGTGCACCGTAGCACTTTTGACCAAACAATTTATCCTCACTGAATGTCAAACAGGAACCCCACATCCATAACAAACTGAAATTTAAGAAATTCTGAAAAAACTAAGTCAAATCTTAAAAGGTGCTGCGGTGCAACAAAAGGATTCAGAAATTTGTCCGGTGAATTCCATGAGCCTAGAGATGCTGAAACTAAAAGCTTTTTGTTTTCTCTCTCTTTAATCTGAGAAATGACCTTAAATTCACCGCTTCAAACTACTACTCAGACCTTAAATTCACCACTTCAAACTACTAAAACTAGCAATTATCATTAACTGAGTGGAAGAGGTTTTGATACTATATTCCAAGTTCTGCAACTTAGGCACAAGTAAACCTCTGAAGCACCTAATTCATGGCACTGGACAAAACTATCCTCAGTTAAGTGACACCTCAACTAGATATAAGGGCTATTGAACATCATGCAAAGCAGAAATTCAATGGTTTAGGAGCATTACCATTACCAAGTTCCCTGTTTTGTAAGGTTCGCCACGCGATGCTACTTCAGCTAATAAATTTCATTTCATCAATCAACCAGACTTTTAGTAATGAGGAGACAAATGTCAGCCTAATAAATTGCGCTCCTCCCCGTATATTAATTTCCGAAACTGAAGAGAGTGTTTGACATGTGTTTGTTCAATCTAAAGATACTACAATGGTGAGGAAATCCACAGGAGGTGTACGCTCGTAGAGGAGATATTCAACTGTTTAAAGATATATCTGAGATAGAACATAGAGAAAAAAATTATTTCAAGCAGTCGTCTACAAGCTTGGACAACACATAATGAAGCTAACTAGAAAATCTGTCACCTTCAATAACAATAGTTATTTGATTGATTCCCAGGTAGAGAAAAGAGAATCTAGGCTAGTAGATCACATTGTGAACAGAGCTTAACCACTTCATAGTTCAGATGAATTTATAATGACCTTGGTCCTTATTGGGCACCTAAAAGATCTGATAAAGTGGTTCTAATGAAAGTTCTAATGATGGTCCCTCATTAAGATTGAAGAAGCGACTTTTGGAAGCCACCGTAAAGATTGTAAAACTAGTGAAGTAACTAAGAAGACATTACTTCAGTTCTACAGATGTCTGAGGTTAAAGTAGGACATCTATATGGATTACAAACAATATAATAAGAAATTCATGTAGCACACAAAAGTTTTTCAATATCGACTAATTTTTCTTACTATTTTTCTCCTCACAATCCTGAACCGGTAAGGTGTCATAAAGGATATTCACAAAAAAACAGATATATAACATAGCCTAGATCAACAATATCAAAACTTTAGATTCAATTTTTAAAAAAAACAAACAATGAATCTGAAAGAATCATACTGACAACCAAAAAGAATAAAAAGAGATATGTTAATTCCTGTTGAATCTTCTCCATATTCCAGCTCTCACATGTTGTCAAGTATAAAGTAATCACCATTTACCAGAAAACTGCAAGTTTTTACCATTGACATATCATCATACAGAGCACCAATATGTCCAAAATGAAAAACCACAACTAAGTACTGCAGTTTAAGATTCTGCAGTCAGAAAATTTAGTCTGCCTAGAGTCAAGACTAAATAGATTATAAGCATATTAGACTTGCAAGCAAGAAAATATACCAAAGTAAGTCATAATAAGGTACCGCCACCATGGTTTGATATTTATTAAGTTGGTATCATAGAGTGGATCAGTTAGAACCTCTGGGCATAAAAACTAACTGCAAGAAACATTCTTGCTTGACAAGTTGCGGCTCCTCAGCATCTCCAAGCTGAAGCTGACATGAGCTCATGGTGCTGCCAGCATAGAACAAGCGACGACTGGCGCTTCTCCACGTGAAATCCCCTAACTTGTGTTCTTTTCACCACACAATCTGCCTGAGTTTCAGCAAAATTACTAAATACCATGGGTGAGAATCCCAAGGAAGCAAAAAGAGATTTCCAAGGGAGCATTTGGTCCGGGAAATGGAGACGCCCCAAGACCATACTTTCAATCCTAGGCTGGAAAAGGAACCTTTCAATTTTGTTCACTGCATCTGAACTCACATTAGCAGCATCTATAGAGTCCAAGAGAATCTCATAGTATTGGAGGGCATGCAGAAGGTGCTGCGGGAAGGGGAGATCAGTTCGTTCACATCCACGGTCCATTGATACCATGATTTTTGGTGAAAGCTGCTTTATAAAGCACAGAATAGAGGGAAGGGATGGCATGTGTCTCAACGAGGACCAGATGGGAAAATTCACAGCAATTGCTTCATTCTCTGATGAACGAGGTGGCATTGAATAAGAATTTGGGTCAAAAGAATCAAGGTTCACCACTTCAAGCTCAAAAGAAACACCAATTTCATTAGCAAATTGAGTCAAATTCTCATGCATAAGACCGAGCTCAATGGGATGATGGGTTGTAGGAGAAGCAAAGGCAGTAATTTTCAATAATGGTGCACCCCTGTCCCTCCTAGGAAGCTCCTGCAAGAAAGAAGACCATTGTACACCAAACCCAATATCAAAGTCTATTATATGAATGCTGCCCGCATCTCCAAGGGCTTCAAGAAGAGCCTGGTTGGATGTGAAATTCATGAATTGGATAAGTGGTGAAACTTCCGAAAGCACTTTATAGGCACCCATCTTAAACATGCCATCAACGGGTGTAGGAATTCTTGGCGGAAGAGGGGATACTGGATTGGACATCATGAGGGCCATTTGTAGAGCCTCCTTGAAGTAAAAAGAAGCCCTTTGAAAAGGCTTTGTGTTGGGGGAAAGCTGGTGATTGAGCCGCGCCAATATCGCTTGCGCGTGTGAGAAATTCCCAGCTAGTATTAACTCTGCAACCTTATAGAGCTGGTCATTTATTACCTGTTGCTGCTGCTGCTGTGCAGCCGCAATTCGATCCCTTCCGTTTCCTGGCACTTCCTGCTTAGGCACAACAATTGGCTTCTGCAGAAGCTGATGAGGAGGGAGTAACTTCAGCTGGCTAGCCAAACCAAGTTGTGGTTGCAGTTCTGAGGGTAAAAACTCAGAAGCAGGATCAAATGGAACTTTAGTGACATGAGTGCTGAAGTTTGCTATGCCCGGATTGTGACGCTTTAATTGAGGCTCAAATTGGTGTTGATCTTGCTGGGTATTATTACATAGGAATAATGCAGAAGACATGTCAAAATTTGCTGTAGACTGAAACTGCTGTGGCTGGTTTAACATTATCTGGCTTGCAAACTGATGTTGCTGAGGCAAAGGCAGATTGGGGTTTTGTGGGTTGCGGTTGTTGTTCAAAACACAAGAATTTGGAGCTAAAGCAGAACTAATTTTTCCATTGTTATTATTATTCTGATTCAAACAAAACCCAGAACTTGAAACAGGATTCAAGCTAGTAATTGCCTTACCCCAGGGCTCCAAGGCGGAGGAGTCATCGATTTCATTAACATTTCCGGCCTGCAACAGCTGTTTCAAGCTCAACGGATTGTCGTCAACATCACCAGAAATCCACCGGAGCAAAGACTGGTCTTGGGCTGCAGACTCAGACAGCAAGCTCTCCCAATCTTCCAATCCAATTCCAAGACCAAATCTTTGACAGCTTCCATGTTCAACCGCGGAAATGGGTTGGAGCTCGGTGGCCCACTCGTCCTTCCGGCCACCATCAGGCTCATTATCAGCCTCCGCCGGTACAGAAATAGGCCATTTGTGGTTGAGGGTATTTTCGGAAATTACCACCACGCCGGCCGAGTTGTTGTTGTCAGCACCACCGCCGCCGCCGTCGAAAGAAGAGGAGAGAGTAGATGTGGAGGTGAAAGAACTGGGACTCCTCCTTGCGTCCAAAACAGAGATGGGTTCATGAATGCTGCTGCCAAAACTTCCTTCTTTTTTGCACTTTGCTTTAAAGCTTGTAACTTTATCTAGTACTACTTTACCTCCTTCCAAGTTATACCCTATTCCTCTCATCTAAAAACAAAAAATTAATTACACCAAAAACAGAACAAAAGATCAAGAACAAGATCTAAACATAACTTCTTAACTTGCTAGTAATCAAAATGTTTTCTTTTCTCCAGATTTGAAGGGTATGGACTGCTTTTGATGGCTTTTCAAACTTCATAATAAATTCAAGGCCATGAATATGATGAATCTCTCAGGAAACCCATGTACTGAAGATGATGAATCTTCCATTGTTTTCTCTTTCTTCTGAGTTCCATTTTACCATGTCAGCTCCATACCCTTCTCTCTCAACTTTTTTCTTCTTCTCTCTCTAAACTTTTTTCTTCTGCTTCTTCTCCTCTTTCTTTTTTTCTTCTTCTTCTTCTTTTTTTACCCTCTTTGGGTGGTAGCAGTAGTACTGTGCTTTGCCATGGATGCGTGCATCATGAAAAAGGGAACAAAATTGGCCCTCCTATCTTTCTCTCTAGTCTCTTTCACACTTTTTTTTCTCTCTCTCTAATGGCAGGGAAGTAAGTGATCATAACTCTTAGTTCTCATTACATTTTATACATAAAATTACCTTAGTTTTATTTTACCGCTCTTCCCGTCTCATAAAATAAAAATAAAGAAAATCTTTTGAGTTTGATTTTTATTAATTTATAAAATTGTAAACGTGTAATTGTAATATAAATTTAGTTTAATTTTTGAAATCAGAATGGCAATAAGGGTAAGGGATGATATAGATGCTTTTGTTCTTAATAATACTTTTTTAAATAGTTTACGATATTAATTATTCTATTAATTAAAGTCAATAGGTTTATATAATATGAATTTAAAAAAAAAATTACAAATCAAATATAAAAAATCAAATAAAACTCTCTTAATGAATTAAGAATATTACAGTATTGTTATTTGATTGAGATTAATTTTTTTACTACTGGTAATTGATTATAAACTTCCAATAGAATCACACTATATATAATTAAAGTAGTTTTTGAAATTA
Organism: Aralia elata; assembly: GCA_034770075.1. NCBI lineage: Eukaryota > Viridiplantae > Streptophyta > Magnoliopsida > Apiales > Araliaceae > Aralia > Aralia elata. Next base: position 2,200,246 of record CM068386.1, read on the forward strand.
GAGTAACAATAGGATTTTTTTTAAATGAATTTGTATATTTTGAATTTAAATAAATATGTCATGATTACAATAATTGTTTTTATAAAATAAATATAAATGATGAATACTGATAAGTGTATTTTAAACATAAATTCATAATATATGGTGCAGGATAAGTGTATATATATATGATGTCCCATTTTATATATTGAATAATGATTGTCTTAATTATTATCTTATTGACTCCTTCGGTCAAACCGTAATTAAGAAATATACTCAATTATCATATACTCCTACTACTACTACTACAGTTGGCAAGGGATTTATACATATATTTTATGATAATAATTATCAAAACTTTTGCCTAAAAAAAGTTGGTAAAGTAAATAATCAACCGAGTGTAAATATTGAATAAATTTGGTCTTGAAGTCCACATACAAAAGGGCCCTTTCTTTGTCACTTGTTCATGGCAAACAATGATTAGGTTTTTGACTTTTATATATGTGAAGTTGGTATCGTCTAGTTTTAGCAGTTATATACAGTAGTACCTCGCAGGACTTATAAGATTACAATCCAAAAATAAAAATAAAAATAAAAAAATTAATTATACTTTCAAGGTTTCATAATTCTATTTTTTTTTTGGTTAATTTCTTTGTTTAATATTAAAATTTATAAAATACACGTCTAGATCTGATTTTGTTAAATGGTATGTTTAATATTTCATCTATTTTAAAATATAAGATTAAATTTAATTTCTTAATTTGAAATATTTTTAACTTTAAAATTAATACAATTACAAAAATTACAAATCATCTTTAAAGTACTACTAATTATATAATTTATTATTCTTACAAGTTAAGAGAATTACATCAGTTTTAGTAGACTTTAAAAACTCAAAATTGTTCCTATATTTTTTTTTGGTGCAAAAGGGGCCTCATGGCAAAAAAAAACTAAATAGATAAAGCATCATTACAATCATTCCCAAGCAAGGCTAGGATATCAATAAGAGGATCCTTACTAGCCAGTAATAATATCAAAATTACAACTATGACCCAAATCCGTAAGCTTGTCCGCACATCTATTACCTTCCCGTTTCGTGTGACTAAGTTTCACATTCCAAGGCTTTCTTAGAAGATGACGACATTCCGTGATCAAACTCTCATTTGGATGATTCTTAACGTCTCTCTCCTTTATGAGATTGACAACGTTACTAGAGTCAGTTTCCACGGAGGCGGTATTAAAGCTTAAATCTTTTTTTTAAAAAAAAAATTTATTAAAAAAACTATGTCAAAATATATTCTCTATAAATCTTAAAATATAAAATAAGAATCTACATTAAAAAAAATAAGTAATGATTCCCACTCTGATCTATAGTTGTAAGATAAAAATTATTAGTTTAAAAAATGCAAGTTAGTGGCTCAAAAATAGTGGTCCAATGACAAAGAAAATTATGAATTTCCCCTCATATTTGTGTTTGACCCTTGGGAATGCATATTTTTTTTAATGTTTCTTAAATTTGCATCTTAATAATTGCCTTATATTATTATTAATGTATCTGCCTTGTTGTATTACGTATTACATACATACCTTACCTGCCTAACGCTAAAAATACGTCTGAATCAACCTCACTCTAGCTACTTTATTAGTTTATAATTCAACATCATCTTTAATCTTGGAGGACCATTAAGTTTTGGTACCTGCCACTTGAACTCATTAGATATCTTACAAAGGAGTTGACTCACCCATCATTTTCCTAATCATTTTTGATCTTCTGAACCACGGACAATAGGTTGTAATAGAATGAGAGTTTGTTTGACTTTAAAACTAAAATAAAAAATAATTATATACTAATTATTTAGGATTTTTTTTAAGACACACACATATATAGAGGGAGAGGCTCTCCAACGAACCACTGGAGAGCGAATCAAAAACGAATTGGGCTTTAATGACGGTTTTGTCCGTCGCTAAAGTCATGCGTCACTTAACAGACTTATAGTGACGGTCCGGCGACGGTTCTGTCCGTCGCTATAGGTCTGTTAAGTGACGCATGGCTTTAGCGATGAACAAAATCATCGCTAAAGTCTGATTCGTTTTTGGTCCATTCACAGCGGTGCGCTGAAGAATCGGACTACCGTGTATATATATATATATTCAAGTAAGTAAGACAAGTGATTCCCATATTGCACCAATTGGGTTGAGAAATTAATAAAATTGTAAATTGACACAAACATGCATGTAAAGAGAAAGAATAAATGTGTCGTGTTTATAAATTTATGTACGACACGAAAACCGATATTCAAGTTGAAGGTACAAAGTGTTACTATTTGACAATATTTTCTTTCTTCCTTTTAGTTTGTGATCATTTGTCTTAAAAATATAATTTAAATATGTAGATATGTTTTAGACAAATATTATTATACTAAACAAAAATCAAATGAACCATACTAATTAACCATTAGTATGAAAGGAATATGAAGTTAGATGTTTTCATCAATCAATCTCACAAATCTCAAATCAACCACTTCCTAAGGCTGAGACACAGTGTAGGACTGACTATATATAAAGCCATCGGAAGGGCTTCCATAACTATCTATCTATCTACCTTGTGGTTTGTGTACCCTATAAAACATAAACCAGCCGCTATACCCCTAGATTTCCATCTTGATGGCATACAAGTTTCATTTGTGAACTGATTTGTGTCTAATTTATAAGGTTTGAACTTTTCCTTTTTCTTTTACTGCTAAACATAAATCAGTATTACATATCATATGTGAAGAATAATGGATCAATATAATTGAATTTACAAATATCGGTGGATAATAGTTAAGTTCATAGAGCGTAGTATATCTTAACTGATATATCGTCTTTATTGTTGATTTATTGTTCATTTTTGTTTCATCAATTCTTGAATAGTAAAATCAAGGGTTTTGCATTGAAAATCTTAGTTATATATACAATTTTAGTCCTTGGTAGAAATTTTCAATTTCAATTTCAATTTTTTTTCTTTTTGCAAAAAGGGTGTTTAGGGTCAATGCAGAAGGGGGAAAGAAGAGAAAATTTTGGTTAGTTTGTATGAAAGGAAGAGAGGGGACATGCTTAGGTCTAGCTTGAATTGTTTAGAGACAAATGTTTTGGACATATTATCATGAGAAGAAGGTCTAGTTTATCAAAGCCCCATGTGAGGCCTAGCAAACCTCTTCCACTATAACTAGTGGGTAATTGAGCCAACTCATTTTCTATGTATTTGGTTCATGAATGTATGTATAAATTGGTCAAGTTCAACGGGTCATAGGGTGGCCACATTAGGTAGAAACGTCAATAAAGCTAATAAGTTTTGTGACCAACCATATATTGTGGTGTCACAACCAGGGTTGGACTTGGACAAGGCTATCTAATATAGAAAACTCAACACTAGGATGATATTTTATCAGGTGTCATTTCCTATTTTTCAAAAGTGAACATTGTTGGGCTGGGCCCATACATAACTTTAGTCGTTTCAAAAGTACATTACGGATCAAGAGCATGACTTCTTAAACGACATACCAAGCATATCCTTTTTAGTGACGGACCGGGCGACGGTTTGATCCGTCGCCATAAGTCCGGTCCGTCGCTAAGCTTTAGCGACGGATCCCATATAACGACGGACGGACCGGACCTATGGCGACGGACCAAATCCGGTCCGTCGCTAAAGGGGATATGTTTAGTATGTCATTTAAGAGGATGCAATATATATATATATATATATATATATATATATATATATATATATATATATATATATTGTTGGTGGAAGGAAAAATATACCGGAAGGAGAGTTGACGTCCTTATCAATAATGTATCAATAATCCTTTTTTTTTTTTGAAGTCATAATCAGATTAATTTATGGATTAGGAACGCTGCTAACAAAACTTTTTACGGAAGTACTTTTTTGAAGTTGGGAAGAATACAGAGATTTGTTTGTTCATCTTTGTAACGACTTCCAACAAAACAATTAAACAGAGAATAAAAAAATACGGAGGACGATATGACAAGGATAGACTTAGCTTAGCTTTGCTTTATGATCAAAGATAAGGACTGTTTGTTAATTAGCACCATGGTTCATAGGAATATTGATTCGCTGGGCATGCAGAACAAAATCGGACATAAAGAACACTATCTACGATAATATGTCCGAGATTTAGAACGATAGTAGTCACTATGCGAAACAAGGCAATGGCACTATCACAAATACAGCATGCCACGCAGCCTGCAAGACTAAAACATATCGGTGGGGTTTTGTTCTGAGTCCCCATGTTCTGCCTCTGGTAGTGCAAATGGCGATTTGGCCATGCAACTCTGTCCCTCCGGCCCCTACTTGTCGCAGGCACTCCCTGTAGGTCCCAGCTGTTTCAAGATGCAATACCATACCCTTAATAAAATGATAAATGCAAATACCACTGACCACATGATTCCAATAGTGTTTTTTCCATAACATGTCTCATAGTAAATCGAAACCACTAGCCACAAGGTCTGTCCATAGGTCATAATGAATTCGATATTCAAAGCTCTTGAAAATTTCTAATGTGGCACAATGAGTATTGTGGAAGAATTGGAATTCTCATATTTCAATAGATATAATGCTTGGGAAAATGTATTATGGTGCCTGCCAACATTATGATATGTATGTTAAAGAAGAAGATTGAGATTTGAAATCTAGAGTGACATAAAGAATCTTAGGGTACCTGAACCTCAGACTATGTTTCTAAGCATGAGTGTGTCAAAGAGTTGGCCACGATGAAAGTGCTTAAATTGAAGCTTGTGGTTTGTAAGATATCACATACTTTATCAACAAGTCACAATTATAATAGAGAGGGGAAATATATTGAGCATTGATCTCCAAAAAAATTTTAGATAGAGGATTTTAAAGGAGGCAACAACAAAAATGGAGGAATATAAATCCTCCAAAATAGAATAGTGAAAAACTACAAAGTTATTATAGAAAAGGGTAGTTTTTTTATTATCTAAAAAATCCCCAAGACCAAAAACCTGCTATAAGCAACTTCTCCACTCCCAAAGAACAAAACTAATACTCTTCAAGAATCCCAAATTATTTGAGGGACTAATATGTGGTTGGAATACAAATGATCAATCTAGTAATACATGAGAAAACTCAAACTGACAAATTTCATGAGATAAAGTGAAAGGCCTATAAGTAGACAAACATTGCAGAAATGCTAGTAGTTCAGAAAGAATCCACAACAGAGCTCTCTGGAGAAGTAAACTACATCTTCATGAAGTGAACTTCTACCAAAAAATATTGCTTCTTTAGGTAACAATTATTTCGGTCAATCACTTCTGTGGGCAGAATCACATAAAACTAATAATCATTTCACCACCTCAAAGGTCAAATATATATTTAATCTGCGCCCCAATCAAAATTTTGGTTTCAATCATTCATCTATACTATTTGTCCTGTATATCTCCCCTCTCACAAGAAGGGAAAGAGAGGTGGAATATAGCATCAATGAGGCACAAGCCTTGCAGTAGTTAAATTTAGGACGAGAGTATTTCTGCAGAGACATAGGAGAAGGACGTCCCCATCCTTCTGTTGTTTACGAAAAATGCTAGGTTACTGCACAAAAACTGTGTAGTTTACTTAGACAAGGCATTGATGGATTGTACAGTATAACTCATCAATGCTTTGCCTAGGTAAACTAGACTGTTTTGTCCAGTTAACTAGTATCACTTGTTGTTTATTATCCTAGTTATTTTAACAAAGGCTACTGACATTTATTTTACAATATCTTTTAAGTTATTTTTTGAGAAATACTAGTTATAGTCAGAGCCCTCTCATCTCTCTAAAATTATATTCATTCCATGCATCTACATATCTCCATAATGCTCTTTTCTTCATCAGCCCCCCAATCAATTAAAAAGTAGAAAGAGGGGACATAGAAGGCACCAAAATCTTCAATTTTGTTTTCAAGATTCATCACCCAAACACCTGCATGTTCTCTTAAACAGCCTATGAAGCCTGCATTTAATGCCCTGCCTTCCCGACTTTAGTACATAAATACTACTTGGAAACAAACACTAATCGAATTCATATAGAAAGCTTTTACAGTTGTTCTTAAATCTCAACCTGCAGATTACCTTTCAGAATCATCTTTCAATATGTGTTACATTGTTTGTATCATCCTATTTCTTTTTCTGTGTGCATGTAATGCCCGCCATCTAGGCCTAGTTACTGAAAAAATTCACCTAATTGGCAAGGTGAGTGCATTGATTTCATACAAGTTAATTTATCCAGCATGCATGGGTTTAGCTAGCGGTGAAATATTTTAGTAAGCTCATACGATTTCAGGATCTGGTGCAGGATTTAGATAACTCAAAACTTCTTAATACCTCGACTGAATTAAAGCTTCAGCACTCTGAACCTGACAAACTCCAAGCACAAGAAAAAGATATCGCTGAAGCCCAAGTAAAAACCCTAGAGACTTCGGCTGGTGCAAATTTAATCATGGAAAAGGACTCTGAGGCTATTCTAAAAGAAGACAACAACAAAGGTATCAAATTTGAATATATTGTTCTCTGTCTCTTTGTGTTTTAATCAAACTTCCCCTACTTTGAATTTAAACTATATCCATGTCATGCAAATAAACATAAACTTACTTTCTTTCCATTCTTGAGGCCTTCTTATTTCCCAACAGCTCCATCCGCACACTGCTTAAGCAAGCTTCTGTATTCCTCCTTTTCTTTCCTACAATTATAACAACAAATACAGCAACCACATAATCACATATTCACGTACATATGACCTCGTATTTCCACCAATGCAATTAATGCATTAGATGCTTCACATCCCAGAGAACTATCTCTGCCTCAAATAATGCATCACATCCCATAGAACTATCTCTGCCTCAATATTTGAAAATCGTATATTATCTCTAGACTAAAGATTGCTCCTAGTGTTGTTGTTGACAGCGTTATTTCTATTTTCTTCGTTTTATTCCTGTGTTAAAATCTCTAGCTTTATCTTTACTACTAATACTACTAGTAGCAGTACTATGTAAACTTTTTTTCTTTTTCCTACTGATTGTACTATGTCTATTTTTTGCTTTCCAATGTGTTGTGGCTTGCAGAAAGAGAGATTGCAATATCATATACTCAAGAGGCAACCGTAGTAGAGGTAAGTAATTCAAGGTTTTGCATTTATAGTCTATGGTCCTTAGGATATTAAATATGTAGAAGTGGCAACTATCAAAAATCATGTTCTGTCTCCTTTTCAACATGTCTACAAAGGATGGCATGCTTCACAAAAAACAAAAAAAATGGTACCCATGGTGCATATCATCACTACCATGCAGATAAAAAACCAAATGAATACGATTACTGTTTTGCCGATGAAGATAATAATATGGTATAGATGAAAGTCTTAAAAAGTCTATACATATTCTTTTTGCAGGGATGGAGGAGGCAAGCACGGTCAACATTAGGATCTGTGCCGCAGGATACCGAGGAACCTGTTAACTACAAAGAAAACGATAGGGTAGAAGACATAGTAGTTATGGATTATGCTCAACCACATCGCAAACCACCCATTCACAACAGAAAACTCTAGATCTCATTCATATCATACATACTAGTTCTGATTATGAGCAACCCCATTGCAAGCTACCCATTCACAACAAAAAACAATAGATCTCAATCATATCAACAGTTACTGTTTTATTTTCTCTTACCATTCTTTTTTGTGAAGTAATGTTTTACTGTGAGAACATTATATTACACGGGATACACCTTCAATATTGGAGATAGTATTTTTGAAGTAAGAATTTACTTTGAATTGTACAACACTACTGTGACTTTGAATATATTTGGAATCCCGTGGGGAAAACAAATCAACTTGTAGCTAATGTTTCTTCATCACATGACAAGTTGGAGGCTGCTTGTTTTCTTTGTATTTAATGTGCTGTATATAAAGAACCTAAACGAAATGGACGTCTTCTTGTTTTTTGAATGGCCATGGGGTGTTGGTTGGTTTCTCTTAAATGGAGGCAGTTATATGAAAGTTTCTGCACTTTTAGTTGCTTAACCAACTGTCATGTTTTCCCATATGACATTGAGCAATTTGTTTGTTTTTTTTTAAAAAATAATTAGAGAAAACTATAATCAAAGTCAACTATTTTCCAGCCCAAGTTATTGGATACCATATCAAAACGACAATTCTTTCAAAATTTTCCCTAATTTAACAACAACAAAAAAAAAATAAATAAAAAATATTGAGAATAGTACCTAGATATCTTAATTGATTACATTTAGTTCATAAATAAAATTGTGATTCTAATGACAATAAGGTTTGTGCTACCAGTGGTGACCACAATTTGTTATTAAGATGGACCAAAGACTGGAAATTGTTCTTCAACATGTTCTATATTTTCAGTCTGGCTGCCTGAACTAATTTTTTATTCAATTAACTTTTGATTATTGTAATTGCCCAGTAGCCCACTGCTATATTAGGGATAAATTAGAAAAACAAAGTTGTCTTTAAAACTAGTTATTTGAGTAATGTATCTCTAATTTTACAATTAAGGAGGAGTATGAGTAGAAGAGATAGATTGGAGGAGGTACCAGAACAGTGCTCTACTGCTCTTGCAGGGATGATGGATTGAGGCGGCACCGTGAATATCTCGTCGGAAGTCTAGGGGCCAGTTATAGTAATCGTTGGAGACTCGCTTGAACGTATAGTCTTAGACGCCATTGTCGCGCCGGAGAAGCGAGCTCCGGGGTTGGTGGAGGAGGGGGAGTCGGGGAGAGGAGAGAGAAAGAGAGAAAGAGAGCGGGGGAGTTGAGTTAGTTGGAGGTCTGTTATTCGTTGGAAAAATCGGGTTTGGACTTATGAATATATTAATTGCTTTTCTAGGATTTTTTTAAGTAAAATTGACTATTTTTAAAACTAATCTTTTTACTATTTTTGTTGACATATATGTGAAGATATTGTAACCAAAAGAAAGTATATACAATTTATTACTAATTTCAATTTTTATAATTTTAGAAATATATTTATATATGCTTAATTATTAATTCTAAAAATAGTCAATTTAACTTAAAAAAGTCCTAGAAAAATAATTAATTTGGGACGTACTTTTTGTTTGAAATCACCGCCAATGCCGGCTCCAATTTTTTTTTTTTGGTAATTTATCAACAAAAAGCTTATTGTGGATGAGCAGTACTAGGCTGTGTGACTAACTATGCTAATTAATGTAGACTGCATAATCCAGACCGGAGATCTTCCCGTTTCGTTTATTGTCAACCCGCTTGATGATAGTACCTGATGCTTGGATCAGGCTACTGAACACTCGTAAATAAGAGTCTAAATGAATCGAGTCGAGTCGAGTCGAGTATTAAGTTGCTCAAATTTAATTCACAAAATTTATCGTATATAAAATAAAATTTGATTGAGACTCGTTTAACTACTGAGTCGAGCACGACCTCGAATTGAGTCTGAGTAGTTTGAACTTTTTGAACGAATATGATCCGAGAATCAATAGAAAATTACATTTTGAAGAGGTTCAAGTAATTTATCGAATTTTAAAATTTGTTCATATTTGAATCATTTATATTTCGAGTCGAGCTCGAATTGAATTTTTAATTGAGTGAATACGAATCGTTTCCGAACTGTTTGCTCATTTTACAGCCTTATCCGTAAACATTATCTTTCACGGTTCAAACTTCAAAGGTAGCTTGCCTCGAGAGAGAGTTTATTCCTTCCATCTTTTCATCTTTTTACTTTTGAGAAGAATATATATTTTTCGACTTTATTTATCAATTTTTTTATTGTTAGTTATGTGAATAAATTTAAGTAATAATTTTTTTTATATAAGAGAGACGTGTAATATGGTAGATTATTCTTATATTTTATCCAATCATATATTAATGTCTTTCTCATATATAATTTTCAAGATACGTAATTTTTGTCTTTTAATTTTTTATCCTTTGAAATGTTACCATTATTTTCCAAGTGATCCAAGCCACTCTTGCAAAGACCTAGGCAAGAGAGAGAAAACTCAGAGCATACACTAATATATAGTGGAAAACATGGAATAAAGGAAAATCTCGTTGTTTAAATCATGAAAAGTAAAGTTGAAAACTTTCAATTATAAATTGTTTCCCGGCCCACGGTAATGAATTACAGGAGTGAGGAAACTGGGACTGAGCTTCCCAAATCCACTTTTGCAAATGAACTGGTGTGAAAATATAGAGAGGAGTATGTGTGTTGTATGATGGTTTTCTTTTCTTTTCTTTTCTTTTCTTGTGGACAAAGATTTTATATTAAACCATATTCACGCATGCAGACGTTATGTGACTTTTGTGCTGACGGATTGAATGTCAAAATCTTATCACTATTTATTATTATTATTATTATTATTATTATTATATATCTAGAAGAATGAGTAGGGCCCAGACCTCATCAACTCAACACCCCCACTCGATCGATACAAGTTAAGTTGTTATGGACGGTATTGGGGGGCTTTCCCTAATTTTAAAATGGCAGTAGTAGTATGTGAATGACAGACACCATGTACCCTTTAACGTGTTAAAATATTTTTCTCATACATATACTATTTACTTAAAAGTAATTACTCAATAGCATATCGTCTTATGATAAAATTTAGAATTTAATATCTATTTATAGTCTTTCACCTTGTCAATTGTCATGTACTGAAAGAGAAATCATCCATAAAAAATAGCCTAATTGAGTTTTTGTTTTCAACATTTTGAACTAAACCGGGGCAAATTACAACCATAATCTATAAATTGAACAATCAAAACAAAAACTTAAATAACTAATCCAAAAAAAATCATTTCATATGAATAATAAATAGAACTTATCTTAATATAAACGAGTGTAAATCATAATTTATAAATCATCCTCACAATAAGTAGTCCAAATTAATAGAATCTAGAGTTTAAACCATTATTTATAGTCGAGTCGTTACAAAAAATTTTAACCGAATTATAATTATAAAATATGTACATAATAAAATAAATAAAAATTAAGAATAATCTCGTCAAATATTTATATTCAGGAATATCATTATTCTATACAGTACGTTTATCTGCACAACACTTCACTCCTCTTTCATAGCATGTAAATGCTCGTCCGTGGTAACATTGACCGTTGAAAACCAAACCTCGCACGTTCTTCTTCTTTTCTCAACGAACCCACTATTTCTTTCCCTTTTCCAATCTATTCTCTCTCTATATACAAACTTCCTGCAAAATCCGGGCCCCAAGACTAATCATACAGAAATACGTACTCAAAGCAACAAAACCCACCAACAAAATGCAGAAGAGTTCATCGTCTTCAACTCTAGGTCCAGGAGGCCTGGACCTAAGTCAGGCCTTCTTCAAGTCCATCCAAAACACATCCCAAACACCGCCCGCCAAACGCCACACCAAGATCTCCGTCATTGGGGTCGGCAACGTCGGAATGGCCATAGCCCAGACCATCCTAACCCAAGACCTCGTCGACGAGCTGGCCCTCGTCGACGCCAAGCCCGACAAGCTCCAAGGCGAGATGCTTGACCTCCAGCACGCCGCGGCTTTTCTTCCCCGCACCAAGATCCAGGCCTCCGTCGACTACTCCGTTACGGTCGGGTCGGACCTCTGCATCGTCACCGCCGGTGCCCGTCAGAACCCCGGGGAGTCTAGATTGAACTTGTTACAGAGGAACGTGGCTATGTTTTCCAGCATCATACCGCCGCTTGCTAAACACTCGCCGGAGGCGATCTTGCTGATCGTGACCAATCCGGTGGATGTGTTGACTTATGTTGCTTGGAAGCTTTCTGGGTTTCCTTCCAATAGGGTGATCGGGTCGGGTACCAACTTGGATTCGTCCAGGTTTCGGTTCCTCATTGCGGATCACCTTGACGTCAATGCTCAGGATGTGCAGGTGAGCTTATTATTACTTCCCTTCCGTTCAGACAAAAATAGGTTCACTTTTATAAAAATGAAGAAATTTCAGTAGATTAACTCCACTACATATTTATAATTAATGAAAAGATGCCTGTGTCCTTATTTTGGCTGCTGCTTGATGGTTGATAGCATTTTCAGATTTACGTTATCAGTTTTTGATTTCCTGTTAATTGTTGGTACTAAATTGAACCCTGAACTTCATTTTGTTTTAATTAATAATTATATTCATACTAATATATAATAATTATGCCATGTGGCACATATTAATACCGAAGGCATATGATGTTTAATCGTATAATCAAACCTCTCTAATTGGTGTTTACAATCAAGTTTGCAGCCTGGATAGCAGAACTCCCATTAAATACTTTGATTGCATAGCCATAAAGGGCTAATTAATCAAGGTTCAAGATTATATTTTGACCTAATGTTTGGCGGACAAATTGCATGCTTATCATCAAAGCAAGTAGTTGTATCTGATTACAGAAAAGTAGAAAGTGCAGTTATTGATTGCTGCAGTTCTTGTAGCAAGAAGTATTGACACATCAAGTACATACTCCAACATAGACTTTACAAAGATATATTGTATTCACCACTTACATATCTTTTACTACTATTTTTGTTCTTTCCCCAAATGTACTAGTGAACCATGCATAGTAAATTTGATGCAATATGATTAAGTTGTGATGGTTAAACCAGGCATACATTGTTGGGGAGCATGGTGACAGTTCGGTGGCTCTGTGGTCAAGCATAAGCATTGGTGGAGTACCCGTTCTCAGCTTCTTGGAAAGGCAACAGATTGCCTATGAGAAGGAAACACTAAAGAAAATTCACAAAGAAGTTGTGGATAGTGCATATCAAGTAATTAGTCTCAAAGGTTACACATCTTGGGCAATTGGGTACTCGGTGGCTAACCTGGCTCGAGCCATACTTAGGGACCAGAGGAGGATACACCCGGTCTCGGTCCTGGCGAAGAGCTTCTATGGCATTGATGGAGGGGATGTGTTCCTAAGCTTGCCGGCACAGCTCGGTCGGAGTGGAGTCTTGGGTATAACCAATGTACATCTTACTGATGAGGAGGAACAACAGCTTAGGGACTCAGCTAAGATCATCCTGGAGGTGCAGAGCCAGTTGGGTATATGATTGACAGATTGAGGAACACTAATGAACCATTGTTAGTTTGCTCTTTTCAAGTGATATAGTTTGGACAGTTCTATTTTTTGATTTTGTTTTCCTTTTATTTTAAAGGTACTATCTTATTGTAATCAGTTCATAAGATATTATTATAGCCTTAGGCCGCAGTTTTTGTGAGTTCCAAACAAGACCAGCAAGCTAAACAAGCAAAATTTATTTATAAATAAACATTATAGAAACCTGTTATAATTTTGGTCGCCTAGGTTGTGTCCTAGGACAAGGGATGCGACTAAATTTTGGGAGTTTTGGCATGCCATGTTTCATATTGGTTAAGATTCTCAACATTTTGGTGCAGGAGAAATCCCTCTATCAAGGCTTTGGATTTTGTACAATTTGTGAAAAAGGGCTACCTATGTTAATAACATTAGAGTGAAAGCAGTCTTAGTTGAGAAATGGGTCAATGTGAATGTTTGGGCCTGAAAGTCTCGTTGGAGAAGAGGAGGAAAACAGAATAGGGATAAAAAAAAAATGCAAGAACACCCTAAAAATTAGAAATAGGACAAGAGAGAACTTCACCATACTTTAGAGGGGTGAAACTGAACGCCTCTAAATAGAGACAAATCATATTTTTCTCATAAATACTCTTCTATCCTGTTATACATTGCGAAATTTTTTTGCCGAATTATGATTGCGACGTATGTGCATATATGTGGTATGTAAGAATTATGAAATAGTTTACTTTAATTTATTTTATCTTATCGCATACATTTACACGTTGGTCGCAATTTAACCCTATCAAATATTTATCGACATGTATATTATTTTTCTTTCATTAAAGTCAAATAAATAATTATGCACTATTATACTCTTTTAAAAAAACTATAACTACCGATTTATACTAACAATTTACTACCCACTTTACTAATTCTTACTCGCTTAGTTACACAAAGTTCTCTCATTTCTAATTTTTTAAAGTCAACTTATAAAATTTTAAAATTTTAAATTAATATAAATATTTTTGATTTTAGTTGATAAATTATCTGAAATATACTATTATAAAAGTTTATTTCTTTCAAAAATATTCTAGAATAAGTCTTATATTTTAAAATTTATAAATTAACTATAAATGGTTAAAATGAAATTATTTTTGTGGTATTTTTTAATTAATTCAGTAAATATTTTAGGAGGTCATGAACCTCTCACCTATGTGAAAAAAGAAAAAAAGGAGAAGGCAAATGAATGAATGACAAACCTTGACCATACGTCGTCGTACAAGGAAGATGTTAATTTGTTATCAAAGATGAAGCTTTCCGTAATGAATAAAACGACATTAGAAACAGTTAACAGAGAATATCAAACGGGTTGTTACCGAGTGTTCGTTTTGCAAACAAGAATCTGATCGGGGGAAGAAATGGCAGGAAGATTGAGCCACGTTGCTTCTCGGATTATGGGCGGAAATGGCGTCGTTTCACGCTCCACCAGCTCCTCTCTTCGCCTCCGCTCCGGCATGGGACTCCCCGTCGGCAAACATATCGTCCCCAATAAACCGGTAATTCTTTTCACCTTCAATTACAGACTACTGTTTGATTATATATGATTTGAATAATTTATGTGGTACCATTTTTAATTATCGATTGGATTTGCTACAAATTAAGCCCTGAAGAAACCCTAACAGAATTTTGATTATTATTCGGCTTGCCTCAGCTTTCTGTAAATGACGAGCTAACTTGGGACAATGGGACGGCATTCCCTGAACCGTGTATTGATCGTATTGCAGATACAGTCGGGAAGGTGAATTTCTTTTCTCTATCATGGAATTAAAAAAATAAAAATTCATTCTTTATATGTGTTTTGTACTATAAATTTGATTATACTCTCCCCTTTCCGCCAAAAGTGCCCCATTTGCCAAAAACGAAATTTGTTCAACAAAAAGAGTTATCCTTTTATTGTTAATAGTACAAAATAAAATAATTTCCTCAATTATAACGACACAATTTCACTACCATGCTACTACTATTAAACTAAACACTCGTTAAAGTCCTTGAGGGATTATTATTTATAATAATTATTCTTTTTATGTATTTTTTCAGTATGAAGCATTGGCTTGGCTCTGTGGAGGTTTGAGTTTTTTCGCTTCACTTGGACTGATGGCTGTGTGGAATGATAAGGCCTCTAAAATACCATTTGTATGTCAAAAGTTTGCCTCTAATTTGATTTCTTTAATTTCTGAATCACGTTAGTAATTTGCCTATGATATAGCTTGCCCGTGAATCGTGGCGGCTTTGTCCTTGGTATCTAAGCTGAAAAAGTATGAACAATTGAACATTTAACCATTTCATTCCGTAGTCATATAAATACCATTGCAACTAATTTAAAGACAAACCATTGTCTAACACATGCAGCATTACTTAGGCTTAGCCATTTTCTTTCTTTTCTTAGCTTCTTCAAGTATCATTTGCTTTATAGTTTAACTGTTTCTTTACTTAGGCTTTCACCTTCAAAAATTGGTTGCTTTATAAGCATGGGGCCGTGGGGGTTTCAGGATACTCTGATATTTGTATAGATGTAGAATATTACTGTTTAACAGGGGAATCTACTGTAGCTTTGTTTTCTATTATTGTTTGTATCTCAGTGAAATGTTAAAGATTGATTGGTTTGGGGGGATACTATAGTCCCAGGCAATGTTCGAAAAAGCTAAAAGCGGTACGACGCGTTTTTCTCCGGACGAGGCGATGCGTAAGCCTCGAGGCGGAGCGAGGTGTAAGCCTCGATTAGAAAAACTAAAAGTCCTCAAAAAATTATAAAAAAATGCTAATAAAATCATAAAATAATCCATCATTATAATCAAGGTCATAAAAGACATAAATAACCAACGTCCCCTTAATGTATCATTACAAAACATCAAAACAACATAATATCGCTTTGCATGTGAACTTACCGTAAAGATATAATAGGAATTTATCAATTTTTTTGGATAGATAAAAAGAAAAAAAAAATTAAAAAGATGAAATTGTAATAAAACCAAACATGCAAGAGCAAAAGCGGAAGAAAAATTATGACAGCCTCAAGGAAAGCAGTTATTTTTCTTGCTCTCCCTTTATAAAATAGATAGATAAAATAGATATCAAACTAATCTCAACTTATTATTTTAAGGGTGAACATGAAACAAAATTATATTCCTAATGCTCACAAAATTTTTAAATGAGAATTTTTTCTGCACCGAAAAGAAGTAGCTAAGAAAGATCATAGTAGTTCTTTTTATCATTATATTTTCACCAGAATTTTTTCAATTTTTTTTATCAGGCATGCAAATGAGGCGTAAGCCTTGAGGCGAAACGCACTGAGGCTCAAGCCTCAGCCAAATGAGGCGTAAGCCTCTGTATTTTCCCTTGAGGCGCAAGCCTCGCCACAACAACCTACCGCCTCGCTATGAGGCGGGCCTCGAGGCGTAAGCCTCAAAAGCAATTTCGAACAATGGTCCCAGGATTAGGGAATTGTGACTGATTTGTTCTAATGTGAGAGTATTCATCGCAAACGTCAAATCTAATCTACGTGTGATTCTTTTAGTTCTATCCTTTCCCATTTTGGTAATTGATTTATATAGAATGGTTATGGTTCATGGGAGTGCTATTTCCACATGTTGAACCCAAAGTGCTAGTATGTCCTTAAATTACATTCATTAATATAGAAGTTTATAATTAACAGTTAAAGCTTTGTAAAAAAGTCAAATTTTGGTAGAGCGTGGTCAAGTCTAAGTCTTAAGGTAACTGTTTTAGACACAGAAATAACCATCTTGATTATGTTTCAAAACAATGTGCATATCAGTTTTTGTAGTTCCATGTTTAAAGTAACTAAAATTATTTATTTTCTTCGCTGTAGCCCTTGTGTGTTTTGGCCTCACTCACAAAGTATTGTAGGCAATGATTATGTGGTTGGATGGGTGTCTATTTGTGGGATGAAGGAGGATGGCTGGTTGGGACTTGACAATTTGACCCCCTTAGTATGTATCTTTGTTAGTAAATAGCTATGGAAATTCTATGTTGAGCCTCTTATTCCGTTTGGAATAGTTTATCATGAGCAAATTTGGCTTGTAGTAGAATGAATGAGGTTCTATACTTTGCAAAGGCAATGATCTCTTTGAACCCCCTACATAGTTTGTTATGGGATTAACCAGTGTGCGTGGTTGGGTTTATTGCTTACACCCGGCGGTTTATCCAATGCACAACTTAAGAGTTATGGCTATGGGTTCTGCCATCATAAAAAGAATTCTTATCGGTTCTCCCTTTCTTCTAGATGCTTGTAGGTTTTAGGCGCTATTGAAGCTCTATTGTAATATACTTATTTTGTCATCTTGACGGGGTCCATGCTCCAGTTAGCTTCATTTGACATTCGCGTTACTATTACGTGTAGGCATAAAAACCAAAAATTCTCGGGCTTTCCTAGATGGCATGTTGAGGAGGCATGTGTTTGCTTGCCAGGGTTTTAATCTAATTTGATTACTAAGCTGGACCATGTGGTGTTATATATATAGGCCTAAAGTCTCTTTTGTATTAAAGGTTTAACAAAATTGGGCACATAAAAAAAAGAAGCAAATTTGATCTTCTTCTGAATCAAGATCTAACTTTACATAACATTTAAACACATGAGTATTTGTAGTCTGGATGAATGAGTTTAGTTTGGTGAAAAGTGAAGACTGCTTTAGAGAAGGGTATGCATTGGACTATGCTAGAAGAATGAAAAAAAGGAGGGTTTTTTTTTTTTTTTTTTTTTTTGTGGGGGTTGGGGGGGAGTTTGGGGTGGGGTGTGTGTGAGGGTAAAGGCATCTTGAACATGCCCATTGTATCATGTTTAACATATTTTTTTTTTTTCTCAGTTGAAGTTGTATGCATGCATTGATCTTTATAGTTGGTTTATTGATATTTAAATTGTTGTTTTAACCATTTCCCAATAGTTTGATTCTAATTGATATCAATTTTCCGGTCTGTTTTGACCAGGCACCAAAGGTGTACCCATATGATAACCTACGAGTGGAGCTTGGTGGAGAGCCATAAGCATCTTGTTGTAATTGAATGCAGAAAATGTTTTCACATGTGTGTTCTCCCGAGCTTTCTCGTATGTACTTGTTTGGCTTTTGTGTTTGGAATAATTAAAAATAATGGACACTTTTGCTTGTTTCTGAAACTGACATATTCAATGGATTTGCTGAAATTGGTTCTCCTATACACATTCTTGTGTTTCTTTGCAAAGATGTATAATCCCATTTTTTCTCTTAATCTGGCTAGTGGAGACTTTACGATTATATCTATTAATAGACTATGGATCATGCCAACTTTACTTATGGGTATTAAAATTTGAAAGGTAAAGACTAAGGTCATAATAATAATAATATAATACAAAAGAAAATTTGAATTGACCAAACACTTGATTTAACTTGGACGTCCTTTATGCCAAGTACGAGGCACTATAACGTTTAGGCTTCCCTTACATTGCCGGTTTAATATATGTCTAGCTGGAACTAATGATTGAGAACGTTGAAGTGTTGCTGGGAAGATTTTTAGTTCTACACTATCTACCATCGGTACTATTTGAAGAATAACCAAACAGATAAACTCTTGACATAGCTTGGATGTCACCCCCTGATTGATCACTGTGAAACTCTTTGAAAGTCAGCTGTTTAGTAAACGTTTAGGGAACGTTACATTCCATTACCTGAACTATAAAATTTTATGCTTCGTTATTTCTAATTTGCCCATTGTAAGTGAGTGTTATTGAAGAGGAACTAATGATGATATCATCCACTCCTCTAGCTGACAAAGCAGTTAGCCATGGTCTTATTATGATTTTCAATTTGTCTTTTGCTAGTTACGCGTTGTTTGAACTTATGTTCAACAGCTTGCTGCACCAGGATTTCAACATCATGAGTGAAAATCCGAAGTCACTGCAGTATGCACTAAAGTTAATTTGGCTGGCATTGCACAATGTGTGCTTCACATTCCATCTTTCAAAGACTTCTTAATCCTTAGTTTTGAGGGGGAAGATGCTTTGGGTCATTGTCGGGAGTTTTGGCTGGAACTTTCTGATAGAGTGATAATTAGTGTCCGTGAAACTTTCAGCTTTCTTTTTACTGTCAAACATGGATTACAAGTTGAAGGATTAGTTGTTGTGAGAGCCACAAGTTTAATCAATTTCAAAGCTGTGCCATATATCCTGTCACTTTATGAAGTTGACATGCTGTCTGCAGGTTATTCTTTCAAAATATCCAATATACATCCTCGCATGGTAGATAAATGGAGAAGCCACACGGTGTCGACGGATTAAGTTATAACTATAGTTAATAGTTTATGTAGTGTTTTCTAATTTTCAAAGATTTGAAAACTTGTATGAGCAGGAACCACCGACCTCTTGTTTTAATTTTTTTTAGCATCTCTATTTTTACTTTTATTTTGTTGGTGGTGTTGATAAACCATGTTTTGGTTTTCAAGTGGCTTTTGCTTCATGGCATAGTCTAAAATGCAGGGTCACATCACATACAATACCAGCTTGGATCTGGCTTTGGTACTACAACCACGAAGCTTCATTTGGTTAGAAAGAATTTTCCTTCTTTTGTTTCTTTGTTTACTCGATAGGATTGAAGCAATGGCTACTAGCTATAGGCTTGATCATGAACATGAACATGAAAACAGGCTATAATTCTCAAAATATCACTATGCCAAAGATGCCAGATGGTTCAAATGAAGATGACTATGGACACGCAAGAGTTAACAATTCTCCCTCTTTCTTCTTGCCCACAAAAAATATAAAAAATAATAAATAAATAAATAGAAAAAAAAAAAGAAAAAGAAAGAACTATTCTACTATTAGAGACTTGATGTGTGATTTTTATGCTTGATTTCTTTACTTCATTAATTTTCACCTCGAAGAGAATTGTTAAGAACCAAGACGTACCAAATTATGTACTCCCTCTGTTTTTAAATTATAAGATTATTATTGACTTTTTAAAAGTTCTTTTCAAATATTTTCAAATTTAAAATTGACAGGAATTCATTTAGTTTAAGTTAATACAATTATAAATATCATAAACTATCTGAAAGTTTTATTAGTTATAAGATTTATTATTTTTAAAATTTAAATGAATCAAGTTAATTTTAAATTTAAAAATAATGTTATAATTCGGAATGAAGTGACTATAAAAATACCTTCTCGCATTCTCATAATTCAAAAGCATGTTTATATTCCTTTCTATCTTAAAATCTCAGACCATATAACTCCCCCACCATGTTCATCCAAGGAAACAATTTTGCACATAGATGGAAGTATGATCCAATCAATACCGAATAATATATCAATAACCGATAATTTACTTTTTGTGAGAGAAAAATGACAACTAATCAAAACTCAGAAAACTCCAAACTCCATTATAATCCTTTAGGCTCATCCTTCAAGTTGCACAGCTAGTTTGTCGGGACAAATCCAGATTTCCAACCAAATGTGTTCACATGGGTGTCTATAATTTCTTAATTTCCTTCATGAAATAAATAAAGTAAAATCTAATATTTCCATCTATAAATACCATAACCTATTTCACCATTTCCATCACAAACAAGCTTCTCTCTCTCTCTCTCTATACAAGCCCATAGTGTCTATTGTTTGAGATGGCTTCAAAAGCTTTAGCATCAACAACTCTTTTCCTAGCCTTGAACCTTCTTTTCTTCACTTTGGTGAGTTCTACTCATTATACCTCATGCCCGCCACCACCTTCTCACCACCACCACCACAAGAAGGCTACTTGCCCTCGAGACACTCTAAAGTTGGGTGTTTGTGCCAATGTGCTTGGCGGCTTGATTGGTGTTCTTGTTGGAACCCCACCAAAGGAGCCATGCTGCGGTCTCCTTGAAGGTCTTGTTGATCTTGAAGCCGCTGTTTGTCTTTGCACCGCGATCAAAGCCAATATCTTGGGTATTAACCTTAACGTTCCTGTTGATTTGAGCTTGCTGCTAAACTACTGCGGAAAGAAGGTCCCAACTGGCTTCCAATGCGCATAAACTAGCACTATCTATCCAAAATTCCCTTGAAATTTACAATTTTTTTTCCCTTCTCCCCTTTGTGGTGTGTCTTGTCTTACATTTGTGGTTATCATGGTTGGTTGTTTGTTTGAAGTATTGTCTTGTCATAGATATATCAATATACTTGTACTTATGCAATGTAATGATTGGAATTAAGGAGAGGGAGGCAACTCGCCTTCTTTCGTGTCTGTTGTATCTCAGCTGATACATATAAAATGAAATGTTCAATTGTGTATTTTATGGATTTATATATGACCTGCTGCGTGCTATAATTAGTAAAGTTTTGGAAGAAGTATTGATTCTTTAGGAGATGATCATATGTTCAAACTCACGCTAGTGGCTTATGTTTCGAAAAATCATTTTTTTTTTTGTGTTGGTTTCGGGCAATACATATGTTAGCTAGTAAGGAGCTTTAAAAAACAAGTAAAAAGATTATGAAAAAAATTCTAAATAATAAGAATAACAAAATGGATCAATTAAGTTCACAAAAAACACTATCTAGTGAATATAATATTATGCAAACAATAAATTAAATGGACATCATATATATATAATCAATTTTACATTTAAATAAAGTTGATATTGATGTTGTCTTAGTTCAAATGGTTGATCACACATATTCTATAGAGCACACATGTTATGTATAATTTAAGTACGATTTAACTTAATTAAATATATTTTAAGTGTACTTTTTTTCTCAATTTTTTTTCAAGTTATACTTATAGGTATATATATATATATATATAGGTGCGATTTAATTATAATATAAATACAATTAACTCAACTAATTATATTTTAAGTACAATAATTTTTCATTTTTAAGACATTTAACTATGTACTACATAGGTACATAGGTACCATATAAGTATAATTTATAGAGAAAAATTTGTTTTCTTTTTCCGTTTCCCTTTTATAGCTTTCAACATATTCAAATTTTATTTGGTAATTTTTTTCTCTTTTACGCCGTGAATTATCTTTTACTTGATACAAAATTATTATGCTACACCGAGTTGTCAAAGTTTTGTCGAAAATTACTTAAATTATTTTTAATTTTTTGATTCGTATCAAAGTTGACGATATCCAACACTTATTGTATATGTCGATATTTCGGCCTGACTGCGGATACTTTTAACCACCATGAATCAAGGCTAGCTTTTTCCGAGTTATCAAACAGTGTCGTTGAAGTTCACTGATACAAGTTTGTGAACTATATACATACACATATACTCATCAAAAATAAGGTAGTAGATTCCAAAAATGGTGAATAAAATTCCATCATTAAATTCATTCTCAGTAGATAAGTATTTCTCAAATCTTACCAAATAAATCATGTATGTATATATATATATATATATATATATATATAGGGTCCGGATCCAGTGAGGGATCCCGGACTTTGTTAAAATGCGGGACACTTTTTTTTTTTTTTTTTTTGCTTTTTTTTTTTTAAAACAACTAAAAATAAATAAATAAATAATTATGGAACTGAAATTTTTACATAATACAGTGTTTTGGGCGTGGTTTGGATACATATAACAAAACATGTATATACAGTCTGCACAAACTGTACATACATGTTTTGTTATATGTATCCAAATCACGCCCAAAACACTGTATTATGTAAAAATTTCAGTTCCATAATTATTTATTTATTTATTTTAGTTGTTTTTAAAAAAAAAAAGCAAAAAAAAAAAAAAAAAAAAAAGTCCCGCATTTTAACAAAATGCGGGATCCCTCACCTGATCCGTGCTGTATATATATATATATATTATATATATATATATATATATATATATATATATATGTATGTATATATATATGGACTGCTTGATTTTTAAGTCTTTTCGGTTGCGCACCAAAAACGTTACGAGTGATTGTGGAAAGAATCAGAGAGCACCATCCAGCTTGGATAGACCAGCGCCACAACTTTGGTGGTCCACAAATAACAAGTTGACACTGGTCTATTCATCTTGTAATACTCTGTATAGATAGCATATGCCATTTATATATATTAACAATTTTTGTACATGTATTCTAGCTGTTGGTACTACTTGCCAATATAATGAATTTTGTAGTATTCTGCGTCTAAAAATATCAACTTGTTTTGAATTGAAGTAACTTTAATTTGTACACATCACTGTATTACAAACAACAAAAAATTCTCAACCTTCCTGATGAAAAAAGTATATGATTAGGTACAAAACTGATCTATTAATGTACCTTAATTAATTACTTCATCAGGGTTGTGGACTATACATAGGCTGTCCCCTCGTAGGCGTCCGCCGGTTCATTTGGTTGCTGAATTCATTAAGCTGCCCGGGACTGTCCGGCGTGACGGCAAGTATATCCCCGGTTTGTGGCCCGATCCCCACATACTGTTGCACCACCAGTACCGAAACTGTCGCTGCAAAATCCGACGACGCCAATAAATCCCCTATTGCACCGAGTTCCGGGCACTCACTCCAGTCCGTCAACCCGGCCGTTAACGGCGATATCATGCCTTGTCCTCTCCCAACTATGAAAAGGTCATGAATATTGTCTATTGACCTAATTGCTGCCACCGTTTCTTCCCCATTATTCACTACTTTCTCCGTGTAAATGACCGACTCATCATTTGAAACTCTTGCTCTAAAAGCATTTATATAATCCTCATCTAGTTGCTTTTCCCTATCACTATCTGTCAAAACTGTCAACACCCTAGGGTCATTCCTATCGAGGCCGGCATCGGAACTTGTTTCGGCTGCTTCTTCGCCGGCGATGAAGCGCATTACGGTGATGCTAATTCCCGGATGCTCAGACATCCTCCATGCATACGCTAACGCTTCCCGGTCATCCGGTCCACCAAAGAAAAGCAAGGCAATATGGTGAGAAACTTGGCTAGCGGATAACCTAGTTGATCCGCTAAGCCCTCTATCAACCAAGATCCCTACTGAGCACGGTGCATTTGTTAATACATTTTGATTTATTGTCCGATAAGCCGGATTTGTCGTTTCCATTCCGCCATCAACTGTTTGCTGTTTGTGGAAAGGAATGATGATGAAGGCAACACGCTTGTCCTCGGCCACGTTGCATATATCTTCATGCATGGTGGAGTACGGAGAAATGGCGGTGAGGGGCTGAACGGTGACACATCCGGCGTGTTGCTCGAAATTCTCGAATGCGTTGATAATGTGGTCGGACTGAGCTTGCGTCCGGTTGAGGGCCGGACCGGACTTTCGGGTGTTATGGACAATGAGCATGGCGGAGGATCGGCCGGTGAGTTCTACGAGGTGGAGGACGTATATACATATCGGGGATTTTTTGGTTGGATGAGAGGCTTCGAGGAGGTTGATAATTGTTGGAACATTTCTTGGGGTGTGGACACACACCAGTGTTCGAAATTCGCTGTCTGGTTTTGTCCTTTGTATTGTTCTTCGTTTGTATGGCACAAACTTCCTCGCCGGCTTGTAAATTATGGTGACAATTGGGGTGATAACTCCGGTCATAACCACAGTCACGATCACCATTATTGCAAATGATTTCTCGTCTAATACCTGAATGTTTAGGCGCACGCCTTTTATAAAGAAATCTTACAAACAAATAAATAGAGAATTAAGTTGCTAAAACAATGTTGTCATGTGTTGCATAAAACAACACAACATAAATGGATTTAGGAATGAGTCTTGATTTGGTAAAGTTAAAACTGAATTGACCATTGATAAGTTCAATAACAAAACGTACATTTGTGCAGTATGAAGTTGCATTATAACAGAGTCGATGAAACTTTGTGCTATACAAATATATGACTTTTTACCGTTTAGATTTTCTAATGGTCAATTCACTCTTGACTGATGTTAAATCTCTTCATAATTTGAATCACGCGACAGTGAAAATTTTGAACTACTGTATAACAACATATTGAAAGTCCCATGTGAGGAAAAATGAGGAGGAGAAATAGTACCTTTTGGTCCTTACCAACGTTGAGGACAATCATCTCAACAAGGCCTTTGGTGTTCATGAGCAAACCAAGTGTGACACCTTCATAAAATGGCATCTTGTAATAAAGTGCAACGAGTAGAGTTCCAGCAATTTTTCCTGCACATGCCAGAACAATAACAAGAGCCAGGATTCCCCATGTTGCCAATCCTTTGATTGCACCAATTTCCGTCTTGAGCCCGCTAATGGCAAAGAAAAGAGGCAGCAAAAGCCCCGACACAAAGTCCTCTAGTCTTTCTATAAGGGTAACACCTAGAGGTCCATTTGGAATCACTAATCCGAAAACAAAAGCACCAAAAACAGAATGTGTCCCAATTGCATCCGTAATAAAACCACATATCATTACTCCAGTTAAAATGAGACATATGTAGAATTCGCTTATGGTTTCGCCTTCGGGCGTCCTCTGTATCATCCATGTGACCATCGGACGGACTGCAAATATGCAAAAAACAACGAAAGCCACACTCGAAAGGATCACCCAAACGGAAGCTAAGCTCATACTTTCATTCTCAGCTAATGCAATGGCAAAAGCCAACATAACCCATGCACACATATCGTTCACGAGAGCAGATGACATGGCTATTCGTCCGATCTCCGTGTTGAGTAGTTTGAGCTCGGCTAGGATTCGGGCAAGCACGGGGAAGGCGGTGACCGAGAGCGCAACGCCGAGGAATAGTATGAAAGTGCCTTGTTTAACCATTTGGGATTTTTGGAGTAACAAGAAGGAGAATGAAATACCTATTAGGAATGGCAATATCATACCGGCAATGGCGATGATTATGGCCTTTCGTCCGGTTCGCCGGATTACGCCTAGGTCCATTTCTACACCGACTAGGAAAAGAAAGTAGAGAAGGCCTACATTTGCCATTGTTTCAAGAACCATTACGCTTCTTAGGGGAAATAATGCTATAGCAAGCTTCTTATTAGTCCCCAATACTGATGGCCCCAATATAACTCCACCCTATATATGATCAATCACCAAAAAGAAAATAGTTAATTAGACATATATTACTACATTTACGTACATAATTTCATTGAACATTAAAGTCTTGATTAAATTACATCCTACATATGCAATTGCCAAAATGCAATCTTATATTAGGCTATTGATATTATTAATTAGAGCAGTAAGTGTTGTAAAATGTTAAGTGTAGTTAGAATAATTATAAAGTATCGTTAAATGTATATTTATTCTAACAACATAATTTTTGCTCTGACAATATTAATCACCTTATTTTAGTGTCCTAATTTACCAAATCAGATTGAATTGTTCAAGAACAACTTTTTTAACCATACCGGAATATATATTCAGATCAATATATATATATAAGTATTAAAAAAAATTCCATCTAAATAAAGATTTTA
This sequence comes from Aralia elata, assembly GCA_034770075.1. NCBI lineage: Eukaryota > Viridiplantae > Streptophyta > Magnoliopsida > Apiales > Araliaceae > Aralia > Aralia elata. The sequence goes on from CM068386.1 coordinate 2,226,717, forward strand.
TCTTCAATTATTTATTTTTCTTTGATAGATAATGTATGTAAATGATGATCAAGATGATGTACTTACAAGGATCTCAGAGATAACACGAGGCTGGCGAAAGGGTTTCAAGATGAAAACAAGAATTCGAGTCAATACGACAACCAATGTCAACTGCAAGATGAAAAGAGGAAGAGAATAATCCAATGGATTATCGCCCTGCCATATTCCATTTGTGGTTATCATCGTCGGTGCATAACAAACAATTGTTTCCTCGCTTTTATTCCCTCCTCCAAAATGATAGTCTGCCATTTTAATTTCCTCACCAGATTGTTTTAATTCCTCGGAGAAAATTATGTACTTCTTCAATTCTCTGTTAAAATTATATATACACTACTCAAACGAAACCAACTAAATATATTGATTATTCCTTTATCTAACATATTTGGACAAGAAGGATAGTGTATGTGTATATCTCTCGCAACATGGGAATCAAAGAGCCAGAAAGAACTAATATTTTTATTTCCTAATTTTCCATAATTTCTCAATTGACCAGAGAGAGAGAGAGAGAGTGTGTGTGAGAGTACTGTGTGAGAGAAGTTAGGTTAAATTAGTTGGCTGTCCGTTTTATTTGGGATAGAAAGATCTTCTACGGTCTATACTTTTCCAAAGGGGTACCTGTTTGCACCGTTTCTTGCAAGAATACTATATTATCTTGCCATTTGGCATTTGGCACATGAGACATTCCGTGCCTTCAACTGTGAAAATAAGAAAAGTGCATGCATGCTTTTATATATCCCCATAAAAATAATAAAGTGTTAGTTTAATAGTAATAACACGATAATAAAATTATGATGATAAATTTAAAGATATAATGTTAATTTAATAATAAAGACCTTTTTACTAAATAAAATTTTGTTAGTAAGTAGGACTATTTTTCTTTTTATGAAACAAAGGAATGCTATTTTTTTAGTATTTCTTAAATATAATATATTCCAAAGTTTAATTAAATATGGACTATTTATTACGTGACCCTTCAATCAGAAAATTCATGATCCCCTATTTCAAAAATTAAGTTTACGAATTGCAAAAACTGAATCCGCCGATTACTGTCTTTTTCACTAAGCGTAGAATTGGTGCATGGAGTTTGTCAAACCATCTCCCACGGTTAATTATGTGCCCTTAAGTTTCATATATGCAGAGTCTCATTTACCGTTTCACCTTATATATCACTTCTCATAATATTTTATTCATTTACAAAGTGAAGTGCAAATAAATAAATAGATAAAAAACGGCAACAATATTAAGAGCATGGATAAAACAGTAAATTCACACTCTAGGTTTCACCGTGGAAAAAAAAAAGAATTGTGGCGACAAAAAGTTTTTCCCCACTTTTCTGTTGGATCATGATCAGCACCAAAATTCAAGTGTTCTCTTCGCGAAATTAATAAGAGCTAATATATATATATAACAGAATATAGCTTAATGGAGGGCTTGGCTTAGATATTGATTCCTGTGAGATGAATGAATAGGATTCAATTTATTTGTCAAAATATCTATGGCTGGGATGTAATCTAGAGTGTAGCCTATATAAGGCAAAGTTTGTACTGGGAGTATTTATCAATTATCAAACAAAATAATTTTTAATCTCCTATTTCTCATCTTCTCTCACTTAATTTCCTCTTCTGCTAATAGATAGAGCCGATAGACTCTACCTATTAGCAACAATATATGCATGCAATTAAGGGAACCCATGCCAGAGAAGAATCGAAGAATCATAAAAATCTGTGCCAACTGAATTTCTTCTGAAATCAAAGACTCTCAGCTTCATGTCACGGATGAACTGAACCAGTCACGGATTGGACATTGAAGTTCGCAAAGGATCAATACCCATCCTTAACTTTCTGTTCTAATAATAATGCAAAACGATATCATCCTTCCATAAATTTGTCCCACAAAAATATATTCACGGGTCGTACATAAATTAATTTCGCTATAAATTAATCTTTTATCTAGGATCAAATTCCATCATATATTGTTAAACCAAGAGAAAAATAATAATAATAATAAACAGCCCTTTTTATTAATTTGGAACCCTAGATATCAATCATGGGTTCTAAGGTTCTAGCCACGTTCTTCGTATGCATGATTTGCATTATTGCCACCTATCTACGCTTGCGGCTACTGTCAGCCACACCCACATTACAACCACCACCCTAGTCCGCCAACTACTCCCTGGCCAGGTCCACCGTCCACCAAACAGCCACCACACCATGGAGGGGCCCCAAAAGTAAAGCCGCTGTTGTGTCCAACCAATTTTCATGCCTCCACCCGTTACAACACCTCCTATAATTAATCCTCCGGTCACTTTACCTCCAATCGTAATGCCTCCCATAACTAATCCTCCTGTCATAATCCTACCCTTCAACCACCTATCCACCTTACAGTAGTCCTCCTCCATCCGGTGGCACTGGCCGCGGCGGAGGTGGTGGCGGTGATGTTCCAGGTCTTAATCCACAGCCAACTTGTCCAATTAATGCTCTTATATTAATTAGGGCTTTGTGTGGATGTGCTTGGAGGTTTGGTGCATATAGGGTTAGGGAATCCGGTAGAGAATATTTGTTGCCCAATGCTTCAAGGGTTGCTTGAGCTCGAAGCAGCTGTTTGCCTATGCACTACCACAAGGCTTAAATTGCTTAACCTAAACGTATTCATTCCTCTTGCTCTTCTAGTCCTAATAACTTGTGGGGGATAACTCCTCCACCTGGTTTTGTATGTCCTCCTCTACCGTAATTTTCATGTACTGGGGATTTTTTTCGATCTATCCTTGTAAGTTGCCTTTAAGGAGGGCTTGCATGCATGTCGAGAACTTAATTAATGCATGTCCCATTCAGTTGATTGCCAATATTCTACTAGTGTTTTGGCAGTTCTCTGAGCTATATATCTCTCTGATATGTACTTTTGTGTGCTCTATTTCACATTAATGGCGAGTTACATAATTTCTTTTTGTTTTTCTTTTATTATTTAGGAAAGATTAAGCATTGATTGAACCAAAAATAAACGCATATTTACTGGGGCCATACCCTAGGAAATAACAAACACTCTCTTCACGTCCAGCTCCCACCTCCAATCAAAAAAGAAAGAGATTAGCATGGCGATGTCAAAGCAAATTTAGTGGGAAAAAGTTGATAACATATTCTAGTACTCAAAAAGAACAAAAGAAATGCATAAGCAATATTGCAGCCACAAGTAACGAACTTGTTGTCGCACAGCGCGCAACAAGCACCAATTAACAAACTAATGTCCATGAAATTTGATATGGTGACGCCATAATTCCTAATTTATATAGTTTGATTGGAATATGATTTTGATTGCATAGGCTTTCAGTTGGGGCTAAATATTGCACTTACAGGATTCAGCTATTACATATGCACGGACCATATATATATATATAGAGTCGTTCAGATGCGGACCACCTGCATGCGGGTTTGTCACATGGCGCATACGGGTTGGTCGGTCAACGAGTCAAACACGTATGACTTGTTGACCGACCAACCCGCATGCGGCACGTGACAAACCCGCATGCGGGTGGTACGCATCTGAACGGCTCTCTCTCTATATATATATGCTTCAGAACGTCGTGATTCTTGACGTTCAAAGTTTAGTCCAATCTACATCTACTAGGATGGATATACAAGCAAAATTGTCCCTGTTAGGATACCTATAGCGACAGAAACTCATGTCTTCATTAACGTCCGTTACTGCTCTCTTTTCGTTGTATATATATGATAAGTATAAAATATGTTATGTTTTTTATCTCTTAAATATCTAGTCTTTTATACTTATTTGGCACCTAAATGTACTTACTATTCTTATATTTTGATTTAGGTTACAAATGGAGCCATTAAATGAAAACTTTGTTATTTCTGCACTTTTGGATTGTTTTAAAATTCGTCTGTCCGCTTGAGGCTCAATTTTATACTTGATCAGGCCTTATTCTCTCAAAGCTCAAAGAAGGAAAATTGTAGATCTATTTCTTAGCTTTCCGGATCATCTTGAAACGCCTAAATCGAAGCTCGGATAGAGAGTTATGACCATTTTACCCACGTACGTCAAAGTTGAAAATTTCAGGAAAATAAGCTTTTGGACAGATTGACCTTTGGGGCTTCGGTTGAGATTTGAATTGTGTTAAAGTTCCCAAATGAAAATGTGGTCTTCTTGAAGTTTTTAGTAGACTTCTCAAGCTTTCCAGAATGGTATGGTGAGCAAAAATCCGAGTTCATTTGGGCCTCCAAATATTACTTTTTAGACAGCTGATCCGAATCCCGCATGGACTGGATTCCTGTTCGGACCAGTTGGAGTGTTTGGTCCATAACTTGAGCTTTTCAACTCCAAATCAGGTGATTCAAAAGCCCAAATTCATTAGAAACTCCAGGGCTACAACTTTTCTTCTTTGCTCAAGTCCAAAATCGGCAGTCTACTAATTCAAAATTAGATTGCAAGCTGCTAATCAGTTTTGGTGTCAGATTTTGACTTCTTATGAGGTGCACGTTTTTGGGTTTTTGATTGCCTTAGATGACTGATTCACATGACCAAGATTAGTTGTTGGATCTTGACATCTTGTACACTTGAGTGCCTATAAATATCAAGTGAAGCTAGGCTTGTATTTTGCTAATTCACAAACTAATACACACCATCTTCTTCATCTTCTCCAAATTCTAGTGTAATTAGTAGGGAAAGAGGATCACCTCCATAGTGAGGTTGTTGTCCTCACCCCTTTCATAAATTAGTAGGGAAAGAGGATCACCTCCATAGTGAGGTTGTCGTCCTCAACCCTTTTAGAATTGAAGAAAATATTAATTGGACTTAATATGTTAGGCTAGTTCTTTTACTCAGTTCGAATGGGATGTTGAACCTTGTTTACAGGTAATGGTTTGATTAAGTATAAACTATTTATTCCTTCTTACATGAAGTTAATTCTTGATAATCTATTTTAATTGTTGAATGATATTTATTCCGATTGGTTTAATGTGATCGATTAAGTCAATTTGATTAATCTCATCTGCTAGATTAAGGGACAGTATTACGTGTAATTGATATTGTTTCTAATCATAAGTAGCAATTAGTGATGCATGATTGTGGTCAAGCTTTTGAGTATTACTATGATTATCGGAAGACAAGTTAAATAATCCGAACTTTTGTGATTGTTGCTTGGATTAGTCTAATTCCCTAGTTCTTAATACAACTATTATATTAAATCTAGAGAGCTTGTTCTAGGTTGTATAATGGTTAGAATCTTGTGAAGAGCTTGTTTCATTAAGTGATAATCTAAGGGGCGTTTCGGGTAGTAGAGCTTGTTGCTACCTAGAGCTATTAATTTCATTGAAGGATAAATATTGTTTTACTTAATTATTCTATTATTGTAAAAAGGTAATACTGAACCGGAAGAACTGAAATTTTTAATTAATTGGTTATTCTTATCACTTTAAATTCTGTTCTTGAAAATTAGTGAAATCAAATTATAAACTCCCCCCTTTTTGGTAAACAAAGAATAATTTTAGACTAATCACTCTCTGTGGGATCGACTCTTACTTGCAATGCTACATTATTAATGTTCACAGTAAGATTTTATTTTTGATTGCTTGCGACAACACACCAATATAAAGATTAATTGGATTGTTATGAGTTGAGACAAAGCCCCGTAACTAATTAAACTTTGTAAGTATTGATGTTATTTATTCATTTCCTTTTACGTTTCATACTATAACCAAGAAAATAAAAGGGGGACTGTGTCACTAAATAATTTTATTATTTTAGAAACAAAGTGTACCGGATTTTGGAATCCCGGTTCACCGCTGGCCTTGAATGACATATAGAAAATAATAAAAGAAAAAAGAATTCTTATTGAATAATAAATCCAAATAATCATACAAACACCAGAACAAGGGAAACAACAAGTTACCAAAAACCAAAAATACCACACTTACAATAATAGAAAATTCATACTAGTTTGAAGAATGAGCGACAACCAGAAAATATATGAAGAAAAATCCAATGTAGATTTTAGGTACATTCGAAGCCAGTTGGGAGTTTCTTTCCGCAGTTATTAAGAACTAAGCTGAGTGAAAGAGGAACATCGAGATTGATACCCAAAATATTGGCTTTAATGGCAGTGCAAAGGCAAAAAGCAGCCTCAAGATCAACAAGGCCCTGAAGGAGACTGCAGCACGGAAGCGTGGGCGGGGATCCTACTTCTACTTTGACCAAATTAAGCACATTGGCACATACTCCTAATTTTAGGGCATCTCTAGGGCATTTGCCCGGATAATAAGGAGTACTGGGAGTTGGAGTTGGCTTTGGTTTAGGGTTGGGAGTAGGGTTATCAGTGTCACATGCACTAACTAGGGCAAAGATGATAAGGTTAAGAGAGAGAAAAAGAGCAAGTGAAGAAGCAGTGTTCTTATTGGAACTCATCTTTCCAAAATTAATATTGATACTTCTGCTAATTGCAAGTGCTGAGAGAAATAGAAGGGTTTGTTTTTTGGCTGATGAAAATGTTTGTAGTTAGCAGCCGATATTTATAGGGTTCGGAGAAGGTCTTATAATTTTGTGAATTATTATTGTTTAGAAGAAAATATTGATCCTGTGGAATTAAATGAGCTGGCTATATATCCCCCATCACCTAAGCACGTCTAATGCATGATATGGATGCATGTGAAGTAGGAATTACAATACATAAGTGTAATCTGATCAAATCTTATCAATTATAGTTTAAGAATCACGGAGGGCTGCATTGACACATATTCCCTCAGGCAGAACCCGAGTCCTTTTTATTTTTTTTCTTTTTTAACATTAAGGTTTCATGATAAGACTTGCATAAATCCAATAATATTGGAATTATATATTTTAGTTTTTAAATTTTTAGAGTGATAAAAATAAATTCCAAAACATTTATATGTAAATTAACCCGTCTTATATAAAGCTCTAATATTTGAAAAATAAAAACAACAACAAGAAGAATTACTTTAACTCATGCACAGATGGTCATATAGGAATTAATTACCAAATGTTACATTGTTAATATTTGCCCTCCGTAGTTGCTCTTTAGTTGTTATGAATTAGGCGAAATCAAGTATTCATTTTGATTAATTAGGTTCTTGACAACTTCTTCTTGCCGTCGAAAGACATAATATACAAGGAAAAGCATTCTATCAAATTATTCGCGTGGCTTATTTAGCAGATAACATATAAAGCACATACATATATCAAACTAGAGATTTAGGTGTGGGGAAATATTTGCATGAACATGGCCCCCACGATCAAACTACTTCTCTAACTTGTTCCATACACGCTTTAAATTGGGATAATTTTTCTTTTGAAAACAAATCAGAATGTATATTAATTTGATATATACAATCTGATACAATCTTCTCAATAATATATTAAGAATCACGAGGGACATGGATCATAATTAATGTCTCTAAGAAAATGGACAGAGAATATATATATATATATATATATATATATATATATATATATATATATATATATATAAACAATATATCGTTGGTCCGCGTTGAAGCTGCTAACTTAAATCAATGAACCTCGTATAGTATATATAGAACATAACATATATGTATGCAAGGAAGCAATGGTTCAGAGTATCATTAATACACAGACATAGTCAGTTATTCATTGTCAATTATTATCGTCCGGGGTTATTCTTTAATTCCCATGAGTAGGATATTAGCATAATATATATTATTAATCTCTCTTTTTAATAGTTTGAGTTTTTAGATGTATTGTTTATTTAACATGGTATCATTGTTGGTGACTCACATGGCGATAATCATTTAACAAACTAATACATATATGCTAATATTTCAGCCTAAGTCTTTCTTTCTTTCTTTTTTTCTTTCTTTTTTCTTTTCTGACAAATTTTTTTTACCAATAATCCTTCTTAAACTCTATAGAAACCCGCTCTTAACAACTAATCTCTCCATCATCAAAAGCCCCTTCTCTCTCTTTTGATCACTTGCAAAGTTGCAATTAGAAAAAAAAAATATTAGGGTTTTAGAGATGGGTTCCAAACTTGCTGTCCTTCTATCATATTGCTCAATCTTGTCTTCTTTGTCCTTACTAGGGTATCCAGTCCTTATAAGGACATGCATGCCCTATAGATTCCCTGGAATTATGCTTAAAATGAGGAGGACTTTAATTCATTTGCAAATTGAAAACTAAACTAGCTAGAATCCATATTTCACAAAAACTTGAAAACACCAGTGTCATAGCAAATCTATCACGTACTCGATACTTAAATAGAATCTATAATTGATTTTGCCAATTACTCAGTAGTTAGTTGCTACTTGTTAGGGGGTGTGCATTAGTAAAAACTCGTACCGAGTCGGTCCAAATCGATTGGTGACGGTTCAGTACAATAGGGTATAAGTACATATCGGTTGTATACTAATTTATTTATTTATTTTCTTTTTTTCTTTTGCAAGTTTTCAAATTTCGTTCATTCATTTATATACCAAGTCCACTAATCCAGTAAAGCCCAACCTCATAAAGGTCCATAAGCAGTAGCCCAGTAGTACTAGCAGAGCAAACAAGAATAATTTTAAAAAATATTACACGTTACAGATGGTATTGTATATAATAAACTATTCTTTTCTTTTTAGAAGGATGAAGGAGTCCTTCAGTTATTATATATGTCTTTCACGGACTTACAAGTTCTAAAAGTAAAAACTATGTCACCTAATAAAATTAAAACCCAATTTTGGGGAGAGAATTTATATATCTAGACTAGCGAGGATTGTTATCTCAACATATGGGTAGATCTGCTGATGGAGTTTAAGCCAATGATGATGCTCGCTTGAAAATCTTGAAGATGATTATCGTTTTTGAAGATGATGAAATTGGGTATTGCCCAATACACATGCAAAATCAGATCTTTATGATTGATACTTGAGATCAGATATATTCTGACTTTCAATTTTACTTGCTCTCTATAACATCAACACTATGTATACTTTATGTGTGTGTGTATATATATATATATATATATATATATATATATATATATATATATATATATATATATATATATATATATATATATATATATAGAAGATCAGTAATTTGGTACCGTTCGATAAATACCAAACACAAGAAAGTGACAACTGTTCCTGCTCCCGATTAATCAGAATGTACCGTAAATATTTACCGATACCAAATCAGTTGAAAATTTTACCGAATTAACCGGTTTGGTACAAATTACCGATTTTACCGGAGGATATGCACACTCCTAGTTGCTAGCGCTAGAAAAATGAGAGTTGCCAAAATTAATGAGTTTATCGATTCATGAATTAAGTACACCAATGTTGATGAGAGCTAAAAGACCATACTCTTGTTCATTGGCTAAGCATGATATTTTTGTTTTACTCCCTCAATTTCACAAAAATAATCTCATTTATAAAAAAACATTGTTTTACAAAAATAGTTTGCTTTATATATATATAATAAGGGTCCTCTTAACATGTGCCCTAAGGGCACATGTTAAACACACGGCTCAAGAAAATATTCTTTTGAACTGTGTACATATTCTCTTGATTTCTGTATTTGTACCAAGTTCAAGGGAATATGCACACAGTTCAAAAGAATATTCTCTTAAACCGTGTGCTTAGCATGTGCCCTAAGGGCACATGTTAAGAAATTCCATATAATAATAATAATAATTAAAATAATATAATATTCTTAAATTTGTCATCATAATTAACAGTGCTACTGCTCTAAACTAACAACTTAATAAATTTAAGAATAAACATAATATTTATAAATTTGTAAAGGTGACTCTTTTTGTAAAAATGGTGGGAGTAATATTTAGAATGGCACAAACAGCAATGCCACATGATAGTCACGGGAGTGCCTGTCTTGCATGGTAATTGGTCAGGCCTGTACGTGATCCATAGAATCTAGCTAACACATTCAACCAATGAAACAAAATATTTTTGAATTCATCTACTCTCTTCCTTTGCCAACTTGCCTTTGGTTCACATGACTACTCGATCCCATTTACAAAATATCCAATTTATGTAACAAATCTTATCCTCTCAATTAAGAAACTCAACTCATTACAATCTATAAATATGCTACACATGCAATTACATCAAAACAAATAAAAGTTCTTAATTATAGCTAGCTAGGTTGAGCTATGGATTCCAAGAGATATTCATCAGCATTCTTTTTCCTTTTCATCAACCTTGTCTTCTTTGTCTCTGTCAGCGGCTGCTATACGTGCAATAATCCACCTAAGCTACCATACCCTACACCACCGCCGCCATCCAAGGGTAGTTGTCCTAGAGATGCCCTTAAATTAGGGGTATGCGCTAAGTTGCTTAATGGATCGGTGGGCACCGTCGTGGGAAGCCCACCGGATCCTCATTGCTGCTCTTTACTTGGCGGTCTTATCGATCTTGAAGCTGCAATTTGCCTCTGCACGGCCTTAAAAGCAAACATTCTAGGCATAAACCTTGACATCCCTATTTCACTAAGCTTGCTCATCAACACTTGCGACAAGAACCTCCCTTCTGATTTTCAGTGTGCCTAGAATAGAAGCATCATCTTTTATTAGTTGCATGTCAATGTAACGGAAAAAAAGCTGTGGTAGATTAGTAGTGTTATTGTTTTAACTTTCCACATTCTGTTAAGTTTTCAGTGATTATTCTTACACTGAGATGGTTTTTTTCTCATTGTTATTGGCAGGCAATTATGTAATGACTTCTTGGTTTCAAATAATTAGTATTGAGCAGTGTTTTAACTTTTTGTCCCTATGTATCATGATTTAATGTTCAATGCTTGTTCATTTCACTTTTATATAGACTACATTGGCGTTAAGGCTAGGTATAAAGGATTAGAGTCGCTAGTGATTTGAATTACTATAATATTTGTGCATGCATGCATGAATGAATGTATTGACAATAATTCTAAAATGGAAATTGGATCTATTAATTCAGTGTTTCTCATTGTATGTATGCCCTCTTTTATGAAAAGAAATATGAAATTTGGTGACTAATAAATATATATATATATATATATATATATACACAGTCCAGTTCACATCCGGGAGCCCGGATGGAACTTAAAATACGAACTTTGCATTTCAACCATTGGATCACATCCAATGGCTCACATCAGATATGGCATGGAGAAAAAAATTACGCGGGTCGGAGCGGATAAAATGGATACCAGTCGGGTTAAGAAGGAAAAAAAAGAAACCCAGATCAAATGGTTGTCTCTCTCTCTCTCAAGTCACTCGCTCTCTCTCTAACCAAACTGCAAGCAGCTCGAATCAACCCTCTCTCTGTCTCTGAATTGACGCCGAACTTGGGAGAGTCCGACGACGCTCCGGCCGAATAATCCGGCGACGCAAACGGAACCGACGCATTCGCAAGGTACTTTCTAATTTTTTGGTTTGAACCAAATGAATGAAATCTAGGGTTCATTTCAGGGATTTTGATTTTGTCAAACCCATTAAGCTCCCGGATGTGAATTGGACTGCATATATATATATAGTTTCTGCTCAAATACCGGAATCTAAAAGGAATTCAATTTACAGCCATTATTGTTGCACAGCTTCTCTCCAAACTAAATTGTGTTAGTAGCTCTGTGTTACTATATCTTTGTAAAAATAAAACAAAGATTTCTAGTTGCAAGTTACAATGTTGGAGGAATTGCACTTTAGCATGAGTTGTTATAGTTAGTGTGTGCAATTCACTTTTATATAAAGTATATTCTTACCTGAGTATTTCTTAGAAGCAAAATTTCTTATGTGATTTGTATTTGAGTCTTTTCAATCTTTTGGACCAACTGTTATGAAAAATGACATCTATATCATGAGTGGAGTGAAAACTGAATTGAGTCATTTGATTGATTAATGAACTATTGTGGTCAATTATGGTGATATATCTATCGGGCCCTATTCTGACCAATGTATTGGTGTGATTAAGGATTATGCTAATATAGCTGCTATAACATATTTGTGAGGATTTTTTTTTTATTTTGTCACAAACACCATTGTCATCAGTGACTGTATGGCATCAGAGCTGTCACCCATAAGAATACTTGCATTCTCACCAAAATAGATATATAATACATTCAGTACATACTCTATACACATATTAATTAATGTATTATAATAACATTAATTTTTTAGTGTAAAGTATTTTAATTTTATTTATTGTTGGGTTTGCAGAATGCAGCAGTGTGTAGAAGAGATAGAAATGGTATCATCTGGTAATTCTTCTCAACAACTTTACACTCCGCAAGTTAAAAACGAGTTGATACCGAAAATTGGGCAACATTTTCACAACTTAGGCGATGTTCGCGACTTTTATAACAACTATGGTAGAGAAGGTGGATTTGGTACGCGGTTGAATTCTAGTAAGAAGAGTCCTAATGGTGAAATCCTTAGAAAGGAATTTGTTTGTTATAAAGAAGGGTTGAGGAGAATTGTGCCTAACAAAACTCAAGAGATTGTACGAAAACGTGGCCTAACTAGAGGCGGTTGTGGTGCGAGAGTGGTAGTTGTGAAAGACCGGACCGATGCGGCGGGGGGGGGGGGTTGTTATTAGACAATTTGTTGAGGGTCATAACCATCCTCTTACGACCCCAAGAAAAGTACATTTGTTGCACTCTCATCGTGTAGTGACAGTTGCCAAAAGAAATTTAACAGAACAACTATCAAAAACTAATGTGCCAACATGGCAACAAATGAGTATTTTAGAGATGCAAGCTGGAGGTATTGAAAATGTTGGATGTACAACACGAGATCTTTATAATGCTGAAAGAGATAGGAGGAGTGCTTTAAAGGGACATGATGCGAATCTGTTGTTTGAGTATTTTAAGGATGAGAAAAAAAAGAATTCCGGTTTTACTTTTACATTCGAGCAAGATGAGGGTGTCATGATTCATTGTTTTTGGGCGGATGCAACATGTAGAAAGTCATACAAATATTTTGGGGATGTTGTTGTGTTTGATACAACTTACAATACGAACCGCTACAATTTGATTTTCGCACCTATAGTAGGGGTTAATCACCATGGACAGACAACTCTTTTCGGGTGTGCATTATTAAGTGGTGAAAAGATTGATGCTTTTGATTGGTTTTTCAAGGAATGGTTGAAAGCGATGCCGGATAGCCCGCCCAGAATGATCATAACTGATCAAGATCCGACCATGCGAAATTCGATTCATGCTATGTGTGACGCCCCCAAAATAGGTCCATACAACCCATTTTGAGTCGCCAATAACATTCCACAAAATACAAATACAAATATGAATTTTCCCATTTACAACTAATAAGTGTTGTGCAAAATACGACAACACAATACAAATACATCATAAATTCTCAATACACTTATTGTCACACTAATAGTAAGGTATTGAGACACTTCTAATATCTCGGACCATCACTCCATTCCCCGGCTAGTCCCCGCCCTACACTCTCTTTTCCTGAGGAGAACAATGGAACAAAAGGAAAAAGGGTGAGCACAAATAGCCCAGTAAGAAATAATCATGCACTAAGATAATGAAGAATTAAAAAATTATCTTTAGTCTTCAACAGAATTAAATCAGGAGATTTTTTAAAGATATTTTAATTGTTCAACAACAACAATTGCAGCGGAACCAACAATCCATTAGAAGAGTCAAGTAGATTATAATATCTACCATCTTCTATAAATTAAAGGATCACCACCACATATATTTTATCCCTGTAACACCAATCAAACAACTCCTGGTTTATGAACATCCAAATCAACAGTTTTATATTCAACAGCCTCTCTTTGCACTACGTGCCAAAGATATTTATTTGTAACATCACCGGTCATGATTCATGCCAAATAAAACGCCAGTTCATCTTTGCACTACGGGCCAAAAGAGAACTTTCACCATACGCCTTTGTTTGTAACACCAAAAGTCATGATAATACCAAATTTTACACAGTTTGGTCAAAATCATGTCACGCCAGTTCATCTTTGCACTATGGCCCAAAGAGATAACTATCACCACAATTTATAAGTATGAGAGGATGAGGATGATGACAGATGATACAGTGAGATCAAGGATAAAGAAAAAGCTTTATTTAATTTAATCAGTATCAAAAGATTGACCAAATTGCCAACAACGATGGACGCAAATTGTGGAGTCAAATTCAAGAATGATATTCAAGAAATTATTTCATGCTTCAACTATAACGTATAAAAAATGAAATAGACAAAAGATTCAAGTGAAAAGATATTAGATGAAGCACAAACTATTAAGGATATGCTACTAATTTTCAGGGATTTTCTCCATTTAAAATAAGGTTTTGAAAACAAACAAGATTTCTTATCATAAATGGAGAAATGTGAAAGAAAAAGATATCCCTTAAAGAGTACAAAAGAAATGATCGTTATACGAGTATAACAGAATATATGAAATTGCAAATGGATTTTTCACCGGTTCGTCATGCGATAATTCGCGTAGCACAGATTATTTCCACAAAAGAGTAATAAGTAATGAATACAACGGGTTATTTCACCAGGTATGCGTCAATCCGCTTGGTTTTACGAACAGGTTATACCCACAAAATAATAATACAGATGAATTTACAGAAGGGTATTCTCCAAGTACGACACGCGTATCTTACAGGTTATTCCCATAGAATAATAAGGAATGAATACAAAATTAAGGATATTCACCAGGCATGCGTTCATACCGCACGGACAGGTTATCCCCACAAATTAATATAGAATGAATAAAAACCTTATGAGTATAATATCACTTACGAACATGAACGCAAATGATATTATATAGGAGTATGAAAGAAAATGATATTCCCTACCTTAGTTAACAAGTGACAGGATGTTACTTTCTATGAAGTTTACTAACTTCGGATAATACTAGTATTCTCACAAATACTCACAATAGCCTAGCACACTAAGAGAACTCAAGAAATTTAGAGAGAGAGGAAGTATAAGCAATGAAGGTGTGAAATTTTCTTAAGCAAACCCTCCTCTATTTATAGGAAAATCACGGGTGAGGGCATTTTAGTCTTTTCCCAAATTTTCTTAGTTTAGTTACTCTTATACCCTTGAACATATTCTTTTAATATTACTTTATGCCATAGTATATTCTGAGAATATGCTTTTACTTAGGTTTTTAACCTTAAGGTAAAATAAAAATCTGAATTAAACTATTTGACTGAACTCCGTAATTATACTATTGGACTGACATGTGGGTCCCACGAAAAAATAAAAAATCTGAAGAAATTATTCTACAAAAATAGTTTGTGGGTCCCACCGATCAAATAGTTACGGGTCCCACGGAATAAGGTGTGGGCTTCCCAACAGAAAAAAATTAAGTTAACTTACAAACAAACGCTTCACGTATTTTTAATCAACACTATTTTACTAGACTTATATATCGACAACCAGATCATTGGTTCCCAGGAAAAAGGGGGCCTTCCGCCTCATCGTATAAAACGTGCGCGCAATTTAAAATAACCTTTTTCCTTGACGAGAATTTCTTAGACCATTATCAATAATGCTAAAATATCATATCAAATAATATAAGTTACAGTGTCCTGACTAAAAGAATGAAAAAGTATTATGCAGATGTTACTGTAACAATTTATTGAAATTCAAAATACTATGCAATAGCTACTTTTATCAATTATTGAATCAATAATATTAAAATACTGGCTGCAACACCGTGTGTGCCTTGTGAAATACTTGCGTACTTACTGTGGAATAACGCGTTTTACTGTTCTTTTTATCATCACGGGTATTTTAACAGTTTGCAGGTGATAATACTGTTGACAAATACTGTCGTTTTCCAGTATCCGACAATGGGGCCCACTATCGTTGACAATAATGCCATTTCAGGCGCGTCGTACGATACCGAATATAATATTCTTCGACAAAAAGATATTCCCCCGACAAAAAGATATTTACCCGACATGCACTGTTTATCAGATAATTTGCATATAACACCCTTAACTATCATTTATAACAATTAAGCACTTTACTATTTAGAAGAATAATCATAAAGAAAATAATAAACTTTTATTTCATAAAGTCGGGATCTTACACTATGCTTCCAAATACTTTTCATAGGTATTGCATTTGGCACATATTGAAAAAAATCTCTGAAAAATTAGGTCAAATTCCCTACAAAGAACATTTTGACGAGTTGAGTTATTGTATATGGCAATCTGAGAGCCCAGACGAGTTTGAAAGAAGATGGGCAGAGGTTGTAGGGAAAGCTAAATTAGACACGAATGATTGGTTACATGAGATGTACGAAATCTGCGAGAGATGGGTTCCGGCATTTTCAAGACACATTTTTTCTGTCCACATGACTAGTAGCCAAAGAGTTGAAGGGGCGCATGCCTTTTTCAAGAAGTACGTGTCTCCTCAAAACTCACTGTTGGATTTTGTGACGCGATTTAATAGGGGACTTGGCAAAATGCGACATACTGAACTAGATTTCGATCATAAGGATGTCAATGAAAAGCCACAAACATTAACTGGGCGGGTCATGGAATACCAAATGAGTGAATTATATGCACATACTATTTTTTTCAAGTTTCAAGAGCAACTACTTGAAAGTGGCAAGTACATGGTAACAAGTACATTTAAAGATGACAACAACTGTATGTACATTGTTCAGAGGGTAAATGGGGGTTATTCTAATGACCGTAAGCTTTCATTTGACAAGTCATCAAACTTTATTAAATGTAGTTGTCAGATGTTTGAGAGTGATGGAATTCCATGTAGGCATATGTTGGCGTATTTCACAAAAAAAACAGGTTATGGAATTACCTAATCAGTACATCTTGCAGAGGTGGTCAAAATCAGCTAAATTTGGCAGAGTTATGGATGACTTGGGTGGGAGGGTGAGTGAAATATGTGATACTTCTGTGTTACTGAGGCATAGTAGTCTCTTCCAAATTGCAAACAAGATGTTATTGTGATGAAGCTGTGCATTGAGTGAGGAGGGTACAACAGAGTTGAAAGAATTGTTGTTATCAACTCAAAGGAGGTTTGCCGCTATGAGTCATCATGGTAGCATGGATGTGGAAGGGAGTATCAACATGCCCATTTCTCCTGAGAACCAACAACTAAGTCTCAAAGAACCATTTTCGGTAAGGACAAAGGGTTGTGGTAAACGACTTAAGGGAGGAAAAGATAAGGCTATCAAGAAGGCTAGGAAATGCAGTGGCTGTGGGGTTATTGGAGCGTCGCATGACAAAAGAAACTGTCCAAAACTTGTTAGAATGTACGGTGAGGAGGACAATGACATTAACGATGATTGTAAGTCTTTGGTACTTTCATTTTTATTTTTATTTTTTTATTTTTTGTTTCCTTGGATAGTTAATATTTGTTGGTGATTGAATCTATAGCTTTCCTAGAACTCATCTTCTGATTTTGTGATTAGGATGGAGATCGAAGCATATTACACTGGGCTGCTTTTACTTGCTGCTGCTGGCTACGATCTTCGGGCTTCTTAGTTCGAATTACGCTAGATTATTAAATAATTACTGATTTTATAGTGAACACAGTTTCATATGGGATTACTGTGATTGTAATAATGAGCTTAAAGATGATTCATTTGAAAGGAGTTTGAATTATTCGATTTGTTTGAGTTATGAAACATGCATTTGGAAATAATTAATTGTAGCAGTACTACAGTTGGAAATGTATAGCTTTTGTCAAATATTTTTCTGGTGAATATTTGTTGCAAAAATATAGGCTTATTTTTCTATTGTGGCTTATTTTGCTCATCTAGCCCATGTGAAAAAGACGAATGCCGAGTAAGTTGGGTGTGTTCAGTTCTTAGCTCGAAGTGAATAAGAAGATCACTGTTAAGAATTTATTCAATACTCGAAGTGGCTTGCTGTTGGTTTTTGGTGTTGCAACGTTGTAAATGTGTTGAAGTAAACTTGCATCAATGTTCTTATGAGAAATGATTTCTTCGTATCAGGATTTTATTTTTATTTTCAAAAAAGCATTACATTTAACTACATAGCAAAAAATCTCGTAACCAAGGCTCACTCGAATAACAATGTCTGGGGAGGGTTGGTAATGAAATATAACTGTAAATGCTAATATTCTCGAGTTTCATCTGGACGAACTTTTGATGTCTACTGGTGTATAGGTGGATTTAAATATGAGGCCTGCATTATTTTTGTGAATCCAAATTGCTTAATAGTTTATCAAGCTTTAGTTTTTCTAACGCAGCATTCTACCACAAGAACAAACCAGTTCACACCAACTAACATCCAAGATGCAAATACAACTAATGCAAAATATCATTTCATTATGTCCATGAAATAACCACAACGGTTCTGTCATAACATATATTACAAAATATAATAAGATAATAAGGGTAGTATTATGCCACCCCTCTGACAGATAATTAGTCGCAGTACACAATCATTAAAATCACTTAACAAGTGCCACAACCGACACCACTACCAACGCTAGCCCACAAAAGAGAGTTATGATATTGACGATGTGTTTTAGATTTGCCACATGGATTTCAATGACTCCAAGTCGAGCATCATCATTGATGTGCGGCTGCACGTGGGCTTCAACCGCGGAGTTGGGTTCGCCATACCCAATTGGATTGCACCAGTCCCAAAACTTACATTTTCCTTTGTCCTTCTCCTTTGGACACTCATAGTATAGCTTTCCAAGATTCTTCTCTGATTCGGATATTTTCACAGCAGCTCTCAGGCGACAGTAACACATCTTGTTTCGAAATCGGGTATCATGCGTTTGAATACTCATGTTGCTTGAAGTAGACATGTTTGTGTTGAAACTTATCTGCCAAAACCACCATATAGATCGATTTGAATTGAAATTATAATTATTTAGACTAAAATCACATCACTTGTTTTGTTTCGTTTGATTTTAAGAAATTGCAAATCATGTAATTAATTAACCACTCTACAGTCAGGCCAACCTTATTTTCACAAGTAACCAGGTGACCACAGGGAGCTAAAATTGGTTTGCAGAGCAACCATATACATATGACAATGGTGCTTGTGACAAAATAAAAAAAAAACCCTCACAAAGATGCTATAGCAGCTATATTAGCATAATCCTTAATCACACCAATACATTGGTCAGAATAGGGCCCGATAGATATATCACCATAATTGACCACAATAGTTCATTAATCAATCAAATAACTCAATTCAGTTTTCACTCCACTCATGATATAGATGTCATTTTTCATAACAGTTGGTCCAAAAGATTGAAAAGACTCAAATACAAATCACATAAGAAATTTTGCTTCTAAGAAATACTCAGGTAAGAATATACTTTATATAAAAGTGAATTGCACACACTAACTATAACAACTTATGCTAAAGCGCAATTCCTCCAACACTGTAACTTGCAACTAGAAATCTTTGTTTTATTTTTACAAAGATATAGTAACACAGAGCTACTAACACAATTTAGTTTGGAGAGAAGCTGTGCAACAATAATGGCTATAAATTGAATTCCTTTTAGATTCCGGTATCTGAGCAGAAACTATATATATATATATATATATGCAGTCCAATTCACATTCGGGAGCTTAATGGGTTTGATAAAATCAAAATCCCTGAAATGAACCCTAGATTTCATTCATTTGGTTTAAACCAAAAAATTAGAAAGTACCTTGCGAATGCGTCGGTTCCGGTTTGCGTCGCCGGATTATTCGGCCGGGAGCGTCGTCGGACTCTCCCAAGTGGGGCCGGCGTCAATTCAGAGACAGAGAGAGGGTTTGATTCGAGCTGCTTGCAGTTCTGGTTAGAGAGAGATGCGAGTGACTTGAAGAGAGAGAGAGACAACCAATTTGATCTTGGGTTTCTTTTTTTTCCATTCTTAACCCGACTGGTATCCATTTTATCCGCTCCGACCCGCATAATTTTTTTCTCCATTGCCATATATGATAGTGAGCCCATTTGGATGTGATCCAAATGGTTGATGAAATGCAAAGTTCGTATTTTAAGTTCCATCCGGACAGGCGTCTCCCAGATGTGAATTGGACTGTATATATATATATATATATATATATATATATATATATATATATATATATATATATATATATATATATATATATATGTGGGAAATGCTCCCTAGCTTACGTTAGCTATGAACATTATTCTAGCTAGCCCATCTCCTGCCGTCCAATGGAAGATTTAAGGGTCTATATTGACCAAGACTGGGGCCCGACCGCTACTCTCTCTTACGGTCAGCCAAAATTACTAATATGCCCCCAAAATTCTTTTATGCTGGTCGCAGGTCTTGCTAGTTAATGGCTAATCAAAACGCATTCGTTTTGATTAGCCGCTAATAAGACTTGCGGTCAACATGAAATGTCGTAGAAATTAATCATGAGACTTAAAGTAATTATAATTTAAATTTAAAAAATATAGCTAATTAATACTCCACTCACTAGTTGGTTCACAAATATAAAGAAGTATAAAATGAGTAGTAGATTAATATAAGGAATAGTACTTGACTAGATAATTTGGGAGTAGTAGTTGACTACGTAATTTGTTTGTGAGTAAGAATATAATATAAACTCAATCACCATTTCATGATTCTCATCAGTAATTATCCTTATACGTACGTTATTTTATTAATTAGTATTATTGATAATCCATATACGTAAGTAGGTTATTTATCACTTAAAGAATACCAAAATTTTCATTTCTAAAACAAATAGAAAAATTAAGTAAATGAAACTAAATTAAACAAGATTGGGAATTAGCGTAAAAAATATTAGTGAGAAACTCTACGAAGAGCCTCCAATAAAAGATAACCGTGATTACAAAGAAATATTTTGAAATGTACAATTTAAATCTCTATAAGTTATATACTTGATTCAAACAAGCGAAGATATATATTGTAATTAAATAAAATTGATTTAAATTACATAACTCTATGAAAAGCCTCCAAAAAAGATAATCGTGATTACAAAGAAATATTTTGAAATGTACAATTTAAATCTCTATAAGTTATATACTTGATTCAAACAAGCGAAGATTTATATTGTAATTAAATAAAATCGATTTATATTGTATTTATAAAAATTAACCGATCGACAACTGTAATTAGTACTTTTTAAGTATAACTAAAAAATTTACGAAGCATATACATCTACAACTAAAAAATTATAAAATGAATTGTTTGAAATGGGAATATGGAAAATATATATATATATATATGTTCACTGAGTTTTAAGACCCAGCTAGTATCACGATCCAAATTTTCAACTACGACTGTCAATTTAATTATCAGCCAAAAAATGGAAGCTGTAATCTACATCACATTCAATCATTTCTTGCGATAGAAATATTTTTGCACTAAATAGTCTAACTACATAGCGTAATGTTTTTCCAGTGTGAAAGTCGGAATAAATTCATAAACCAACTGCTTGGTCTATATAATATAGTAAAAAATGTAATAGTAGTGGTATCCTGGTATTCAATCAACTTAACTAATTACTTATATAAGTAATTACATATTAAGAATTTTATATTAGTAAAATTAAAAATATATCTTTAATTTTTAAATGGAAGAAGAAAGTAAACACATTTGTAATTCCGGAATAGAGGTCAAATTCTGTTGGCTATGCTGGTTTCCTCTCTCTGCACGGATCAATACCAGTCCTTGATTTCATTTCTGTCAAACAGATAAATACAAGAAAAAGTAATCATGGAATTATTAGGTGTTTGTTTTATCATTCAATACCAGCCCTTTATTTCTTTTTTCTTTTTCTTTTTTGTTTTTGGTTCCTTTTCCTTTCTTTTGCTCCGTTTTCAAATTCCAAACAATGCCTCGAATTTTCCTTTAAACCTTAGTATTAGACTTATCTATATAACTATGTCTTCTGGAATTTTCCTTTAAACCTCAGTCTTAGACTTATATATATATATATATATATATATATATATATATATATATATATGTGTCTTCTATAACGTTACCTCTAACCATCCATACGTCTACCTTAAACTGAGATCATAGAGATTCTTGACGCTTAGCAGTTTTAGCACATTGCCAATAGACTGGTAAGGTTACTTTGTTGCGGTAATGGCCAATTTGTACATTATTTCACTCTTATCAAATATCCATATATTAGGACAACATACTACATTCAGGAAACAAAAAAAAAAAGAAAAAAGAAAAAAGAAAAAGACCATACTGATCCGGCCCATTTATAACGGCCCAATATAAAATAATAAATTGAAGTATTGATCCTTGAGCATACACTAGCGCTCCAACCGCTCATAGACTATTTAGGTAGGTATAGTGAGTTACGATCACTTAAAAAAAGATTAATGAAAAATGTAATTGAGCCTTCGTACGATTCAATTGATTTAAACTCGGGGGATGAGCTGTAAAAATGACAACGGATCTAAAAAAACCATGATGTGAGTAGCCAATTCACACCAAGTCGAGTTTGTTACATATAATGTTAGAGCTTCGAATTAGGTTATTTGATCAAATCGTAAGAGATGGAGACACTAACATGACTCATAATGAGTAGAATGATGTGTAAGTAATAACACAACAATTGTTGGTATTATTTTACAATGATTAAAAAGATAAATTTTAAATTATATATTTAGATCATAGACTTGACAAAAATATAATTTAACTTAAAAGAATACAAATATATAGTGATAACTAAATAAAAATTTGTTGTAAATAATTGTGTCGTTGAAAATGTCACTAAATATAATATTTATCGCTAAATGTGTATGAAGAAAATTAAATGAAGGGGATTAATCTAGTAAAAATAATCCATATATATATAAACGCAACAAAAATGTGAAATACTCTACTCGGTGTAACCAGTTATGCCTAGCTAGATGGTCAAAAGTAATAAAAGAGGAGAGAGGGAGAGAGTAGAAAAACGCAACAAAAATGTGAAATATTCTACTCAGTGTAACTAGATATACCTAGCCAGATGGTCAAAAGTATTAGATATGCCTAGCTAAATGGTCAAAAGTAATAAAAAGGGAAAGAAAATAGGGAGTTAGAATTAAGTAGATGATGGATACGAACTGAATCAGGACAATAATATTTAATTCTATTGCTATGATTACTGGAGTCTGGAAGTGAAAGGCAAGCAAGAATCCGTTGGATTAAACAATTAATTTTCGATATATAATATTATATGTAGCTATATGTGTGTACATTAACGACACATTCCAACATGTGTGGGCTGTATAACTATGTCACAAGTGGACATAATGTTGTGGGGTTATTCAATTATTGCGATTGCCTTCACCACATAAACCCTTTCTTGATAAAATAAACAAGTTTCTTGAAAAATTAATATTATCAAATTAAAAATGATATTAACATAGTAAGTATATATTTAGTATATTTTAACAGTTGTTTTTTTAATAATATTTAACATTTGAATTAAATGATATTTATTGTTCTGAGATTATTATTTTTATTTTGACAATATCAAACGCCTAAAAAATGTGTATTTTATTTCGATCATTTTTTTTCAACTCAAACTAAGAATTTCATTTAATATTTTATATAAACTAAGTTATATAGCACATTTTATGTATATAGGTAATTTTTTATTTCAAATTTTAGAAAAGAAAAAAAACTAATCAAAATTAAGATTTAAACTTAAGCGTGTCTTTTTTTTATTTTTTTTGTTGACAAGAACTTAAGTACATCTAAATATATACTATCGATTAAAAAAGTAAACCTTAACATACGTTAAAAAAAATGTCTAAATTGAATTCTACTTCTAGAAATGATATGAATGAAATGGATATATGATTATGCCAGCGACACAGCCTTATTTTTTTTCTTGTTGCCGCCTAAATAACTAGTACGTATATATGTAGTCTAAATAATTGCTACAAAACTAATTTGGCCTTTCGGGGTTAAGTTAATGAATATTTCCTACCTAATTCAGATGATCACAAGAATACAAACACCAAGATAAGATAAGTAATTACATTTTTAGAAAGAGAGTAGAACAATTGGTGTAAGCAATTACATCGTTTAGCAATTATAAGTTATCAAGTAATTAATTAATTAATTAATCATCCCGATTGATGAAACTTTATTATACCACAAGTAAAAATAAGACTCTTTTTTGGAAAAATAAATAAATAAATAAGACTGAGTAGTATATATATATATAGGTGGACTCTTTTTATGAAATAAAAAAATTGACAAAAAAATGATTTTTTTAAGAACCGGAGGGAGTATAAAACATGGAGCTACTACCCTAATATGTTTCCAACCCTACCGACTCCTCATTTGTCAAGTCATACATGGTGGTGAATTGGCTTTTGGAACTCATGAACTGATACTGAGAGAAAATTGTTAATATAGTAATCCTCTTTAATTTAGAATTGGGACCAGTACTGCTCTTAATCCTAAATTCCTAAAATATACGTTATACGTAAAATAATTAACCAAACTTAGAATGAAAATATACGTTGTTTGTAATTTAAATGTGATTACACGATCACGCGCGCACATAAAATAATTAATCATATAACTATTTATTACCGTCCTTTTAGTGAAGTATATATTGTGCCATCGTGAAGAAGACAAATAAATTATATTGCTAAGTACTAATAAGAATTGTCACCGGAGAAAACATGCAATTAATTAATTAACTAGATGTAAGCTGAGAAAGGGCAATTAGTACTTGAAGCTAGGGGTGCTCAAAAAATTCGGTTTTTTCGGTTTTTTACCGAACCGGTTGATACCGGTACCGGCGGTACCGGTTTTTTTCGGTATCGGTTTTTTCGGTACCGGTTTTTCGGTATTTTAATGATTTTCGGTACCGGTAGCGGTATGAAATTTTTTGAATTCGGTAAAAACCGAAATACCGAAAATACCGAAATTTAATAATATAATATTTAATAGTTAATTATGAGTGGAGCGGGAGAGCCGAGAGCCTGGTTAGTTTATTATTATATTATAGTTAATAATATAAGACTTGATAATTGTTTGTTGGAATCTGCAATGTTACATATTATATATATATATATATATAATTGTATAATATATTGAAATGCTAAAGTTGGGCCTGCTGGGGTGTGTAAGTGGAGAAAGATGGTTTGATTATAATAAGAAGCATTAACAACTACTCCATGCTAAATTGCTAATAACACCAAAGGTTAAATCTACATCCGGTCTAACCAGTACACCTCCAGCTACGCCTACAAATTACAATTAATCAATTATATAGATGATTTCTTAGTTTTAAAAAAAATGTTAATATATAAAAAAATTATTTAATTATTATTAATAAATATATATATTATAAATTGCGGTATAACCGAAAACCGAACCAAAAAAACCGGTACCAATTTCGTACCGAACCGGTACCGAAACCGGTAATTCGGTACCGGTTTCGGTTCTTGTTTTTTTGGTACTTTCGGTTCGGTACCGGTTCGGTATTTTCGGTACCGGTTCGGTTTTTTACCGATGAACACCCCTACTTGAAGCAATATATATTTAACGCGTAGAGAATATATATATGAGTCCGGATCCAGTCCGGGATCCCGGACTTTGTAAAAATACGGACCTTTTTTTTTTTTTTTTTTTTTTCTTTTTTTTTTTTGAAACAACTAAAAAAAAAAAAAATAATAATTATGGAACTGAAATTTTTACATAATACAATGTTTTGGGCGTGATTTGGATACATATAACAAAACATGTATGTACAGTCTGCGCAGACTGTACATACATGTTTTGTTATATGTATCCAAATCACGCCCAAAACATTGTATTATGTAAAAATTTCAGTTCCATAATTATTATTTTATTTTTTTTTAGTTGTTAAAAAAAAAAAAAAGAAAAAAAAAAAAAAAAAAAAGGGTCCGTATTTTTACAAAGTCCGGGATCCCGGACTGTGTCCGGACACTAAAAAAATATATATATATAAATATATAAATATAAATATAGATATAGAGAGAGAGAGAGAGAGAGAGAGAGAGAGGTAGAAAACTGCTAATAATGAATAGCTAAAACTCATAAGCACCTCAATGGGAATGGAGTACTAGTCACATAAGCAGCACGTGACATAATTTAAGTTTTTGGACTCTCTTAGGTGTTTGGCCCCTCAAATATTTTTCTTTTTATAAGTCACGTTTGGACTTAAAAAAGACTAACGTAACATAATCACCGCATACTCTGCATCAAGTCTTCTTCTTTTTTTTTTATCAGCTTGCATCAGGTCATCTGATATTGCGTTCACAATATTTCATAATTATATATATACACCTATATATATATAACCTCCTCTTTAAGAAAATAATAAAATTAATGTATGGAGTTGAAATCAATTCATCTTCTTTTATTGGCTATATATACTTTTCTTTTTAGTTGATAAAGAGTACTCTCAAAATCCTATTTCAGTGACGCAGCTAGAATTGATCTATTGATAAGAGTTACAATTATATTCAAACTTTTATTCTGAGCCTTTGCGAAACTTGAAAACAGGTCAAATTATCCTCAAGACGCATCAAAGTCGTTACTATTATAATCATTTCTTAGGATAGTATATATATATATATATATACACACAGAAAATTTCAAGAACAAAACTCTTAAAGAGCATAACTAGCAGAACTCTTTTTAGCGACGGACAGGCGATGGTTTGATCCGTCGCTATAGGTCCGGTCCGTCGCCATAGCTTTTAGCGACGGAATATGTCGTCCGTCGCTAAAAGATATGGCGACGGACCAAATCGTCGCATGTCCGTCGCTAAAAAGAGTTCTGCTAGTTATACTCTTTAAGAGTTCTGCTCTTGAAATGCTCTCTCTCTCTCTCTATATATATATACTATAATTATACTATCTCCATATGAAAATAAAATTCCTATTTTATTTTTAGTTTTCGTTTTTCAAATATTAAGTTTTAAAAGTGATACATTTCAAAATAATTTCTTAAAGTTAAAGTTTATCATGAAAATTTAATACTACTATCTAGAGGTCAATCATATTTTAGTGTCTTACGCAATATTCTCTTAAAAAAACCTAACAAGATAAACTCATTTTGAATAAAATTGTAATATGTAAATATATTTTAAGTCGCGAATCCATGTCAAATAAAAAAAATAAATCACTTAAAAATATGACACAGAGTCAATATTGGAACAAAACCTCCCTAAAATTCTTATTATTTTTTTCTGAACGTCACGCATATATATTAGAGGCGTGCATGTACTAGTGGATAAAACATGGGACGATTGCTCTAACTTTTTGACTTTAATAGTATATAATAGTAAGAAAATCAAGCAGTCAGCCAAATAATGGCTATTAGTTTATTATTGCATTATTAACATTAAACAAGTAATAATACAGACACTTGTCATGTCGTATCTGGTTGAATACCTCTTGGAGCTCATGAAAAGGAATACTGAGGAATAATTTTTTATATAGTAACCCTCTGTTAGAGAATCTCCACATAATCCCAATTATAGTTATCTGTATCCCTCCATACAATGAAAATAAACATTTTTTTCTTAATAAATTTATAACCCCTCTGTCCCATTTTATAATGGTTATTAGTTCATCTCGACATCTTTCTTTATATGGGTGTTTAAAAATATATGTACGTCATTTATCAAAATCAATAAATTACTAGATTGAAATTGTTAATATTCCTTACTTTTATATATATAAAGAAAAACTTGTATAACCCATCATATATATATATATATATATATATATTATAGAAAAAAGATAAGTCTCAAATATTATGTTTACATTCTTCTTCCTTAAAATTATGCACTCATTTAATATATATGGCCTTATAAACTAGGACCTTGACACCTATAACCGACTAATTAAGTTTTTCTCTTTTTTTTATTTTTTTCTTTGTAACTAGTTCCTTTTCTCTTTCTTTTAATTTATTTAATTTCCCATGGTGTCATTATCAATATGATCAAAACCTAATGAAGGAAACCCCCGAAAGGTTTTAAGAAAATTATAAAGTTAGGTGAACAATATATGGTGGAAATTAACTCAACCAATAATCCCTGCTTGGGTGTTCTCAACGTCAAGTATACTATTCAGTTTCCGTGTAATATATTTTCATATGAAAACTGTGATAGTAATGTACAAATAATTTCAGTAAGATAACGATGGGAAACTTGTATTAATTGAAATTTGCTCCGTTAGGCAAATAATTGATGCAACTTGGTTGGGTCACTAAATTTTGAGGTTATCATAATATCAAAAAAATTGAACAGTGTAGCAAGTATGCCATAAAGAAAAAAGGTGGGGGTTGCTAGGGGAGAGCACACAGACACACAAAACAATATGATATTGCAATTTTTACCATAAATGATTTATATAGTCCATGCATACTGAGACTTACTGCATTGCATCATATGTGTCCTTTAATTTGTTTCCGTCTTCCTCCAGTATAGGCGGTCACATTCAAACCATATAATTTTGCTTTTTCTTTTTTTTTCACTTGTCGTTTAACTGGTTTTATTTAGTTCTCCTCTTCAATGAAAGCGAGATTCACTCCACTCTAATGCGACGGAACTCGTAGAATTACTCGAATGAAATTGTGAAAAACTGAACATAACTCCCTTCTATTGATGAAAAACCAAGGGATAACTTAGCAGAAAGCGTTTCTTATTCAGCTTAATCGGTGCCTTCTAAGCCTTCGTAGATAATTTATTACTCCATGCCTTTCACACACACACACACACAAAAGTTCTCATTTTGACTTCTAAATCAATTCCTGAAAACTAATATTAAAGTTAATGTGAATTCATTTAAATTTTATAATTAAATACTCGTACTTTTAAAACAAAAGGGAGGCTAGGGCTATGTAGGGTTGGGGAATATCAATTTTTTCAAGTGTTAAAGATAATGATCATCAATCTTAACCGCTAGTTTGTTGAAATAAAATATTCAAAAAGAAAGTAACAACTTTCTAATCCCCTCTCTTCCTTTAAAATAAAATTCACAAATTAAACATGCCGTAAAATGTCATTTATGTCCTTCCTCTAAAATAAAAGTCACATACAGGCCGTAAAATGTAATTTAATTAGACTAGTTGCATCAAACATTAAGCTCACAGAATGCACATGGAATTTTGATCATGCATGCACTGCTAGAGAGAAGGCTAGGGGACACATTGATATATATATATATATATATATATATATATATATATATATATATAGATGGTTCAAATCTATGAATTGGTTTGTTCAGATATATGGTTACAGACAGACTGTTGGATAAATACCAAAACCTCTTGGCCAATGTCCATTAATTTTTTGATAGTAGCTGTTCCCAGCTTTTGGATTCCAATATATTTATATATGATCATAAATTCATATTGTAGAATATATAGGATTCAATACAAAACCCACAGAATCCTAGCTGATATATATAGGCTATGGATATTTCCACAACACTTTTTGATATTTTCACAACAAAAGTGTCGCTATAGATCCTATTGCGACGGTTTTTACCGTTGTATAGCTATACATCTATAGCGACACTTTTGTTGTGAAAATATCAAAAAGTGTTGTGGAAATATCAGTTCCCATATATATAGGTCCATGGGATATACTTCATGTGCAGACTCTGTGCTATATTATTTAATATTGAAATGCGTACATACACACACACACACACATATATATATATATATATATATATATATTTATGTAATTACTGATATGATGAAGCTGGCGGGTGAATCAGAAATAGCAACGTAAAGTTAGCCATAAAATCCGTCTGAATTGTGAACTGATCATATATATGTGGAAGCGTAAGGATTGTATAAAAGAAATTAATATATATACAAGTAATAAGTATGGCACCAGAAAGCTCAGTTTTGTATTTCTTGTACCAATAATTTCTCTCTCCCTCTCACACACAGACACGCACCCCTTAAGATAAATAGATAGATAGATAGACATTCATTGCATAAAAATTGTGGTATATATTGATTTGATTGCCGGTCATGACTGAAACCTGAATCACAAAACGCAACCAATTTTCTTGATTCTTCTTATTATAACTTTCACCCCGGATAACCTCCACGCACATAAATATTCTATGAATAATGAATGCTAAGAATTTCAAATTTAAAATCCAAATAATATAGTAAATAATTACAAATATTATTTTATTAAACCATCGTCAATAATAACGCATCATTTAAATCATTATTTGAAATTCAAAAATTCAAAATTTAAAAACCCTAGTACTGCCCTTCTAATTAATGGCCTAATTACAATAACTTGGCCCTTCTTAAGTAGTTTTTAGGTCCCTCCTCATGTAAGAGATAAATTAAAAACGTTCCCTTCCACACCATTTAGACAATATACTTGAAAGAATAATGCAGGGGTTTTAAAATTTTTATCTCAAATGTTGTGACATTGAATAAGACAAAATATACTTTATTACATAGCTAATTACAAGAGATTTACTCAACCAATATAATGATGACACATCAATTGAGACATTTTTTTAAACCAAAAATTTCACACTCCTAACATTACCCTACTTGAAATGGGGCATAGTTTAAGAAATACAGAAATATTTTTACTCTACAACTTGATCTTTTATTCCTTCTGCAAATTTTAAAAACAAAGATGATGACTTTCTTGCTTAATTTGGTGGAGAGATGGATCCAATTTGTATAACTACTAATGTCCGGTCCTAAACATTTAAATCAGACCAAAACAAAGTACTTCAGATAATTAGAAAAAGAACATATCAAATATTTTTGCATGTACTTTTGAAATTAATTTATTATTTATAAAAAGTCAACTATGAAATTATATAAATTAATACAAAAACAACATTCCTAGTCGAATTCAGTCTTATTTGAATTTAATCAAGCAAATATCAAATTTGATCCAACTATTAACTATAAAGGAAAACTCAAATTTGAATCTATGGTCATTGTTGATCAATTCTTTTCTCTTTTATCCCTTTTTTTTGTTGAAAATAATCAAAAATGACAGAGGAATTTCATTAAACCTACGTCTTTTACAACAAACGAAATAATACAAGAATGAATTTGTTAGTAGGAAAAGGCAATGAGCAACATATATATTGTTTTGAGTAGTCGCGCAGTGCTATACCTATATCCGGCTTTTCTACCAATGATATTGGATTGAAAGGAATTAACAAAATTTTAAACTCGAGATAAAATAAAATAGATAATTAAATAATTAAATAAATGAATGAAAGGGGAAGGAGATGAGGTGGCCTTGAAAGTGGACTTTCTAGATTATAATACGTCTAAATACTCTAAACCACAGCTATAAGAAGGCATATGCCCTCTCTTATATCGTGTGACACTATAGTCTCTATCGCCCTTTTTATCTTGCTTGCTAGCTGCCCTCTCCCCGGCTTAACCAAAAAGCTTCTCCTCTATTCAATACTATCAAAACTCTATAACAAAAAATAATATAGAATGTCACTACCCGAAATACAAGCGGATAAAACTATCCAAGATGCTTGGGACTACAAAGGCCGCCCTGCCAAAAGAACCACCACCGGCGGCTGGACCAGCGCCACCATGATTCTAGGTCGGTCCGTTACATACGCTTATTCTTTCATTTTATTTTTACTTTTTTGGACATTGGAGAAACTTAGTTGGTTGGTCTTGTTAATTAAGTAACCACTGTATATATCTTAATTAAATAATTTGTGGCCGGTTCATGATGATCAGGTGTTGAAGCATGTGAAAGGTTGACTACTCTGGGCATTGCGGTTAACTTGGTGACATACTTGACGGATACTATGCATTTGGGCAATGCTAGCTCCGCCAACACCGTCACCAACTTTCTTGGAACCTCTTTCATGTTGTGTTTACTTGGCGGATTCGTCGCCGACACTTTTCTTGGAAGGTAATTCATGTCACTACAGATTATACATATCCATTAATTTAGATCTATTAACCGTTAATTATTATAGAACTTTTTACTTATAAACATTAATTTTAGTTATTTTTTTGTTCAATTTTTTTTCTTGTAGGTACCTAACGATTGCCATATTTGCCACCGTTCAAGGAATTGTAAGTACTTTATCCTCTTTTTAATTGGGATCGATATTATTTCCACCGAAAAATCTATCACTCCGGTACAAATGATACCATATGCATAAAAAGTTGTATATTATTGCACTGAAAGTATCATTTAATTTGATCCCTTCTTAATCTAATAATTTTTTTTTTAAAAAATATATTAACCCTGATTACTTACTAGGGTGTGACAATCTTGACAATCTCAACCACAATCCCAAGCCTTCGTCCTCCAAAATGCGATCGCGGCGGAGCATCATGTGTTTCTGCACATGGCATGCAGCTAGTGGTTCTGTTTGTAGCACTGTATCTCACTGCACTTGGCACCGGTGGCCTAAAATCAAGTGTTTCGGGCTTCGGGTCGGATCAATTCGATGACACGGATAAAGAAGAAAGAACCCGAATGACCAACTTTTTCAACTGGTTCTTTTTCTTTATAAGCATTGGATCACTGGTAGCTGTCACAGTACTTGTTTACATACAAGATAATTTAGGGAGGCGATGGGGTTATGGTATATGTGCTTGTGCTATTGTGATTGGCCTTCTTGTGTTCTTATTGGGCACCCCAAGATACCGGTTCAAGAAACTTGCGGGTAGCCCGTTAACCCAAATTTCTTCTGTGTTTGTTGGTGCTTTGAGAAAGAGAAATTTGGAGCTACCTTCGGATTCATCGCTTCTATTCAACATTGATGACATTAAAATTGAAGGGCTTAAGAAGAAGCAGAAGCTACCACATAGCAAGCAGTTCCGGTAAGTGCTCTTTATCTGCCTAACTAACTGTTTTAACTGTCTTGAATTTTCCTTGTCCAGCTAGCATAATCCTAGCTACTTAATATTTTATCGACCATGCATGAACTACGTACTAGTATTTTATACCATATTTTTTTGAGTGAAAAATTGACCTCCTTTTCATGGACACCCTTGTATAACTATGAAGTGGGTGCATTCAAAACCTAACTGGTTGAAATAATATAAAATATTAATTAAAATAATAAAAGCCCGACATATTATATATATATATATATATATATATATATATATATACGCCAAGGATCCAGTCCGGGATCCCGGACGGTGCTAAATTACGGACTTTTTTTTTTTTTTTGCTTTTTTTTTTTTTGAAACAACTAAAAAAAAAAAAAATAATAATTATGGAACTGAAATTTTTACATAATACAATGTTTTGGGCGTGATTTGGATACATATAACAAAACATGTATGTACAGTCTGCGCAGACTGTACATACATGTTTTGTTATATGTATCCAAATCACGCCCAAAACATTGTATTATGTAAAAATTTCAGTTCCATAATTATTATTTTTTTTTTTTTAGTTGTTTCAAAAAAAAAAAAGTAAAAAAAAAAAAAAAAAAAAAAGGTCCGTATTTTTACAAAGTCCGGGATCCCGGACTGGATCCGGACTCTATATATATATATATGAACACTCTAATTATTGGGAAGTATTTAGCAAAAAAAAAATTATTGGGAAGTAATTATAGTATAGTACTAGTGTCCACCGCACCGCAACTAAATTGTATGGGATAAAATAATATATATATATATATATATATATATATATATATATATATATATATAAGAATAACAGAGTAAAAAAAAAATTAACCAAAAAAAAAAACAAACGAAACACGTGAACCTTATAATATAGCTAATTTACGTGTAGCTAGAGTGTTAAATGCATTTCCTATAATTAGAGTGGGTGGCAAGCTGCAATGAACTTATCTTCTAGGTGGGCCATGTTGATAGATCAAATATTCTTGAATATTTATGAACAGTTAACCAATCAGATATCAGAAATAATTGGTCCAGTGTTCCCATTTGACAGCCAAAATACGGGTCCGTGAATGGACTAATAGCTGCTTATTGTCTGATATTCTCCTAAAAATTTCTTCTCCTTTTTTTCCCTGATGAATTAGAATAATACTACCTCCATTTTTTTTATATTTATCGTTTAGAGTTGAGCACATAAATTAAAAATTTTAATTATTATTAATCAAATATGCTATCAAATATCCAAAATATCTTTTCATTTATCTATTCATCTACTTCCTCTCTTCTCATCTTTAACCAAATTGTAGTTATCTCATAAACTTAATTTCTCATATAATTAATTTTTTTCACTCATTCCCTCTATTTACGTCATCTCACTCCTCTTCTTTTTTTATTTTTTATTTTATATTTTTATTACTTACTGTCTAAAATTTTTGTTAGCTCTCTTTTTTGTTTTCCATCCTTTTTCCTTATAATTAAAAAATTGTTTCATAGAGTATTTAGATTACGCATGTTCTTATAAAACAAAACAAATTAAACTATATTAACCATAGATGTAGCTAATTAAAGAAATAAATTTAAATATTTTGCGATTAAAAACCCACAAAATTACTTCTACTTTTTTGTGTGGAGAAAACATGATTATATTAAAAAAAGTGATTGTAAAATAGAGAGACCGACAAGAAAGAGAGAAGAAAAAGAAAAGGGAGAGAGTGAGAGAAGAAAAAAAAAGGGAGAGAGTGAGTCAACAGGGGAAGAGAGAGAATATAATATGTAGATTGCACATATATACATAAAAAAAGAAAAGAGTATTGAAAATTGTAGATAATTTATTTTAAGGGTAATTTGGGAAAAAATTATCCTAAAAAACCTAAAATGTCAAATATTTAGGAACAAAAAAATTATCCTAAAACGTCAGACGTTAAGAAATGGAGGGAGTAATAGATTTACCGGATATCTACCTATTAACATGCAAAATTTGTGTGTGGAGCGATATTGTTGTCTGTGTGTGTTGTGCATGTTCGAATTTCAATTCTTAATTTTATATTTTTGTGCAGCTGTTATTTCGATGAAATGAAATTCTTGTTGTTTAAATATATTTGTTACTCTCTTAGTTTTTTGAAAACAAGCTAGGTAAAACAAATGTTTATCCCTCCCTCCGATGAACCAAACAAAACAAAAGTATTGATGCAAGTGAGACCGAAAGATCATGCCTATATATGTTTACAATATATATCCATGAGATCCAAAACCAAATGGAATCAATAAATATATATAGATCACGAGCCACTATGCCAGCGCTAGCTGTCCCCTAGTGGATCTTCACTCCCCTTTGTCTTGTGCATTTATTTCCACCATCAAGGACAATCAATCTGTCTTCATTTATCTAAGTTCTTTGAATTTCGTAGCAGTCCAAATCTTAGAATAAATAATTGTATATAGCTTTGAATACTTTATAATTAATTCTTATATATATATATATATATATATATATATATATATATATAAATAAATATACCTTTCTGTATTCAACAAAAAGACACATACTCTTGGTGATCGATCAATGTGGTCTCACCATTTTGATCATAAATTTTGGCCGGCTCACTAATTATTATTGTTTTGTTGCAGTTTCTTGGACAAGGCAGCCATCATAGATCATGCTAGTAATGAAATGTCTAGTAGCACCAATCAAGTGGTGGATAAATGGTACCTCTCAACTTTAACAGATGTTGAAGAAGTGAAATTAGTGATTAGAATGTTACCAATATGGGCAACCACAATTATATTCTGGACAGTTTATGCCCAAATGACCACATTTTCAGTGTCACAAGCTACTACCATGGACCGTCACATAGGCAAATCTTTTCAAATTCCAGCAGCCTCCTTGACGGTTTTCTTTGTTGGCAGCATTCTCTTGACTATCCCGGTTTATGACCGAGTTATCGTGCCAATAGCCCGAAAAATGCTCAGCAATCCTCAAGGCCTAACCCCGTTGCAACGTATCGGTGTTGGACTTGTTCTATCAATATTAGCAATGGTTGCAGCTGCAGCCACTGAAATTAAAAGGCTACATGTTGCCAGGTCAAATGGTTTGGTCAACGATCCGATAGCCGTGGTGCCCCTAAGTGTGTTTTGGTTAATCCCACAGTTTTTCTTGGTGGGAGCCGGTGAGGCGTTCACGTACATTGGACAGCTTGATTTCTTCCTAAGGGAGTGCCCTAAAGGGATGAAAACTACGAGCACGGGGCTATTTTTGAGCACGCTTTCGCTAGGGTTTTTCTTTAGCTCAATTTTGGTAACCGTGGTTCACAAGATTACTGGAGATAATAAGCCCTGGTTAGCTGATAATCTTAACCGAGGGAAGCTTTATAATTTCTATTGGCTACTGGCAGTTCTGAGTGTCCTGAACCTTGTGCTATATTTGGTTGGGGCTAGATGGTATGTGTACAAGGACAAAAGGCTTGCCGAAGTGGGAATTGAATTGGAAGAGGCAGAACCTACTATGCATGCATAATAAGGCTAGGGCTTTCTTTAATTAGAACTTGCTTTTGTTTTGCTGTTAATTTTAAGTACTTATAAGTGCTTTTTGTGGTTTGGTTACAACTTAATTACCAAAGCTGTTATGACTTTATTGTGTAAAAATAGAATGGGGAGGTAACTTTTTTCTATGAAAAAAGAAGATGGAAAGATGAATAAGATGCATGTGATTCAAAATCAATCAGGGGTATCTTCTTTTTTTTTCTTTTTCTTTTTTTTTTTTACTTGAACTAGTAAAATAACACTTGTGACTTCTGCTCGGAAGAATTTCTCCTATTATTTTGAGAATATCTTTTGTATATATCTGTATGCATATGGCATCATCTATTACATAGGACGACTGGCTGTTGAAATGTTTGTCATATATATATATATATATATATATAAATGTTTGTTTGTTTGTTTGATTGATTGATTGATTTGGTTTTTATAGCCACTTGCAAATTATCATCTACAAATCTTATATCATTTTGATATTCTTGTTGGATTAATTGTTCTTGTCCCACATTGTTTAATTGGTGTTGCAGGATCACGACCTGTCTAAGCCTATCAATGAAAATTATGAGTAAAATGGCTAATGCTATGCCCCACTAGCTCGAAAATGGCTACTGTTATTCCCAACTCCCTCGCATAATAATTTATGAGGCTAAATATACTTATGTTGTATCAAATATTATTAAATTCATAATTTAATCTTTAAAATAATTGAGTTTACAATTTGTTACATAAAATACTTAATTGCATACAATAACATTCTTCTCCCCTCCCCCTAAAAAAATAATAAATAAATTATATTCTAATTGAAATTGGTCGAAATAATTTAATGTAGGAATTGCAGATCTGGATAGTAACGATGGTTATAGATTCAAATGTCAACATCAGAACTCGACTACAACAAGAACTCTTTATAGTGGCGGTACATGTAAAGGCAATGGCGCCACAAAACTTCTCATGACGACACAAAACTTCTCACGGCAGCTATGGCTAAACTCGATAAAGGCTTAAAGGCGGCAATGATGAGATTTATTTTTGTTTTTGTTATTGTTCCTTCTTCTATAAACAGTGGTTGTAAACTGCTTATGGACTGGGTATTGTGATTATGATTATTGATTTGGAGAAAGAAAAAAAAATTGTTTCATAAAATGGGTAATTTAGGTTTGAGAAGAATATGAGTTTGAGGTTTATTTGGGTTTGAAACTAATCGTTTTTCTGGGGATTGAAAAGATAAGATAGTGAATTTTTAAATGTTTTTAGTATTAATGTTTAGTGTTTAATTAAATTAATTGCTATTTATACATAAAAATTGAAAATTAATTATTACTTTTAGAAAATAATGTTTTAAATTTGAAAATTGATTGAAATTTCTTAATATATGTATATAAAAATTAAGTAAAATAATTAAAATATAAATAAAACAAAAAAGCTATTTTTAGTATATGTTTTTTTACATTATCATATATGTTTAATTAAAATATAATATATGTTTTTTTTACATTATGATCATTATTTTAATTAAGTCTTTGAGTTAATTATTATAGAAATAATTCCTTAAATTATTATTTTATTGTTTAATGAAGTCAAACATGTCAAATTGTATAAGACTAAATGGTTGCTAGCAAATGGCGTATACCGGTTGATTTTCATTGGAAAATGATTTTAGGGTGGACATTGTACGCAATTTGGTACTTTATGTAGTGATTTGTAAGCTCGATTACTTTGGGGGTCAAATTATGAATTTAGTGGTACTTGATGTAACAGAATTGTAATTAGTCCTAATTTATAAATATTATCCGGAAATAGACAAATAGTTAAGGGTTTTCTACTTAAGAATTTAATGATTTAGAACATCTTTAATTGGTTATATGTAGACATAATTTTTGTTAAACGTAAAAATTGTCCAAATGTCTGAACTTTAAAAGCCAAACACATAAGGCTTGTGTACAACATATTAAAGTATTTAACCACATTAAAAAAAAAAAATTTAAAATACACACTTTATGTGTCAAATAAAATATTCTTTTGAAAAATTAGGGAGTAATAAACTTTATAGTTTTTAAAATTAAATATTGGAAAAGAATTTGTCAAAAAACTTATGACTACGCATGTCTTATACCAACCTTAAAAAGTAAAAAAATAAATAAAATCAACCAAAAATGTAATTTCCAAAAGAATATTTGGAACATAGAAAATGTCAAAAAAAAAATAATAATAATAATAAACTTTTTAGTGGACGCAAGTCTAATTATTTGAAACAGCAGAACAAATCAAGAACTCTCTCCGACCAAAAGTAGAATCCTTGTTTATTACTCGCATCTATTGTAATGTCTAGAACTTACTAAATAATAAATATTTTTGATAATATTTTTAATGTCTAAAACTTATTATAAAAAAATTAATAATATTTTGATAAATGGTAGTCCTAAGATTTAGTATTACCATTTTTGTAAACAAATCTTAGGACTAAATCATTAATGGCAACTAATTGAGCCTGAAATATTGGGTTTGGTACATCTTAAAATGCTTTAAAGTTATGTTGCAGCATCAGTACATATTGCCCTACTGAATGTTGAATCACCATCATAGTCAACAAATGGAGTAATCACATATAGCAATATTAAAGGGTGCAAAACAAAACTTGAACTTCACTAATTTTCTGCAATACATATTGTTTCATTATTTCTAGCAAAGAAATACAAGTGATTTATCTAAACAAATGATTAGCCAACAGCTAATGAAGTCCAAGGAACTATTACAATGAATTGAGGGAGAAAGAGAGTACAAAACTACATTGCAGCATAAAATTAGGTCACAAAAATCAATATGCTTTTTCAATCTCCTCTGGATCAACTTTTGTCGATCTCAGTCAATTCTCCCGGAAACTGACATGAATCATGGTCAATTGGACTACTATGTGCAGAGTTTGCTCTGTATTAGTCCTCGAGGCTTTTTATTCTCCTGCTTCAGCTGAAAAGATATGCACAATCAAGTCTCTTACTATCCAGTAAGCATATATATGAACAACAAATAGCCAAGAGATTATAATTCCAGAGTAGAGTTTAATTCAGTATAGACCCATATATCATATTTGTAATATATACACGTGAATATTAAAAGTAGGGCGTGCCAATAACCTACATCCAATTTTAGATGTCTCGCCTTACCAATTCAACTATCTCAAACCATGGCAGCTTTCGAGTTTTCAATTACTACACATATCTATATCTGGTAGCATTAACCTTTTACCCTTGAAATTTAATAGAGTTACCTGTCACAATAGGTTCTTACATTTATTTAAATGAAGCTTTCACTTGAGAAATCTAAAGTTGGATTGTGAAAGTATATACTTTTCAAAATAAATTTCATTGTCTGACCAGACACTGATCTTTATTCTTCTAAAATTGGAGCAGGGCTAACTCATTTTTGCTGATTCAACTATGAGTCTAAGAGACTCGGCAGAAGAAGTTATGTACCTCTTTAAAATCACGATCCTTTAGAGGAACTAACAGCTTCACAGAATTCACCGAATATATTTGGGCATTCATCCCATTTTCC
This sequence comes from Aralia elata, assembly GCA_034770075.1. Lineage (NCBI taxonomy): Eukaryota > Viridiplantae > Streptophyta > Magnoliopsida > Apiales > Araliaceae > Aralia > Aralia elata. The sequence goes on from CM068386.1 coordinate 2,266,688, forward strand.
CGTCTCTCGTGCTTCCCAGTAACCACCTGCATAGCGGAAGGGTCCATCTTCGCTTTCTCTCTTGAACCATCTAGCCTTCCAGCCATTTTCTTGTAATTTTCTCGACTGTAACAGATGAAGGGAAATATTATTACTAACAACGCATATATAATTTTGTTTGATAAAACAACAAATATATGAATAAAAAAAGTAAACAAGAACAATGAACTAGTATACATATTAGGCTCCCATTGCGACTAAAGCTCTTTCAAATAACCTCCAGCTTATTATTTAGAGTATACTATTCGAATGTCGTAGCTTCTTACCTTACCAGTCCTGAATTAGTATGCACAATTGCACAATAAGGCTCCCCATCTTGAACTTATATTGCTTTAAGTTTTAAGAAAGACTATGCCACCTAACTAATTCCAGACTAGTATTTATATTGTGGTTTTTAAATCTGAATTTTAACAGACCATGCTTTCAGAAATCTAAGCAAGATGATGAAAACTAACCAATTGTTCTGACTATTATCTAAAATTGAAAAGACTGCAACTCCCAGCTATGTGTATGGGAATGTCATTATAGGCCTCAGCCTCTTCCTCCAATTCCTATACACAGTCCACTCAGTCCATTGACCATTAACACAACATAGTCTTAACTATGTTCCATTACTCAAAGAAAAATTGCCCAATATTTCTTCATTGTAAGATTTTAGAAATTTGTGCAATCATCAGACTCAAAACTCATAGAAATAGTGAGCCACATAAGCCACCATCAATTCTTGTATCTTCTGCTTTTTATACTAACTTAAAACTTCTAAGTTTTCACTTTTTGCTACTTAGACCCAAAGTCATACAATACTCTGGGATTATACTTCATTTTCTACTTGTTAGAGATAAAACAGATATATGGAATATTGTCATTGTCTCATTACAAGAGTACTAAAGCCTTATATATAGGATACTAGTCGAGTAGGGGCCAAGTATGTATGGGCACCAAGCATACTTGGTACTCTAATAGAATCATGATTCTAGAATAATCTTCTAACACTGCCCCTCAAGTTAGAAGTCTTATATATCACGACTTACAACTTGTTACATAACATAATCTTAAAAGTAAAAGACTTAAACCAACCATAGCGTCGAATTATTTTATCTTCAACACTCCCCCTCAAATTGAGACCATCTTCAATTTGCACGGGAAGAGAAGTTTGATTTTTATTTATTTTTGGTTCTAAGTTAGATTTCTCATCCTCGGTATATAACTTCAAACATCCACCTTCCGGGATAACATGTACCGGCAATAACGGAGAATACTCGTCTTTCACAATAAATGTGAAGGACTCTCTATCCTTCAAAAACAACTATGAAGGACTCCTTGCCTTCCTCGACAACGGGTGGACTCTCTAGCCTCTCAAAAGATCGAAGGACGCACTCATTCCTGAAATCTCGAGCCCATGCAATCCTTACTTTCCAATCAACTATCCATTTACATATTCAACCACTAACTACTAAGGATAAACCATTTTTGTTTCACCGCAAAAACAAACAGCGACCTAGGATTTTTATATTGTTTTCTCTAAAAAAAAAACATAAAAAGAAATGCAAGAAGAAAAGATACCCGCCACCGGCTATGTGTTGCTGACGGCAGAAACAAGAATTCTAGTTAGCCTCCTAAGATCAAACTAGTTTTGATACCATATTAGAGATAAAATAGATGTACGGAATATTGTTGTTGTCTCGTTACAAAGAGTATTAAAGCCTTATATATAGGCTACTAGTTGAGTAGGGGCCAAGTATGTGTGGGTACCAAGCCTACTTGGTGACCAAGTTCTAATAATAATATACTCTAATAAAATTATGATTCTAAAATAATCTTCTAACACTACTATTTATATAATAGACTTTGTACAAAGTTGGCAAAACATGGCTGAAATCCCTATCATAGTCATTTAGATATGTTAAGAGTATTGATCCCAATAACCTTAATGGCTCTCTTGCAATTATGAAACTAAATCTTACACATCGAAATCTTACTGAAAAAGTGTGATACATACCATCCTCTGCCGTGTTTCCAACCTTAGCTTCTCTTCATTTGCCTTGTCATACTCCCCATTTTCCAAATGCCGTTGATCCGGTCTAAGTCTTGAATCCGTAGGTGGAAGCTTCTCCTTAATCCGTGATCAAATACCCGGGATCAGACAAAGCTATAAAAGAAAATTAGATATGCATAAGAGGAAAATGAAGATGCATATGAAATAATTGTTCAATATGCCATCTCTACCTGCAGTCCTGGTGTTAACTCATTTAGAGTGATTGCGAAAGACGTTAAGTTGTATCGAGTAAGATTAGGAGGTGTCTCATTCCTTTTCCATAACAAAGATGCATCAGAAAAATCCTTTGATTTGCTAGTCCCGTCTCCATGAGTATAATGCATGCTCTCATCCCACTTCCCACATAGGGTAGCGACTTTTTTCCCTGTGACATCTTCAACAAATCCATGGACCTGTACATTAAGTATGATTTCTTGAATTAATCAATCGTGATGAATATAAAAAAAACAGTGGAACAGCAATTAGCCACACACTGGTGTAGGTAAAAAGAAACAAAAAAAAAGGTTAGTACAAGATTGATCTCCTTATTTACCTGGCGTGGATTTCGATCAAGAATAGACTGTTCTTTGAACTTGAGTTTGCATGAATATTGACGATTGCCACATATTTGCATTGTTCCATGGTGGTCACAGTATAGTTTACCTAGGATAAGATTATAAATGGTGGTTGTAACCTGAAGGAAGCATGAATATGTTTAAGAATATGTTCAACCATAGAAGCCAAAAAGAACACATAAGAGGAAAAGAATCTAGCTATATAACGCTAGCACCTTGCTCCACTGAAAAATCTCGCCATCATCAAACTCCAAGGTAAGAGTTCCAACAGGATCAAGCTGAATTGATCTGCCCCAGAATTTTGATCTGAGGTTGCTGTCCCCCCAAAATTTCCATCCTTTACCCTCACAGTGGCAGGCAATGAGGGTAGGATGGTGACTTACCTGTTTCAAGAAATCAAAATTTATTATTGTTTAAAACATAAACAAGATTAGAGTCAGGTAAACAGGTCCAACATTGACAAGACAAATATGTATAATGTTATAATTTCCAGGTGCAAAAAAAAAACACCTAAAAGGTTTGGCCATTATAGGCTCATATAGCCCTTGGAAACATCCAATTGCTGTTTCTACCTATTTTATTGACATCTAAATATTTTTCCTCTAAAGGTTGTTCCCAACCAGCGGCCACATCATGCGTTGCGAAATCATTTATGAATTTGGTGATCTTATTTCAACCATTATATATCTTGTTTATGCCTATACTTGGGTTTTTAGGTGTTGTTTTTCGTATAGTGTAATACACCAGAACCTCCTATTTTAGTTGTATCTGCAGTAGTGTAATTCTAAATTTGTATACAATGTAAACTTGGGCCTTTACTAGAAGATGCTTATATTGTTGTTTGTTTGTGTTTTAAATTACTTAATAGGCTTGGTTTTCGTTTCTTTCTTATATTGAGAACCAGGCATATTAGGTTTACTTCCTTGGTGGTGGTCTTATCCAGGGGAATGCCCCTTGTAAATGTTCCCATGTTATATTTGGTGAAATGAAATCAATCCCAATTGACACAAATATATGTAGTAATAGAGTACTGTAACAACCAGCCATTTGATAAAGAAAAATGCTGCAAATGCTGCTTTTTTAACTACTTATTGCATTTTTATGCTTTCAGACAAACGAAGAATGAACAGTTGTGTGCTAAAGGAACTCTGACAAGTAGGATTTGAGTTCCTTTGTTTCATAAGTTATCCTTTCTCGAATCAACGAAAGAACCAAACTCAATTTCAGTTCAAACAACAGGAGTTCTTCAATAAGATTACAATCTCATTCAGGTTGTCGAGGAAAAAAGCTGAGGTCTTTTTTTTTTTGCTAGTTTGAGACATAATTTAAACACACACACCCAACATTTGCTACTGTCAGTAATTCTCTTTTTCCATTTATAAATCTTGCCATTTATGCACAGAGGGGTGGAAATGAAATTTTGGCTTCTTTTTTTTTGGTATGTACATACCTTTTCAGAGAAGAAGCGTACTCCTTTCTCGGGATAGTCAGCTTCATAAGTTTCCCCTAGCATAGGATTGAAGGGTTTACAATGCCGACCATCAGACGATGCATATCCAGAAACCGCAAAAGCAGCAACATTCAAAATTCTTAGGAGACTGTTGCCCTACAAGCATAATACAAAACATGTAGATCCAAATATCATAAGGATAACAAACGAGAAAGTAACTGTTGTCTACAAGAAATATTTTTCGACCATAATAATCACTCAAAAAACGAAGTATAGAGAAGTCAGATCTTGCAATTGCTCACATGTACCCAAGGAAAGAAAAAAGGCAACACTATTCAAGTGGTTAAATGCATAACTTCAAATGTTCAAGGCTCAAAAGACAAATACATAAGAATTTATGTTTTCATTGTTCAAAAAGGTATAGTCCTAAAACTACATAAATTGCCAAAGAAAAAGGATGACATGCTTGCTGAAAGCTTCATTTGGAAAACTTGGATACATGAATTTTCCATAAGCCAAAAGCTGCATCCTCAATAGCCTAAAATTATACAACGTTTATGATCCCTGAGCCACTTAGTAAAATTAGAGCTCCACAAAAGAATTCATAAAAAACACAGATAACTATCATATTCCTTTGGAGAAGTAAAATTTAGATGACTTCAATGTATAAATAATTAAGATGTATGTATGTGTGTGTATATATATATATATATGGAAATGATACATAGCAAGTACTTGCTATGGACCAAAAATGGGCATATACCATCATTACCATACATTATAAAATCCAACAGAGGAGGCATAGTTATCAAGGCATCGCCTAGGCGTCGCCTTGGCGACGACTTGTCGTCCAGGCGCTGGACAGGTTGCAAGGCGAGGTCACGCCTTGGTGACGGTTAGCTCAACACATGAGAACTATCCATAAATGGATAGATCCAAGAAATCCGAGTGCAGTAGAAGAAGTTCGGTGACGATCGGAGATCTCACGCGCCGGCGTGAGGAGGCGCGTGACATCGCCGACGACCTTTATGTTGTTTCACATCCTCGCATAGGTGGTTCTTCTATGCCTGCGAACCAACCACCAACCTCGCCTGGTGAAGACGATCCTTGTAGCATATTCGTTTAACAGCTAGCTGGGTTTTTGTTTAGCAGTTAGCTAACTTCTATGTTAACGTGAGAGAGAGAGAGAGTTGTGTATTGTTTTACTTTGTATTTGAGTGTCTGGTTTAGTGGAGAGTAACACTAATACTACATGTGGGTGATAAAGTTTGTGTATTGTGGTGCCTTGTATGTTAATATGGCTTGGTTACTTTAGCAAATGACTTCTGATGGAAGACAGTTGGTTGCCACTTACTTATCTTAGGGCTTGTTTGGCTATTTGGCAAATGACCTTTAATAACTTACAAGAGTACTAATTCAACAATCTTTATTTTTTCTTTTATTCTTTTGTTTGTTTTTAATAATTAAATGTACTAATTCATATACATACTTTTGTATTAAATAATTAAAGTATATTTTGTTTTTAATAATATTTAATAGTCTTAATATATATATATATATGAAAATAACTTCATAATTATAAATGTATAAATTATTTATTGTTAACGACTTATCGCCTTATGGACGCCTAGGCGGGCGCCTTATCGCCTAGGCGTCCTGGCGGTCAGCTACCGCCGTGACTCGCCGTGACAACTATGGAGGAGATTAATGCTGGAAAAACAAGGTCTGCAATTAGTAGTAGCGGACGAATATTTTACCAAATTATCCCTCAAGTCAACGCCAGATGATTGTTGAAATTACGCTGAAAAAATCCCTATCCGCTCCAGTTCTTCGCAATAGCTCTCCATTGCTGCCAGTTCGCAATAGCTCTCCACAATCCTCCCACCGATATCCCATCTTCCTCTCTCCAAAACCCATAGACTAGCCATAAGAGGGCAAATTTATCTGCTTTTGAAGGAAGATTTGGGTTCTACATCAACTAAATCAACATATAATCGGTAAGTTTTTGGAATTTTGGGGTTTCTAGTTGAAAACTGAGCATAATTAGGTTTCATGATTCATTTTCGTTTTGTGAAATAATTGGGTACCATGATTGTTTGGGTATGTCAATGTTTAATCCGCTGCATGAATTGGATTTTGACTAGAATTTTGAAACGATTCTGCTGCTGCACGAATTGGATTCCGTGGCCATATGAGTCCAGAATTTTGAAACAATTCCTTTGCTACACGAATTGGATTCTGTTGCCAGATGATTCCATTGCTGCACGAATTGAATTTTGACTAGAATTTTGAAACGATTTTGGACCCAATTTTGACCAACCACCGTCCGCTACTAATAGTAGCAACCACCGTCTGCTACTAATAGTAGCGGACGTCGATACTCGATTTTGTGTTTTTAATCTTGGCCGTAATAATGGTGTATTCCCATTTTTGGTCCATAACAAGTACTTGCTATGGATCATTTCCCATATATATATATATATATATATATATATATATATATATATATATTGTGTGTGTATATTTTTAATGAAGTTAAGAAAATAAGAAATATCTCATAGATTTCACATAAAAAAAGTAGGTAGTCATAATCTTATAGATATTCCTATCTTGAATGTTGCACAGAGACAACATAGTAAGAAGGCACCTTCTTTTAAAACTTAACTATGAAAGATATATAAATAGACCCAACTACGAAATAAAAATGCAAAAATGTTACATATTTTATGCTATTACAGATATAAAAGGTTCATTTATAGTCTTGTAACATAATATGCTTCAAATTACATAGAACATTTTCCAATCCCATTGTCCCCTCTAACAATATCTAGTAGTAATCACTTGAATTGATCAATCAATATGAAGGAGTTAACTTATTTATGACAACTATAGCAAAGGAAGTGCAATAAAAGAAACAAAAAGTAATCAAAATATTTGTTTACATTAAAGATACACAAAAAGCAACAAGAGGCAATGTAGATAGATTGTACCTCTTTTCCATGCTCATATGCACGATCTAATAGATGAGAATACTCTAATTCCTCGAAGCATTTCTGGAGAGATGATATTGGCTCATTAAAGTATACAGGCAAACAAACACGTGTTAGATCCTTTCCTACCATGTCTTTGATCATAGACCAGAGACTGACCCCTTTCTCCTTCTCAGCAGGATCTGGGAGCTTCTTTCGCCTCTCTACTGGAGGGTATCTAAAGTCCATGATATCCTTTTTGTCATTCATATTGCTCATATCATGGATTTGACTTTCACGTCTTACACCTATAGACCCAGAACTAGTGGTTGGTTCAGGAAAATACTCTTTAGTGTCAAAAAAGCAAGTATCCTCGTCATCTGACACTTCCTCAAGCTCTTGTTTCTCAACATCATCAGATGATTCAGTTGTACTGTATTCTGTATACCAAAATAATATATCAAGAAAAGTGAGAGAAAGAAAAGAAAAAAAACAAGGTGCAAGAAAGAGAAGGATTAAAAATACTTTTGACTTTGTAACTTTTCTAATTTTAAAAAATGAAACCCCATTGTTTAATTATTGATAAGGTTTAGAAACTTTTAATATCACTTTTTTACTGTTCAATACATGGGGTAATAGTATTTGTGCACAACTGTTTCTGCACCGTTAGCGTACATAGAATTACCCTTAAGATATTGAACCTTAAAGTTTCTAAATTTTGAGACATTAAACCTCATGGTCACCAGAAACTGATATGGCATTACATGAGGCTGCTACATAATGTATTGTAGCTTTAAGGATGCCACGTCAATTTCCACTGATTGTAAGGTTTTATGTCTCAAAATTCTTGAACTTCAAGGTCTAATGTCTTAAACATTAAACATTGGGGTTCACTTTCTAAAATTAGGAATGTTATCAAAAGTTTTTATAAGCCAAAAGAGAAAGAACCTCTAGGCAACATCTACACACCATACACATTAAAATGGGACAAAATGCTTTATCAAGCACAAATGGCTTCAAAAGTTTAACTTCATAGAATTTTCTGACCCTGACTCTCTATATTCTAAATTTCTAATAAATATCACATGCTGATATTCCAATATCTAACTTGGTATACTCCTAGATTCAATAGGACTTGGACTCCGTGTTTGAAAGACTAGGACATAACAATAATAAACCTATGAACACTTAATAAAGAGCATAAAATATATAATAAGATCCCCTTGACTCTCAAATATATGTAAAAACTAAACCCAACAAGTTCCTACACTTGCCAAGGACTGCATCAAGTATGCGTGTGTGTGAGAGAGAGAGAGAGAGGGAGGGAGAATATATATCACGAACCACTGTACTTTCCACGCCCTAGACTTGAATATTCATGCTTTGTCAAGTGATATTCACCATCCTGAACACCAGAAGTTTCAGCTTCAAAATTTGCCGCCTGCACATGCAAAATGTACATGCTTAGCTAAGTGTGATAAAAGGACCCTACAGTTAGGCATAAATCAAGGAACCATTAATTCATCTTTTTGCAGGATTTACACAGCCATATCAAGTGGATATAACTACTAAAATACATTCAGTTAGGCATAAACCAAGGAACCATTCTTCTTAAACTTGGTGCCAAGTCATCCTTGATACATGAAATAGTACCGAGGGAGTATGTATATAAACAAAATAATTAGTTCAATGCCATCTCCAACAATGGAATACCTAACTAGTGAAACTTGCACAACCACACATTATCTATTACAGTTTATAGCTGATCAAATCAGCTACAGTGTAACCATAAAGTGGTGAATATTTTACTTCTAACACTGCAAATAAAACTATAAATTTTATTCTTCAACTACAGTTTAAATTTGAAGTACAAAGTATATAGCAATGTTATGCTAAAGGGTTGGAGGATATTTAATTTTTTAAATGCCATCAAGGCTCAAGAAACCACTTCTCCACCATTTGAATACTTATCTTACTGGACTTATTATTCTTTATTTAAAACAGAAAAATTACATTTCTTCGGTGAAAGAACTGCAAGCTTCTGTGGCTTTACAAATACCTATTACAAATTCCAATAAATTTGAATAGCATCTATGATATAAGACCTCGAGCAAGAAAAATCAATAAGATATTGCACAATTTGAAGTGCTTGGTGCAGGTATTTGTAACAAATGGCTATCAGGTCTAGCACTTAAAAAAAAGTATTTAATAATAGTTACCAAATAGGCAAATACATAGAATGCGTTGAAGCATTTTTCAACAGATGTTATTCAAGATTTTCTTAGTTTTCTGACTCCAACATCATTAGCCATATACTTAATCAGTGAGAATGATACGGTGTGCCGGTGATTTGTGAAGAAGCAAGTCTACCATAAGAAAGGTTGAAACTATAGCGGGATGAGAGTTCCAATACAACCTTCCTGACTAATAACTGCACCAAAAAAGTTGGTGTTTGAAGTAGACTTCAATCCCAGGACAAGGGGAACACTAACAGAACATGGGCCGGGGAGAGAGATTTCCAAATGGCCACATGGACTATGGAGACTATAGAGCTAATATCCTATCAACCACAAATACCTGAGATTAAGGTTTCATGTATATTGTCAGAGTGTTGCACCATTAATTTGCAATCAATCACAATTATCTATCCAGAATATGGATGTATTGGCCTGATTGAGAAAAACACTTGTCAACCTGAAGTGCATGGTTTTTAGAGCACTGGCAAATGTACAAAGTAGCTCTTTTAAAGTTAATAACTAATTTGAATTAGTATTTGTATTTTATTTTTAAAACTATAAAAAAATGATGATAAACTTGGAAGATAATACTAATTTACAATGAGGTTCCATGCAATTCAACTACATAACTAACAACTACTACTTTTGACTATTAAGTAGAAATTACCTCCAATTGCCTTAATGTGTCTAGCAAATTGGAACGCTCTTCACAAAGAACTCTAACTTGTCCTTGTATTTCTGCAAATTCTGAGAGCATAATCTGCTCGCACTCTTTGACAAGTACCTCACTGATCCCGTCTTCAAGCAAGCGTTTCTTAAGTCTTGCAGTCGATAAAGATATATCATTCGATATAAGAGAAAGACTATCATTCAATGGTCTCACTGAAAAAAGGCTTCTAGTTGAAACCAAAGCTTTTATCCACGCCAGCCTTTCTTTCTTCGAATGAGTTCTCAGGTGAAGGGTCTTTGTGGCAGTAAATATGTAGAACCGTCTATTGTCAGACTTGCTCTCTCTAAATGAAGAAATCTGCTATTAAATCAAAAGAAAGAACTCCAATTTTAAGGCCAGCATCGTACATATATCCAACAGACTCCTAAAACGCCCACCATATACTGCAATCAATTCATATTCTAATACAAATACAACACGGTGACGCAGATTAGTAATAGTAAAAAAAAAAATATCATGCATAATTAGATCACTATCAAATACCCCAAGTGGATCCAAACCCTCAAACCACTGTAATATTAAAACATAGCAACTGCATATTTTCGAGGACGGAAAACAAAAATGACCAATACCCAGAACGATCTTAGAAATACCAGGAGCTCAAGAGAACATAGGATCGAGTTTAGTAAACCTTTTTAGCAGGAACAGCACCGGCAGTGCAAGAATATTCCAGGAAAATTCAAAAACTATCCTTTTCCAATTCCCAAATACTCACGCCTAGTCCCAAGACACAAGTCAAAATTAAAAATAGAGAAAGAGGGAGAGGGAGATCCACCGTTTGATCCGTGTTTACCTTTCTTTATATTTTCTTAATATTTAAAAAGAAAAAGTTTGGCCATTTCTTCGAAGTATCATTTTAATATGAAAAGAAAGACTGGTAGAGAGCCAAGTATGAGAGATGAGAAAACTGTGCAGGCTAAAGAAACCAAGGCCCGAAGGAAAAGGGAGTTTTTAATATGCAGATTAACAAAAAAAACTGAATCTGAAACAAAGGGATGATGTGACCAAAGGGTAAAACTAAAAACCTAGCCCTACAAAGATAGGGAATCGTGGCCACAGTTCACCTGCTGATGTGACCCACTATAGATAAACGCCCAGTGTATATGCTGTAAATATCAAAAAAAGATAAATTTGACGATTATAATAATACTAATATATGCTACTATAAAGAAACTTACGGTTAATCGAGTACTGAAGCTCAGATTTCTAAACTATTTGATGACAGATACAAAGGGAGAGAGGAAAAGGCAAGGCAAAAAAATAAAAGAAAAAAAAATGTTAGTTTGATGATATCATGGTCCAGAAACGACGAGAATAGTAACAATTCGAGTAAATTTTTGGATTGAATGGATTGCTGAGGGCGGAAAGTTTTATGGAGTAGCGCCAAATAGGCACAAAGACCATGCCTTTATTTCCATGGAAAACTTCCTCATCATGCTAAGAAAATGTATACTATAATTACTCTCCCTATATATATGCGAGTAGTACTACCTTGAGACGAACGATCCCACCCGCTTTGTTGTGATGCTTACGGCTGCCGGAGCTGTCGAGACGGGAGAGGTGGCCGGAGGAGGCGTCGCCGATGAGCCTGACGTCATGTCCTGGGGGCAATAGAGCAAGGTTTTCGAGGCAGTGAATTTTGGAGTAAGAGAGGACGCCATTTTGCAACAGAAACCACCTGGATCTCCAGCCCTTGCTGTAATTGGTCCACTTGTAGAGGACTCCGGCGAAGCAGGTGACCGCATCAGATCCGGCATTGCCGTCAGATCCACCGGAAAGCATCGCCCTTGGCACTCCTGAGGCGGTCACGTCCGGCGACTCGTCTCCGATCGCCGGACTGTCTAGCGTTATACAACATAACGGATGCATTTCCTTCACTCGCATTCTGTAGAATTAAATTAAATAATTAACTCTCCAATCAAATCTCCATTAACGGCAAACATACAAATTTTGAGAGAAGCTCTGAAACGGAGAGATTCAGTCGTTGGAGAAACCAGAGATGGATAAATTTGAAGAGGAGTTTACCAAAATAAGGAGTCTCCTTTGCTTAAGAACGATTAAAAACTAAAAAATGTTTTTAATATGACAGTGGCAGAATTGTAATTTAATGCTGGACGCCATTAAAATGGTAGACTAGAGTGACGACTTGTCCTCCATTTTCTGTCTCACTAGCTAAGAGACCAGCCTACCATATTTATGTATGTTAGTAAATAACAGCACCAAACTGCTGCTCAGGATCGAAGGCATATTACCAAATTTTGCTACTCTCCCGTGTGTATGCCATGAGTTTTTATTAGGAAGTTCAGGTATTTCAAATACATTTTTATATATTTTTGATACGTGTAATGAACTATACATATTAATACAAATGGGTCTCACATGTTATGGACTATTGGTTAAAAAAAATAATTATTGTATACGTGTCGAAAATATATAGGAAGATCATTTTCTTAGTTGGAAGACCTGAACCTCCTAATAAAAACTCGTATACCAGGGCATAAACAAATGCAATGTGTTAGCCGATGGTGATGCAATCCGTAATTGGCTCCATTTACAGGTGGGTGTTGCTTGTAGGCTCACCTTTATTGTTGAGGCTTGCATCACAATATTTAAAACGTACTTAAATGCACCACGACGTATTTTTTCTGTTAAACAAAATGCACTTTCTCAAGTTTTAACGGGTTAAAGTGTATCCAAAATTCGTTTTCAATAAACAAAATGCACTCACTTTTGACCTATTAAAATTTTGAAAAGAACTTTGGGATACATTTTAAATATTGAAATACAAATCTTAACAACAATTCTACAAATTTTAGAGTTCAAATTATATTTTAGTTAAAAATAAATATGTTTATTATAAAAATTTGATAGATAAAATGACGATTTAATAAAATGTCACTAATAAAATAAGTAAATTTATATATTAAAGAAAATACCGTTATTTCAATGTTTTAATCTTTAAACCTAGAACTTAATGGCTATAGGGCCTACATCTATTTATGTCAATTTTAACGTTAAAATTAATAATTTGATAAATACACCGTTCAATATTTTAATCAGATCACTAGATAGGCAAGGTAGTCCTTTTTACATATGGTTTCATTTACATGCCCCGGTCTACAAACATAGGGTCTGAATAAAAATATCAAATTAATACCAACGTTAACCACTTTTTAATAATTTAAAAGGTTAGTTGAATATTAAGAAAAAATTTAAGTGTTATATAAACACATACTAAATTGTCTTTGCAACTAATGTGATAGGACTCGCTATGGATGTGAGGTAGAGAGTTTTTGTAAGACTATCAAAATAAATTTTGAAAATATAAGCTCTTTTTATCAATTATCATATTCATGATCAATTTTATGTCTAATTGAATGTTAGTTGTTCTAATTTGTTGATTTCACCTTTTTTGTGGAAGATGGAGCCTTGTTCTGACAAGTGTCGGGCAGATAGAAAAGTTAATTAAACTAGTAGTAGTATGAATGTATGGGTAGATATTCTAATCCAAAGCCCACGCTTCCCAGATCCTTTCCTTCCTTCCTTCCAAGGTTCACACTAGCTAACTACTGTTATCAAGGTTTTGCCGCGCTTCAGCGCGTGAGATACAGGCCACACTCTCAGGTCTCAGCTAATAGGGGTGTGGCTTTCTTCTCGATCTTATTTGTATGTGAAGTGGAATAGAGGATATTGGAAATCAATTTCAGCACTTGCTTCAAGTTCACACAAGTGCTAGCAGCCTCCAGCCCAGAAACCCAGGCAAGGTTCGACTGTACAAACTCAACTTATTACCACCCAATTTACATTTAAAAATGTTTGGAGACAGATTAAAATTTTTAAAATTAAAAAAAAAAAAGTGAGGATAAATACGTAATTTATAGTTAAGTTTTTATTATGATTTGATTTTGATTCTGATTATCATTTTATTTTTATCTTAAAATGATTCTGTTCGGTTAAACATCACGTTACTTAGTTAAAGTGACGTGAAGATCATATATATATATATATATATAAAAGGAATCAAAATAATTGAAATATGTTACTCAAATTGAATTGAATTGAAATGAACAAAAGAAAGGCCAAATCGGGGGAAAAAATCATAAAACACTCGGCCCGAAAAATAATGGTGTCAGCACTTTGTGAGACCAAAACTATGTGTGTTATCAACTTCCCATGTGTCTGTACTTTAAAACTAAGGCGCGTTAATTACATTTTCCTCCCCCATAATTCCAATTTCATAGTGGCCCATATAATATACTCCGTATTTAATTAATTAACTTAGTCCCAATCACAAGTCTCTTCCAAATCTAAATCCTCGTCTGTTTTTTGTTTTAGTTAGAAGGGTATACGTCTTTTTAAGTGTCACATAAGAAGCAACAAATCATACTTTACAACCACATGCATATATAGATATAGACCCAACACCCTTTTTCTTTTTCTATCCATTTCTTTTTTTAATGATCATTCTTCTTCCATCTTTATAAGCAGTGTTTGTTTTAATTCTTTCAATCCTACTTGCACTGATTGACATGGTTATGGATATATTTACAATACAGAAAGTCTAGGGCGACATTCCCTTAGCGACATTTCTGGCGACATTTTTTTTTTTTTTTTTTTTTTTTGGTTTTTTTTTTTTGTTATGACTTCCAAATAATTTATATGATTTATTGGAACAAATTTTTTTAAAAAAAAACAGTGATTTAGGTGTGATTTGGATACATATGCAAAACAGTGTTAAGAGGGCTCATTTACAATATGTTTTTTTTTTTGTTTTATACAATCAACAAGATATTACTATTTTAATATTAAAATAGTAGTAATAGAAAAGCTTATGGGCCTTTTTTAGGGTGAAATGGCGGGGATCCACATGATCATGTGTTAAGAGGAGTAGAGAGTAGAGTTGAGCGCCTTAATACAGGCCGTTCTGATGGGATATACATATGTCACCACATATACCCTCTCTCTCTCTCTCTCTCTCTTCACAAAATAAAAATGTATTAGCGATAAAATAAGATAGTAATATGATAAGCAAGAAACTACATAAAATAAAAGAGACGATGACTCAATTAAGCTGCCACATTTCCAAACATATATATATATATATATATATATATATATAACAATTTCAAACGAATATTACCACCGTATAGTACTTTTTCATGGCAACTAATTTTGATAATGTTTGAGGGAGCAAACCTACAACTAAAAAAAGTTGAGGAAAAAACAATTAGGACTTTAAGTCTTGGTTGCAGTTGGAACATTTGAAAAGTAATTGTGTGTATCTAATATAATATAGTTTCATTTGCCATTATAGTATCAACTAACTAGTAGAATATATAAGTGGCGGTTTATATAGACACGAGTAATTGAATAGCTTTTGTTGCGGTCATGAGGGCAAAAAGGGTGGATATAATCAATTTTTCTGGAATATAATAATGCCATATTTAGTCTTAGCGTGCTAGTTAAAACCGAGATCATGTGTTGTCTCAAGTTGGATTATTAAGTTTATTTGAATTTATTTCTTTATTGAAATAAGGAAAATATACAAACCCATCTATAGACTGGTTTCGTATTCATTTGGAGTTGAGGTGAGATTTAACAGGGAAATGATGATCCAAACGTGTATGACTGCAAGAACATGGTGGCCATCAAGTCCATGTTTCACAAGTACTGAACAATATAAACTATTTTTCTTTGAAAAAGTCTCACAACCCAACTCCTTGTAGTCCTATATAGCTAATGGAATCAAAATGATCTTCCAGTTGGAAACAACTCATTTTAGCACTAAAAATACGTACCCCTACCCCCACCATGTCTTCTCTATGCATGATGCATGCTTGGATTATGTAATTTTATCTAGATTACCTATATGTTTTCATATATTTGTATCATTGCATGTGTCCCTCCACCACATGTGTCTAGCTACCCATACCTTAACTTCCTCACAAGCCACAATTCGAATGCTAATCTCCTCTCTCTCTCTATATATATATATATATAAGTATCCTTAAGTATGTACTTGATCATTATTTTATGTTATGATATGGTTTTGAAAATTTCATTTAGTCAATATCTTGTTGCACCACTATAGAAAGTTGTTTCTAAGGAATTTATGTTGTTTATAGGATAGGATAATCAAAAGGGGATAGGGCATGGTCGAGTGCGTAGCGTACCCACTAATTATTGGATTTTCTATCCTTCTTGAGTTATAAGTTCACAAACAAATATTGTCATGTTCCTAAA
This sequence comes from Aralia elata, assembly GCA_034770075.1. Lineage (NCBI taxonomy): Eukaryota > Viridiplantae > Streptophyta > Magnoliopsida > Apiales > Araliaceae > Aralia > Aralia elata. Next base: position 2,282,966 of record CM068386.1, read on the forward strand.
GTGATTGCAATCAGCACTACAGAAACATGCCAAACATGGTATTACAGATTTCTAATCAGCAATAATATTGAGTACCATGTCGGCATACTTCTTCTTCAATTATATAATTTTTAATGTTCTTTTAAGACATTCGAATCTTGAATTGTGTTTATTAATATACTCCACTAATTAACAACTTTTTTGTTCAGAAATAAATTAGAATTTGTTCATATGATATTCTCATGTTAGAAGAGTTTCCACATGTTTTCACGATTCTGCAAGGCTTAAATTGAATGGCAAGGCCTAGATGTTGAAGTGTAGAGTCAAAGTCAGATTGAATCGCTGGGTTCAAGGATATATCCAAAATTTGAGTATTTAATTCCAAAGGCCACGAGGTTGGAAGGACTGTCTGTTAAAAAATAGGGGTAATTTATTTATGACACTTAACATCTGCAGAGTACTATCAGTACAGGCTGTACAATTTGCAAAAATAAAAGATCCAACGATAATAATTAACTTGATCACTAAAAAAAATTCATAATGTAATGTTTTGAAAGTCTAGATAAACTGGTTTTTCATTCATTACATGCACGGAGTGTCACCTCTTGGTTCAATCGGAAATTTTTTCCACCGGCTAGCTCAAAAATAAAAATAACCTCGACCTTTTACTAACATCCCACTAGGCTACCACACAGCCTCGACCGTTCACTTTTTCCCTAAAAAAAGAATCAAATACCCATAAAAGAAAACACAAATGGCAACACAAAACAGAGGAATAAGTAACAAAATCAGACTCACAAAACAAAACAAAACAAAACAAAAAAAGAAAAAGAAGTACCTGGACTAGAGCTTTTTCTGCATCATAACTGGTGGGGTATTGTGGACAGAGCTTCTAGTGGCTGATCTGTCTTCGTCTCTTCAATTTTCTTTCAACAAATCCTTTTCCATGATGTCAGTCTCTATATTTTTTTCTCCTCTTTGAATCTCTCTGCCCATGTTATCTTATGGCAGTGATGAAACTGGGTACATGTACATTGGAAAACTATAGAAACAGCTAGCCATATCTATCCCTTCCTTCAATTCCCTCGCTCTGAAATCAGTCAAAATATTGCTTCAGTGGTCCAGTTGATTTCAACAATAAACGATCTCAGTCTGAGCTGATTGCTTGCATATGTCCAGATTCCAATTCAACGTTACAATGTACAATTGACCAGATCCAATCAAAATTCACATTTAATCAAAACTTCAAATCCATTGGTTCAAATCCATGCAGCCTCACATGCTTGCATTACTCTGGATTTTCTTTCCCTCACTAGCTAAGTTAAAGTAGTATAGAGACTAGGAAATGTACCCAAACAAAATTACGAAGGAAGAAAATGTACCCAAAAAGACTTGGCCAAAAAAAAATATATGTACCCAAAAAAAAACGAAAAGGAGATTAAGCTAGGATTATCCATCTCGGCGCTTAGATAGCCTCTGAAAGTAAAATCGTAATCATAGAGTTCAACAAAGACTACACATAATTCAGCAGGTCTGTTCTAGTTCAGTCCTCAACAGTGATAACTGGAATGACCAAGTCTCAGTTTCATTACCTCTTGAATTTCTCTTTGGCAATTGAGAAGGTAAGGCTACACATCACAAATTGGCTTTTTCCCAAAGTTAGGTAAACAGGAACTCACAGCTATGCTTACTGCTGATTAATTTCTAAGAAATTCAACTTTTTTCAAATAATAAAATTGGTTTCTTATACAGATCTTCATTCTGCTTACGGATATTTTCTATTTGCTAGAGCATTGAACCGAAAATATTCTCAAAAGGTTCTCTCCACATCTACCATTAGTGGATACATGGGACATAAAGTACTATCCCACATGTAGACTAAAATCAGATTAGGCAAGAACCAATAATACATGCTCGAAAGGCTAGGATGACTTATTATTTCAGTGCAACTTATAGTTAGTGGAGCGTGCCCCTTGGCTTATCAAAACTATCACAAAAAAAAAAGTAGAGATTAAAAGGCACAAACAGGTATAAGGTTTCCCATAATTTGACAAACTATACTATCATTTCAATAGCAAAACAAAATAACTACATTATCAACAGACAGCTAAGTTCATCTACAGCAATTAATGGGGACCAGCCATAAAGCCAAACTTTAAGCATGCTTACATTTAACACCACAAAAAAATAAAAAATCGATGCTTAATGTCCTTGGTCTGACCAATGGACTAGCTAGTCCCTCTAAAGACACTATACCCTATCAAGAAAGTTCATCATTAACATGATTTAGGGACAGGACCATCCTATGGTTCTGCACAGAAACGTGATATCCATAAAAATTCACAGTAATTTTGAGGAGAATTCAAAGAACATGCAAGTTAAGCAACATATAACAGAGAGAGATACAGAACCATAGGTATGCCCCCGTTGTAAGACAACAAGTATTACGAATTTTAGGGCCTCTTTTGATCTAACAACCAAACACATAGAACTGAGATACTTTTGGTTCCCTTGAGGCCACCAGATACCCACCCCACATGTCAACTCAAATTCGTGTGAATAGGAAGTTTCAGACTCCTATCACATTACTGTGTTTCATGCATCATAATCAAAATAATGAACATCAAGTGCTTCAAAACAATAATTAAAAAGCTCGCTAAATATAATTACTTTCACTTGGTCACATAAAACAACAATCAAACAATCGCTCAAAACAGCTTATAAAAGAGTTTATCTCAAACTAAATAAAGAAAGTCCGACTTTCAAATGAAAACACTAAATAACTGATGCAGCCCACTTATCCAGCCACCAAATTCTTGCATTTCTTCCCACACCAGCATACCCTTTACCGCACCCACTACCAGAAAACAATACTCCCTCTGTTCCACAAAAATAGTCACATTTTTTTAAAAAAAGAAAAATTCGTTTCACTAAAAGAATCCACCTTTTAGTGATACAGTATAATATGACACAATATCCGTAAGTTTGCCATCATAATTTAACTATAATACCATAGTACTAAACTAAGAACTTATTATTTTTAGGGGCATACATCAAACAAAAGATATCCTTAACATCCAAATTTTGTAAATGAGACTCTTCTTGTGGAAAGGTGGGAGTATAAGTGAAGGCAACAAACAAGTTCCACTTGACGCTAATTACTGCCACAACAACTTTTTATGAACATACAGAAAGCAACAAGGACTAAACTTTTACCGTTATAACGCTGAATTCAATTTGTTCCGTAGTTACAATTCAATTCAATTTGTTCCGTAGTTACTGCAGTGTATCTGCCATCAGCACAGGCAAATGGCTAAATCAGCATAACAGATAGTGTTTTGGGCAATAATGGATGCCACAAACACATTAATAATTTTAGAATCGATAAAATTCATCAAAGATACAAACTTGAACAATGGAGAACAATTTCAAAAGGAAATGTTTCACAATGGGGGTCACAAAATGGGTCAAGAAAATACTTACAGAGTTACAATTTGTCAACTGAATGTCGAATAATTGAGATAACAAAACTCAAATAGATCTTCAAAAATACACAAACGAGCACAGGTAATCATCATTTAATTATCAAATTTCTTCCAAGCAAAACCCTAGAGACTAAGTAGCAATTACCCCCAACTAAACAAACAAATAACGTAGTAATTCACCGCCTTGAACTAAAACTGTTTAAGGCGCCAATTATTAAGATGGGCCAAGAAACTTTTTCAGTAAGCTCATAGCCCAAAAGGCAGACGTAGAAGTTCACTTCGCCCAATAAGATCCACTACGTCAGAAATAAGCAAGGGAAAGTAATACTCCATCAGTTTCAAAATTTATCAAGTTTAACTTTTTTTTTTAATTGACATGATTCATTATACTTTAAAAAAAATATAAATACTGTATTTAGTAGTTCTTTGGTTTATAATTTTCATAATCGTATTGTCTAAAACTTAACAAATTCATATAAATTTTTGAATATAAAAATACCTTAAATTAACTTCAAAAAAATAATCTTATATTTTAGAATAGAGGAAATATTTATTATGAAGTCTTTTTTCCCTCGGCACCAAATTCATTATTCTTGGGAAACTTACTTTAGAAATGTGAAAAAGAAGATGGGTTATATAACCACGTCAACCAACAGAGCCAGCCCTGACCCAGGGCAACCAGGACGACCGCCCAGGGGGTTCAAAATTAATTATAAGCTTGTGTATATATGTGTACATATGTCTAAAGCTTCAGTGCTCCAGCGGTAAAATAGTTCTCTGCAATGACCTTAAATGTGGCACAATATTGACTACAAAGGCAACCTTACTATTTTTTTTAATTTATTTTTTTAAAAAACACTTTTACGATTATTGATATAAAACATTGTTTTAATTATGTTGTGAAAAAACTTTTTGTCAAACCTTTATATTAAAAAAAATATGTCATCTCGACACACTACGAACTCTCGTCAAATTAAAAAAAATACAAAAGTATTAAAAAAATTAGCTCGGGGCGCTGCCCCCGAACCCCCGCCACTGGGTAAACTCGAGAAATTTCGCCTTGAGCCTTAAAAAACTCAGGACCGACTCTATCAACCAAGCTGCCAAAAGTAAGTTCCACTTATGTATGTGTATAATTTGTCTTGTTTGTTATAGTCAAATTTGAACCCAAGAGGTGGCAAAGGGTTAGACTGCCTAAGCCTGCCTTAGTAGCTCTTATAACTTTTTTATTGGAGATGAGAAAACCAGCTAGCCCAGAAGCCCTTAATAGTAGGCTTAACAGCCCAATTTCAAAACAGTCCCCATCTTTAAATAAAAAGAAAATGGTCCTTAGATGTTAGAGACCATAATCTGTAACCAAAAACGCATCTATAATTACTTTAGTTGCAACCAAAATTCACACCATACAGAGTGATAGAACAGATAAAAGAATGAATCTACAAGTAGCATAAAGAGAACGAAGGGGTACGTAGGTCTTAATAATAATCTATATCTGATTTTGCATGGATTCAAGAGTTGTGTGTACTACACTGACAAGGAGACTCAAGACTGAAGAGACAATATATGGGTAGGTTATTTGGAAAAGACAATGGCAATTGATGGCCTTCTAATGTTACGTACAGGTTGGGTTACATAAATTATTTTGGCCTTGGAGGTATTAATGAGACTCCACCAGAACATATAATGGCTTCCCCTTCAGTCGGTCACGCCCCTGCAACAGCCACAAGTAAAAAGTAATTAATTAATGAGAAACATGTAGACTAAATTAATCAAGAAGATGAAAGCTTCTTTTCTCACTCCAAGTCCAAGGCAAAACAATAAACAAAGCTCTCTAATACTTACCCAGTGGCAAAGAAGAAGAAACTTGATAGCGGAAACAAGGAAAACACAGTAGAAGAATAAATTGATTGATACTATAGGTTGACAAAAAGCAAATCAACTGACAAGAATCTCCGGAGAGAGGGGGACTCACCTTCAAATCTGGCAATTCAATCACACATGCGCATTCAACAACTTCAGCACCCGCACGTTCTGGAAAACAAAAGTTATATATATATAGGTCATATAACATATATATCAACTTTTAACAGAAGAACATTGTACAACCAGTAATAATATCCAAAAGAAAATGAACATGAGCTTCAATTAAGTTCAAAATTTTACTTTGGGTTCAAAATTAATGTAAGATGTAAAGACTGATTAAAAGCTTATAAGAGTGAGTTTAGGGTATCCTGGAAGGCTGGGACAAGTTACGGTAATTAATCAAATAGGAAGAGACTTTAGCATCAAAATTATTAAAATTTAAATTTTTTTAAAAAAAAAAGAAGAAGAAAAAAAGATGAAAAGCCAACTATTGGTGTAAAAGTTTCTTAATATGCATTACTGTATACCAAAGCTGCATCTCTGAATGATACGAGACTTGATGAAATGAGTGATTCCTGGAAATTCAATGTTACCTAGAAGAATTCAACATTTGGACTACATTATGCAGTGCCAATTCCTAAATCCTCACAAGTGAGATTATAAAACCTCAACATCTTTGACTTGGAAACCATAGAATACTTATAGCCCAACTCCCACTAAATATTACTCCTATACCACAATTCAACTTTTCAAGAAAATGCTGCTGCCAGTACTATAGAGCAAGTTGAATGACAAAGCAAACCCGACCTTAAGATAACCTTTTCGATATACATTGGGCATGGGCTCAATGGTTGCCATTGGGCAAATACCCTCATAGAATCCCCCAAGGTGATCTTTGAAAACAATACTGGGCGAAATTAGAGTTTAAGAAGTACCCAGAATATTCATAGCCGCACAGAGGGTGCCACCAGTAGCAATTAAATCATCAACCACCAAAGCTTGTTCACCAGGTTCAACTGCCCCTGTGTGCATCTCCAGACAATCTCTTCCATATTCCAAGATATACTCTTCTGATATAACTTCTCCTGTAGTTACAATGCATTTGGAGTAAAAGCCCAGGTATAAAGGAATATCATTAAAACATAAAGTACTTATTAACCTTAACTAACCAAAATAGCCTCACACACAAAAAAAATGGAATTGCTACTAGAGGATGAAAAGTACCAGGCAACTTTCTTGGTTTTCTCAAGGGAACAAACTTTGCCCCTAGCGCCAATGCAATGGGAGGACCAAATATGAAACCACGAGCCTCTATTCCTAGCAAAATAAGAACTTCCGCAGATTAGCATACAATTCAGGTCAAGTTTAGTCGTGTAGTTATACCATTCTAGTGTAAAGTAGCCCCTTTTAATATCAAAAGTGATACAAGAATATTAGTGTTGAAACACAGAAGAAATAGAATTATTTATAGCAAAGAAGATCGATGTATAAGAAAAGAGAAAAATAATGAGATGCTCAAACCAATATCATAATTAAAGACAGACATTCAAATGGTGATATATAAATTAGTATACATGAGAAAATTCTTACGAGAAGGTAGATTCTACCACCTTATATTTGTGTAAACTATACAGCCGCTCTTAATTCCAAGTGAGAAGCTTAAAACAATATCATAACTAACTGCAGACATTCAGCCCCGGTGACAATTTTAGAGAGAAGTTACGAACATGATTACATGAAGCAGAGCTAAATACAAATGTAAATTTAGGAGAAATTAATTATACAACAAAGTGCAAGGAGACAAGTTATTAACACTTAACCCAGATGTCAGTTTTAAAGAAACAAAATCAAGTTTAGGATATACCATAATTTGACATACGTAATTCTAATTACTATGCAATTGGAAGAAATAAACAAAGGAAAAATGTCAAATCAAGCTAACGATCATTACATTAATGTGATCCGAAATAACAGTTAAAATCCACAACATAAAGGAACAAAATTTATTGAGACAATCTATAGACCCATCATCACAATGGGCCCACCTAAGGTGGGCATCCATCACCAACCACCATCATCCCCCCAAAATTGGATCCAAACATAAGCCCAGAAATTACTCTGAGCCCCTCATAATACTTTAAATAAATAAATTAAAAAGAAAAAAGAAAAAGTCATCAGCGACACATTCCACTAACGCCCGCCATAATCAAACCCAAAATCACTGTATATCCAAAGTGACTTCCATAAGAGCATACAAAAAGTGACTCAAAAAACTACATATATTAATATGGATCCAAGGCAATAAGTTTCAGGATGAAGCCTGCAACCAGCCAACCAACAAGGATTTTGGGTCCCCACTTAAATGGAATACAAAATTAGAGAAACTGTGAAATTGTCCTACGTACGTACAAGTTAAAGAATTGTGACACCATATATTCCAACTGTAAATACATATAAAATGTATGTATATATGTATGCAACGAGAAATGTAGGAAGGATCGATGATACCCATTAACATAGCTAAGCATTTAACATTGGAGACATAATTTTACCCTCTTTTAGTAGTAGTTGTAAATTCAGCATTAGTAGTAGAAATGGTAACTATGGTTAAACGTAAATTAGTGATTGCTTAAAAATTTCAGTCATCTTTTTCTCTTGTAATAAAACTCCATATATATATATATATATATATATATATATATAAGGTAGTGATCTATAACAAATGTTTGTTATGAACACTATTTCAGCAAACAGATTTCTCATCGTCCAATGTGAGATCTAAGGGCCGAGATCAACTTGAACATAGGCCCGACCGTTAGTCTTTCTGGAGGCGAGAGAAACTCTTATCAACAACCACTCTAATGACTAAGTTGCACTTGAAGATTAGTAGGATTTTACCCTGGCCGCTACTTCTACTACCGGCCAGACTAAACGACGACGTTTATCATCAATACGACGTCTTGTAGCCTGACCGCTAATAGGAGTAGCGACCAGAAGATAAACAAAACCCAAATCTGAATCTGTTTGCTACTATCAAATGTTTGCAGACCATCCACATCAATTAAGAGAAAGAAGAACACAAGGCTAAGGCTAGACAAAGCCAATTCTACATCAAAATTCAAGTTTGAATCGGTTATTCTACTCCAATTACTAATAAGAATATTCCTACCGAATTTTTTAACGAATTTATGTTAATTTATAAAATACGACTAGAATTACATATATGAAATAACAAATTGGATAGTATGTATACATACATGACTAATTTTGTATGAAGTTATATACATGCATAATATTAATATATTTTGTGTAAAAATTTAGACTAATAATATGAAATAATTGGTGCTTACGTATATACATTGAATAATTGGTCATACCTTTATACATGGAATATTGTTGGTATTGTTTTTAATTTATGTTGGTATTTTTTAGATAAAATATGAAGAATTAATTGCCCGGACCCATTGATCCCAGTGTCCGTTATGACTAACAAGTTAAAAATTTTGGTCAATTTGTTCTCGAAGTTGGAAGAAACTGAAATTTTTTATAAATCCTATGCACACAAAATTTTTAGAGAAATTTTCTCCAAAGATAGATTTCTGCAGCTGCTTAGAAAATGAATGCATATAGAGTAAAATATTAGAAATCAGATATAAAGATGCATATCTAAGTTTTGTTAGTCGCCTAGCCACTACTCTTACTAACTGCTGACTATATGACATTGTATTGTCGGAAAACGTCGACGTTTAGCTTAACCGGTAATAGGAGTAGCGGTCAGGCTAAAATCCTAAGTGACCGCTACTCCTTCTAGCGGCCGATCTTGGCTTTTACATCTCATGTTGGGCAATGAGAAATCTATTTACTAGAATAGTACGTGTTCATAGCAAACATTTATTATGGATTACTATGGTGTGTGTGTGTATATATATATATATATTTACCGGCAACAAGTGAAATGTTTTTGCCTTTGTATCTCTCAAGGAACAAATCAATGGTGTCTTTGAAGGCTTTTGGATCCAGTAAGAGCGTAGTTACGTCTTGAAACATAATCCCTGTGTGAATTAATCCCATAATTACTCATAATTATAATAATAAGTATAACATTAACACAAAGCTGAAGAAATTAATATGAAAATAATAAACCTGGTTTGGGGAAGTTGGGGACAACGCGGATTCTAGATTTGATGGCAGGGATACGAGGATCCTCATCTTGGTAGGCTGACATTCTATTACTTAATAATAATAATAATAATACTTATAAAATACTAGCTCCTATAAATTTAGTGAGTTATAGATAAGATAAGAACAACATAAATTAATTAACCAGAGCTTTCCCTCTCAGTACCCTCTATATAGTTTTATATATATATATATATATATATATAATTGTTCTGAATATAGCTCCGGCCGGTGAAGTAGACAGAGAAGAAGAGTGGAAGATATAAGGGGTATAAAAAGGAAGACGGAAGAAACAGATATATGATTACTTTGACTCGGTTGTTATAATAGATTTCTTACTAAACAAAGAGGTCTTAGATTTAACCCTGTTAATATATATATATATAACTTCTGTACTTCATCTTTAAGATGGTATACTAGATCTCTTTTTAAATAAGAGGTTTTAGATTTAACTCCTCTCTCAAGTTAGAAAGAATATATATATATATATATATAACTTCTGCACTTCACCTTTAAGATGGTATACTAGATCTCTTTTTAAATAAGAGGTTTAGATTTAACTCCTCTCTCAAGTTAGAAAGAATATATATATATATATATATATATATATATATATATATATAACACTTCACCTTTAAGAGAGAAATAAAGAGAGGTTTTAGGTGGGAGGCACAAGAACGAGGAGGGTGGAGGGACGGGAGGGAGAGTGTAATTACTATATTTAGGCAAAATGTCTCCTCAACAAAAGTAATAAATCACTATTATTATTATTAGTTTTTTATAAAATATATACATATATATTACAAATTTACATATCAATTTTTTATTATTAATTACGTAAATAAATATTAATGAGAACACTTTTAAAAAAATATGTAATATATTATACCACTCTTATAATTTTAACATGTATTACAATATTACCAAAATTACTAATTTTATTAAGAAAAATTATATTATTATAATTGCCGCTAAGATCTATAGCCATTACCATCGTACTAAAATTTAATTCACGACAAAATAAGAAATTAACACATCATAATAAATAATGAAAATATAAAATAAAATTGTAGAGTAGATACTCACTCATCAATACTTGTATTATTTATTTCCTTAGATTTTTTTTAAAATAAAAAATAAAAAATTCTATTGTAGCTAAATTTGGGCCTATTAGTCACGCATTCTATTCTCTCCTCTAAATGCGTTTGCCCTTATATTTTCGCGCTTCTTCGAAGACAATATTGACCCCATGTTTTCTTCTAATTCCGAATACATCCTTACATATTTTGATTCATGTTTATTTTTAAATTAATTAATTATATAATTTATCTGTGATAACATAATAATAAAATTGTGATAATAAATTCTAGATATTATGTTATTTTATATTATCATTAAAAAAAACTTTTATATAAAAAAATTGAAAATAAAGACTTTTGTAGAGCCAAGGGTAGTCTTTAATTGGAAAAGGTACTACTACTATTTTACAGTAATAGTAGATTTTTAGTTGTGGACTGGAATCCACCCAGGATATCACCTTTTTCTTTGTAAAGATTTAGACCCTTTTTTTAGATTATAAATTAGTTAATAACAAAAAACTTTATTCTAAAAGGGAAAAAAGAAAGAATGAAGGTGAAAAGAAACTGTGCTCCAAAAGGCAAGGAAAATGACGTGATTCACTACTAATCAAATTAATGAGGAAATGGACAACACCAGCAGCCATCAGAATGAAGAAAATTCTGTGGCCAACTCCTTTTTCTCTTTCTCATCATAGATATTATCTTTTTACTTCTTCTTTTTCTCTTTAAATTCCTCTTTGCATGCATAATGTAATATATATATATATATATATATATATATATATCCGTGACAAATGTTAGATGGAAGGACTATTTGAATCGGTGCATCTTTAACTATCTAATAAATGATCCGATCGTCCAAGATTTAATTAATAAAACACATTTCAGAAGATAAAGAAATTAAATACCTTAATAGCAGAAGGAGTAATGTTCTAAATATTCTCACTTTAGTTAATTAGATTATTGTCTGATCACCAAATTATGTCCCGAAAGTTGCAAGTATGGACAATATATAATCAAACAAATCTAATATTCTTAATTAACTCTAATGTTGAATCATTCAAATTAAGTGACTGAGAAAGACGAATTGCTAATTAATTAATTTGTATAATAAATCAGCTAAGCAAACGATCATAATCTCTTTTGAAACAAAAAAGGACAAAAATTCAATGGAAAAAAGAAAAAGTGAAGGTTGCTTTTTAAGAAACTATAGGCTAATATATACTTTATATATAGAACATGGTCCATTGCAAAGATACATCGTATCACATGGATAGCAGCTAGCTATTAATCCATTAATTTCATTAGTATTTTTGTTTATTATATTCATTCTCAACTAAATTTCTACACACATTTTTATAAATAAAGAAAGATAGATCTTATAATAATGTATTTTTATCCACTAATTAGCCTAAGTTACAAATAGCATCAATACTCTCTCTCTCTCTCTCTCTCTCTCTCTCTCTCTCTATATATATATATATATATATATATATATATATATATATATATATATATATAGCTGCCTACATGCATAGAGTCCCGACCCCCACAAATTAACCTAGCCAAATTTCGATCCCCACAAATCCATATATATCAAATGAAAGTTGACATTATCTTAAACCGTGTGTTACGTATATTGTGCCTTCGATTGACATGGTCACACAACAAGTAGGTAGAAATAAAATTACACAAATAAAAATTAAACTTGAGATTTAAAATTTATAAATTTTATCTTAGTCATGATCTTATTGGCATTATCTTCCCTTTGTTAACTGTAGGATTAATTGTTTAAGAGATGTGTGGATAAGTGCCAATATTTTGTTTCTACCAAGATACATTTTTTTTCACAAAAGAATTTCATTTGTAAAAAAAAAATTGTTCTGCCAAAAAAATTACTCCACCTTATAGTAGTATAATAAAATAACACTAAATCGTTATGTTTTTTATTATAATTATATTGTAATGATTAATAAAATAATAATTAATAGTATGCTTTTAACAAGCAAGTAATAAAACTATATTTTTAATAGTTATAAAGGATATATTTTTCGTAAATTGTTTTACATGAGACTCTTTCTACAAAAGTAAAGCGATTTTGGAGCATCTTCGAAATGCGTAGGAGGTACGGTAGATGCAGTAGAAGAAGTAAGTTGCAGCAGCAGGAGTAAGCCTTGTACTTTATTTATATATATAAGAGTAGGCAGGTAGTAGGGTAGGTTGGCCCGCAGGGGGCCGGTTTTGTTTGGTGGGTAGATTTACATTTAGATATATATTCAAGAAGAGAGAGAATGAAGGGGATCTATCTATCACTTCATTTTTGTATCTGCATGTGGGATTGGGTAAGGATAAATTAACGTAATAAGTTTATATAATTTTTTATTATATTAATTATAAAAAATATTGTATTAATTAATGTAATAAAAAATTATAAAATTTATCAATATAATATTTTTTATAATTAATATAATAAAAAATTATAAAATTTATTACGGTGAAGTTATTGTCCACTAAATACGCGAGAGAGATTTTGTAGTTCTGAGATTGAATCTTCTTGTGGTACCTACCTATTTCTCATCAATGCAGCAAGCCCAAAACTTGGTTGCTTTCCTCCACCACATGATCATATATTTAATGCATGTTTGGTTCGAGGTTTTTGTAGTTTTAAAGCCTAAATCTCTTGCTTGATGGTCTAAACGCAGTTTATTCTCTAGATAAAATTTTAGATTCATAAATACAGTTTTTAAAATGGTGTGGTGAGAGGTACGATATTAGATCTTAGATGTAGCCAAGAACATAAGAATTGACTACCCCCGACTAGTTAGTTTTGTTCTATTTATCTATTGAATGGGAGTCCCCCCCCCCCACAAAGAACGCGTACTAGTCTAGTTAATAAAATAAATTTCTTCTGATCATAATATATCGTAATGACAAGTTTACGATTCTTGTTAGTTACAGAAGTGATACCCCTTTGATCGAAACAAAGAATGAAAGCTACTGCACCACTACTACTACCAATGGATTTTCTTTATCTTGTTTAATTTGAAGGGGGACACAAGATAAAGAAACAGAATTAAGTGACATTTTATTTTGTTAAAACAATTCTTTTCTTCTTCTTTTTTCTATACATTATTCTAAATGTTTACTTTCTCAAGCTGAGCAAGTGAGTAATGCCGTGAGCGTTGGCCCATAGAATTTGTATGTTCGTGTGGTGGCGGGGCTAGGAATGACTTCAGAAATGAGTTGGTCATGTCATATTGTTTACCTATCACTCACCTTTCTACCATATATTCTATTTTATATATATATATATATAAATTAAGATTGGCCATACCAAAATTTTTGGTGCTTCGCACCAAGTCCACTAGTCTTTTCACAAAAACAATCGAGTAAAGAATGACTAATTAAGCAACAATTTCCTTTATTCCATATTTTAGGCAATTTTCTAGTGACATACGGGGTATTATAGTGCACAAACATATATAGCACACCAATGAGTTTTCTCTAAGTAGTAATCATGATTCCAGGTGCAAATGTTTCCTATAGAAAATTGTCTTGATATTATCATGGACAAAAAAGCATTCAACTCCTCTTCATTCCACTTCTCTTCATTTTTCTTTTTTAATTCTATATATTGTTAAACTTTGTTAGTAATGGTCTAGATATATTTATAAATATATAACAAAATGGATTCTTTTACAATTTTTTTATTAAAGTATTTTTGATGTTCAAAATTTATAACACTTGTGAATTATTCAAATTTTAGTTAAAATTATTAATAATACAAAACATTCATCTAAAAAAAACACACCCTTGCTTTTAATTTTAATGTGATGATGTCCCTCAATAATATAAATCAAATGACAAGTGTTAATTTAATAGCCTTAAGTTTAAATATTGTACAGAATTATAAACAAAAAAGAATATTGGAAAGATGTGGAAAAAAAAGGAGCCCAATTGGAATAAAAGATATTGACAGAAATCAATGTGGACCCTTTTGACCACTTACATGACTGAGATATTGGGTCTGGTGTGTAGCTGCCACTGAAATCCAGAATCATCAATCCAAAATCCATGGTAGTTGAGAAATAATAAGTTAATAAAGATGACAATGATGCCAACTTTGATTCTGTTGTAAAATCATACATTGTATTGTATGCGGATATCTAGATGTATTCATACACTTTTTATTATTATGTTTATTTATCATTCTCAAGTTCATTTGAGTTCATTTGAGTTTACACCTTACTATGACATTGAGCTTACAAGTATTTATGTACATGTACCTATAAAAGTATAAATAGAAGCATTGTTAAGAGAATAAGGTACATACAAAGATAACTACAATTATAAGATTACATAAAATAAAAGTGCTCTCTATTTTCCTATTGTTCCTATTATTTAATATCATTTCACAATACGTTATCAGCACGAGTTTCTACCCAATTTTAAAAAAGAAATTATCCTCCCATTGTTATTCAAACATCAAAGATTATTTGTATAGTTCTCTCAACTCATTGTAAGTATTTTTTAATTTTTTTTAAGTATGATAATAGACCAATTCTTTTATATTATCTTTAGCAGGATAACACTTTCGTTGATAGAATTTTGTGAAAGCATGTTTTTTATCTCTTTAGTTGTTGTTATTGAAAGGAGTACTTGGTATTAATTATTACTTGAGAGTTTTAGCTGAATACCTTGGTTAATTGCACGTTATAATCTGAGAAATGCTCCCTTGGTTGGATTGTTAGAGCATGCAAATGTTTTATACCATCTCATGTGCTTGTTATTTTCTAGAGACAAGGTTTATCCCGATATATGCTGAGATTTGATATTGGGTTTAAATCTCTGAGCATCAATCGAGTTTTGCTCACTCAATATGAAAAAAATGCATAGATATACGAAGGATTTATTTATATTTACAACATAAAGAATTTAGAAATGGTCACTTGCATGGAACTTATATATTAATTAATTATATTTGTGCAATAGAATTTCGCCTTTTTGCTAAATCATATTTTAATTTCATCGATTGTTACATTAAAAATATAACAACCAATTAAGTAATGAAACTGATTGAGAAATGCTTTAAATTTAGTTATTTAATTTCTTATGTAATTATATATTTATATAGATGTCAAACTTTATAAAACTTGAATTTGTTGCCCTTGATATCTCGGACAAGAATTACTTGTCATGGACTCTTGATGCTGAGATTCATCTAGAGGCAAAGAATCTTGGAGATATAATTAAGCTGACAATCATGCATCCCTACAGGATCATGCAAAAATTAATGATTTTTATTAGTCATCATCTCCATGAAGAAAAGAAAAAAAAAATCACTAATGAAGACAGGTTAGAGAAAACATTTATTACATTTAATGATTCGAATATGCTCTTGCGCAGCAATATCGAGAGTGTAAGTTCACAAAATATTCTGAACAGATATCACGTCTTCTAGTGGCTGAACAAAATAATCAGTTTTTGCTGAAAACCTACCAATCTCGCCCGACCGGTTCTACTCCATTCCCTGAAGCGAATGGAACCTCATATGATAAACATAGAGGAAATTATGTTCGTGGTTGTGGGCATGGCTATTGGTCATGTACTTGTCGTACTCCTAAACATTTGGTAGATTTGTACCAAGCATCCATAAAAGAAAAGGGAATTGAAATAAATTTTATTGATCATAATGATCCTGAAGATCCCATAAATTATCTTGACTTTCCGAATAGAGTGGATATGACTCATTTTGATGTCTCTTATTTCCTTGAGATGGAAATGTTCATACCAATTAATTATTATTCTTTCATTATATTATGGCATTATAATAAGTATTTTTATTTTGATATATTTTATTTATGTTTCAAGTAATAAAGTTTAATTTATGTTTTATATATATAAAGATGCATGGGTCATACTGGTAATTGAAGGCTCTGGAAGAGCAATTACCATATAGAGCGATTCTTAAAGATAAAAAATATGCAAAGCCAATGTCAATACCATATCAAGTTCATTAAACTTAATTGAAGGTTCTAGAAGAACGATTATAATGTTGCTAAATGGCACAAAATTTTGTATTGATGATGTTTTGTATTCTTCTGAGACAAACAGAAATTTGTTCAGCTTTAAGGATATATGTTATAATGGTTATCATATTGAAACCAATAACGAAGGCAGTGAAAAACTTCTTTATATTACTTCACTAATACCAGGCTAGAAGCTCATATTAGAAAATTGCCTATTTTCTCTTCTAAGTTATATTATACTACAATGAGAACAGTTGAAACAAATATTGCAATACACCAGAAGTGTTTGGACCCAAAGGTTTTTATGATTTGGCATGATCGTCTTGGTCATCCAGGATCAATAATGATACGTCGAATTATTGAAAACTCCTACGGACAT
Source organism: Aralia elata (assembly GCA_034770075.1). Classification (NCBI taxonomy): domain Eukaryota; kingdom Viridiplantae; phylum Streptophyta; class Magnoliopsida; order Apiales; family Araliaceae; genus Aralia; species Aralia elata. The sequence continues at coordinate 2,299,959 of CM068386.1, forward strand.
CCCTTAAAGAACCAAAAGATTTTTTTCCCTAGTGATTATCCATGTAGTACATGTTATCAAGGTAAATTAATTATTAAACCATCACACTCAAAGATTGTTGTTGAGTGTCTATCTTTCTTAAAAAGAATTCAGGATGATATATGTGGACCAAGACACTTACCTTGCGATCCATTCAAATATTTTATGTTTTTACTTGATGCATCAACCAGATGATCACATGTATATTTACTTTCTATTAGAAATATTACATTTGTTAGACTTCTTACTCAAATAATTAGGTTGCGAGTATAATTTCCTAATTATCCAATTAGAAAAATTCGTTTAGCTAATGTTGGTGAATTCACATCTCAAACTTTTGATGACTATTGCTTGTCAATTAGAATTGATTTTGAATATCATGTTGCCCATACACATACTCAAAATGGTTTAGCTAAATCACTTATTAATAGACTTCAAATTATTACTCGACTTTTGCTTATGAAATCAAAATTACCAATTTCTACTTGGGTCATGCTTATATTTTACATGTTGCATCATTAGTTCGCATTAGGCCAACTGTTTATCATAAATTCTCACCATTGCATTGGTTGTGCTGTATGTGTACTTATTGCACCCCCCACAACACACTAAGATGTGTCCTCAACTTAGACTTGAAATTTATACAAGTTTTGATTCTCCATCTATCATTAAATATCTTGAATCTCTAATTGGTGATATTTTTAAGGCACGTTTTGAGGATTGTCATTTTAATGAAACAATCTTCCCACCGTTAGGGGAGAAAAGTCGTTGTCAGAAGCACGACGGGAGATTATTTGGAATGTTGCGACGTTATCTCATATTGATCCTCGTACAAATCAATGTGAACTGGAAGTTCAAAGGATTATTCATTTGCAAGGAATTGCAAATCAATTACCAGATGTATTCACCGATAATAAGAAAATAGTGAAATTTCACATTCCAGCTGCTAATACTCCAGTACGGATTGAAGTCCTAGTAGGACAATCAGTTAATACAGTAGCAAATGAATCAAAGTCACACCTGAAGCGTGGAAGATCGATCGGTGTTAAAGATAAAATTCTCCGGAAGAGAAAAGTACAAGAAAAATAAGTTGCAGCATATAAAGAGGTTATACCCATGAAATAGACCACAGAAATAATTGATCTATCTAAAACTTATGAATAAAAATCTCCTGAAAATAAAACTCTTGAAGAGTTATCCCTTGAAGAGGATCAGGTACCTAAAAATAACGAGATCTCGATACATTATGTATATACAGGAGAAGTATTGGATAGAAATAAAATTATTGTCGACAATATATTTTCATATAAAGTTACTTGTGATATTATCAGAAGTAATGATAATGAATATAAACCACAAACCGTTAATGAATGTCAACGTAGAAATGATTGACCAATGTGGAAAGAGGCGATTCAAGTAGAATTAAATTCACTAAGTAAACGTGAATTTTTTTGGACCTTTAGTCTGAACACCTAGAGGTGTAATGCCTGTTGGATACAAATGGGTATTTGTACGTAAACTAAATGAGAAAAATAAAATTATAAGGTACAAAACGCAACTTATAGTACAAGATTTCTTGGAGAGACCTAGTATTGATTATGAAGAAATATATGCTCCTGTAATGGGCGCAATTATATTCAAATTTTTAATTAGCTTGATAGCAAAAGAAAATTTAGATATGCGATTAATGGATATTGTTACTGCATATCTGTATGGATCATTAGATAATGATATCTACATGAAAACCTCTAAAGCATATAAAATGCCTGAAGCATATAATTCTACATCTCGAAATATGTATTTTATGAAACTACAAAGATCCTTATATGAGTTAAAGCAATCCAGACGCATGTGGTATAATCGCCTCAGTGAATATATTTTGAAAGCAGGATTTGAAAATAATCCAATTTGTGCATGTGTTTTTATCAAAAAAATCAAAATTTGGATTTGCTATTGTTGCAGTATATGTTGATGATTTAAATTTTGTAGGGACTCCAGAAGAGTTAAGAAAAACAGTAAATTGTTTAAAGAATTAATTTGAGATAAAAGATCTTGGTAAGACAAAATTTTGTCTTGGTTTGCAAATTGAACATCTTCCAAATGAAATTTTTGTTCATCAATCAACATTCACAGAAAAAAATCCTGAATAAATTTTACATAGATAAAGTTCATCCTTTGAATACTCTAATAGTGGGCTAATCATTTGATTTGAAAAAAAGACCCTTTTTAGACCTCGTGAGGATAACAAAGAATTACTTGGTCCTGAAGTACCATATCTTAGTGCAATTGGTGTCCTAATGTATTTTGCTAATAATACACAACCTGATATAGCATTCTCTGTGAATTTGATAGCAAGATATAGTTCTTCTCCTACCCGAATACATTGGGATAAAGTTAAATATATTTTTCGTTACCTGCGAGGAAGTATGGATATGAGCTTATTTTATTCAAATAATGATAATCATAAATTAGTTGGATATGCTGATGTAGGATATTTATCTGATCCACATAAAGGTTGATCTCAAACAGGTTATCTCTTTATATGTGGTGATATTGCTACATCATGGAGATTTACAAAGAAAACATTAGTTGTCACTTCATCTAATCATGTTGAAATACTTGCAATCCATGAAGCAAGTCGAGAATGTGTGTGGCTGAGATCAATGACTCAACATATTCGTGGAATTCATGTGGTTTATCCTCCAGCAAATGAACTTCAACCATCCTATATGAAGACAATGTTGCATGAATAGCTCAATTAAAGGGAGGATACATCAAAGGAAGTAGAACAAAGCACATCTCACCAAAATTCTTTTTCACACATGACCTTGATAAGTGTGGCGACATTGATGTTCAGCAAATTCGCTCAAAAGATAATCTAGCAAATTTGTTCACTAAAACATTACCAACTATAACGTTTGAAGGATTACGACACAATATTAAAATGCGACAGCTGAAGGACTTAAGGTAATACATTCATGAGGGGGAGCTAATACGCACTATACTCTTTTTTCCTTAACCATGGTTTTTTTCTATTGGGTTTTTCCTGGTAAGGTTTTTAATGAGAGAGTTTTCAATACGTATGGTTGCACTATAGACATCCAAGGGGGAGTGTTATAAAATCATACATTGTATGTGGATGTCTAGATGCATTCCTACACCTCTTCATTATTATGTTCATTCATCATTCTCAGGTTTATTTGAATCTCTCTAAGTTCATTTGAGTCTACACCTTCCTATAACCTTTGAACTTACAGTATTTATGTACATGTGCTTATAAACAGGAGTATTGTTAAGAGAATGAAGTACATACAAAGACAACTACAATTATAAGATTACATGAAATAAAATGCTCTCTATTTTCCTATTGTTCTTATTATTTAGTATCATTTCACAATAGATTCCAAATTTTTCTTGTAGTATTCTTATGCATCAATACAAAGATAGCCTCCCTTTGTGAAGGTATACCACCTACTTCAAATGCCACCTTGCTGAAGAGATTTTCAAGCTCAACATTACGGATACAGGTCCATAAACCTGGGAAAACTCCCTTAATTACTGAATAAGTACAAATGTATAACACTTATAATGTAGGGAAAACAAGAAACCATAAATAACAGAATATTCATCTTCAAATTAATGGATTAGCTTATGATGAATCTATGAATAATATCTGCGGCCAACATAATTGAGTCTTGATCTCCTACTTCTCACAGGTGTAAACCACTTCTCTACGTTGGCCGTCTTTGATCTGAGTCGTTTGTATTCCCTCGATCTCATCACTCCTTCCATGATGTTTATATCCTCGCAAATCTCACGTCGAGAAAGAGATGCCAAGCCAGGAAGTATGTCTTTCTGGAAATCTTTTAGTCTCCTTCCCCTTCTCAACTTAATCCCACCTTCCTTTTTGTCCATTTCATTCACTTCAAATGTATTCGATGTAACACAATAGTCGTCTGCGCCGAGTTCGGTTAAATTCAGAACCATTGCTTCATAAGAATCAATAGAACACTCTGGCTGCTCCCTCTCACTGGCTCTAATCTCATTTGAACCTGATATGGTGGTCTCAACATTGTAGTTGCCAACTGGATTTTCCAAAGAAATACATACAAGTGATAAAGCTGCTTTCTGAACAAGAATATCTATTTCTGCTGACTCTCCTTTTTTCTCGACACAGAATTGATGCTTCATTTCCCTACTGCCAGAAGATCCCGAGTCTGGCTGACATGCAGTTTCTGCAACTTGAGATGATTCGAAATTTTGGATAATACTGGAAGGAGAAAGACTTGATCCTCCCAAATCAGTTCCAGACAGCATGGTCCTTGTGATGTTCGGATTGTCCTCGGCAATGCAGTCAAACGTGCATGCAGTTGGAGTAGGACACCTGCTGCAATGTGCATCTCCATTTGCACTTTGACTGCTACACGGATGTGCAGGATCTATCTCTTCACTCACCTTCCCACAGTTCACTTCTGGCCTAGTTGTATCTTTATGGTTTCCATTTTGAATATTTAATCGAAGGTCCACGTTCCTACTATGGTTGCCATGTTCCTCACTAAGGTCTGATCGGAGCTCAGACATCGACTCAAGATCTATATTGCATGTGTTATTTCCATTCTCTTCCTTAAATTTAGGACTTATTGCCGATACATAATTACTATTGTCATTGCTGTTGGAATCCCTCAAGCCTGGAACTGCGTCACCTAGTCCCAAAACAGAAGTCTCCTTAGAGTTGTTATCCATAGAGCATGCACTTCCATCAAATTTATCGTTTACTTTACAAGAAATACCTGAGGAGCTAGCCGCTGAAGGAAATGACAGGGTTGAATCATTTGATTCATCAAGCTGGATCTTGTTAAGGTCCAAATCTATAGGAGGAACGCTGGAATTGAACAGTTCGCCCTTGGTGAACATATTGTCACATGGACCATCGTCATAGCATTCATCAAGTCCTGCAGAAGCAACAGAAATCAGAACAGTCAAATCATAATGACTAATCATATGCTTAACATAGTTTTCTAAGGTTACAACCATGGCATGCATCACTTTACCAACCTTCATTAGAGGAGTTTCGCTCCTCACAGATTCTGTTGCCAACTATGAAAGAATCAGTTATTTTAAATGCATGAAACGGATCTTTCACCAGACTATCTGTTAAGTTTTGATCAGATTGTGCAGGAACTTGGGAGTCATGCTTATGTCCAGAAGTGATATGAGCACCACACCTTAGAGAAACCACTGATTCGCTGTCATCATTTGATACCATTTCTGCTGATTCCTCTATTTCAATAATATCTTGGGAGGGGGCACAACTAATCTTGTCATTTAAAGGTTCCCCAGCAATACCCTTTTTTGTATTGCCCCCTCCAATGCTCAGGGAAAGCTTCACCTCCTCTGGATAATATATATAATCACTGCGAAAGTAATGATTTCTCTCATTAGATTTTCCTATAAAGTCAAACTTATTTCCCTTAACTGAGAAGTCCCGACCAACATAATTCATGCAGTTGATGGAAGGAGGTTGAAGATCTAAAGAGCTCTGCTGTAGTCTAGAAGAATTATTCCTAACAGATTGTGTCGAGCCCACCTGAAAGACATGTGAAACACCAGAAGACGTCAAATAGTTAACCAATTAACACATTGCGTTACAACATCCTTTGACATTTGATACGGCTAACCATCGACCCCCATCTTCATGGTCATAGAAATATTGTATGCCACATAGGGGCATACACAACATTTAACAATGAAGGACAGCTAACTCCGCCCAAAAAGAAACACAAGAAAATACTTAATACTATAGAAAAATATAAATCACTTTCCCTTGAGGATGGTTCCAAAGTTGCAGTATTCTTTTACCATGAAAATTGTGGAATATGCTTTCTCTGTTGCAAGAGGTTCACATCTTAGCTGATCAGAAGAGGAACGAAGTGTTGATTGTGTGCTTCCATTCCCTAGTTTGCATCCATTCAACTCTCTCCAGCCACATTCTTTCATCAAGGCCTTTTGTGTTGTATATAATCGATGGAGTTCATGGACCTAATAATAGGCAGTGGCAAGATGAATAAACAACTAATTCAAGCCAGTGGTATGTGTTGATCATCAGCCATTAGACATCTACTCTAACGTAAGACAAATAAATTTCTTGGTTACTAATCTCCTCTTCTTAGCCCGGTAATATTCAAATCAGGCAAGAGATTTAGTTTTATGTCAAATACACCAGCGTTGGACCACAAAATCAAGCTAAAGACAACTGAATATAGATAATCTGTACTATTATTTCTTATGAAATAAGCAAGCCAATTCTTTGAGAGGGTCAGATAAATGAAATTGATTGAAAGGAACCAGAATTTTCTCTAGCATTGGTGCAAATACCTGCTTCCTGAACACAACCTCCTGGTTGAGGATTGTCTGCCTCAAATTTTCTTTGACAGAATTAGCGTTCACTTGTGAAGAATTTAGATCGTAATCTCCTCCCATCAACATTTTGTCTTCCCAAGAAGAGTTCTTTTAACTTGTCAGATTAAGTTGGGCATCTTTAGAGATGATCATATCATTGCACTGTACTTCAAGCCCCATCCCTGAATTGTGTTCACACAAACCGTCAGGTGTAAGATAGGTTATTCTGCCAATTGATCAAGGACATCCAATCTTTAACAAATGCAGCCATATTAAGGCATTAAACTTTGCGAATGAACTGAACAAGAAAATGGAATAAGAAAACAAGAACACCGAAAGAAACAGCAATAGTCATAGTTTTATTTCCAGCGGTGGCCCATATCCTTTTATGTCACGTCACACTTTTCTTGCCAACCTATTTCATAGAAAAGGAAGCCCTTAAAAATAAAAATTTCCATAGTATCAACATATATCAGCTTCTCTCACTAATCAAAAGTCACATAATTACTTGGATTAGTATGCAATTTCAATTTCCAGTTTAAACATATGAAGCACAAGAACAATGTTTGGATCCAACACAAATAGTTTTAGCTTAAAGCAGCGATTAATAGTTTCTACAGTCACACAAGGCTAAGTATAGAGAATCAAAAATCGAATGCTTTCTTTACTCAATCCCAAATGCAAAGCTACACCAACATAATTTCGTCAATGGCCAACAACTTGTCGGAAAATGACAGACAAATTAACCCATCAAGTCCAAAATGAAATGTTAACTTTAGCGTCATTCACCAACAGAGTCCTAAATTTTTCTAGAAACTAACCTAATTTATTTTACAATATTACCTAGTCACGAATCTTAACGGCCTGTTTGGACGTGGAGAAAACTAAGAAAAAACAAACGAGGATTAAACAATATAAATCACTTCCATTCCATTCCATTCTAACGTTAAAACCAAAACCCAATTGCGTTTCGAAGCTAAGCTGAATAAAGATTCAATCTTTTTAACTCCATATTCTCACATATACAGATATAGAAAAAGATGAGCAATTTACGCTGAATATTAATCCATAAAGCTTGAAGTATTAAGCAAAGAACTAATAATCAACCAAGATGAAATTTCATACACTAACTTTAACAACAACAAAATAGAAAAATAAAATAAAATCGCGAACATTTTGCATCTATTAAATACATAAATAAACAGCAAGTGAGAGAGAGAGATTACCGGGAGTCCGGGAGCGGAAAGATGAACCATATTGGATGGTTTTGTTTTTTTCAATTGAGAAGAATCAGAAGATTGAGTGATCCTAGAGTATCAAAACGACACAGCTTCATTCTCCAAAAAACTAAGCAGAGAATGTATATATAGAGAGAGACGAGAGGTGAAGATTTTAGAGAGAGAAAACTGAAGATTTATTAGAGAGAGAAAAAAAACTGAAGGGAGAGGAATTCCCTAAATAATCCTCGTGTCTATGACTCTGTTGTTGTGTTGTTATTGTTATTGGTGGTGCTTAGCGAATGTGCGCGGCGGTATAATTTAGCATTTCATCATACCTTATTAGATTAACTAGCGGTAGCCCGTGTCTTTGGCACTAAAATTTTTTTTAGAGAGTAAGAAGAAGGTATTGGAGATAAGGTTTGGAGAGTAAGAAAAAAGTAGAAGAAGAGAGGAAATAAAGAAGGAGAAATAATGAACGGCCAGATTTATGCCAAACTTTGAACGGCTCAGATGATTTATTAGATGAGCGGGAAATTCAAAATCATTTGTATTTTGTTATATAGATGGTAAGTGTTTTATTTTTTAAATAAGTCTCAAATAATATGATAATAAATAATTTAATAATAATTTATGTTACTGTTAATTATATAAAATTTATTCAACTAATATTATGATAACGTATCAATTGAGAGTTAGAGTTAAAACGAGACTAAAAATTTAAAACTCTTAACATCATTTATATTTTAATAATAATTTATAAAATAATTAATCATATAAAATTTATCCAATTAATATTTTAATAATACATTATTTTTTAAGATAAAAATTTAAAATTCCTACCATCGTCATATTTATTGTTATCATATTCATATTTATACGCTTTCTCTTTCTGACAAATATCATAAACTTCCTGTCTCTTTCACTTTTTCTTTCTCCCTCTCTCTCTAAAATTTTGAGGTTCCGATTTCTGATTTAAAGGTGACCGGTGGTCAGACTTATTGAGACAGTTACTGCTGCAAAAGGCCAAAAGCCTCAAATCTCAATATTGTTGAGTACTCTTAACCATAATTTACTTTTTTCTCCCTGCGCTTTCTTTTAAATTCCTGATTTCTCTGTTGACAACTAAACGTAATTTTTTGTGTTTTTTAATAAGAATTTATGCTATTACAATTCTAGTGATATATAGAACTATAGGAGTCTAAAAGTAATTTAAAAATGAATCACGAGAGAAATTAAGAAATTTTTTTTAAAAAATTACTTTCAATCTTCTGTAGCACGTCTGTTGCAGAATTAAACTTGTGATCTTTCACGATAAAAAAATTTCATTTTTAAGATATATTTTTAATTTTACACTCCAAATAACATGAAATTATTAACAAAAAATTACTTCTAATTATATATATTGAACATTATTAATGCAACAACAACCGGACTTTTAACTAGTGTTAAGATATGTTTACAAATTAAATTTTTTAAAAAAATTATTATCTTAAAATATATCTTTTAACTTTAAAACGTATGGAGTATAATTTGGCCTGATCATTTCAATAAACTTGTGAAAATAATATTTACTCTCTCCGTTCTAAATTAATTACTTAATTTTAACTTTTTTAAGTCAAAATGACTATTTTTAGAATTAATAATTAAGCATATATAAATATATTTCTAAAATTATAAAAATTAGGGTTAGTAATAAATTGTATATACTTTCTTTTGGTTATAATCTCTTTATCTATATTTTAATAAAAATAATAAAAAAATTGATTTTAAAAATAATCAATTTAATTTTAAAAAATTAAAACTGAACAATTAATTTAGAACGGAGCGATAGTTTTTATGGATAGATGGAAATGGTTGAAACTTATTCAACATAAAATTTCATTCGTTACATTCGTGCGACTTTGTTTTCATCGAGTGTTGGTCAGTTGGTCACCCGTTTGTAGGGAGAGCATCTGAACAAGAGGGGACACAATCCAGCTAGACTTTTTATTTATAAATTGGACCACATGCAATTTATGTCAACTAATAAACCATACAAGTGACTGATACAGCCTACCATAATTGGCTTGTTCTAATTTATTTTAAAATGACTTTTAAATTTAAAAATAAAATCATTTATAAGTTATTTTAAATTATTATTTATAAATAAAAATGTTTAGTATCATTTTTATTTATAAGTTAAAAATTAAGTTCAAATAAGTTGTAAAAATGTTTGACTAAAATGACTTATAAGTTAAAATAAGTTCTAAAGATAACTAAAATGAGGATAAAACGGTCTTTACATTTAATCAAATTTATTTATTTTAAAATGACTTATAAATTATTTTAAAATAAACAAAAAATTGTTACTTTTCAAAAATAATTTATAAGTCATCTTATAAACTAAAAAATAAGTCACAAACAAACGCACGAACAGTAAAAAATTACTTATAAGTTGGTTTGACCAACTCATAAGTACTAGCCGAACAAGCTCTACTTCCATCCTCAAAAGGATAACTAAAGGTATAATTTTTTTTATTCTTAAAAAAATGAAATAAATTACATAAAGTGAATGGTAAGTACATAATTTAGCAGGTCCATTACTATAAGAAAATAAAAATAATCATCACTTTATGTAATATCATAAGACCACTAAAAATAAATTTAGAATTTTTTTACACTCTTTCTTCTATTTTTTTTTTAATATGTGTGAAAAATATATTTTACTCATCCTTTTGAATAGACCTCACAAATGGGTTGGGCCATAATTGGGTTGGGCAAAAAATGGATTGGGCTAAAAAGGCCCAATTTTTATTTGGCTACAAAAGTGAGGCCCATAGCCCAAGGTACAATGGTCTGAGTCCGCCCATGGGCTTTTCATATATTTTTAAAAAATTTCTTTAATTTAAAAATAAGTTTATTTAATATAAATAAGTTAATGATTTTAAGTAATAGTCATTTGAAAAAAAAAATAGTAAACAAGAGCCATAACTTTTTAAGTACTCGTCTTGTTTTGACGAGGAACAAGAAGTTTTAATTGAATAGTATGATATTGATGTTTAATTTTTTTTTCTTTATTTATTATTAAATTATGTAAAAATTGAATTTGACACTTAACTTTTGAATAGTATTATAATAGAATGAATATATTGACTAATTTACTTTTAAATGTGAGTGGGTTGGCCCACCCCTGGGCTAAGTTGATTTAAAATGGGCCAAAGAGACCCAGATTTTTTTTGAATTTAAAAATATAAATTCATAGCCCATTTTTTTTGGTGGGTGGCCTGTAACTTGGATCTTTTGCCAGGTTTTGAAGAGGAGTGTATTATACTAACAGTGCTTTTAATGTTCCTTAGACTGATGTTTTGGTTTATATTTTGCCAAAAATTCTTGTCAGGAATACAAAATATTCGTTAAATTATATTTGAGCACGGTGATCGAGGGAAAAATGAAAATAGAATTTTCAAAAATATTTTTAAAATTATATTTGAGCACGGTGATTGAGGGGAAAATGAAAATAGAATTTTCGAATATTTAACGGTTAATAAAAATAAAAAGTAGTATTAATATAAATAAAAAAGTAACTGAAATAAATAACAAAAACCAATGCATATGCACCAGCCGGGAATCGAACCCGGGTCTGTACCGTGGCAGGGTACTATTCTACCACTAGACCACTGGTGCTTGTGATTGAGCTTGCAACACAACTTATGCAAAATACAACTTTATTTACAGGACCACCCAAGTGCCCTTCAGCCAAATGTGCAACACTAGTGCTACGTTTGGATTGAAGAAATAAAGGTGAGAATAGAATGATTCATTCCTTTGAAATAAAAAAAAATTGTGTTTGGTTGTTCCATCGAAATAGAATGAAAAAAATTGTCTTAAGTTACTCTATCGAAATGGAATCAAAAATTACCTCAAATGATTA